>CM065426.1:38445678-39645678 GCA_033060865.1 Dorcus hopei
TTGTTGAAACTTGCTATTGTTTGTTGGAACTCGGATCACTCTAGGTATGACGGATTCAACCAGCACCCCTCAACAGAGACGACGACAATTTTCAATTACAATTTTTCATACTAAAAAAAAGGGAACGTTTTTGTGAAATATCAGTTTTATTAACGGAACGTATTTCGCTTTAATATAGAATGCAATTTTATGGTGGATGCATCGGTATACTCATCTAAAATTCTTAAGTTTAGGTTAAAATAAAGTCCTTTATATCTTTATATCATTGACTACGAACGTACGACGTTCCAACAAAATGAAATTAATAAAAAGAAAAAACTTATTTCTATAACTTTCAAAAATCAAAGCGGTTTTACTTATTTAATTAAAATATTATTTAGTATTTCCTATATGTAATGACATTTCTTATATGGAATGACATTTAGTGATTAAATTATTTTACTATAATGTTTCTTAAATGTATTTCAATTATTTAAGTGTAGCAACTAGGGATGTTCAGAATCGAATCGATTTATAGTTGAATCGATTCTTTGCAAGCGATGCACCGAAAGAATCGAATCGATTCTACGTGTTTAAATGGAATCGATTCATCTGAATCGATTCCACACAAACGATTCAATTGAATCAATTCTATTTAAACACGTAGAATCGATTCGATTCTTTCGATGCATCGCTTGCAAAGAATCGATTCAACTATAAATCGATTCGATTCTGAACATCCCTAGTAGCAACATACTTAGGTGAAACAAGTGCAAAGAAGCGAAACGAAAAGATAATTTTATCTTATTGTTAGTCTTACGTAAATACACACCATATACACACACTTAAACAAACTTAGACAAAATTTAAACAAAAGCCTAGTTTTGTTCTAATCTCTGACTAAGACCCAAATTCAGAAACGCCACTTAATGGAGTGCGCGCTCAACTCACAATCAAACTTGACGTTTGACGTTATTATGGTCAGTATAGGATCTCCAGTGATTTATGATAGAAATTTAAAAAAACATTTTAATGAAAATTAAAGCTTTTCTGAATTTCAAATTAACATCAAACTGTCAATTTGAGTGTGAGTGATGTTTCTGATTTTGGCCCTTAAAAAAATTGAACGTAAAGTATTGCAGTTCCAACTAGTAATCGAAATACTACAAAAATCACTGAAGTGTTATAAAATGATAAAAGTACTAAAAGACATTGAAATACATTGTAGTCTCGATAACGTGAACGTCCTAAAACATAATCACCTCTAAACGTGAACACCTGGTTTGGATACTCTGCATGTTCTAAAACGTAAACGACATATTCTAAATCATGAACATTATACATACAGCTTGATTGAAGCAAGTAGGTTGGCGACGCGTGCCTCGGATGTATTCGAGACGGCCGGCCTTGTCTCGCATTGGGAAGCGAAACGATGAGCGCGTATTTAATAATTTTATTTTAACTAGGATTTCAATAAGTCATGTAAAATATTGTTCTAATTGCCGTAATACATTTGCATAACGCAATTATTATTGTTTGTAATAATAATGTAGCTAAAAAACAGTTATAAAAACTGCATGCTTCGAACTGAAGGCGTGAGCTGACACACGTTAGAACCCCCTCTACTCCTACACGACTTCGTCCGAATTTACTTATATCCACCTAGTTTTAAAATTCAACCTGTATAATTTGATCTGGAATAAATTTGTTGTCAAAAGGTCTTTTAAATAATATTTCGTTATAACATTTTGTAATACTCTTTAAGTCCGATTTTATTTTGAATATTATTACGATTTTTTTACAGCTTTAAATCTGAAATCGTTGCCTTTTGAACCAATGAAAATTCTTTTCTAATATCCAGCAGACTTTTTGCTCAAAAAGTTGTTCAATATGTCATAATTTATATGTCATAACTAAAGCAAGGATTTAGGTACATTTTTAGGACATGGGTCATCATTCCACAAGCGAACGCCCGACTAAAAAGATTACTCATGACCTAAAAATGCACCTTAATCCGTGCTTTAGTCATGACTAAAATATTATGATTTTATTAACAATTATTGTTTTGTCACATTTGTTATTATGAAGAGAAATTAGAGGGTTGAATTAAATTGAACGACATTGTTTTTTTTTTAGTTTTATTTATTTGACCTCGAAGGCTCTAATTTCTATTTTCCATTTCAACTTGTATTTTCTCAAGTAATTATCACAATTTAATTTGGAAAGTACATATTTAAAAAATATATTTCAGCAATATACATATGAATTGTAAGCTTATTAAATCGCCGATTAAATACATTCATTTAATAGTTAACAAGAAAGAAATTTGATCTACATTTTTCATTTTTTTTTATAAAAAACAAATTTATGCACTGTTACACAGTTATGTACTATTAAGAAGTATTGTGCCGAAATTTATAAAATAAATTTGTTTTAATTATTCTTCAAATATCTTTTAATAACATATGTTTTTAAATATCGAAATTTCACTGGACACAAATAATGAATGATTCATTTTTAGAAGCTGTCAACGTACACTCGTATAGCTACGTAAATCGTTACGATTCGAAGAGCACATAACGCTTAGTGACAAAGTGACAATATGAGTGGAGAGGTGATAGCCGTACGATAGCAGTTGTTTCCATTGCAGACCAATAAGGGCGAGGTTAGCATGCAGAGGTAACAATTTTAATGGCCACGACTGTACTTGCAAATAAAAATTAACACTCCTAACTTTTTTAAAAGCTGCCTGAAGAATAATTATTATTGATTTGTTATTAATTATTTTGTTATTAAAAATGAATATAAAATGTCAGCTAGTTTTATTTAAATATGTTTAAATTTGTGCAATAATTGTATGAATCGTTCTTGGAAGTTTTCTTAAAATTCATAAAGCATATAAGTAGGCATTCTATAATAAATTAAAATAAACATAACTGAATCATTTTTAGGTAACAGCTTCTTCAGAATAAATAGTAGTAGTAATAATATTTACTATTATTAAATAATAATCATTATTTATCCTGAATAAGCGTCAACCTACAGGAAAAAGGTCGACTTTTAAATTGAATTTACAACTATCTAGTAAATGGTATTTACAAATTTTGTGACAAAATAGGTATACAGTAAAATAAGTGCAGAAATTTTAACCATGTTACCGTGAGAGCACATAGAACACGGAAAAATTTAAAAAAGAAATTTTCATAACAGGAGGGAAAATTATTTTATCCGCCCCTTATACGACGGTCATGAAACAACAAAAAACTTACGGAGCCTGCTTCGCTGATCGTAGGCAATAAACATCGCAGGCGTGACTAATATGCAAAGGCACATTCACTCACCGAATAATATCTGTGTGGAGGAACACATTCAAACGTTCACTGCAGTAATTTAGGAATGTTTATAACAACTGTTCAAAGTGACATCCATCATTAGCGACACACACACGAAACGTTCCATAATCGCGTAAATGCTGGGACATTAGCTGTAAATGTTCTTGCATGAATTTGGAAATGTGTTTCCATAAATCCGCCGTGCTTCTTCAGTATTTCCTCGAGCTTCGCCGTAGATGAGGAACATATCTGTTCTCTCGCCGTTCGTGAATTGCGGCATTTTAATAAGTAATACTAAGCACAAAGATAGTAATCGTATTTAGCTTTAACTCGTTCAACCACTTTTCACAAACTAAACTGTTGATCCCAAAGGATACGGAGCAATAAATTGTGTGTTATAATCATAAAAAAATGAAGCAAATTCCTTGGCTACGATACGACTTACTGCGACGTGAAAAAAAATGCTTTTATTGGCCGCCCGACTTCGGCAAAGGTCACTGCTCGATTGCAGTTCTGTTTTTTGTTCCAACAGATGCTTTCTGCGGTCGCAATAAAATTTCCTTTTCTTGACCTACCTCAAAGACATAGACGTGCGATTAATTCTTGCCCGACTTTCAACTGCGATTTTCTCGAAATATGTAAAACTTTTGTTAAGGACATATGAGTTCAATCGTTGCCATTTGTGGTGATGTATTACAAGTTTAAATATTTGCATACAGTAAAAGAACAGACTGTATATAACTCGATGATACAAATACTTATTTGATAAATGACTACAGATTATTTTGGTAAAAATGGGAAACATTTTTGATTCAGATACTTTTGAGTATGCGATCATAGAACACTTAAATTAAATTTATTTTGCCTTTGGTTCACTTTAATTATCACTTCGTAATCTGCTGTCCCTCACTTATCAGACCCAAAAAATAATTCTTTATGCTGTTGATATATCTTTATTCAGTGATTATTAAAGAAATGGTATTATAACAAACACTTAAATAAGTTTTTTTTATGTTTTATTAAATGATGTGAATATTTTCCTGGTTTCCCTTTAAAAAAAAAGTAACCCCACCTTTTGGTTGCCTCTGATTACTGGACGACCCGCGTCTACTTAACGCTAATGCACATTTAATTTGACAAAAATTGGCTAACTCCCATTCATTCTGGCTGGAACGGATGTCGGAGCGTTGCATTTGGAATTCTTGCGCTATATTAGTTGGTGTAGCTCTCATTTCATTCACGGCGCAGTCAATAAAATGAAGCTCGAATCACGCAGCTGAAATTTTAGCTGTTAATTAAACGTGTTTGTCGATATTGATTGCATCTACTTCGGCCATGAAGCTACAACTAAATTTATGAAATTATAAAATTATCAATTTTACAATGCTACAAATTAAATTAAAATAAAATCCATTTAAAACACTCTATCAACACTGTTATAGAACAATTTAGATCAATTAAAACAGGTGCTAAATTTTTTTATTCAAGAATGAATGGAAATAGAAAGAGAAAAGCTGTCTGGGATTCAAAGACGACTGTGATAATCTGAGACTTTGATGCAGTAATTCAAATTATAGTGAATAATGAACACAATTGTTAAGTAGGTAGTTAGTCAACATGAACTGTTCCACTTTTAGAGCTGTTTAAAATTGCCAAAGCATTTCTAGAAAGTTCACGAAATACGAATCGATACTAGACTGTTCAAGATGAAAGGCATAGATGTGACTGCTCTTGTACAATTGATATAGCTTGTTTAATTTGATTGAAATACTAAGAAAATGTAATATTACAAGTATTCAAAAATATTTTCCAATTAGTTTGTATTTACGTCACTTTTGTTTAGTAACCTCTCGCAAGATTCGTCTCCCGAAATTGCTCATTCGCGCGCGAAATCCTTAAAGTCGTTCATTTAGGGAATTCCAATAACTTCAATTTCATTTTCATTCCATCTTTCAATATCGTGAAACATCAATACCGAAGGAAGGGTACACACGCTAAATTAAGGCTTAAATCTGAGGAGCTATCCATATTTTCAATGTGTCCAATCCTTTTTTATGAAATGTCGTCATTCAGGATCTCCATCCCGGAGTTTAATTTGTCGGCTTATGTATCGTGTTTGCTTAGAGGGTCGACACCTCACACAGGCCACTTTATACTAGTCAGCAATTTTACTATTCAATCGAACACGGTTTACACAGGAGTGATTTCCCAAGACACTAAATTTGTCACTGGCTGATATTAAAACGAAATTATGTTTGGTTTTTCACAATAACTTGTTGCAATATTTCTTGTTGGAAAATCATTTTTAATTTTTGAAATGCTTACCTACTGAAAATACTCCTAAAAGAATAACTTCGATTAGAAGTCGAACATCCTTGTATCTTTCGTATTAGCTGGTGGTATTTTTTTCTTTGTAGAATTCGTCCTTATCTGTGAAGAACAAGGGTAACAATAGAGGAACTAATCGGCTCATTTCGCTCGTAGTGTCTGCGTAAGAATTGATTGTGGGGAAATGGCTCGGAACGATGTAAGGAAGGAAGCAGTCAGGTCGGAGTAGACATGCTTTATCCCAGCCACTAAATATCACTGATAACCGACTGATTATACCACCCCCGCAATTAAAGTGCAAAACGTCCTTAATTACACCCACATATGCATCGCGGATTAACATAAAGAGGTACCTCGAAATTTAAGTAGGTATAGAATCGAAGCTCAAATACAAGTTGCAAAATTAAGCTTTGAAATTCATAAAGCGATCATCATTTGTGTAACTTTATCTAACAACGAACTCCTGATGAATAAACGAGGTAAATGATGTACAGATAATTAATCCTGAAGTAAGAACAAAGCCTGAAAGCGACCTATCAAAAACAGCTAGTTAGCGGTTTATGCAGGTTAATCAATTTCAGTTTTTGGTTAGTTAAGGGCGCATAAAGGCAACGAAGGGCACGTTGACGTCAGACAGCATGATAATAGGTAATGAGCGGGTTATTAGCGCCGCAGATGTCGCTGACGGCCCCCGCAGAGCGCAGACCTCCCTTAACCAACAATATCATCGTAATTACATCCAAAATGTTATATTACATTTGCTGCTTTACATAATGCACCTAAACGCATATTACATACCTACCGAGTTTGGCGAAGCTAAATTTCCGTCTAGGATATTAGGAATGGCGGGGAACGTATAAGTTCAAACGTTACTGCACCAATTTCATGATTGAAACAATTAAATAACTAAACTCAAATTCATAAGTAAACATACGACTAATTTTTTAATGGCTGGCGGAAGTAGAAACCCTTCACAAAATAAAGATGTCCTGGAATATTCACTTTTCAAAATTATTATGATATAGAACAAAAAAGGAACATGTATGATTTTAGCGAAAGCATATCCACATGATAGACATGATAGTTTAATTATAAGTTCTCACATGCATTTCATGATTATTTTTGATTCACTATGTATATGAAAATGTAATTCTCTGGAAAAATCCCATATTCTTAGTTCATCTTCGAACAGTTGCGACGTCATCCAAATTTTCCTGTTGCTTTTGTAGAGGTATCTACACAGGTAGCGAAGTGCATCTAGGATTTTTTGATTTTCCCACAACCAAAAGCTTTCTTTTCTCTGTTCCTATCACATTGGCACATATATACAAGAACTGTTAAATGCTCTTTGCTGTGTTTACCTCCGACAGATCTTTCTCCTTTAAGCCTTTTTCCTACAGCGTCTGCTCTATATCCCTTGCTTAGAATTAAAATATTGAATAAACGAATACGTAGGTTTTTGTAAATTCTTCTCATTCTACTAAAAGAAATCCCTAAACTTTTTTTTTATTGAATTACTTAATTCATCGCTCTTAAAAAAAGGCGTTAAAGAAAAACGAGTGGTTTCGCAAATCCACCGAATCACTTAAAATATAAAAAACGGTCACCACTTTTAGAAAGTGGTAAACCCGTGAGGGCCTATTGCTCAGATCACATGATTCAAGGATTGGGACACAATGGTCGCTATTACGGCACATTAGCGCTCCTTTGAACGTTTGCAGCCTAATAGCGGCATAATGCGTTCCGGTCGATCTCAACAATCAGCGTGATTCAATTTTTAGCTCCACGGTAAGTACCCGCCGATCGATGAAATGAAAATCTGTTAAACGCGCACTCGCGTTCCACACAAAAGTTGTTACGCATCAGCTTAAGTTGGACGATAATTAAAAAATAAATGGAAATTTCTAAAAAACCAAAAGAAACTAATTATTGCAAAAAAGAGGATAGTTCCAATTAAGATCATTTTCCAAAAGTGAGTCAATTGAACTTTTACATTTATTTTACTTCCCTTCAATTATTTTTGGAGGTCGAGAAAACGCAGAAATAATAAACATTATATGTACTTTATTATAAAAATAATTTACAGACGCGGAGAAATTTCATGTGCTTTTTCTTTGCTATTAGCAATCCTGGAACCAAATTGCATCGCCCTTTTCTTAAAAACAGCAGCCTTCCTCAAACCCAAATAGTACGCCAAACATCTCAGCAATATCTTCTCGCCCAATCCTTGGGGTAAGTCATCAGATGGATACGTCCTGTAAAGTAAAAATTAACATTTTGTTTTCTGCAAGCGTCATTCATTAACTTTTCCCAAGGGTTTAGATTCCTGGCGAACTGGACGACTTCTTCATCGAGATAAGGCGTTCTGAGTTGTCTGCCATGATCCGCCGCAACTCTGTCATCGCGACCAAGGTTTCGGTGCGAAATGTTTTGCCAGTCTTCATCTAAAACGTCGTGAAGACCTTGCCAGCCTTGCTTTTTTAAAGCCGCCCTGTGTCTGGTGTAACCACCGAATAATTCGTCTGCTCCCATACCGACCAATAACACCTGGTAAAGGTAAAGAATATATATATAACAAAATCTTTTAAACGGACACTAAATATGCGCACTAACACTTTACGTTTCGCTATCGTTTGATAGCTTCTTCTGAAAAAGCGTAAAGTGTTAATGCGCATATTTAGTGGCTTCTTCAGAAGAAGCTATCAAACGATAGCGAAACGTAGTGTTAGTGCGCATATTTAGTGTCCGTTTAAAAGATTTTGTGATACAATTTTCATCGGACAAGAACCTGCTTTAAGTAAAGAATACATATAAAAAAAAACACGTTTGAGTAAAATAAAAGTGTTTCAACGTCAGAAATGCAAATAATAATAATAAAATTATTTCTTTCCTTTTATTTTCTCTCAACCATTTTTCAATGTCTCATTCATTAAATTAATTTTCTTTTTTCTCGCTTTTTAATTTAATTTATTGCATTTTTGTATAATAGTAAATTACGAAAACAAAATTTGTCTGCATTTTTTTGGATTACTAAATTTAACGAAAAGTTTAGTTTGTCCTAATATTGCAACAAATTTTTTTAAAAACTAAATTTAACGTAAATAATTTATTGCCTATAATATCACTATATATTTTAAAAGATAATGTCATTGAACTATACAGTGACTTTCATAAAGTTCGTAACAAATGGGAAAAATTTTTGTTATTGTTTTTTGTGAAAAAATTTTAGTACAGTTAGTTCGTGCACCAGTCAAAATGAAAGACAACACGATGCCATCCAACTACTCGTTTAAAATGTGGCTGAAAACTTGAAAAATAGAAAATCTCGAAAATGAAAAATTGCGATAATTCAAAAGTTATCAATCTTTTTGTTCTAGAATCGATGTACTCAGATAAAATTAAGTGTAATGAACAACCTACAGTGTCTAAATACAATAATTTGCTAGAATTATGACCAAGAATCCATTTTCTTGGAATTTTATTTTATGTGATCTTAAAATTAAAATGCTGTTTTGAATCCTTCAAAAACAAATATAATCTCGTTCCTTGATCTGTGTATACTAAGATAAATATCACTAATCTGAAAATATTACTTTAGATAGACGCTTTTACAAAAATTGAAATTTCGCTTTAAAAAACACGTTTTTGTTACATTGCGTTTTTAACAAATAAAAATAAATTGTGTTAATTTATTTTTTGCATAATAGAAAGCTAAGATTTAAATATGCTCTTTTTATAGAAAAAATGTTTTTTACAGCATATTAAATGCATACTTCTGGCCTTCTGAAAAGTATTGTACATTTTAAGCGAAAATTCGTAAAATAGTGTTAGCCATGACGTTGAACTTAACGTCAACAAGCGAAAACATCAGTTGGTTCGTTGATATTTCTTGTTCATAGCAAAGTTAATCTTAATACATATTCCGTTAAAGACAAAGTTGACTCAATACGAAATATCAACGAACCAACTGATGTTTTCGCTTGACGTTAATTTCACGGCTAATGTTATTTTACGGATTATCGCTGAAAATTCACAATATTTTTCAAAATACCAGAAGTATGCATTTAATATGCTGTAAATGACATCTTTTGTACAAAAGAGCATACTTACATCTTGCCTTTCTATTACGCAAAAAAGAAACGGAAACAATTTATTCTTATTTGTTAAAAACGCAATGTAACAAAGACGTGTTTTTAGTAGCGAAATTTCTATTTTTTGTAAAAGACGTCCGATTTGAAGTAATACTTTCATGTTAGTGGTATTTTTCTTAGTTAACACAGATCAAAGAAAGAGATGATATCTGTTTTTGAAGGATTTAAAAGAGTATTTTAATTTTAAAACCACATAAAATGAAATTCTAAAAAAAATGATTTTTGGTCAAAATTTTAGTAAAATATTGTATTTAGACGCTGTAGGTTGTTGATTATACTTAATTTTATCTGAGTGCATCGATTCTAGTAGGAAAAGATTAATAACTTTTGAATTATGGCAATTTTTCATTTTCGCGAATTTCCACTTTTCAAAATTTTAGCCATATTTTAAATGACTGGTTAGATGGAATTATGTTGTTTTTTATTTTGATTGATGCACGAACCAACAGTAGTAAAAATTTTTGGCAAAAGTCAGTAATAAAAATGTTTCCCATTTGTTACGAACTTTATGAAAGTCACTGTATATTTTTGAAAAGCAAAAGAAATACTCTTTTTAACGATGTCAAATCAAACTATGACTTCCATTAAAAAAAAAAAAGGTTGGGTTCGTATCTCGGCTATTATGAATTTCTGGTGTGATTTAATTAATAGCGTTTTTCACTGGGACTAAATTGTGCACTGAGTGCGCACTCAGAATATTCTCATCTTATTTTAACCTCATGTAATGAAACGGGATGGAGATATTCTGAGTGCGCACTCAGTGCACAATTTAGTCCCAGTGAAAAACGCTATAAGAAACCATGACCTACGTCGGTATCATTTTTGATATCTTTAAAAATAAAAAAGTTATTCACATTTGAAGTTTTGATGAATTTTTCGTTTTTCAACTGTACCATGAAAACGGCTAGAAGTAGCAAATTTTTGATTGAATCTTTCAAATCAGCATAAAAAGTTGACCCAATATAGCGTGCTCAGTTTTTTTTCTATTTCCATTATTAACGGAGATACCTATAGAATACCATCGAAAATGTGACGCCCTGTATAATGAAGCTACGACATGCATGAAATATTTTGAACGCCAACTTGACAACAAATGTTTTTGAACGAACAGTCGTTTCAAATTTGCATGGTGTTTCACAAGTGGGACGAAGCTGATCTTGGCAAAATGGACACAAGGATTGTAGAGCCATCCCAGAAGAAGAAAAGAAACGAAAGATGACCATGCGCGTTTGTGTTTTTTTTTGTAAGAGGTCGTCTTTAATTTCCGTTAATTCCGCAGTAATTTCCGTTAAATTCAAATTCATCCAAACCAGTGCCTGTGATTGGTTCTTAAAGAATCAGAATGGCGTGGGTATAAAAGCTTCGCGATTTGCTTCCGAAACGCATTATTCATTGCAGAGGTCATCAACGAGGAAGCCAAATTTAAAGAAGATGGTAAGTTCTACCGCCATTTTTATTTATTTATTTTTGTTTGAACACCTTTTTTCTTTTTGTCTACAGCCAGGTGAAATACCGAAGGGCGGAAAATCCCAAAAACAAATAAGAATCAGCCATTCAATCCGTGCCGGACTGCAGTTTCCGGTTGGAAGAACCCATAGGCACCTGAAGATGCGAATCAGGAAGGACACCAGGGCAAGTGCAACCGCCGCAGTCTACACAGCGGCCATCCTTGAGTACCTAACGGCGGAAGTTCTGGAGCTTTCTGGAAACGTCGCGAAGGACTCGAAGGTCAAGCGGATCACACCGCGCCATTTGCAGCTTGCCATACGCGGGGATGAAGAACTCGACCAGTTAATCCAAGCAACCATTGCCGGAGGAGGTGTTATTCCGCACATCCACAAGCGCTTGATTGAAATGCAAGGAGAACATATTACACAATATGGTTATTAAATAAAATGTTTCTGTTCCTTAATGAAATTTCACTTAAAATATAAATTACAAATGTAACTTCTTTGATATTAAATAAAGAATCGTTCTCTTTCAATTATTATTGAAAACTATATCATTAACAAAAAGTTAAGTAACTTGACAGGACCTACAAATGTTTAAGAAAGTTTTCACAAAAAGAGTAATGGGTACGATAGATGAGAGAAAGAGGTAAATGTAATGATTTGTTTCTGTTTCCTGACATTAAAGATGGAAAGTCTCATAAACTTAAAGAAAAGAAAGTGGCAGAATTAAAATTCTATTTTCCAACTCCCTAATCAAAAATATATAAACCTGTTCTAACAATTAAGAATAATAAAGTTTTTTTTTTAATTATACACAAGGTATCAGAAACGCATAATATGAAATGTTATAATAATGTTAAAGAGAGAAAATGAAAGGTGATAATGAAAATAAGATCATCGACACTTTTTCATTGTTCTATAGACAGATCAGCCCTCAATTTGACTCGTTTTTTCGTAAATAAACTCTTATTCGGAGAGGCTATTAGTATTGAAGCCATTAATTCATAAATACTGGGGAACATTACGTGCTTTCGGGGAAAAATTAGATAAGTCGGAATTTAACGGTTTTCAGGAGAGTTGATTAAAGTTTAAGGTGTCACTGTAAATCAGTATAAATCTTAGAAACAGTAATTATTTCTGCTAAATACAAAATTTAGTAATTATTTAGATATGCTACAACCTACTATGTGTTTTTTTAAAAATGCCATAAGGGGTGGCTGTGGAAAAGAAAATTCATGTCTTAGCTCCATTCATTTACTTTAAATTTTCAGATTTGGCATGTGTTAGATGCCAAGCTACGACATGAGTTTTAATTTTCATGGCCAACCTTTATGGCATTTTTAAAAAAATACATTGTATTTTTATCTGAATGTGAATAGTGAAAATCAGTATCACACTTTGATCAAAAAAACTTATTATGCATGGAAGAAAAGGAGGAA
Source organism: Dorcus hopei (assembly GCA_033060865.1). Classification (NCBI taxonomy): domain Eukaryota; kingdom Metazoa; phylum Arthropoda; class Insecta; order Coleoptera; family Lucanidae; genus Dorcus; species Dorcus hopei. The sequence goes on from CM065426.1 coordinate 38,458,359, forward strand.
GGAAAAAAATGAGAAAGAACTGGAAGCTTTTCAACAGCACTATAAACACGGTACTAATGAAGGAAACTCCCCAACAAATCTAAAAAAAATTGTTCTATTCGGAACAAATAAGTATATGAAAAGCCAAATAAAATAATGAATACAGAGATGAAACATTAAAGGAAAATTCAAATGAAGACATGAATGGATAACTTCACTCAGCTCTTCTGCCTTCTAACTATTACTACATGACACACAAAAACTTGCTACTTGATACTAAGATACAAGAAAAACGTGGATAAAGGAAACGAAAAATCCCGCAGAGCAGAAAAACATGAAACAAGAAGATTAGAAACAAGTCGCTCAAACAAGAAAAGTGCAAGAAATTATGAAAGAGATAACTAAATATGTATGTTATATTCTTCCCTCGTTTGCTCTAATCCTTAAAAGTTAAAAGCAAAGCCGAATCTAGGAATAGAAAGAGCGCTAATCAAAATGGGGACAAACAAACCAGGTAAATATTTAACATTTTAATTACATCAGTGATTTTGAAAAAGTATTTTTTAATGAATTTTTCACATTTCTGCAGTAACAGATAAGGAAGACGGGTGCAATATTTTCTGCAAAGGGGTGGAAAAGAATCAATTCAAATGTAAGTAAGCCATCTGGGTGGAATAAATCGGAAATAATTTAAAATCTTTTGGCTTCACTTCATTCCATTTTCAAGTTTCTTTTGTTAGCTCCAACCAATTTATTTTCATCTATTTATTATTCTAGACTTTAATGAAATTTTACTGTTATCATTAAAAACAAAAATCACCGTTTCGTCTTGTAAGTACTAGTAAGTAATAGACATATTTTAAAAATTAAATAAAAAACGATGTACCTACATATTTTGTGACACCCTTTACATCACAATTCTCTTGCTTTCTTTTGAAGTGTACAAATGTTATACACTTTAAGTTTTAAAATTATGTACAGTACAATAATATTAAAAACATTTTCTAATTTTTAATTCAAAACTTCTAAACCGAGTCACATTTTTTTAAATTAAATAGTGCTAACATTTTTTTACTATATTTTTGGCCCATCTTTTATGTTCTATTCTGTAGCCGTGACTGCATTTTCATTTATTCGCTTCTAAACTCAGCTTCAGTCATCCAAGAAAATAATGTAAAATTAACAAGTTGATTAAATTAAATTAGAAATGCTAATTAAAATAAAATGCAGAACACAAACTTTTTTCCGTAATTTCTTTTTGTATCACAGTTTTCTATTCTGTTTTAAAGTATCAATTCTATTTCGATTTAAATTCATTCACAATATTTCATATTAAAAAGAGATTAATAACATAAAAGCCCTTCTTCAATTTACTCTCTCAATGTTTAGAAGACTTCCACAGAAAAATTATAAGAATGATATTTTTCAAATTAGGAGCTTCCACAGCAATTTTTTTTTTAGTGCCCCCAATCTACTTCCACACAAAACAAAATATGTACATACCCGACAAGGAGACTTATAGTCTGCACTCACTCCTCTACTAGCAAACCATAAGGCACAACCCAAACTATCATCTAGAATCGTATTTAGAGGAAAGATTAAGTATCGAATATGATTGCTCCTCTCTCGATTGAGTTCTTCTTCAGTAACATTCACTTCAACAAAATTCCACTTCCTCTCTGGCCTTAGTGATTTCAATTCTTCGAAACTTGAGACACCGGTCAACCGATCGGGTGTTTTGAAGCCACTTTGAGTTTCAAATGCAACATTGATCAAGTCAATCGGATGTTCAATGTGGCAAATCTTATCCGCTAGTAAAGCCAAAATTGTGCAATCGAGTCCCCCAGAAAATAAAACACCTACTAACGCATGATTGCACTCCGTTTCTTGCAAAACGCAAGCTTCACAAAATTTTGGTTGTGTGGAAATTCGTTTCTGCACAGCACTTTCTAACAAACTATTTAAATCAACTACGTTAGTCAAAATCACTGAGTTATTAAGCAAAGTTTTCAATATCACATCGGTACTTAAATGTTTAATTTGCTCGAAAACTACCAAATCTTGAGTATTAGGTGCGATAAATAATTTATTTTGCAGCAAAGGCAGTTCTTGGATCACACAGATTTCTTCATGTAAAAACGTATTCAACTCATGCAATTTAGCAGAAAAGTTCTTGTTTTGATACTGCCACGAAATCAAACTGATTTTATGTGATTTTAAATCCAGAGTGAAAATACCAATAGCTGGTAATTCCATGCATTTAAAGCGAAGTCCTTTAGAGGCAACGCTTGTTAGTATTAAAATATCATCTTTCTTGCCGATTAGTAAACTCCTGCGCCCGAAAATATCTCGACCGAAATACAATTTTGAATTTCGTTTATTTAAATATACGAACGAATACGGGCCTTGAATACATGATAAAACATTTATTATGTTTGGAGTATTTTCTAAATTTTTTAAAAGCAACTTTGTATCACCCTGTACAGTCCTATCGCTATCTGAAATTAAACTACTTGCAAATATATCACCGTTATATACGAGAACAGATTGGTCAGATATAACGGGTTGATGCACAATACTTTTTCCTTGAAGCCACAGAACGCTAGCGCCAAATAATAAATTATAATCAGATTGTCGGATTATTTCCTTTTGCAATGCATCAGGGCCCCTGCGTTTAATGTTTTCCTTGCATGTTTCATACTGAAAATTATTTTTTTATTTATAAATCTACATACTAGATGATTATTACAATATCTAATAAGATTAACTCAGAAGAATTCACTGAAGTACATAAGCATAAAATTCCACACATCTTAAGTAAAAATTTTGAGGTTATAACATTTCTTTTTGAGGTTATGTTCCTGTCACATTAGACGCCATGTTGTTTTAAGGAAACACGCAGTGTAGCCAATATACGCAAATTAGGAAATAAAATTAAAGTCAAGTAAATATTTTTTAATTTAACGCAGTAATCGGTAATATCTACGTGTCTGGAATAGCTGCAAATTAGTTAAAAGTTATTTCCATTTGTAAGTAACTTCTGAAACAACACAAATGTCCACAATGTAACACTCAAAATTGAAAATTTTGCAAAAAATTAGAATTTTTAGTGGCACAGTAAACTATGTATTTAGACAATTTAAAATTATGTATATTGCTTTGAAACAGCAAGTCAAAAATCTTTAAAAATATTCAAACATTTAACACCGAATAAAAATTTTATATAAAAATCATACCCATCACAGGATCAATCAAATCAAATAAAAATGTTTTGTGAATGAGTAACCGCAATGAGATAAAATTATTTCACTTGAAAGTTTTGGTAATAATACCCGCATATAAAATAAATGTAAAGTAAAAGATACAAGGTAAATGAAAAAAATAATACAACACAATAAAGAAAAATACTGTTATCAAAATTTATTAAATAAAACATTTTACAACAAGGCTGTTCAAATAAAACATGACAATTATTTATAAGCCACAAAATTCTGTGTTAAGTCCTTGAGCAAAAATTCAATTTGATTTTCTTATTATAAAAACCTAACTACTCTGTATTAACTCTTACCTATACATTATTAATTACAACTCGAAAAGAAAAAAAAAAAAACAAAGAAAAATAACAAAGATTTACTAATTTCACTATATGTATTATTTATACCCAAAAATTTTACCTTGAAATTTTAACTAATTTGAAAACACAATCACTAAAGGTTTAACATAGAAAACACATGTTAAAATTTCATTTGTATATTAAAAAAATTGACAATAAATCATTTATATATAACATTGAGTTATTTCGACATATTGGCGAGATGGTTTTTTTTTTTTTTACAAATAACATTTTTTCCAATGCACCTAATACTTCCTTAATTTTCTGCGGTTGATAAGCAAAACCCCAAACTTTACTGTTACATGCCACACACCAACAAAGTAAGGCACCAGATATATTTTACAATATGATAATTACATGGGAAAAAATGGTATCGTGAATTTTGTTCAAGTTGGTGGCACTGAATTTGCAGATTTGTTGTATCTGAAAATTAAAATGAGTGTTCAATCTTCAAATAACATCACAAAAAAGTTCTAAATGTAATGTAACATTATTTATGACATTTAAAATATAACGCAATTAAATGCCAGTACTAATGCATTTTTTCTATTCCAGAAAATCATGGCATTAAAGTTTGTTAACGGTAATGCACTTTATTTCTGGACACTATTATTATTCTTCTTACCTAGTCACTGCTTCCATCTGAGTCACTTTCTTCCTCAGCATTTTGCAACCATTCTACAAAGTTTTTCATCTGGTCAACAAACATCATTTTACCCTTAACATTGTAATCCTGCTTATACCATCGCAAGATCACCTGTTCTGAGATCACGTCTGTTTGATAAAACAGCATAATAATCTTCTGAAATGCACGCATAAACACCATGTTTGAGTAGCAATACTCTTGGACCTTAAGTAGTAAACTTAACTCAGAACGTGCATTCTGTGCAAAAGCTGAAAACAAGCTTGTGAACTGTTTAAGATGGCGAACTGCTTGATCTGTGACCAGTTCCTGAAATTGCAACAACATAAAGATAAACCAAATAAACAAATATTCACAGACGTACTTCTTTTTTGTTCCATTCAGGTTGGCCCATGACAGTTGTCCACACTATGCAGACAATTTCATGTTCTTGTATGTTTTCCTTAGTAGAAAAATCACGCAATTCTGATATAATATCACGCTGTGGTTTTGACTCAGCAAGTCCGTCACTCAATAGGTTTTGCAGCTCTTTCTTAGCTTGCAATTGATGTTGATCGTAGTACAGCTTGAGTATTTCGTCCAGTCCGTTCTCCTCGAAGGCAGTGCGAAAGTAAATCTGAGACTGTTTAGAATCAGGCACGAAGGTCATCAAGTGCGATTCGATGTTGGACTTCTTAATTGCGGAGTGCAATGACGCAACGCCTTTCTCTTGACGCCACCACTTGAATATATCAATAAGAAAGTCCAATGCAAGATGATCCTTAACAAGATGTGAATTATTCAGTGTCAGCACTGAATTGAATGGAAGGCTGCCATTGGAGATCCATAGGAACATCATCAGAGACAATTTTTTCCTATCAGATGGCTTGAAATACTTCACAAACATCAAAATTTTCTTTATTTCTTCCTAAAATAAATGCATCCAAGTTTGTTTATGTACTTAAAATAATATCACATATTTGAGAAAAAATTTGGAACTTACTTGGAAAATTTTCTCCAAATATTTAAATCGACGCATAAGTTTAATGAAAACCTGTTCCCAATGTTTCAATACATCTAGACTAATTTCATCAGGGGAATTGAAGATGCAAGCCTCCGTTTTGCAGAATTCCCCCTCCGGCGATAGCGTGCCTCCTGGGACTGAAAAAGATTATATATTCCAGTTTAATTTCACAATTCCACAATAATAATCAAATAATAACTATTGCTTCGTTTTTAATAAGTGCTAATGGTTTCTGAAGGAGAATTGGAATTTTAGGCTTTTTTTTATTTCAAACAAGGGTATAAATTATTAAGATGAAAGAAAGATACTTCCTAATTTACATAATAAAGATATTTCCTAAATTAGGAAGTAGCTTTATTACATCTTAGCAAATTTACCTAATTATGGACAATCTACAAGGAATAAATTATATTTACTATTGGCAGAACATCTTTAAAATTTCAATGTAATGAGCCAAATGAATAAAACGAAGCAAATGCTTTTACTTCTGTTAGAATTTTTTTTAAAGATTAAATACATACGTGGAAAAATTTCAATTTCAAATCATTATACAGTTCTATTCATTAAAATTTTTACTACGTTACAGACAGAATTATTTAGAATTTCATTTTTTTTTTTTTTCAAATATTTGTAGTTTTCATTGAAAAATTTGAAGTAAAAGCATATGCTTCGTTTTATTCATCTAGCCCAATAAATAGATAACTATTGAGAATTTTTATGGCTAAAATAGCAGCAAATAATTACAATTGCAATGAGATTCTGAATAATTGTTAAAACTTATATATACCAGTGATGTAATGATTAAAACTTATTCAAAGTTGTAAACATCCTGAAAAGAATGCAATATAATCACATACAGTAACGATGAATCAGATATGTTAATTGCTTGATTAACTAGTTGCATTTTGCATTTTTCTGTTGATAATAACAATTTGCTTCTTTCTAAATCCTATATGTGCTTATTTTATTCCAGTTTCATTTAATTTAATTCATAAAATAAAACTGGTAAGCTAAAAAGTCGACTATTCTAATTTTTTAATTTTTATTTTCAGGGCCATTTTCATAATACAACTTTAAATTTAAAGTGACTTTAACCTATAAAAACACATTAATTTTCCTATGCTTAAAGTGACTTTAAATTAAAGTCTCCTTTAGCACTATTATGAAAACGGCCCTCAAAGACAAATTTACTGCAATACTTTCACTTAATTTTTAATTAATCGCTTACTTAACGCCCATGTTTACGATTAATTACTGCTATATCACTCATTTCATTTCATTAAACTTAAAAAAACAATTCATTAAAAAAATTATCTAAAAAGCTTTCATTAAATTATCTAAAAATGAAATTACGTAGAAAGTCTACATTGATTAACTTTTAAGATTAGGTTCCAGATAAATATAATTCATTATATAGAAATTTATAACTATTAATTATGCAAGTATTTACAACACTTATTAATTAATCCACAAACTACTTATATAAAATAACCACAAAGTTTTCTAATGAAGCCTGCTTGTGGAAAACAATACATAGATTGATTACTGATTAGTAACTCAACTCGTAATTAAGATGGATTTTGTCTTTACACAAGAACATAAAATTCATACATCAGTTTAGAAATGATGGAATGAATTATCAATACCTAAGTGAGTTAGTTACATAAAAGATTTCTATGCATACAAGTTTGCTTTCACAACTATCAAATTAATTATGGCATTGTAACATTCATTTTGTCTTCCCTAGACAAACTTTATCAGAAAACTTTATAACAAAACTGTACAATCATTAAGTTTGTAACAAAAGAAAAGCAGGGCATGGTTTTGATTTTCAACCTTGACCTTACAATAAAACTTATTTTTAAATTAGAGAGAGTAACCTTCTCATAAATAAATATGTAGATTCAAATCGAAAAGTAATGGTAATTCCGTAACAAATTAATTATTAATTAATAACTATTTTAATAACAGATTGCTTTTTGAGATTTTAAATTTGTAAAACTAGAACAATGAATTATAATGGACATCAATTTTTAATTTAAATTGATGGCTTATTGAAGCTGAAGCAAAGTCAATAACGTTTTAATGAATATTGAGTGTAATAACACTGTCCAACAGTCAAAAAAATCCGTCAGGTTTCTCGACTGTTTATATGTTTTTGGGGTCGCTGAATACGAATTTGCAAACAGTTTTTTCGGGTCACCTCAGGTTCTCGTTCTAGGCACCAGTAAAGAAGTCAAGGAAGCAGTATACTAAAGATAAAAAGAAAGAAAAACCCATTGGGTTTCTCAACTATTTTTAATATTTTTGGGATCGGTGAATACGAATCTATAAACAGTTTTTTCGGGTCACCTCAGGTTCTCGCTCTAGACACCAATAAAAAAGTCGAAGAAGCAGTATACTGAAGACAAACGAGTTCTTTGTCTTCTAGAGCGAGAACCTAAGGCGTACCAAAAAGCTGTTTGCAGATTCGTATTCAGCGACCCCAAAAACATTAAAAACAGTTGAGAAACCTGACGGGTTTTTATTCTTTAAATTTTTGTTGTACCATGTAATTAAAGTACTTAACTATTATCTTGGCACTGGATAAAATTTTTACCCTAATATAATTTTGTTGCTTCCAGTCTGAATCCTATATTTTATGTTTTTAATGTATAAGTACCTGATCATCCTATACATGTATTATGCCTCTTGGAGGAGGAAATAAACTAATATAAATTAATTTATCACAAAGGTAATGTGCAAGATATTTAGAACTAATAAAGTGTGCTCAGGCTTATGGGGAACAGCTGGTAAACCCTTAAGGGAATAAAAAAAAGTAGTGACAGCAAAAATGAGTTGATTTGGATATGTATTTACATGTTTCTTAGCACAGATTTAATAACTGATACGCATAACATTGCATATTAATTGCATTGTCAAAAGTGTTTGCAACATGTGAGAGCAGTAGGACATTAGCCAGAAACTTGCAGTGCAAGAACAAGAATTTCTAGATTCGATTACTGTATCAAAAATACATTCTTGACCTAATAAATGACTCGATGTTGTTTGACAAGGTCACACAAAGAATGACTCATAAGATATATTATGTGCTAATTTATCATACGTGTTAAGCCTGATTTACATTATCACAGAAAATGATGTTACCAAAAATATTTTTTGTACTATTATCGCGTAACAGAAATTAGTAAGTAACGTATCCAAAAATTATTGTAGTCCTGGGTGGCTATAGAATCAAACATTTTTAACTAATTATTGTTTCAAATGGCATTAAAACATTAAATACGTAAAGAAACATTTATTTGTTGTCTAACAATCAATATTTGAGACTTCAATTCAACGATACGAAATAAAAATCGGTATTTATGTATGATACCACAGCCACCCAGGACTACAATAATTGTTGGACGCATGATATAATGTAAAACAAGCTTTAAAATCAAATTAAAAATACTTGCCCAAGATGCCCCCTGCAATGAGAATATCAAAGAGACTTTCGCCATAGCGTCGGTAATCTAATTTATTGCCTGCTCCGTCCAGAAATCGTGATATAGCTTCAAAGTCGTTAGAGCATTTATCGAGCCCAGATACTATAGCATCTCTAAATCCAACTGGGTCATATCTCTCCTTTTCATCTGTGGAAAAAAAACAGCAATATTTAATAAAATGAAAAAGTTAAATGGGAAAATGGAAAATTACCTCTTTTTCTGGTCTTGATGCGTTGACCGGACAGAACTGGTTTTTCTACCTTTTGACTCATACAAAAATTTCTGTAAAACAACAAAGCTCTTTGTAAAAACACTTTTTATGAGTAAACACAAAGTTATTATGTTACTTACACAAGCAACAATATTGGGCTCTAAAACAAAATATTCCAAATTAACACGATAGTTAATTACTATTATTATGCATAAACACGTGTAAATATCCGCAAAATTTAGTGATTTCAGGTCAATGACTCATTTCCAAAAAGAAAAAAAAAATGAAAATTTTTAAAAATGAAGGTGAATAAACTATAATGAAGCAGCAAACTGTTTGCAAGGGAAATGTGAAGAGGAAATCAGCAACGAAGAAAACAACGCATACAAATAGTAATCACACTGAAATTTCGCAATCTTTGTACAATATGCATTGCCGCATGATCCACCATAATGGATAACAAATAGCAAACAAAATACTATTAGAAACGTCAAGAGGCGGGTGCACAAAGCAAAATTAAATGAACTGAATTGATTTAGGATGTGAGGATTATAGTTCAACGCCGCGAAAGGACATTATACTCACGTTTTTACTGTTTAAAAAAAAGCACCTCACAAACGAGCTCTCAAAAGATTTCAAGACGACTCGTCAAAAGAAGTTCTGCGGCTGCGAAGTGATTGCTGAAACCGGAATCAATACGAATTTAGCGCCAAATTCGATTTCCAAACGCAAAATCTGACTGATTATTCTCGTAAAGAGGTCCACTGAATACTCGTGCGATTTACAGCAGGTTAATTCAAAAAAAGTATACAATATTTTGAAATCTGAATGTAAAAGTTATGTGACACAAGAAAAAAAATATCGTTTGTTTTCCATGGTAACAACAAATCTCATCAAAAAGGAAGTGACGTCCGTAAGCAATGCTACCAACATAAGATATTAAGGTCCACCAACATAATCTCTTACACTAAAATGTTTTAATTCAAACCACCAAATATACAATGCACAAGATGTTTCCAAATATCGTTAATCGATAATTTTAAATGAAAAATAAAAGAACTTAGATCGAGCAAGAATGTATATATTAGAATATTTACATTGCACACAATGGATTGCCCACTTTATCAAAAACGATCTACATAAAGTTGTTTTATTTTTTTATATTAAGAGCAAGAACCTTACTAGTCATCTTTTAAAAACAATTAACATTTAAAAAAATTGTTTAAATGTATCAAAGATAGACCACTTAAGTTATTTTCATATCAAAACCCATAACTAACTTATCTGGCTCGTCCAGCATAATTCATGCGTTAAGAAATCGACATTATATTCAATTACCTATATTGTTTATTTATTTATTTGAATACCACAATTAAATACTTCCTATTTTAAATTTTAAAAACGATTAACACATTTTTTTCTAATGGAAAATCATTGAGCCTTTTTTCCAAGGTATGTAACACAAAACTATTTAATTTTATTTCAGCAATTTTATTTAAATGAATCATAAAAAAATATATGTATTACTAACATGAAAACACAAAATAGATTTTAAAATTAGTTTATTAAAAAAAAGTAAATATGGCCTCAATTGTCTTTAGGTGGTTTTAACTGTTCCAATATAACGTTTGCGTTCTTCTTCCTCTCTTCCTCATCACTGAACAATTCTGCGAGATTATCAACAGGACGGGGACTTGTTAATGGAGGACTTGTTTTCGTTACCATTGGACTTTGAGACACTTGAGTATAAACGGACATCGCCTTTGAAACAAATATATTATGAAGTAGGTCTATACTTAATATCAAATTGAAAAGCTTTGATCCCTATTGCTAAGAATTTAATTTTAAAAAACTACAGAATTAAAAAATATTTGTAAGTACAGTTCTTAATGCCATTTCAAATAAAAATGTTTTGTTGTTGAACTATTTTTGATTTGTTTTTTTAATTTGCATTGAAACCAAGGGATCAAAACTTTTTAATCTGAGTACTGTCATTACCTGAGCTACTAAATTTGATACATCGCCAGCATTAGCTGGCAATATAAGAGTATTATTAGTTTTTGCTAGTTTATTGAATGCTTGCACATATTGCTCTGCTATACTTAACGAAGCAGCATTAGCTCCCATTTGTGTTCCAAGTGAACCTGCCACTATTCTAAGCCCAGCTGCTCTCGCTTCAGCAATCGCTAGCATAGCAGAAGCTTCACCGGCAGCCTTATTTATGTGCTCCTGTTTTTCAGCCTCTGAAGCCAATATCCTCGCTTGGCGTTTACCCTCTGCAACATTAATGTCAGCTTCACGAACACCTTCAGATTCTAAGATTGCGGCTCTTTTTTTCCGTTCAGCTTCAACTTGCATTTGCATGGCTTCTTGTACTCTATGTGGAAGTTTAATATCTCCTAAAATTACATCACATTCAACAATGTTTAATAACAGAAAATTACACAACTTTGCATCAGTTTGATCAATTTTTACATTGAGTAATATCCCTCATATATAAGAACTTACGTATTTCATATCGTAAACACGTAATACCCCAAGCCTCACTTGCTTTGTTAATGGAATCTACTATGCAGACGTTCAAATTCTCTCTCTCTCTGAATACTTTATCCAACGATATTTTACCAAGCTCTGACCTCATTGTAGTTTGTGCTAATTGAGTGATTGCAAATTCAGGATCTTCCACCCCGTAACTCGCCAAATATGGATCGATTATGCGCAGGTATAACACGCCGTCTATGTTTAAAGTAACGTTATCTGAAGTTATGGCGCTCTGTTTAGGAACATCGATTGCTATTTCTTTTAAACTCTGCACGTATTTGACTCTGTCGATGACCGGTATCAAAATGTTTAAACCCGGATCTAATATCCTGTGGAACTTTCCCATTCTTTCTACTATCCAGGACTCTTGTTGGGGCACAAACATTATTACTGTGTTTAAAGGTGTAGATGAGCGATATCGAACTGCAAGTAACTGAAGAGAAGGATTTGGAGGTAACAATTTGGTGTGCTAAAAAGATATAATTAGTAATTGTCGTTAAATAGTTTTATGTAATACCTTTATGGCACTAAATGATGAAGAGAGTATCTTAGCTCGTGAAAACATTACAATTTATTTTATTGACTGCGCTCACACATATCGCTGCTTTAACACTACATAACCTACAAAGTTGACAATATGTAGTCAGTGTTGCCAACTGTATTTCGCTCGTGATTGGAAATTGGGATCCGCTACATCACTTTGAAGTCAGAATATTCTCATCTTATTTTAATCCCGTGTAATAATACGAATTGGAGATACTCTGAGTGCGCGCTCAACCCAACCCAATTGAAAGCGCTATAAATGTGATAAACTTGCGATTGCAATTGAATTATTTAAATATTTTATAGTAATCGTCGTTATATAAATTATAAATTAAAATTACATACATAGGTTTCCCGAACATTAATTCAGAAGACTTCTCAGTTACTTTATTTATTTAGGTTTGTCATTCTGTCCTGTGCAAATTTGCGTTACTATGGCAACAGTTGTTAGTTTGACAAGTCGATAGACGTTTGAACTTAAAACTTTTTAAATTTATTTATAAAGCCCTATTAACATAAACAATGGCTTCTTCACCGTTTCTTGCAGAAGCAAATAAATTGAAGAATATCCAATTAAATTTGGAGAAAAATGAGGTGTTACTCTTGGAACACATAGCAAAGTATCTTGATGCCCGTATAGTGGAGTACTATAAAGATTTGGAAGTTTCAAGGTGAATTAAAAATATCAAGCAAAATTACTTTCAATAAAATATGTCCTATTGCAGAAACAAAGAGATAGATGCATCACGACACGAAATAAGAAGTCTATTCAGTCTCTCAAATAATATTAAAGAGACTGTAAGCGGCCGGTTAGATTGTATTGGTAATTCGTTCATGATTGTTCTTTAATCATTTCATCAACTTTAACAAGCACATTAAATGTGTAACTAAGTCTTTTATTGTTTAAGATTTTAAACAATTAAAAAATAATATGGAGCTTATGCAAACTAGCATCCGAGAATTGAAGCAAAAGACGATAGCAAATTTAAATGAATTACGTAAGAGTGAAATGGAATTGTCGAAGGAAATTAAAGCTTACGAAGTGAGAATGCAGGAATGGGGAAAGTTCTCAAATTTAACACCAAGTATTTTCAAGGAACGTGAAATTATTAATAATAAAAAAATTGATCAGGTAAGTTAAATGACAAGCGGCTTCCTATATTCATGGAAATGTACCTACCATTTTTGTAGAGAGTTACTGATTTTCTAACTTTTGTTGCTAAAAGTGGAGGTCATGAAAATGGTTGGAATGCGGAAGATCATAACTTATTTTTAAAAATTAGAGCAAAGTGCAAAAATGAGCAAGAAGTTGCTCAGCATTTTCACGCTATTCTTCCTGGTAAATACTTTAAAATATTCATTAAAAAAAATACAACAGTTTACTTCCAGATATTAGTGAAGAAGAGGTGATCGCACATGATAAGTGGTATACAAAATACCTTGAATTAAAAACCAAACACAGGGAAGCAATTAAGAAATGGAGATTAAGTAAATCTGCACCCAAGATAAAAGTTGAAAAGGAAACTTGTGAAAATCAAAAAAGACCAGTAACTTCGATTTCGGTGGAAAATCTGTCTCGCAAAGAAATAAAAGAAAAACTAGAAGCGTGGAAGGTAAATAATTTGACATAGTTGAGATAAAATTATGAATATTAAAATAACATAGGAGGAGAAGAGGCAAAAATTAAGAAGCGAAAAAGAAGTCATACGACAAGAAGGGTTACAGAAGAAACAGTTAGAAGAAAAGCGGAAGCAAAAATATGAACAGTTAAGGGAAACTATTCAGAATTGGCGGTTGGCTAATACTGAGAAAAAAGAGACCGAGTTTTTTGAAAAATTGATGATGGAACAAAAAATCAAGGAATTTAAGTAAGACATTTATTTCACTTTGTTAATACCTTTCACATTTCACTTCGTTTATTAGGTCTGCCATGGCAAATAGGTTGATCAAGGAATTTCAGTCACAGGATAATATTTTTATGAAAAGAAGAAAAGAGAATCTCAAGCCTAAAATGAAAGCTGAATTTGTAAGATGTAATACCAGTGTTATTATGCCCCGTAATCCAAGTAGGTTGTTCAAACCTACAAAACAGTGGATGTTGAGAACCAAAAATGATGAAAATAGTGAGAAAGTCAAGAACATTTGCAATATAAAACACATACCGAAGTTGTAAGTATTATTATTATCTTATTACTCAAAATGAACGAGCAAATATTGTGTAGTATTTTATACACATAATAAGTGAAGGCAAAAATATTAACACACATTAATTATGTTTTCAGAGGTGTGCCAGAGTGGAGAAGACAGTTAGTATTATAACACTAGTATTTTAAATATGGTTTGATGTTTGATCTTGGATTTGATATTTTATAAATAACATAGCTAAATATTTTATATACACTCATTAATATTTAAGGCAATTAAATTAAATTTTTCCATTAACATTTTCAATGTTTAAAATTTTTCCATTAACATTTTCAATGTTAAAAATTTTAAAGAAGATAACTGTCAAGGCAGCTTTCTTTACAACCAAGCAATATGTAAACACTTCTAAAACTTAACGATTCTAAGTTCATATTATTTTAAACAATCCATACTCAAAAATAATGCAAAAAATTCTTTTATTAAACACTATAAGAATATAATATATTTACAGTTAACAAGATCACATATTTCCTTTTATAAAAGGTTACATATAAAAATTACAAATGACATATAAAAAGACTAGACTACAAAGCAACTATAAAACAAGAACATATAAATTCAGAAATTGTATTTATAACTATTCATTGTATATTATTAGGTTAACCTGAAACATTATTAAACTTAATTCTAACGAAAATATCATATTGGTTTTATTACAATAATTATTATCATAGCCTAAGTATAGGAATGTTAATGAGCAAGTCTTTTACCCTGAGGTATTTCGTTTAGCGAGTAAAGACCGATCAGATGCCGTTACTGGGGTCCCATCAAACTGTCGCAAGTGTATCTAAAGTACATACAGATTAAAATTACATAATTATTTATAATCCTTATTCACCTGTAGATGCAAATTGACCTCAGAACATCGACTTAAATAGGGGAAATTACCTCCAGACTTTAAGTGAGCCAGTTTCGCATGTGGATAGCACTTGTACAGTTCTTCTCTTACATTGCTTGATAACGCGTATTCATCGAAGACATCAATTATTGTCACAGGCAAAGATGCAAGATTATGAGCTTCTACGTAACCTTTCACACAGTTCATTGTTAATCTGCTTGCGAGTTCAGCTTGAGGTAAAGTTTCTAGCTACAATGTAATGCATTTAGTTTAAAAACAAAGTGTATTAAATATTGAATTGTTTCATTAAATTTGATGTTCTGAAAGTATATCTTACTTTTTAGTGCAAAGTAAGTGAAGTTTTATATAAATTTTAATACGTAATCAAATTTTTACCCTTTCTACCATAAAATCAATAGCCTCCACAATTTCAGGATCAACTTTTTCAGTGCTGAAATTCCCCATTACCATTCTCTTGAGTACCAAGGCTGGCATAATCCAGTATATTGCCGCAGATTCATGATTATTGAAGACCGACGTATCAGTAAAAGTATTACACAGAATAAGAGAAGCAACTCGTGGACAGTGATGTGTGTACTCAGCAAATTTCTGTGCCAAATAACCACCTGCAATAATTACATGTGTTAAAAAAAATATTAACGGGTTATCCATGATATTTGTGACTAAATTAAAATAAAATTATTTTAATGACATGTGTGCTCGGAGAAGTCATTGTAAAATTGGTCTTACCGAGTGATGCTCCAAAAATATGGACTTTATCCACTTCCAGGTAATCCAGCAGCTTTTTAAATCCTTCACACCATTCCCGGACATTCCAATATATAGGGGGTTCTGTGGAAATGACTCGTATTCCTTTGGCTGACAAAGCAAGTGCTTGTTTAAAGTAAATATCAGCTGTTCCCGAAACAGGTGGAAGACATATGAGTGGAGACTTGACATTCTTTGGGCCACAGTCATATATTTTCCAGCCCTACAAAACATGACAAACAAATAATCAAGAGAAAAGGTTGTTTTTTTTATACTTACTTTAGTGTTATCTGCATCAACAACGATTCTCTTTAATGGTACACTACTTCTAAAGCTTAAGTATTCCTGAGACTGCGATAAATCACTAACAAAGCTCATTTTCGATTCGTAAAAAAATATAATATATTGAGACAACAAACAAGTTTACAAAAAAACAAACTTAAAAAAAATACCTAAAGATAACCTATTTTTGATAAGCGACTTACGTCACCTTTGCGCGCGCCAGTTTTAAAACTTGTTTAGATAAAAATTATTTAAAATGAACATTTTGCCAACGAAGGCACTGGGTGTTGAACTGTTACTTTCAAAGAGTAGGATTTGATTTCGCTGAAACTTAACTAGAATTTAATTTCGGAAGAGCGTGACACCAATAACGGCAATAACATGTCAGACAAGGCAAATACCGAAACTCAAATCATTAGAATTCTTCCAAGTAAATAAATCAACATTGATAAATGGTAAACATATTTACGTGTTTAATTAGTAGACTATTATTAATTCAAGGCTATCCTCTTTTATATCGCTAGTGTTACCAACTATCACAAATTACTTAGAATTAATATCACATTTTATATCTTTTTTTGTAGTAATTTATAATCTCTTTTTTGTCTTCTTTTAAGTATTTAACTTGATTATGTGGAGTGAAGATTAAAAATTAAATTTGGTGACACTGCTCGGGCATGTTGTGACTTTTAGGTGAGGTTAGGATACATAACATCCGATTTTTATAATTAATTTGTTTTTATAGCTGCGTATTAACTCTTCTCATAACATGCCTACAGTAATATTATTAGATTTATCGTTATCCATGACAAGGCCGGTACAGTTATCAGAAAATAGTGAAGTGACAAGGAAACAACTAGCCCTATTAGGAATCAAGACGTTTTTGGATAATTTAAGCGTACATTCTAAATTAGAATTTATTTCACTGGTAAGCACTCTTCTATTTAATAATTTATAAACAAATCGCCGAAAAGTCAAAATTGAAAGTAAATTTGTCAAGATGTAGTAATTTTCGTTCCTTAAGTTGCCTGTCCTTTCGATTTTTGTCACTAAAAGAAACTGTCGTTTCTGCCATTCTAAAATTGACAGATAGGTTTGCACGTGGTGTGAAATAATCAATTTTTGTGAGGGAAGTTTAATGTAATCTATTGATTAATAGAATCCAAGACGTTCGGATAAACCCGATTTAAATTGCTCCATGTTTATAAAAGTTTGAGTGCAATTGAGGTTATGTAGAATATGGGTGAAGTAACTATAAGAGAAAATACCTGCACCACTGTAGCCGTTCGTTATCGATTCGTTCTAGAAAACGGCACAGATTTAACCTATGTGCCTCATAAAGTAAAGAAATGCGAAGTTGAAACCACAAAGGAAGTTGATGAAGTGAAGACCGAAGACACTGTCATCGAAGAGGTAGACGTTACTTACTTGCGAAGCTTAGACCCTAAAGAATGGAAAAAGCAAGATCATTATAAGGTCCTTGGTTTAGAGAAAAGTAGATACAAAGCATCAGATGATATAATTAAAACTGCATACAGGAAAATGGTATTAAAGCATCATCCAGATAAAAGAAAAGCTCAAGGAGAAGAGATTCGTACGGATGATGATTATTTTACTTGCATTACAATGGCATATGAAACGCTGGGAAATACGATTAAAAGAAGATCTTACGATTCGGTTGATCCAGAATTTGATAATTCACTTCCGACGAGCACTGACATGAAAAAGAATTTCTTTAAAATATTCCCTTATTATTTCCAATTAAATTCTCGCTGGTCTGAAAAAACAAATGTTCCCAAACTCGGAGGACCCAACGCAAGCAGGGGAGAAATAGAACATTTTTATTCGTTTTGGTATGATTTTAAGTCATGGCGAGAGTATTCATATGAAGACGAAGAAGATAAAGAAAAATGTCAAGATCGCGATGAGCGTAGGTATGTAGATAAAATGAATAAGGCCGAGAGACTTAGGAAGAAAAAAGAAGAGATGTCTAGAATTAGACAATTAGTTGATTTTGCGTATAGTGCAGATCCTAGGATTGAGAAATTTAAGCAAGATGATAAAGAACGTAAGTTAGCTGCGAAAAAGGCTAAGCAAACGGCTGCTCAGCAAAAAAAGGAAGAAGAGGAGCGATTACTGCGTGAGGCGCAACTTGCTAAAGAAAAGGCCGAAGCTGAAGAGCGAGCGAAGATAGAAGCTAAACGTCAAGAAAGAGAAGCGCAGAAAAAAGCCGTTAAAAAGGAACGTAGATTATTTAGAGAAGCCTGTAAAGTTAACGAATATTTTTCTAGTAATGACGATGAAAATATAAAACACATGACGGCAGTTGAAAAAATCTGTGAGACTTTCAATGCTTTAGAATTAGAAGAATTAAATAAAAATTTAAGAAACGATGGCCGCAGCGCCTTTTTAAGAGCTATTGAAGAATCGGAAGCAAGAATAGAAGCTGAAAAGAAAACAGTGTTGGAATCTTACACTTCAAAAGTTGCAGAACAGTTAAAAAGTAATAATAGCTTTAATCAAATTCCCGAATGGTCTCCTGAAAACTTGCAACTGTTAATAAAGGCGGTCAATTTATTTCCGGCAGGAACGAACCAGCGTTGGGATGTAGTTGCTAATTTTATTAACCAACATGGCACATTTGCTGAAGGATCGGGAAGGTATAACGCTAAAGCTGTTTTGGCCAAAGCAAAAGACTTACAAAGCACAGACTTTTCTAAGAACAATTTAAAAGAAGCGGCCAATAAACAGGCATTTGATAACTTCCAAAAAGATAAACGCAATGTTCTTTTAGTTGATGAATCAGATATTTCTCAGAAGCTTGATGATAAACCTACGAAACCAATCAACAAGAAAGTTAAAAATGACAACAAAGCTGAGAACGTGAATGTAATGAATGGTGACATTAAGAATGACAAGCCGTGGACTTCCACTGAACAACAGTTATTAGAACAAGCACTGAAGAGTTATCCAGCCACAACTCCCGAGCGGTGGGATCGTATTGCGGAATGTGTTCCTAATCGTTCCAAGAAGGATTGCATGAAACGTTACAAAGAACTGGTTGAAATCGTTAAAGCAAAAAAAGCTGCTCAAACATCGGTCACACGAAAATAACACATAGATACTTTTAAATTGTTTTAATTGGTAAAATACAATGATATATTAGAAATGTTGATTTATTTACCAAATGAAAATTATTTATTTTTCTTTTTACTATGTATTTCGGACGTTTACAAATTGTTAAATAATACGTTGTGTATATTTCCTTAAATAAACTTTACAATAATATTATTTTGTCTAATTAATTCATTAGTTATCCTGTATGATAAATCAATTTGAAAGCAAAGCTGTAAAATGTCGCAACAGTTTGAAACAAGAAGTCAAGAATGTGAGAGTTGGGTATCATATTTCTATGATATTTTGTCATAATTGAGTTTCACCATGCAAATTTTCTTCTAGATTGCATTTTCTTCTGTGTACGAGGAAAAATGCCCATTCACAAGAGATTACAACTTGATAAAATCAGAACTCCAAAACCTAGGTGATTATGATAAGACCTGCATCGAAACTGCTTTGCAAGGAGTGAACCAACTCGTTTTGGGAGAATGGGGTAATAATTCGGCGTGTCAGGTATGCTAAGAGAATAGCAAAACACCACCGTACAGTTCACTCTTACAGATTTTGATGATAACCGATGGAAGCACCGGTGTTGGTCCTGGATCTTTAAAGGACTCGCTGTCTTCTTTAAACCAACGTTCTGCTAGCAACCCATTTCCTTTACCTTTTGCGTTTCCAGCAAAGTTGCACATTGTGTGCATGGCTTCACCTAATGATCCCAGTTTAATAAAATGTAAGGCTTACTCAAGTATTTTTTTGAAACTACCTATTTACTAAGACAGTTGTGAATTCAAAGTAAACACCGATGGCAAAAGCGAATAAGAATAAAATTTCTTAAAATTAAATTTAATTAAAAAATAAATTTGTGTAGAGTGAGAATAAAAATATATTTACATTTCCCATTCATGGGAGCCAATGTATAAAATAGTTTAATGCTTTTAACGATTGATTCTTAGCTAAACCCTTATATCAAGAACTGGTAGAAATGTGTGGTTACGAAGGTTCTGTGTTAGTACCGGAAAATCAACTGAACGAAACGTCCGTCACAAATTTATTCCAAAAACTCGCTGAAGATATGTACACCCCATTTAAAGGTATTTTAAAATGTGGCAACCTGGAATCAAAAATCATACTATCTCCAGCACCCGTTGTAAGTATTCCTTCTAAATGTTGCTACAGGTATTTTGCGACTTTGTTTCTTTAGCCATACACCAAAATAACTGATTTTGACTATCAAGTCCATACAGTCTCTGATACCATCGAAGTGTGTGGTTTCATCCCGGTAGCCGATGTCGGTTCTCCAATGGCCATAAGTCGACACCTAATTTTACCAGCTATTGCGAGCAACAGAGAAAACATGATGCTGAAGACAGAGATCGATTTGACGGAGGATGATACAGCAGATGATGGAAAAGTACCTTCCTTTTGTGTTTTGTTGCATGGAGCTTTGAAGGTGGAGAATATGGCCGCGTTGGTGACCGTATGTGAAAATTGGTTCGGTTTCATTTATTCTTGGGCAGATTCCAAGAAGAAATCAAACCTCATGTTAACAACGCTCGTGCCGGGTTCTGATGCGGTGCCTTGGCTCGGAGATTTAAACCATTTATACTGCTCCGATAATTTTAACACGGAACAACCTCCTGCTTTTCCAGTCAGGCCTTCTGAGAAAAGAAGTTACTCGCAGAACGGCGTCGTTTGGATTAGACAAGCTGGATTGCAGTCGGATATACAAAAGATTCTGCGACATGCAAGGAAGTTGCCTGAGAAGACACAGCAGTTTTACAAAGTAAGTTCCAACTCAAAATTATAATTGTTATTAAAGTTATTCACTTTGACAAAGCAAACAAACTAGTTTGTGAAAGTAATATAAATGTATAAATACAAATCTATTTTCCTTTTCATTCAAAATTATAGTTTGTAGAATTAGGAATATGTTTGCAGGAATTGAATAGGTTACGTAAGGCTGCCATCCAGTTAGGCTTCATCGAATTACTGAATGGTTTGGCTTACATTTTCGAACAAGAATGCACCCAACTACCCGGGAATGTGCATCCGGATTGTGCTTTGCAGCTTTCGTATGCTGCTGAAGTTTTACGGAAAACACAGACGAGGGACATCAAACACATAATAACGCCATTGCAAACAAATTTCAATAGTTCATAAACTCTATTATAGTTGTTACTTGAGAAAATACCTGTGATTTTCTCAGCCCACCTTCCTTTTTGAGTTTTAAATATGTGTAGAACTCTTTCTTCAGTTCAATTGAATCAAGAAAGTAATTTCAAATAATTGTATTGTTTAAAAATTCTATAAATACATTCTTTGGCAAAAAAACACTTATCCTAAAATTTAAGATACGAGGAAATACATACCGTAATAAAAAACATAAGTCTTTATTTTCAGTCCGAATTTAATCGTCTCGTTTGACGCACGCAAAAATTTTATTGTGAAATAGTTTCCTGAAAATCGGCAGGCAGGAAAAGTAAACAAAAAGCCTAAAAAACGCGCTGCTATAATGTAGCATAGCTATGAAGCTGTTAATGTAAGCAGACACGTAGACGTTGTACAGAGGGGGCGTTTTGAAACTCTCCAGATTATCGCCTGTAATTTTCAGTGTTAAAACGTGCATGATATACAAAATATTTCGCGGAAATGACGTAATAAAATATAAAACAGATAAAATGATGCAGAACAACATGAGAGATTTCGCGTTGGCCAAATTTTTTGCCATGCTGTTTTCTTCTGAAAGATTCAACCTGTTACTTCGATGGTACTTTACTAGCATTACAAAAAATGAAAGTATTATTAAAGGTATTGGAATTGTCGCTCTGAATGCTAACAACAGGTTTTGCAGCAGTTGTCCATAGTACGTATCAACTATGGTACACACGGTGCAGTTGTAAGACAAGTTTTTTATTTTTATCGTCGATGACAACGTGTATTCCGGAACGCTCAAAGACAAACATGTAAACCACACCAGCAAAGACGGAAAAATTACGGACACATCCTTGCTTCGTATCCTGTAATCGATGGTTAAGGTCCGGCTGGAGGAAGGACTCTCGTTTAGTTTGACGAGGCATTCGTTGGATTCGTCTTCATCGCAGGATGTTGATGGGTTCTTTCTGGTTTTATCGGTCTGGCAAGCGTGCAAGTTCCACACTGATATTATATGGAAGTTCAAGCATATTATTAAGTAGAGAGTTAAGGAATTAATTAGAACTTCGCTTCCGGAAAAGAGTGGGCATAAATCTGGCGAGAAAATCCAAGAGTCTTTTTGGAGAGACAACACTTCTAAGACGGCAATGAACGTCGATGCAAAATCTACTGTTGATAATTGTAGAATGAGCAGAAGTAAACCTAGAAAGAAAAAAAAGAAACTATATTAAAAAAATAACGTGCAGTATACATAATTTATATATTTTGAAAAACCCTTTGCAGCACAAAACATTTCACAATTTCCATTTTTGAATTTTGTCTGCGACGCATGCACATTCTGCAAGTACTGCGACAACGCACCTATTTCAGCTTTTCAGGAAGTAAATACTCAAGGCTATAATTAAAATAAATGTTGCGGCTTACCATAAGCAACGATACGTTACAAATTTATGACACAGAGTAACGCATGTCGGGTTATTAAAGGCAGCTGGTTTTTAATTCGTAGTCTCCAAGAAGCAAAGAAAACATGTAATTGTCTTTTAATCACTCCATATACAACACATGTATTTACAATAAATTCGTTTAATTGTTGCGTGAACTTTGATAGCGCGGTGATAACCGTACGTTTCTTGAAAGTTTAGATTTCGTGCTTTTTGCGTTCTTTATTTCCAGTTATTTAAAGATTTAAGAGATGGGTTGAAATTGCAGGTACGTGAGCTGTGCCCATATATTTAGCCTTTTTTTCGCATTAGTTCGCAATCCGGATAATTAAAACCGGCTTGGATTATTTATGCTGGCTGAGGGCAGTCGTTCCGCGTGCCACACGCATTCAAAATTAGCTGCCCGGATTAATGGAAATTATTTTTAGAACGAAGGTGGAAAAGAAAAGAAAATGAAATTAAACTCTAGATATATGGCATAGATGTGGTAGTCAATAGAACCTATTAAATGGCACCTCCTGGAGTTTAATTAAAAATAACTGTAGTATAAAACTAATAATAAAGTACTAATCGGTAATTAAATGATGTTTTAAGACTTTTAAAAGAAATTTATCACTGTCAGATGACCTAAATCAACTTCCTGAAAATACTAAAAATACACTTCAAAATTGCCGTTACACTACATACCGTCAGTCAATGAACTGTAAATGTCTAAACATTTTAAGATGAATTGCTGTTCATTTATCTTTATGATCATCTTTCCAATATTGAATAGTTACCACGTTTACATCACATTTTCAGAGTTATTTGAGTGTTTTCAAGGTTTAATTTGATATATTTCAGAGCAAAGAGAAAAAGACGAAGTTGTTACTGGCCATCAAACTTTCAGTTATATTCCTGAAGTTCAGTTCAACAGAAAAACGGACTACATCATTTTATTGTACACAAACCTCTTTTTTTCATACTTTTAAAAATAAATAAGATATATGCGACAGAAATAATCGAAATGACGAGTTTTGGTTAAAGAAGAGAAGCAAAAAAATAATCCACTCTGTATAATGTGAAACTATGTAGGTATTCAAAAGTTTTGACAAACTTCTGAAAATTATACCTTTTTGATCTTCTTTTAATTTTATTATAGTTTTACATTTTTTCTGTTGGTTTTTCACATTGACATATGTTTGTTTTCTCTCTAAACTCTAAATCGATAAGGAATGAACCCAAATTATTAACTGGTAATGGAATAACTTTGTTATTTCTTTAAATACAAACAGACCGAACTGCCTTGAAATTCAGCACAGCTTCATGAGCCGAAGGCGAATTATAACTTTTTTAAAAGTACCTTCCACATTTCCACATTTTGACCAGAACCCGTCTGCAAAAATGCGCCGGGGGCACCGCAGCCATTAGGCTTATTGTGCACGCCCTGGTTCAGTTAACGCAACCATTCAGTGAGACATGTCCCCTGTACCAGCTGGTACAGGTTTTTCACTGATTGCGTATTAAAGTCTTCAGGAGCAATCATAAGATGTCCGAATATGCGCTGTCTACGGTTTGCCAGCACATCACATCTACACAAAATGTGCATTGCCGTCTCTGGTTCCCTATTGCAAAGTCTGCAGTTTAGATCCCCATTAAATTTACCGATCCTCCATAGGTGCTCCTTAACAGTCAAGTGTCCTGTTAGTAACCCTGTGGTGATACTGAGTTGCGCTCTGCTCAAAAGCAGAAGTTCCGCAGCTCTCTTCTTGCAAGGACCTCTGAGGAAGGTCTTGCTATGGCAATGTCCTGGTCTACTTAGCCAGTATCTATTGTGTTCCTTGCTTATCCAGTCACTGAAAAAGCCCCGGATAGCTTCTTGGTTATGCCTAGGACAGGTTCAGGGCCAAGGTATGCCATGCCCGCTCCCTGCCTGGCTAGTTCATCGGCCCTTTCGTTGCCGATAATACCTTGATGACCTGGCACCCACACTAGCGTAATGCAGTTGTGCTCCGCCAGGTCATTGAGCTCACTTAAGCATTCCCACACCAGTTTGGAAGAGACCTTTGAGCTTACTAAAGCCTTCAAAGCCGCCTGGCTGTCGGTTAAAATGAAGATCCGCTTATTTGTGTAAGCCCTCCTATTGTTTTCCCGCGCACATTGTAATATGGCGTATATTTCTGTTTGGAAAACAGAGGCAAATTGGCCCAATGGGAAGCATAACTTCTCCTTTGGTCTATGCCCGTATATTCCAGACCCGGCACCAGTTTCGGTTCTGGAGCCGTCTGTATACCAATAAAAGTACCTTAAAAATAGGCCGAAATGCCTCGATATTTTAACTTTTCTAATATACCTTAAAAACAGGGCAAAATCGCATATAATCCTAATTCATTAATAAATACAGTTTTTACATCAATTTTACAGGCAGGGTGTTTTACCCCGTCTGAAAAATCTATCAATTTTATTTTAAAATCGTTATCTACATGAGTTTGTATAGCATGCCTTCTACCTTAAAATCAGGGCAAAAAACCATGAAATGAGTTGTATGCTGAACAGGCCCATATAGTACAAACTTAAAAACAGGGCAAAGTCTTTAAAAATGTTACCTTTTTAAATATACCTTGAAAACAGGGCAAAATCCTTGAAATATTTGCTTTTTAAATATACCTTTAAAAACAGGGTAAAAAAACATGAAATGAGTTGTGTGCTGAATAGGCCCATATGGTAGTGTAATTACTTTAACTTTTTTTTATTGAAATTGAATTTTTTGAAGTATTTAAACGCCCAGTAAATATTCTTATGTAGGTATACGTCTTCGTAATTCACTAATGGAAAGTTGTACCTACATTTTAATTCTACGCAATTTATAAATATTTGTGCCAGTAACAGCGAGACCAGTGACCCCATGGGAAAGCCTTTAATTTAATTATAGTACTTTCTGTCTGAATGAAAGCAATTTTCATTGGCATTCTTCAATAATTCAAATATTTCCTGAATTAAAACCTGATTCATTTCAGCAATTTTTTTGCTACTGTCAGAAACTCATTTGAAAATTGCAGGACTAATTCTTTGTCATTTCCATTAACTTTGCAGAGGTAATTTATGTATCTAGTTCAAGTGAATGCCTTTGTTACTTCCGGCAAAATTTACAGTAAATGTATTACTATCAGTAGCATTTTTCCATTTTTATAAACAAGTCAATTCATACGTAAATAAAAATTGCAATAAATGTGTAAGGTCTCAGAATTTCCAATGATTTTTGTTTTGTTCCTAAACTGTCCAGTTAATTAAGTTCTACAAGGGCACATGTTACGGAAAATCAAACCACTTTTACTTGTAATAAGACAGAGCAGATCAATGTCATGTAATTAGATTACACAACACCATTAGAATAAATTTAGAAATAGAATAAATTAATCGCTTCTGTGGTAATGCCGACAAAGCAGAAAAGTCATTTTCCTCAAAGTAAAGTTATTTCAATTTTTAAAATTTTACAAGGCAAGTTAAGTAAGTTTATAAACTACGAGGGCGGTTCATTAATTATTGGTCCTACGATAGAAATAAATAAATAAGAAATTTGAAGAATAGATTTATTAATATGCCTCTAAAAACCTTGTTTCGATGATGGTATTTATTTGGAAAATAATATTCTAACTGAAAATAAATATCTACGATATTTACGAATGTAATATTTTTTTAAATCAAAGCAAATTGTAATAAAAATTAAGAAAAAAAGTTACCTTTTCTTTGGCATCTCAGAAGTCCAATTATCACTCCAAAATTAACGCAATTACCGATCCCAACGATCACAAAATACGTGATTACGACCCACTGCGGCAATTCGCTCCTAACATACTCCTCGAAGACACTTGTTGAATTCTTGTCGACACCGGCGAAATGATCTTCGTTCTGCGTGAAATTTCCCTGATCGAAATTCGTCGAGTTCATTTCGGGGCCGCCTCAGAAATATTTTTTTATTTGCGAAACGAAAGGGACGCATTCGGTCATCGCGACCTCTTATAACTTATCGTCCTAAGTGCTTGACGAAGACAGACATCCGTTAGTCTTGGTGAACGCTCGTAGCATAATAAATCCAGTGAGTGATAAAGGAAAAGTCACCGACTCCAAAGCCAGGCATCTGCCGACTGCAGGGCTATGCGTGCATGTGTGGTTATTCTTAGCTACTGTACGACCACAAAAAGCACGTTATGCTAGAGATAAATACGGCCGAAGAAAAAATGTTTCTCTGTGTGTTACGCATACACATGGTCGACTATATCAAACACTTGCTTGTAATTTTTTTTCGTGTGTTTATTCCATTTTTCATACCAGAACTTTAATGGGTATAAGCTGTGCAAATAAGAAAACAAGTAGTTGTTAACTAATTAAGTACAACTTACCTACCTGTAACTTCTTATCGAAAATGCAATCAAATGGATTGACTTGCAAAACAGCATTAAAAAATACGAAGTTAATTACTGTAGGTTTTTTTTTTATTTTAACAAGGCAAACCCTTTTACAATTTTAAGAAAAAGTTGTTTCTTTTAAGAGCTTTTCATTAAAAAACGAATCATTTAAAATGTTTGAAATGTGACAATGAAATTTTATTGTATTTTTCATATATTCTTCCCTTTATTTAAAGAGATGATCTTTTCTTTGCATTTTACAATGTCATGTATTACAGTTGAATTTTCATATAAAGGTAAATCTATACAGAATTCTAAAATATTTCTATTTTCTATTGATTCATCATATGCAAGGCGAATTCTTTTAGAATTTAAAAAAATAATCTTCCTTGAAGAATTTCTTTTTCACTTAATGAATTTTCACACGTGAATTTTTAGTTATTACTACTTTTGTTTTCTGTTAATCATTTTTCCTTCTACATTATTTTGTGATTTATCGTTCTCTAATTTTTCTTTACTTTTCTTTCATTACCGATTAGCAATTGCTTCTGAACAAAATAAAGAACTTAATCATTTTTCTTCTATTTTTAGCTTGTTTTTCTAATTCCCGTTGCACACGCAGGTTTTTTCTCTTTTTAAATTCTTTTCTTAATAAAACCATTACAACAGAATCTGATAGATATTGGTGATACCTTCTTCCTTTCTCTACAAAGCAAAAAATGTCTGCATCTTTCATCTTACAACGTCATATAATTACAAGACTAATTCTTTTACAATTCTTAAAAAATAATATTTGAAGAGTTGGATTTTCATTTAATTTGATTTCACGAGTCAATTAAATTTTACTGAGTTCTTGCTTTTCAATAAAATTCAAGTTTTCATTTTCAAATAATCTTCTTTTCTGTGAATGAATAATCATTCTTTTATGAATCTGTTTTTTACACCCGTTTGGGTGTAGAACTGTGATTCTATTCTTTCGCCTTTTTTTTCCTAGTCCTTTCTATTTCTTACCTTTTTTCGTCTGGATTTTTACTTTTATAATGTTCCAGGTTTTTCTAATTTCTCCTCTCTCTTTTTTTTAAAGCTGTTTAACTTCCCATATCTTCTTTACTGCTGCTTCTTTACATCTTCTAATCAAACAAGATTGCTACTGATAAACAGATTCAATTCTCATTCGTAGTCTTTAGATCTTTTTTCGTATTTCGTTTCATTTTCTTTTTTCTTGTTGTACCATCACTCATCCATATGTAAACTATTCGTTCTTTTACTAATTTCTTTATGTTCTGCAGTAGTTGCTACTTTTTGGTGTCTAACTTGAGTATTTATATGTATTTTTTTTTCAGATAGAAAATGTGTAGATTTTTTATTTGTTCCTGGTTTTTATAATACATACTTTTAATTTTTTCTTTTTTTTAACTTTTGCTTTTCAATCTATGTTTTAGCTTCTCGTCCTTTTTTTCTCATCATCTAACAGCTTTTAACAAATTAATAAATAAAAAGAAAAAATTGATGAATGCATTTCTCTTCCAATTAAAATTTCCAGTTTATTATTTGGTGATTTCATAAAGTAAACAAAATGGTATTAATTAATGACAAAAAACTGAACAGATGTAACGATCCTGTAACTGGCTGAAAAGGGGAACGTCCTGTGTTATGGATGCGGCCGTCTCTTCTCAAACAAAAACGTTTCAAGTAATTTAATAGCCACTTGCTTTTATACATATAAATAACTAAATGTGTGTCCGAGACGCACTGTGCACTGAAATAAATGCACGTGCGCTTCCTTGCGACCCTTTAAGAGACGTCTACCGCGTTTTAATGAGTTTAATTACCGGTTTCTTCATAATAACTTGTCTGCAATCTTGCACTGTATAAATGTATAGCATTTATTGTGTGTGCAAATTTATTTTAATTAATTACATTATATTAACGTGTTGATAAAAAATCAGTTTACAGTTGAAGCAGCCAAAATACACAAGCCATTTTTTTTAAATTAAATATTGTGATATGTAAAACTATGAAAACATACAAGTAACCTTGAACATGCTATTTAATTATATCTAAAAATGAAAATTGAAGAATACATTTTATATCTAGGACCAAAAATTACAATTGGAGCAAAATAAGAAGTTGGAATACTTGTAGAGAGGAAAACACTTATCTTAAATTAAAACATTTGTTCTTTTCTTTTATAACAATTGAAACAAAATGTTATAAAATTATTATATTAAAATAATTGTCAAGATGCCGGAGTGTTTATTTTATGCAAGTTTCGGCCATTTGCACCACTTGCAAATGTTGGTATTTAAGAGGTCTTTAAATGCGGATACTTTCAAGTACCAATGGTAGACAAAGGGTTAATTATAGTTAAATTTTAACTACAACTTAACGACAAGCGGTGCAAATGGCCGTATATGGAATTATTTATATTTTAAATCTGTGTTTATTTTGTAATATGTTCTTTATTTTATTAAATCATTAAAATCATCCTTTTATAGTTCTGTTTCATTGATTTTTCATTTAGAATTTATTTAAATATTTATGCATTTGCAGTCTTTAATTTATAAAGACATTTTGATTTGGCATACCATTCCCGCTTTTTTACTTCCTAACATACAATCCAACAGATGGCAGCAGTTCAAGAAATTTGTCGATTCCTTATTAAATTTGCTGCTGTGCTAATACATATAAAATTGTTAACATGTTAGCAATTAACTTACTTCTTTATTTTAAATATTGAAGTATTTGTGGTAAATACTTCAATCAACGGTAATACGCTAATACCTAGGTACCTTGTATATGTATATGAAAAAGATAAGTTGGTGACACTGATGGGTATTGTGGCACACGTGTTCTATTTACGTTATCAAGGAGTTTTAAAGACGAAATTAGTTGCATTTTAACAAACATTTTGACAAAAATGCATAAAAATATCTTAAAATTCAATTTGAGGGAAAAAACAAGTACCTATAATGTGAGGGAAAAACGACTGTCAATAGTTGGCCACATCGCCGTTCACGGCGTGCACCAGGAAAAATTTAAGTTGGCGATACTGTTTTTCAATATTAAATGGCAAAGTCAGAATCCCACGAATTTCTTCATTAACTAATAAAATTGTGCCAAAGAAGATAAATTAAAATGTTGCTGGAAGAGGCGGAAGAACTGTTTAAAGGCTATTTACCTTATTACGTACTAGTATTTTTACCTATCTTTATAATAATTTCACCAGCTAACCCTGTAAGTGCTTCACATGAATTTCCCGTCTATCGCATGCAGCATTTCGACCTACATGGAACAGCACACGGTAAAAAGCCAGCCATCAAATGAAATAATAATTACTTGAACAGAAAGTGAGGTTAGCTCTTTTTTCAGGTTGCCGTAGTGCTTCGGTGAATCTTGAGGCGAGATCTCTAACGGGTTGGAGTACATCCCGTCATTGTGTAGTTGCACGACTGCAAAATTTAACTGTGGATCACTTCCGGAACATACGCTCAAAAGCAGGTGCACTTCTCATTATTTTACCAGAAAACCTTTCGCATTTATCTAATGATGATAAACAGGTAACAACTTTCATTCACTGTTCTTCATATTTCCTCAGTTACTTCTTTTTTTGTTGATTTTAGCATTTGCTGGTACTTGAAGACGCGATGCTTGCTCAAGAAATAGCAATACCCGTTTACTTTATGATTTCGACTCCAGAATTGAATGTCATTCTGAACGAAATTACTCAGAGTTCCACGAGCGATGATAGAAGTAAGACAGCGGCTGAGGCAATCGTTAGTTCAGTTGCTGCAAACGGTTACCAAATTGTCATTAATCCGAAATTACCTAACGCAAAACAAGATATTAAAATAGCCACCATCCAAGGCAGTTTAGTTGGGCAGAGTCATGATGGAAAAGTACCCACTCTAGCAGTTGTTGCACATTATGATAGTTTCGGAGTTGCACCTGTAAGTTAAAAATTTTATTTAAAAAGTTGATAAACGTAACTCAAGTTGTCTTTCTCGAAAGGAATTATCATTTGGTGCTGATTCCAACGGTTCTGGAGTCGCAGTGCTCCTCGAATTAGTCCGTTTATTTTCCTTGTTATATTCAGATTCGAAATTACGAGGAAAGTACAACATTATTTTCTTGTTAACCGGCGGTGGAAAACTGAATTACCAAGGCAGTAAAAAATGGCTCGAAGATCAATTAGACACCCTAGATGGATCCATAATACAGGTTTCTATTAATAACCGTAATTTCACATCACATTTAAATAACGCGACTTAATTACAGGAAGCCTCATATGTTATGTGCCTTGATACTCTAGCTGCAGGCGATTCACTCTACATGCATGTTTCGAAGCCCCCCAAAGAAGGCGCATCCGCTTCTCTGCTTTTTAAAAGTTTAAAGTCAGCAGCCGATCGTTTTCCTTCAGTGACAGTCGACGGTGTTCACAAGAAAATTAATTTGGCCGACGATTTGTTGGCTTGGGAACACGAGCGCTTTAGTATAAGAAGACTTCCCGCATTTACGCTATCTACTTTAAGAAGTCACAAAGATTCATTGCGCGGAACTATTTTAGATACAGCAGAGAACACTAATATCGATAGATTAGTACAAAACACTCGGGTGATCGCAGAAGCAACGGCTAGTCAAATATATAACGTTTCTGCTGGGGAAATATTCGGTGAATCTTTGGTAGGTTTGTTATTGAATTAAAAACAAATTTGAATGGTTAAAAATTTTAAATCCATAAAGAGATGTTGTTAAATTAAAATTTTAACTTTACAGAAAATTGATAAAGCTTCATTAGAGGCTTGGATAGATTATTTGAGTTCGCAATCTCGAGCTGCCCAAGTTTTGTGCCATAAAGAAAACCATCTAATAGCGTTCTTTAAAGAAACGTTCAGCAAATATTTGAGGGACGTTAAAGTAAGCTTCACAACTCCCGATAAAAGAGATCCGGATTTCATGTTCTACGATGTTACTAAAGCCACAGTGAATGTGTACAGGTAAATTTGATTATAATAGTTGATAATAATGTATTTTTATTTCTTATTTTTTTCAGCGTAAAACCTGCAGTATTTGATCTCGTACTAACTTTGGTCATCGTGGCCTATCTTTGTATAATATATTTTCTCATCCAAAAATTCCCGTCGCTGTACATAGTGGCTTGCAATTTGACGAAAGGAAGGAAGAAGATTAATTGAAACAAAGTTGCCAAATAATGATACTAGTAGAATTCTGTCATTTCATTAAATTATTTTCATGCTAGATTAGTCGAATTTAGTGGACAATCTGCGTTGCAATATCGTTGTTCTATTGTAAATTTCAGTGCGATACTGAAATGTCAACACACAAATTAATATTGTTAATTGTATAATAAATTGTTGAATTATTTTTTAAATATTTTATTCCATCCCTTTTCTTTCATAAATATCACAAACATTGCCAAGATAAAACTGTGACACAAATTTCATAAGATCTAAATAAATTCATAACGACAAATTTTTTTTTTTAAATTCATTGCTGTAGAGTTCTTTTGGAACAGCTGTATAAAAATACTGTCGTAAATTTAGCTAAAACTGATAATTGTGTTTAATGATAATTAGATGTAGATTAGTTTAGCTTTAGCTAAATTGCAAACGATTATGTGTAGTCATGGTTTAATTTGATAACTGTGTAATACCTAACCTTGCTGAAGTAATTATTTACATGACTCTACGAGCTCGGATAATTATAATTCTAGTTTAAAAACTTTAATTCTGAAGAATCAAATTGCAGTACAATGTCGAGGAAAACCCTCTTCACTTATGAAACCCTTGTTCGGGCGGTAGCAGGTTCTACGGTGTGTCTCTCCCCGCAGTGTATTATAAAACCCATTTTTATAAATTTGATTTTAGGGCAGTATATTCGCAATGACAGTATTCTATCCCCTAGACACAATAAGATTCCGTTTGCAGTGTAAGTTCCCCCCCTAATATTTAATGAAATGATGGTAAGACTCACTTTCAGTGGAAGACGCTAGCGAAAAGAATTACAGCACCTTCGAGTTTCTGGTTCACTTAATTAAGACTGAGGGAGTGTAAGTATAATTTTTAACTTATAAAAGTAGAATTCCTCGTTTAAATTTTTAGCGAAGCGTTATACAGGGGATTGAGGCCAGTTCTTATCAGTTTAGGCGCCTCAAATTTCGTCTATTTTTATGCATTCCACGCACTGAAAGCTCTGCAAAGAAGCTCCACTTATGGTGATATTAAACTTGGCGTTATTGCAGGTATTATAAACGTCCTGGCAACTTCACCTCTTTGGGTCGTAAACAGCAGACTAAAAGTAAATATTTTATTTTGATTATTTATATGATTGAAGAGTTGTTGCTTTTAGCTTGAAGAACAAAAATATTATTCTGGTCTATTAGATGGTTTAGTCTATATAGCAAGCAGTGAAGGACTAGGTGCCTTATGGTCCGGTATTGGATCGTCTTTAGTTTTAGTTTCGAATCCTGCAATTCAGTTTGCTGTGTATGAGGCATTGAAAAGAAGAATTACTGGAAAATCAGCTATGACTTTTTTCCTAATGGGGGCTGTAGCAAAGGCTGTGGCGACGGTTGCCACATATCCTATCCAACTGGCACAGTCAAGGCAAAGACAAGGCATGAATAGTAAGCTAAGCACACCTGTCTTATTGTATGCGTTGCTGAAGAGAAAAGGCTTTCTTGCGTTGTTCAAAGGCCTCGAAGCTAAACTGTATCAAACCGTTTTAACAGCAGCATTGATGTTCTTGACATACGAGAAAATCGTGAGGTTTGTGTTTTTCTTGTTCATAAGTCACAAGAAGAAACTTGTGAGCTAGTCAGTTGTGGGCATATAAAAAATTTTGTATATCTGTGGTGTAGATGTAATTTTTTTGGTGAATGTGTAGTTTACAATACTCATTTTGGTAAAACTGCACTTTAGGTTCCTAAATTTCAATATCGTTTTGCGCATGTGCAGAAGTTCCAGATACGCGTGCGATGTTGCCATATCTAACGTGTTTCATTTTAAACTGTACATAACGTACATAATTTTAAATAAAACAAACAACATAGGTTTATTAGTGTGTGTATTATTTATTCCATTGTAGTAAAGTTTAGAGTAATTTTATATACAATATAAAAATGGCTCGGGGAATGGCAGCTACAATTAACATTGTAAATGAAAATACAATTTTAAATAATGAACAGTTAAAGCAAGAAAGGTGGAATTTGCAAAAATTAATCTTCGATGACGACTTACATAGGCTACAATGGCTGGCACGGAGAAGATTAATAAAAAATAACGTATTTTGTCAGCAGTGTGAAATTCCTATGTCCTTTATAACAAAGAATAGCATTGACGGACACTGCTGGAAGTGTAGAAGGTGCACGAGACAGACTAGTGTCCGATCAGAGTCTTTTTTTTCAAAAAGTCACTTGCCGTTACAAAAATTAATTGTAATTATATATTGTTGGACAAAAAACTTTTTGCAAAAAGATATAGCAGATGAGGCTGACTTGGCTGAATGTTCTACCCACACTCTTGTCGATTGGAGTTCTTTTTGTCGGTGTGTTACAGTATATCTCTGAATTAAAATCCATGCATATTCCTGTTTTTTTAGAGATGTCTGTTCGAGATACTTCGACGAAAATCCGATAACGATCGGTGGCCTCGATGATAATTTAATTTCTAAGGTCGTAGAAATAGACGAAACAAAGTACTTTCATAGAAAATATCATCGTGGCCAATTTCATTAGGGTCACTGGGTATTTGGCGGTGTAGAGAGAGATTCTGGTGCTTGTTTTATGATAGAAGTGCTAAATCGCAGTGCAGAAACCCTCTTACCCTTAATACAAAGGTGTCGCAGTTATTTCTTATAATTTTGCTTCTTGCAGAATTTGATTTCTTTTGCATGTTGCCTATAATAATCCATTCACTAAAAAATATACTTGCAAGAAATTTGATTTGTATGGTTATGTTTGCACTTACCCTTAATATAAGCTGGAGGGCATACCGGGGTATTGAAGAACTGGGTGATGGGATCTATGAACACCAAGTTGTAATTCATGAGGAACACTTCGTAGATCCTAACGACCCACGAATTCACACCCAAAATATTGAAAATTTGTGGATGCGTGCAATAAGAAAACTTAAAGCACAATTTGGAACGTCCCGGGAGCTGTTTCCCTCCTACTTGAATGAGTTCTTGTGGAGGGAGAAGTTCAAGGAAAATCCATTTCCTAATTATTTATTTTGCATTACACAACAGTATCCAGTATAACTAAATAATAAATAAGAAATTTTATCAATTGCTTTATGTTGTTTGTTTTATTTAAAATTATGTAGGTATAGCTTAAAATGAAACACAATAGATATGGCAACATTGCACGCGTATCGGGCACTTCTGCACATGCGCAAAATGACATTGAAATTTAGGAACCTAAAGTGCAGTTTTACCCTCATTTTTAAACCGAAACAGTCAGCTTCGAATAATAGCGTTTTCGATTCAACTGCACCGGTTGCACTCAGTGTATGTGCATCTTCTTTTACCCTCATGTAATAAAACGAGATGAAGATACTCCGAGTGCGCACTAGTGCAGTCAATCGAAAACGCTATATATTGTAAACTGCACATTCCCTTTTTTTTAAATACGCTTGTTGAGCTTTTGTTTTTGTATTTACATATATTATAAACTGAAAATATTGACGTTTTTAATTTTTTTTAATTTAAAATGGTCTATTCTGCTTTTATTTTATGTCGTTTTCGATTCACCTGCACTGGTTGCACTCGGAGTATTTGCATTTTGCAACTTGTTTTAACTTCGTGTAATATGTAATAATATGAAAATTATTTTTACCGAAAACGAAAAGGTAAAATTCGTTTACATTTATCGATTATTTGTTACTTACCGCAGTTTGTTTTAATTTGGCAATTAATATTTTAGTATTATCCTTATTTAAGTTAATTCAAAAAGATTTCTGTAATGTAAGTAATCTATTGGCGAATATCTAAAGTTATGGTATCAACACTTACAGGTTTCTGTAAATACTCTCTGACAGGGACCTATAGGTATTGGATTGTTGCAAATTCTATCTATTTATTGATAGACGATACTACCAGTATTCATTTTTAAAATGATAATTAATTTTTATTATATAAAAATTGATCCGTTCTATTTTAATCGATAAATAAAAGCATTTGTTAAAATTTCTGTTTTTCTCTGTTTCCTTCTGATAAGTCTATTTTATTTACTTGTGGTTATGATGTTCCCATGTTGATTACCTATTTAATTATCCGGGAAAAATGATTTTTCTCTGAGAATTTTACGAGTTAATCGAACAGTAAACAATCTCAATCCGTTGTCGACTTATTGAAGTATTTTCTGAGCGAAATTCCAGATTCCCATCGATATAGATACTTTTGGAAATTTTAAAGCAGCGGAACAAGACGAGAAGAAAATTTGGTTCGAGCTTTCCGTGCTGAAAAATTTATTCCATATACATGGAACGTTTGAGAATACTACGTCTTCGACGAGACCAGCCCAATGATAGAAACGACAAATTAATGTCCGGGTTATTGGATAGCCGCAGATCTCAATTTCAGTATTTCTTTTTGATGAGTTTCTTATCGATTTTACCACAGTCGTGTCTCTTGACGAGACCGATTTAACAGCGAAAACCGCATCGTTCTATCTCGTTCTGGAGATATTACGTTTCTTGTTCTCTAAATTGGTGAATGCGCCGGGAATTCATAAATTTGTAAATATCTTGAGAATGGTAAGAGATAAAGAGCTGACATTTTGACTGTTAGCTTTTTTTAATGCGCCTCATCGAACCATACAAAACAGAATTTTTTTCTTAATTTTCTACGACCGTTCGACGTTTTCTAAATTTTTTTTCTTGAGAACCGTTGGGATTAGAAACCTTTGGCTTGCACTGTTAGACTCGTCTTGTTAGACTCTATAAGGGTGATTTTTTTCGCAGTGATCGATTTTCCATCAAAATCCTAAAATTTTCATGGACTATAGCCTTACGATTTTTCGCCCGAAAAATTTTTTTTTCTCCAAAAATCACGAAAAAATTCACAGATGTACAGCTCGACGAGGCGCATCCAAAACTGTAGCCCGTTCCTCTCTAGCCCGCCCCGTTCTCGAGATAGCGATCTCGAAAACAGGGGCAAGGAAAAGAATTATTCTCGCTGAAAAAATAAGGCGATAACCAACGAGTTTACTTCCAGTCGTTCACATACGTTATCTGAACAATACTAGTAGGTAAAAGTAAAAGTTTTCGCCGCTATTTAATTAAAAGTACCGAAATTGAGGGATGTCCTAAGCAAAGGAATTATATTATCGGTGGATGACGGGAAAGGAAAAGAAACGTCTGCTCTAATCAATGAATCGTTATTTATCAAGAGACGCAGGCCAATTTTTACTAAATTTACAATGAAATTAATAAATAAAGGAAATTAATTTTCAAAGTAAGCATGTGCTGCCATCTCTGAGCAAATAGCGTGACCTAACTGTTACCGATTCTTACAGGTTCCTGTAATATTAGTTTACCATAGAGATCTGTAGGTGCCGATAAGCCGTAAGTTGGAGCGTCCGCCTAAAGATGGCGGCTTTGAAATTCGTTCAATTATGTCAGCGGTCGTTTCAGCAGATCTGTTCCATTTGCCCGAATTTTAAGTACTGAATCGTGCAAATCATGCACAATATAAAACTTATATCCAATTTTGTGCACTGCTCATGCTCTGTACGATTTTGAACGGTTCAGAACTCAAAATCCTGACGAAAGAAACGAACCTAGCATTTCGCTCTTTAGTTAGTCACTTAAAATTAGCCGCTCACCTTATTAACGCCCGTTTTACTTAACAAAATGTGATTGTAAAAAATCCAGGAACCGTCGCTGTTCTGTTGCAGTTTAGAATTTTTGAAGCTTTAAATGCGAATAATTCAAGCCAGTCTGCCGAAGTCTTTGATGTTTCGATCTCTCCGCGTTCCAAGAAGATGCACAGGCAGTTAAACCTGGGGCCTATTGCATAATAAAATACAAGCTAATAATATTAGTATTGAATAAAACATTTAATGACCGGATTAAGGGCGAAGTAAGAAACTATAGCTGACAGTTTCGGTTTACAAACCGATACTGTCAGCTGAATGAACGAATAGTTTTTTACTTCGTCTTTAATTCAATCATCGAACGTTTTATCCAGTACTAATATTATTAGCTTGTATTTTATTATGCAATAAGCCCCTGGACTTATTTTAACGGTTCTTTTCAGAACCACAAGTAGTTTTATCTTGGAATACGCTTTCGACACACTACATTATTTTTCTTGTATTACATAATAATATTTTAAAAATTTTGTTAAGAATTGCCGTATTAAAAAAAAACTAATATTAAAAATATAAATGTCTCTCTCTTAAAAAAATACAAAATACAATTGCATGCAACGAGAAACTAAAAATTATCAGAGGTAAGAAGATAAAGAATCCTAAGGTGATTATAACTAGGGCTGGGTCGATGTATCGATATATCGATACGTATCGATACGCCAGCTGTATCGATACACATTTTCAGCTGTATCGACGTATCGAATATCGATACGTATCGAAATATCGGATATCGAATATCGATACGTATCGAAATATCGATACGAGTCCAAATATCGGATATCGAATATCGATACGTATCGATATATCGGATTTCTTATCGTCAGTTTAAGCAATAACGTTAAACTAAATTCATTTTATTTTACCGTTTAGAAGATATTTAGTTTATTTCAATTATCTCGAAACTTGAATAACTGGTCTTATCCGGTTTTTGCACCAAAGTTTTAAACCTCTGTTCAATATTTGGAAACGTATCGATATATCGATATATATCGATCCGATATTTCGATACATATCGATACGTATCGGTAGCCGATACTCGATATGTATCGATATTCGATATATCGATACGTATCGATACAGAAATCGTATCGAAATTCGATACACAATTTCCCGTATCGCCCACCTCTAATTATAACTGCAAAAGAATAATAGGAAATTGTTGATAACTTCTTTGTCTAGTTTCAGATTTCAACGCGTGCTCATCAGGGTGTTTAGGAAAGTCTAATGCCCGGTTGCACCAACTTTTTAAGTAGAACTTAAATTGAAGTGGTGTTTAGACTATGACATTATTAATAGATTTAACAAAAGTTAGTCACATTCTAATTGATACATAAGTTGAAGTTTAAATGTCAATCAGAACGTATTTGACATTACACTGACCATACGTAAATGTCACATTCTAAACATAACTTAAATGTAAGTTCTCCTTAAAATGTTGGTGCAACCGGGCATAAGTGATGCATCGAAGCACTTAAAACCGCCATAAAATTTCTGGCAGGGCAAAATTCATAACAGGGATTTGAGATATTGGGTGGTATGCATAAAACGAAGTAGATGCTAATACTTCTCAAATTAGTATATTCTTCGAAGTATCTACTATTGCATAAAGTACCTACTGCAGCTCTGAAGCATATACTACGAAAGCAAAGTTTATACTACAGCACGTAGTAAATACTACGCTGCAGTAGTACATATTCACTATTAAAATGAATCTGAGGCTTTGAAGTAGATACTACAGTAAAGCACAGCGAAGTAAAAACTTCTATGTGCTTTTGTGCTCTAGTATCTACTAGATCTCATAGTAAATACTACGTTACTGTAGTAGGTACTTCACTTTCGAAGTAGGTGCTTGAAGCATTAGCATGTACTTCGTTTTATGCATACCACCCATTAAGTTTCTTGTCGGGTAAATTGGTGGATGCGCCGGGAATTCATAAATTTGTAAATATCTTGAGAACGGTAAGAGATAAAGAGCTGAAATTTTGACTGTTAGCTTTCCTTCACGCGCCTCATCGAACTACACAAGAGGGTTTTCTTTTCTAAGTTTTCGACGATTGTCCGACATTTTCCAAATTTTTTTCTCGAGAACCGTTGGAACTAGAGACATTTGGCTTGCACCATTAGACTCGCCTCGTTAGACTCTATAAGTGTGATTTTTTTCGCAGCGATCGATTTTCCATCAAAATCCTAAAATTTTCATGGACTATAGCCTTACGATTTTTCGCCCGAAAAAATTTTTTTTCTCCAAAAATCACGAAAAAATTCACAGATGTAGAGCTCGACGAGGCGCATTCAAAACTGTAGCCCGTTTCTCTTTAGCCCGCCCCGTTCTCGAGATAGCGATCTTGAAAACAGGGGCAAGGAAGAGAATTATTCTCGCTGAGAAAATAAGGCGATAACCAACGACTTTACTTCCAGTCGTTCGCGTATGTTCTCTATACAATATTAGTAGGGAAAAGCAAAAATTTCTGGCGATAATTAATTAAAAGGAACGAAATTAAGGGGATGTTCTGTGAAAAGGAATTATTTTATCGGTGTAGGACGGGAAAGGAAAAGAAACGTCTATGCTAATCAATTAATCGTTATTTATCAAGAGACGCAGGCTAATTTTTACTAAATTCACTATTAATTTAATAAATAAACGAAAATAATTAAAAAAATAAATACGTGCTGCCATCTATGAGCACGCGGAGTGACCTAGCTCTCATCAGTCATTACAGGTTCCTGTAATGCTGACTTACCATAGGAATCTGTAGGAGCCGACAAGTCGTAAATATGGACGTCCGCCTACAGATGACGGAGTTAAAATACGTTCAATATGTATCAGCGTTCGTTCCAGCGCTTCGCTCTTTACTCATTGTCAGTCAACTAAAATTAGCCGCTCATCTTATTAACGTTCATTTTACTTAGGCTGGGTTTCTCAGTCCTAGTTTAACTTTAAACTCCTCTTTATTTCCATAGGAACAATTGTTTTTATAATTGCTACCATGGGAATAAACAGTTTAAAGTTAAACTAGGACTGAGAAACCCAGCCTTAACAAAATATGACGGTAAGGTTCTAGAAACCATCGCTGATTTAATGCTGTTTTGATTTTTTTTTAATCTTAAAATGCGAACGATTCAAGCCAGTCTGCCGAGGTTCTTCATCACGGTCTTTGTTTTTTGATGCTTCCATCCAAGAACTTAACAAAAGTTGTAACTGCGTGCCATGCCTGGGCTTATTTTAACAGTTCTTTTCAGAACCATAAATAATTTCGACTTGGAATACGCTTCTGGAATATTTTACTTTTTCTTGTATTACGTAATATTATTTTTACAATGTTGCTATGAACTGCCTTATCAAAAAAAAATATATGTTAAAAACATAAACGTTACTCACAAAATACAAAATACAATTACATGAAACGAGAAACTAAAAATTATCATAGGTAGAAAGATAAAGAATTCTAAGGAAATTAGAACTGCAAAAGTATAATAGGAAATTGTTCATAACTTCTTTGTCTAGTTTCAGATTTGAACGCGTGCTCATGAGGATGTTTAGGAAAGTTTAAGTGATTCATCTAAGCACTTAAAACCGCCATAAAATTTGTGAGAGGGCATATAAAAGGGATTTGATGTCGATTCAACGGTGAAAATGGCATCGTCCTAACAGTGGCGGCTCGTCGGGGTGGGCAGGGTGGGCACTGCGGGTGGGCACTGCCCACTCTGTTAAAGTTTATCAATACATAATTAAAGCAGGTTCTTGTTCGATAAAAATTGTATCACAAAATCGTATAAACGGTGCGTATAATTAGTGTCCATTTATAAGATTTTGTGATACAATTTATCAATACAATTTAATCTTTAAAATAATTTTGAAATATTTTTAAAAATTTTTTTTATCTATTTGTGTTCTTTAAATTTACAAATCCAGAACATTATTGTAATGCATAATTAAAAATGTGCATGTGATCTAGATTCTAGAACTTTGTATAATTCCGCACGCTCGGTAATACGTTAAATTGCGATGCGATGCAGCTCCTTGTCACTATGCATGAGTAGGGTGGGCTCGCCCCCTGCATGACTGTAAGTGCAGACATACGCTGTTTTTTCATTTAATGTGATAGACAGAGAGGAACACTACACGTAGGTTGTTACGTTACCCTCTCTTACGTTCACTCGATGGGCAAGCCCACGGCCACGTGACAACTCGATCTCGTAGTGCTGTATAAACAGAGTGGTAGGGATATTAAGATTAATTTGCCAAATTTTGTATTTTATTTTGAATCTTCTGTCCATTCTGTTTAATTAATACCTAATAAATATTACATAATATTCAATATTCATCTGAAAGATTTATATTATACATTGTAATGCATAACTAAAAACAAAAAGAATAATAGCTGGTCTGAAGTTATACTAAAGACAGATCGCGGGAGGGCAAGCCCGTCCTACAATTCGTCTGTGTTCGGTTGTTCACGAGCACCATCCGAGTTAAAAACGTTAATGTCAACGCTTTATTATTAATTTAACTAAGGTGAGAGATTTCGATATTATCATTTAAAAATTTATGTTAGTTCTTATTTTCAGAATTTATTTTAGTTACTGTTTTGCATTTTATTTAATTATTCTGAGAATTTATTTAAGTTATTGTTTTAAATTTTATTTAGTTATTATTTTGAGAATTTATTTCAGTTATTGTTTAGCTACACTTTTAAATTTTATTCTTTCAGAATTTGTTTTAGTAATTCTTAGAATATATAGTTTTGTTTTCTTTTTTAATGTGTGGAAAATTGGAGACATACGGAGATAATGACATATAATATCATAACGATAATACTTGAGAATGGTAAGAGATAAAGAGCTGAAATTTTGACTGTTAGCTTTTCTTCACGCACCTCATCGAACTATACAAGAGAATTTTCTTTTCTAAGTTTTCGACGATTGTCCGACATTTTCCAAATTTTTTTCTCGAGAACCGCTGGAACTAGAGACATTTGACTTGCACCATTAAACTCGACTCGTTAGACTCTATAAGTGTGATTTTTTTCGCAGCAATCGATTTTCCATCAAAATCCTAAAATTTTCATGGACTATAGCCTTACGATTTTTCGCCCGAAAAATTTTTTTTTCTCCAAAAATCACGAAAAAATTCACAGATGTAGAGCTCGACGAGGCGCATTCAAAACTGTAGCCCGTTCCTCTCTAGCCCGCCCCGTTCTCGAGATAGCGATCTTGAAAACAGGGGCAAGGAAAAGAATTATTCTCGCTGAGAAAATAAGGCGATAACCATCGAATTTACTTCCAGTCGTTCACGTATGTACATACGTTATCTGAACAATACTAGTAGGTAAAAGTAAAAGTTTCCAGCGAGAATTAATTAAAAGTACTGAAATTGAGGGGATATCCTACGCAAAGGAATTATTTTATCGGTGGAAGACGAGAAAGGGAAAGAACGTTTGCTCTAATCAATTAATCGGAATTTGTCAAGAGGCGTAGACCAATTTTTACTAAATATACAATTAAATTAATAAATTAAACAAAATTAATTTTAAAAGTACACATGTGCTGCCATCTCTAGGAAAATAGGATGACCCAACTGTTACCGGTCCTTACAGGTTCCTGTAATGTTGGCTTATCATGCAGGTCTGTAGGTGCAGGTCAGCCGTAAGTTGGGGCGTCCGCCTAAAGATGGCGGTTTCGAAATTCGTTCAATTATGTCAACGGTCCTTTTAGTGGTTCGCTCTTCAATCAGTCACTTAAATTTAGCCGCTCAACTTACTAACGCTCGTTTTACTTAACAAAATGTTATTAGAAAAATCTAGGAACCGTCGCTGTTCTGTTGGTGTTTTGACTTTTTTTAAATGCGGACTATTCAAGCCAGTCTGTCGAGATCTTCACGATCTTTGATTCTTCGATCTTTCCGCGTTCCAAGAAGATTCAGAGCAGTTAACAAAAGTTGTAATTTTAACATACTACAAACTTTACTTTTTCTGGAATGCGTGGACTACATGAAAATTATTAAAAAAAATTATTAAGAATTGCCGTATAAAAAACAAATATTAAAACTATAAATGCCTCTCTCTTAAAAATACAGAATATAATTGCATGAAACGAGAAACTAAAAATTATCAGAGGTAGGAATATAAAGAATTCTAAGGAGATTCGAATTGCAAAAGTTTAATAGGAAATTGTTGATAACTATTTTCAGATTTCAATGAGTGGTCGTGGGGGTGTTTAGGGAAGCTTAAGTGATGCATCTAAGCACTTAACACCGACATAAAATTTGTGAGAGGGCAAAATTCATAATGTCGATTTAACGGTGAAAATGGCATCGTCCTACCTCGTTCCGTTCCCCAAAATCACGAAAATAATCATCCACTTAGAGCCCGAAGAGGCACATTCAAGAAGCCGATCCGTTACTCTCTAGCGC
Source organism: Dorcus hopei (assembly GCA_033060865.1). Taxonomy (NCBI): domain Eukaryota; kingdom Metazoa; phylum Arthropoda; class Insecta; order Coleoptera; family Lucanidae; genus Dorcus; species Dorcus hopei. The sequence continues at coordinate 38,502,877 of CM065426.1, forward strand.
ACCCCGTTCCTGAAATATCGACCCCTAAACTTCTGACCCAGAAAAATTATTACCTATCGCCCAGCAAATAACACATATGTACATCTACTCCTTCGTTTAAATATGATATAAGTTTATTACTGATCGTGACAGAAGAATTTTTTTATTCACTTTTACCGAAATATTTACCGAGAAATCGAATCTGTATCGACTCAACACTTTCTTGTGAATATCAGGTCGTATTGATAGTCTGATATAAATTGAATTTGGTTACTGAATTTTGAAACTGAGCAAATGAAAAATTCTAAAACTGCGCAGACAGATTCATCTTGAAGAGTACTTTAAAAAACCTGAATAGAATTTTGCTGTAAAATAATTAGGAAAGCCAATATTTGAACACCTCTAAATTAACATGGGATTTCCTATGTTGCGTTCATCAATGCAGCACCCTGTCTGTATACCGGCTGTTTCAAATTGGGTGTGCACTGAAGGGATCTCCTAAGCCATGAGAGTTACAAATTCGGTTAAATGGAAGAAAAGTTGCACCAGTCATTGCTTAATTCGTATCCATTAACAGAATCAATTTTCTCTTAATTGTTCTTGAAGTATTGGTGAAAATGTAAAAATATCGAATTTCTTTTTTCCTCTGTAACTCCCTTATTAAAAATAATTTAGAAATTCTGTCTTAACTTTCTACAGGTACTTTTGCATTCTACTTTAAATAGGGGCAGTAGAATTGTGGTCACACGTTTCGTCTCTCCGCGACCATCCTCAGTTTACATTTTTTAAATATAACGTATACCTTTTTATTATCGCATTTGTTGCCATTTTTTTTCCTGATTGTAATGGTATATCACACTTATTGTTGATATCAATTTGAAGCTTAAATAATACAGATTTTTATATGAAAATTTTATTTAATACATAATTTCAAATATTTAGTTCATTTTCTTAGGTATAGTGTAAATTTCAATGAATTATTTAATATCTGTCTCTTTAGTTATTGTATAATAAATTCTTTTAACGGACACTGATAGATACGAGATAGTTGTTGACGAGGCTAATTTTACAAACAAGGGAATATTTAATAGAAATGTACATAGATATTGGTCCAGGGAGAATCAAAAAAGATTTCAACAAATGTGACCACAGATACAATTCAGCTTAAATGTTTGGTGTGGTATTTGGCATAATAGAATTAATGGTCCGATCATTTACGAAAATCATGTAACAGCTGAACGTTACATCGATTTTTTAAGGACAGCATTGGAAAACATTTTAGATTACATTCCTCTAAATCATATTATGGAATTGTAATTTCAAAATGATGGAGCACCAGCACATAATGCTGAAATAACAACAAATTATTTGAATCGAACTTTTCCTGATAGGTACAAATGGACCTGTCGCGTGGCCTCTAAGATCACCAAATATTAGCCCTTTGATTTTTTGTTGATTGATTGATTGATTTTATTGATTTTTCCTCTTTCGACATTTGAATGTTAGTTATTAATATTTAGTAAGTAAAAAAAGTACTAAGGAATAAATTTACTTATTAAATAAATCATGACGAAACTGTACCAAGCTTTTTTTATCATATTTTAACTTTACTTGAAAAAAGTATTAATTCTTATACATCACTGCAATCAGCAGAAAAAATGCTATCGAATAGAATAATTAAAAGATATACGTTGTATTTAAAAAATCGAAACTGAAGATGGTCGTGGAGAGACGAAACGTTTGACTTCAATTCTGCCAGCTCTATTCGAAGCAGAATAAGAAAGTGCCTGTAGAAAGTTAAATCAGAATTTCAAAATTATTTATAATACGAGAGATACAGAGGAAAAAAGAAAATCGACATTTTTACATTTTGATCAATATCTCAAGAAGAAATAAGAAAAAAAATATTCTGTGAATGAATACGAATTAGGCATTGATTTGTGCAACTTTTCTTCCATTTAACCAAATTTGTATCTCTTACGGTTTAGAAGATCCCTTCAGTGCACACTCAATTTGAAAACAGCCGGTATATGTTACATTATCAATGCTTGTCTACAGAAGTGATTTTTTCTAGTCTTAATTAAATTAAAAACATTATTTCTTCAAACGAAGGTGAGAAAAGTTAAAATTCGTTACTCCCATCGAATATTTACCGGGGTTTATTTTAATTTCGAAGTTAATATTTTAATATTATTTAAAATAATTCAATTGCATTTTACCGTCATTAAATAATTAATTAAATAATAATTAACTAATAATTCATATTTATTTAGTTTCTGCATTGATGAATCGTTCGCATTTAAAGCTTAAAAAAATTCAAAACTGCAACAGAACAGCGATGGTTCTTAGTTTTTTTACAATCACATTTCTGGCGGATTTCACAAACGTTACCTAAATTTAATCATCCGTTAAAAATAAACGTTGCCATGGTTACATGTGTTGAAGTTATAGGAATGATTATTCTTAATCGATGATTAAAGTTAAGTGACGTTTGTGAAATCCAGCGTTTGTTAAGTAAAACGGGCGTTAATAAGGTGAGCGGCTATTTTTAAGTGGCTGAGTAAAGAGCGAAACGCTGAAACATCCGCTGACATAATTGAACGAATTTCAAAGCCGCCATCTTTAAGTGGACGCCCTAACTTACAGCTTATCGGCATCTACAGATTTCTATGGTAAATCCACATTACAGAAACCTGTAAGCAGCGGTAACAGTTAGGTCACGCTATTTATCCAGAGATGGCAGCACATGCTTACTTTGAAAATTAATTTCGTTTATTAATTAATTTCATTCTAAAATTAGTAAAAATTTGCTTGCATCTCTTGATAAATTACGATTAACTGATTAGAGCACATGTTTCTTTTCCTTTCCCATCATCCACCGATAATATACATAATTCCTTTGCATAGGAGATCTCTCAGTGTCGGTACTTTTAATTAATTAGCGGCGGAAACTTTTACTTTTACCTACTAGTATTGTTCAGATAACGTACGTGAACGACTGGAAGTAAACTCGTTGGTTATCGCCTTATTTTCTCAGCGAGAATAATTCTTTTCCTTGCCCCTGTTTTCAAGATCGCTATCTCGAGAACGGGGCGGGCTAGAGAGGAACGGGCTACAGTTTTGAATGCGCCTCGTCGAGCTGTACATCTGTGAATTTTTTCGTGATTTTTGGAGAAAAAAAAATTTTTCGGGCGAAAAATCGTAAGGCTATAGTCCATGAAAATTTTAGGATTTTGATGGAAAATCGATTGCTGCGAAAAAAATCACACTTATAGAGTCTAACGAGGCGAGTCTAATGGTGCAAGCCAAATGTCTCTAGTCCCAACGGTTCTCAAGAGAAAAATTTTAGAAAACGTCGGACGATCGTCCGTAAATTTAGAAAAGAATTCTCTTTTGCATAGTTCGGTGAGGCGCATTAAAAAAAGCTAACAGTCAAAATTTCAGCTCTTTATCTCTTACCATTCTCAAGATATTTACAAATTTATGAATTTCCGGCGCATCCACCAATTTGAAGAACAGAAAACGTAATATCTCAAGAACGGAACGATTTGAAACGACGCGGTTTTCACCATTAAATCAGTGTTATCAAGAGACATAACTCTATGGTAAAACTGACAAAGATATCGTCAAAAAGAAATTTCGATCTGGAAGCAATCTATCAACATGGACTTTCATTTGCATTTTCTACCATGCAAATTTTTGAAAGCAGGCCTGAGTTGGCAATATCCAGATTTGCAAAGAACAAATGCTAAAATATTTTTAGAATTGTTAGCAGAATGTTTCTTAATGCACAAATGCTACCTATAAAACAGTATAAGAATCACACAGTAGCGTCAATCGAGTATAACTGTCACATTTGCCATTTTGTTTGATACCTTCCGATTTGCAAATTATCCCAGGATTGACTTCGGATAGGTGTGATGACCCAAAAATTTTCGATTACGTGTATCATATTTTGTAAACAAGTTTTGCTCGACCTAGAATGGATTTTCACCAAATATTAGTGCAAGTGGTATCTAGTTGGCGTAGTTATTCTAAGAAAAGCATAGAGCATTGTAGGTAATGTGGCTTTTCTATTGCTTTTACGCTAACATTTTATTAAAATAAAATATTCTAAATCGAAATTATGGTAGTATGTCAAAATTCATTGCCTTTAAACAAAAACGTTGAAATACAGTAAGACAATTTTAAATTTTTATTTAAAAAAATTACAATCCTTTTTCTCCATAAATTCAAAAAAACATTTGACAAACAAAAGTATGACATTACTGAGTAACAAATGTCAACATAATAAGTGGCATGTTGGCCCTCCAACAAAAAATATTTGTGGTGCAGTGCTATGGACTTGGTGAAATAAGTTACGAAGGGGTAGTGAGAAGATTTCAACAACAATTTCCAGGACATTCCTTGAGCAGTAACATTTTTAAATTTTTTTGAAATAAAATTTTGTAAATTTTTTTAAATAAAAATTTAAAATAATACTACCATAATTTCGAATTTAGAATATTTTATTTTAATAAAATGTTTGCGTAAAAGCAATAAAAGCCACTTTACCTACAATGCCTTATGGTTTCCTTGGAATAACTAGGTCTACTAGATACCACTTGCACTAATATTTGGTGAAAATCTATTCTCGGTCAAGCAAAACTTGTTTACAAAATATGATACACGTAGTCGAAGATTTTTGGGCCATCATATCTATCCCGAAGTTAATCCTGGGACACACTGTATATATTACATTTCCATAAGGGTATCAAACAGAATGGCCGTTTTTTTGACACTGATGTTTAAGTGACGCTACTGGGTAATTACTTATACTATGCCTATAAGCTTTGCCTATAAGTGATCTACATATAATGATTCATAAAATAAATTAATAATGAATTTTTATATGAAAATGGACAATTTTAGGTAGAACTACCAATTTTGAATTCAATGTACCGATCTACGGAGTTCAAATTAATTGTACTGAAATTTAATGTTTGAAGTATCGATTAAAATGCCTTATACAAAACGTTCTAAAAGAAACATCTAAGTACAATTTTGGGACATTTCTTATTCATCACACTTTGGATTTTACTAATTTGGTGTTCTTCGAGAACGAGATGGTAACTTGAATTTGATTTTATTGGATTGGCAACTCTGGGTGTCATCCAAAATGTCAACCAAGTTGTGGTCGAATTGTCAACGAAACAAAATAATCTGAGGCAAAGCAAGAAGTCTCAAAAATGCTTCTAATAAATACATTTTTTAAAAATTTTAAAATACAGTGATACACATAAGAGAAGCCCTCGATTATGCGTATTAAGTTATTCAAATTCATCGGCTTGTTCGTTGTGTTTATAAACATTTTCGTTGTCTATTACTTCTGGCGTTTATTCCTTAACTTCGGTCAATTAAACGACGCCACCTTAAACACGGGCAAACCTCCGAATAAACTAGCCACAAAACACATAAGCAAGTTGGTTACCGTGATCGTAAGAGATTTCGAAACCTATGAGAACGATGTGACTGCAACAGTGCAGTCTTTCATCAATGTATTCCCAAATATCCAAGTTCTTGTACTTTGCAATGGCTTGCCATACCCCCCCTTGGAATTGTCACACTATAACATGAGTTTGAAGAACTTGAAAATAATAGATTTAACTCCGTCGCTGAGCGTTTCCTATCTAGAACAATATCCTTTGGCGATCGTGAAGACCAAATATGTCTTGTTTGTACCTGATTCGACTAGGCTTCCAAATCGACAAGTCCTGCAAGCCATGGTGACGGAAATGACTAAACACAATAACACTCTGTTGGCAGCCTCTTTTAATCACCACAAGAATTTAAGTTGTTTAAAAATATCACGTCGCATCCGTGAGTGGACAATCAATTATGACAGTACCAAAGGATCAACATGTGATAATATCGTGGGCAAACATGCTACGCTAATCGAGGCAGAAGTATTAAAAAAATTGCCAAACGCATTCTTATTACCATTCCCTCATTCTCTGTATCTGCAGACTTCGTTTCTTAATTACACTGTGAGGGAATCACCTGCTGTTTCTTTAATTTGATGCCGCTACATGAATATTATTTTCAGGTAAAAATTCTTCAAGGAACCACGTTTCTTGATGGCAAACCGATTTTAAGGTCCCACCATGCGCAGTGGAAGAAGCAACAAATTGATAATGAGAGGCTCAAAAACTTGTACGAAATATTTAAAATTAAGAAAGTCATACGTGAAACTGATATGGTCGATTGGTACGGTTGTACGAGGGACGTTCCGCGTTGTTTCTTGACCGTCATCGATTCAATGCCCTCCTATTTATACGAGGGTCTGTGGACCCCGCCTTGCTGCCTTGCGAATTTACGCAAAACAGCCAATCATGTGTTCAATTGCCTGGATGAGGCGGGAGTCAGATATTGGCTGGAAAGCGGAAGTTTATTAGGCGCAATGCGCTCCGGTGATATTTTACCGTGGGATCACGATGTTGATGTCGGGATAAACAGGGACGATATAAACCGCTGTTTATGGTTGGAGAAGGCCAGGAATAAACCCACTGTTGATTCGAAGGGTTTCGTTTGGGAGAGGGCGACCGAAGGTAACTTTTTTAGGGTGCATTTCAGTAAGAAAAATCGGATTTACGTGAATTTGTTTCCGTTTTTCACCAAAAATGGCACCATGGCGAAGGATTCGTGGTTCACCAGTCACAAGAGTATGGAATTCCCGGATCATTTCCTGCATCCAATGTCTAGCATCGATTTTATTGGGAGGAGAGTGCCAAGTCCTAATAATATAAGGGATTTTTTGGAGATGAAGTTTGGGAAAGGGGTTATAGAAAATCCTCAGTATCCAAATCCTAGGAAATTAAAATTTCCTTAATTTTTTTTTTTTGTATGTAAATTTTGATTCTGCTTTAATAGCATGATGTACAGATGGAATAGAGACTGATATTTTGCTGATATTGTAACATATTTTAATTAATATTGATTGATGACAAAGGCAGTTCTATCAAGTACCAAGTTCTAATAATATTAGGTTTCTTGGAGATGTTTAACAGAGAGTTTGGATACTGAGAATTATTAATGAAGTGCGTTTGTCAGTATTCAGATCTTTGAAAATTAAATATCTGTAATTTTGTACATATTTTCTTTGTAAATTTTAATTGGGATTAGAGACTGAAACTTTCTTGAGACATTGCACCTGCTCAGAATTCTTAAATAAATATCTTTCGTCTTGATAGTGATTACAACATTTCTGAAACATTCTAAATTTAAAAATTATTACAAAATAGATAATAAATAAATTCTATTTTTCAAGCTAAATTGAATTGCCTGTCTTTTATCATTTATAAGAAGTAAAAAATACAATAGTAATGGGATTTTTAACTACTTACAACTTTTCTATGTTTAGAAGAATAGTATAAAATATAAGTATTATATAAAAAAAAAATTCTTCCAATTCTAGTGAAAATTGCAATAGAATAAATATGTGCAACTGATTTTATTTTGTAAAGTGAACAATTTCCTGTAGATTTAATTTTTCTGTAATTGCTCAGACAAGTGTGTAAATGATGATTATTGTTTGTAAGTTTGTTGGTTTTACCATAATTCATTGAATTCATTCAAATGTGTACAAAGCTGTTGGTTTTAATTTTGCAGGGCTTAATTTTTTGACAACTAATATTTTCCTACCTAGAACTGCTGTACAAAATGTTATACAAAAATAAAACCAACTTGTAGATATAACATTTAGACTTAGTTCTAAATTATTGTGATGTAGCAGTATTAAAAGCACAGATCTTTTATGTGACCTTGCTCAATAATTCCAATTCGATTCGATTTCGAATGATTCGATGTTCTCAAATCTTTAACTCGATTTCAGATGTTTGTGCCAAACTAAATGCTTGTTGATAAATTTTTATTGTTATAGAATTGTATGTATTTATTAAATGTTATGATCACATTTGCGTTTTGTTCGAATAATATGAATTTCATCCTTTTTATGACGCCTGCGAACTGGCCGTGTCCTTAGGGAGGGTGAGTGTGGTGGGTTCTCTCACTAAAGAAAGCAATTTGTCAAGTTTCATGCACTGTAAAGTCCACTGGTCTAAATTTTGTTGCTTTTTCGGGGCCTTGCAAAGTATTCTTAAGTTGGGAGATAATTTTAAGGACGTTATACAACCTCTGAAAGAGAAAATAATTTTGTGCACTGCCACTTCATATTCAAGCTGGTCTTAGAAAAAATTCAGTTTTTTTTAAATAGCTTGGTTCTAATGATATTAAGACTTACTTGTCATCACCAACTATGATAATGGGGAGTTTGTAGTTGAAGGCAATCCTCGTCAGTTTATTTCTCTTTCTAGATACGACAGCCTGGACACAAATGGGCTTATATTTGTTAACGTTAAGGTCAAAAACGTAGACTTTGCCCTCGGAAGTAACGGCTGCGAAGACTGTTGAAGAGTAAGGGGCCCAACGGACGTCACCCACGCAAGCTCCGACGTCGAAAACAAAAAGGGGTTCTCTGTAACATGTTTGAATTTTAACAGGAAAATTATTAATATTAATTAATAATATATTTACGGTCTATTATCTTCCCAAATTTTGATCCTCCAGTCTCCGCTACATGAAGCAAAAATATCGCTGTTATATTTATTAAAGTCAATTCTGTAGACGGGCATGTGGTGAGCTTGGTACGTCATTAAATACATGGTGCTGTAGCTGGTGCTGCATTTATAAATTAAACCCTCTTCTGTTCCAACCAAATAAATAAGTGGCTGCTGTGGATGGAATGTAACACACGATGCGCACCCTGAAAATTAAAAAAAAGACATTAAATAAGTAAGTATATTTTTCCTTGAAGTAATTCACCTTTCACTTTAACAAAAGTTCCATCTGGACCGGGCACGGGTGGTTTCTCCAGATATAAAGTTGTGATGGTGGTGACCGCCAAAATATTCTGCATCAAAACCCAATTATTTATCTTACCATCAGCAGCCACCGAGAAAAAATTCATTTCACCATCTGGTAAATCGGGAGCCCATTTCACTTCCCAAATAATCCCGTAATGTTTATCAGTCACAGAGTTGCTTCTAAACGCCGGCTGTTTGCAAGTAGCCTGCACGTTGAAGACCATCAAGGACCCGTCGTACAATCCCACGACCACCATATAGGGATATTTAGGGTGGATGTCCACGCACATAACTCCCGAGTCCGTTAAGCAAATGTGTTCCGGAAACGAGGGGTTCTTGATCGTGAAAAGACAGACGGCGCCTTCTGTGGCAGGTTTCATAAAATCCAGAAACCCAAAGCAAACCGCAAATAAGTCGTAGTACCATGGGTTCCACATGATGTCGGTGACGGTGTTTTTCTTGGTTTTTTCGTAAACGTATTTCCACAGGGGTAAGAGGGTGCCTTCTTCCTCTCTGAATTCATCACTTGGATCTTCCCAGTATCTGTAATCTATAGTAAGCAGTGTCGTAAGATCAAGATTCAAAGAGATTGAGTTCAAAAAATAGTCCTGTGAAGTACCTATTTAATGAATATAGAAATTTGTGTTTTTAACGTAAGTTACGAAACCTTTAGCAATTTCGTTGTAGGTATTTTGATTCAGCATCCTTTCCAAGACCTTCCACGCTTCATGGAGACGCCCTTGAACTGCTTCACTTAGTTCTTTTCCAGAAGATTTCTTAACTTGCACTTGTAAACGAGATACAGGAACCTTATCCTTTTCCTTCCTTTCCCTCTCCCTTTCTTTTTCTAATTCTTGAGCCGTGAAATCTTCAATGTATGCATCGTATATAACCCACTGTAAAATGTTAGCTGAGAACGTGGCCATTGGAGGTGGGGTAGTCTGCGTTTCTTGGGTCTGAAATGTTAAATACGTACTATCGTATTTTGACGATAATTTTGAGAAAAATTACCCTGACGGGATTGTTGTACGTGAGCGCGGCGCGTTCGCTAAAGTTGAATTGGTTAGTGAGTTTCTTTTGAGGGCCCTTATGCACCTCCTCTTTAGTTTCCTTTTCACCTTCGGCTTCGGCCTCTCCTTCTCCTTCGCCCTCACCTTCTCCTTCAGCCTCGTGCTCCGGCTCGTGTTTTTCACCTTCCTCACCTTCCACTTCACCTTCGTGACTTCTTTCCTCAATGGGCATCTCTTCCAGAATTTCATCTAACACTGCTTGTACTTCACCGATGGTTTCCATTTGCGTCAAAACTTCATCTTCAGTAGGTTCCGCTTCGAGCGTTGCGGCTAAAATATACCTTATTACTTGCACAACTTAGTTTTATTATCAAAGTAACTTACGATCTATTCCTTGAGCTATTAGCTGCTCATGTGCTTCGTCCGTGTCTTTATGAATGTACGTTCCGATTCTTTCGAAGACCACAACGGCATTGCCCGGAGGAGGGATCGAAATGAAAGCTCCGTTTAGGTGTGAGTATTCAACCCATGAATCTGGTTGTTGGAGATTGTTGGTCGTCAAGACTCTCGCGATGGGCTCTTTAAGTTCCTTAAAAAAACAATCTCGTTATCAAAATAGTAGCCACGCAAAAGAAAACGTACGGCATCAGATAATTCCATTTGGCCTTTCGGCCTTGCCAATTGCTTCGATTTCTTCCATTCGTCCAGATCATCTTCCTGTTCTGTTGGCTGTGCAGTTTTGGCGCGCTTCTGGAATTTATTCAGGCGTTATTACGTTTAGAAAGAGCAAATTACCTTCCTATACAAACGCATGATTTAATTATTGAAAAAGAATTATTTTAGGGTGCTTGTTTAAGTTGATGGCTAAAGCTCAGGAGACGTTGATTTTGTGCGTAATTAGGATAAAGGGGCTTTTGTGAAAGCTTTAAAATCTTCTTAATTAGTAGAAACCAGTTGCATTTAATGTAAAAATAATTTATTTTTGTTATATCTAAAATTTGCAAAGTCATTGTGACTGGTTGATCATAATCTATAGGATTGTTTCATTCAGCAATTTAAATTTATTTTACTTAAATTAATCTTCCAGATTTTTTGTATAAAGAAGCGATAAATTCGAGCAGGGTGTTCGAAAATCCATAACATATAAAATAGTGTTTGAACTTTATGATTAGAGTTTCCTAATAAATACTATTTACAGAAATCAGAATCTCCTTTTTAGTATTTACGTAAAACACACTAGCATGTGGAGATGATAAGTTATCATTGATAACATAAATGATATTGAAGATAAAATTGAGTTGCTAGTAATGTTGTAGATTAACATCTGTTACACATACTTATTTATATTGAAAAATCGAAGCAAATAAAAAGCAAAATACTGAATTTCTTTTGTGGACGATATTAAAGAAAATATGCTGTAAATAAAAACGAAACTAAAATACTTAATTCAGTTTATTCTCATAAAAATTTTCATAAGAACCACTTTCTTCTAATCTAATACAGATACGTACGTTTTTCAGCCAAGCCACATTTATTATCTAGAGGAGCATCGCAGGCAAAAGAAAAACGCATACGTTAATAAAGTCATAGAGTTTATTGTGTGTTTCTGTGTCTCGTTTTTTGGAAAGTATGCGTCGTTTCGTGTTAGTTCAGCAAAATCTGTACGAGAGAGGAACAAAAATGGAAAAAGTGTAAAAGTCACAGTCATGTTAATAGAGTGTGTTAAAAATTTTCTGTATATGAGTGTCCTTAAATGGCGTAATTAAAAACTACTTACCGCTGTCTTTCCTGCCACCACTGGCTTTTTTAACACGTTGGTGGGCGGCATTTTCCCCAATCACTTGCTGTAATAGGCAAAGGTTTTGACAAAAAGTGAAATTTGAAATTTCAGTACTGTCTAAATAAATTCTGATAGATTTCACAACTACTGTTTACGGTTTCCTTGGTGATATATTGATTTAGCAAAGAACCTTCGTATTACTATCACTGCATCATTTTTACTCAATTTTTTTTGTATTAAATTTGGCTGTCTTCTGGCGGAGGAACTTCTTGGTCCTTTTTACTTCGATACACAAATAGTATCTTATAATACAAGTGCATAAGAAAGCCTTTAAAGCACGCGCGACGGGTTTAAAAGCGCGACGCGCAGCGGAGCGCTTTTAAGGACGCAAGTGCTTTAAAGGCTCTTATGCACGTGTATTATACGATATTTTTTATTATACTTGCGCTAAAATGTGAAAATTAGAACGACTTAAAATTAAAATTCATTTTGTAAAGTTACCTGTGGATCGCATTTTGAATCGTTAACGTGGAGATTGTATGTGTTGTTCCCTAGGCAACTTTAAAACACGGCGTGCTTTAATCGCCCTTTTTCACACGCTTTTTAGTTTTAAAAACAGGGATTTTGATGCAGGTATAATAAAAAAATATTACTGTCAATTGAATTAAATAATACTTGAGTTGAACATTGACATAATTTATAATGGTAAAAAATTAACCCATTTCTTCTTTTCGAATTCTTTTTTAATACTCAAAAATTCTCAACGTATTCAAATCCTAAAACGCGATCGCGTAAAGCCTGTAGATGGCACCTCGGACATTTTATTGATTTTCCCGGCTATAATATGGCTACAAGTTGTGATGTACGCATCATGAACATATCCCAGATAAAATACATGCTAACACAACTCGCGATTAATACGGTTTAAAAAAAATAATCGAAGCCCAAAATGGTACTAAAACTGAACGAATTTTGGGAAACGGTTTCGCGCTGCTTCGCATGAGTGGTTTTTTGGTAAACATACGTGCGCGAAAAGTATGTAAAAATTAGTTATGGAAGATAGCGGAATAGACAGCGGTGATCACAATGGAGATAACATCTCCAAGCCTTTACAGAATGGTGATAGATTTCCTGTAAGAAATTTGTTTAATTTTTTGTTTCAATTTACTGCATTGGGGGTTCGACTGGGGGACCTCATTATTTTTAAATGTCAGGCTTAAAATGTCAGTTATTTTTGTAATATTAGGAAAGCAATTTTGAAGAGACGTTGTTTTTTGACCTATTACAAATTTGCGTCGTTTCAAATTTTCAGAATTTTAATTTCTTTTTATTTTATTTTCTTTGAGTACTGGCTTTTTGGTTTCCAACTTTCGTTTTTTCATTAAATTTTAAAAATCTTATTCGAAACAAATTATTGGAGGAATTCATTCTTTTATTTTTAGGTAATTATCTTCAGATCTTTGAGTGAGAAATTTAAAAAGTATCATTTTATTTGTAATTTTGTTTTTTGTTTTACTTTATACAACGTGTCCCAAAAATAAGGACTGACTGCTCAAACGAGAATGGTAGAAACTAGAAAGTAGACGCGATTTCGTCGATAAAAAACCTCTATTGCCAGGGTCGGAACGGCTTAGTTTTTTTTTTCTTGCGGAGCCTTTGAATTTTGTTCCCAAAGAAAATGTCGTTTATTCAAAATTGGCACTATTGTAATGTTTTAATTTTTACAGGGAAGTGATAGTTCAAGTGCGGATAGTAGCAGATCACCAATAAGAGCGCCTACTGTCCCCACATCTAGACAATTGCAACGTAGACTAGAAAGTCGAATAGAGCACGCAAGACGAATCCATCAGGAATACCACTCCACTCCAGGACTTATTCCAATTCAGAGACTTCCCATCCCAGGTGCAAAAGACCACCAACCTCTTGTGCAGTGGGACACTGACGATAGGTATGACCGAAAGTTAAAAAAAAAAACTCCTGAAAAACGTCAGCTTGTGTATTTCAGCGAAGAAGACATCGTCAACTTTTTCCCTTTATCTCGGAAAGAATCCAGAGTCCACCAAGAGATATCGGATACGTTTAGTATAGAAGAGATGAGCATATCAGGAGATGAAGAGGAAGAAGAGGATCTGCACCTTGTACCACCTCAAACTATTTACAGAAAATTCTCATGTTGCCCATTCTCTTTTTGTGTTATAATGTAAGCGGCGGAAGTTACTTTTTTGTTTATTAAATCGTCTTCCGTTTCGCTCGGTGGAATTTAGATAACAATTACTAGTCAATTAGTACGAATATATTTTTCTCTTATGTATCGTTTTTTTTTTTAACAATTAGAAGGCGACGTATTTTGTACATTATTTATATTTTATATAAGTGAGAGTAGATATAAGTTATGAGGTGAAAATTTGCCTGCAGTATTTATTTTTAAAATTAGAGATTCCTAAGGATAATTGGTGTTTTTAATTGAACCTGAAGAGGTAAGTATATCAAAAGAAAACATTGAAGCGATAAAAAATACGTAGAATAAATCAGTATTATTTTAAATATAATTTTCGTATTCATACATATTTAAAATACAGTAGTATTATTTTCTTTGCACAGCGATTATTGCATTTTCCTTTTGTGTTAAAAGCATTAAATTTTCTAAACGTTTCGCTGGTTTATATTAACTTTATTATCGTGTAATTGGAACATGAAACAAAAACAAAGAAGATAATAGATAAGTTTTATAAAATAAGATAAAATTAAACTGTAACATAGATTCAATTACCATTTACAAGGACATACAAAACGAGCTTTATTCTGAATATAAACCTGCTTTACATAAAATAAATCAGATGAAGTGGAAGTTTATTTTCATTGTTTTATTAACATTTTATGGCATAAAAAGAAAGAAAATATGATACACCTTGTACAGTCTGAATACATAAATTAGTTCACTCGGTAAAGTCTCCTTGGCCTAAGTATTTCAACTAGTAAATATTTATTAAATTGTGCTGATAATATTAAAAATAAATAAGGTGAAAAAAAAATGCAGAAAAACGCAAATATGTTGTTTCCGTGCTTTTTAAATTGAGGTACTTTATATACCTGATTAATTTAAAAACAAAATTAATTACTGTCGTCATCAATGTTAAAAGCAACTGTATCTGTAAATACAAAATCAGACACGGGCTAGATGTATTTTTGTATGTACGCATTTTGACCACTTTCATTTGAAATGTTTTAAGCAACGCAAATTGAATGTACTAGTAATAATTTTAAGCGTATTATTGTTGCACGGTTGTGTGCCAAATATTTATAAAATATTTGATTAATTAACTATGTTAAAAGTATTGTAATTTATATAGTTGTTTCCATTTGTAAGGTGAAGATGTTATGGGAATTAAATAACATTTTTCAAAAAACTTTGTTTTTTAATCATTTAATTCATAAAACACACTTTCTATTAAATAAAACAGTATTTATTTAAAGAAACGTAAGATCAACTGAAATCATTTCCTGTATTCGTACTAGACAAAACTGCTTTCCCTTCATGACAGCAAAGATTCTAGAAGACAAAACTAGTTATCTGGTAAACGGAAGGAAAATGAAATTAGGATCTCTACTGTGAACCTGAGCTCGGAGACGTCGCGCAGTTAAGTTTTAAAGAAACGTCCGAGAGGAAAATTGGAAATGAAATTAACTTGTGATTTCTGACTAGTTTCGAAAAGTGGAGTGAAAAGATTTTCAATATTGACTGGAATAGATAAATCGCAAGGACTTCTTATTTGTTAATTAAATTTTTATTTCCGTTGAACAATTAGGACAGTCAGATTGATATTAATAATTATAACAGTACATACGTTTTTTTTGTGTCGTATTGTATTATGTATAGGTACCCCAAATTTTTATTGACAGCTGAAACTTTGGTTATCCTGAAATAAACCAAAACTGCGATCTGATTTTGCCTTGGTACCCCATCACTTGACCACATGAAACCTGGAATCTTTCAACAATTTATCATATGAATTTGAATTGGGGCTTCATTGTGTACGTCAATTTTACATCATGTTTATTATTGATTTATTATAGTTTGCAAACTCTAACGCTTTTTAAAGTGCAGTATAATCATATTCGTAAGCAAATCATCTTCGAACATTTTAGTTTTCCAGGAAGATCATTAATAAAAAAATAGAAAAAGAAAGGGACCTATCTTTTACTCTGGGGAACTTCAGACTTAGCACTTCTTAAGCGTTCTCTGTGACTATTGATTTTAACAATCTGTTGCTTTTTTTCAAATGTGAAGTAAAGGATAACTGAAATTAAAAACTTCGAGTTTTCATTTTTAATAATATAAACTTAATTTAATTTAATTAATTTGTATAAATATCCCAGCACGTTAACCACGGGTAATATAGTCAAATCTTCCACCTCTTGGAAGCAAATATGAGGTTGGTATTAGCTTTGAAAGCAAAAAAAAATGCTTAACAATATCAAAGAATCTTCGTCCAGTGAAATATAATATACAGTATGAGCATAAATGATTGAGGACAAGTTGAATTTCCCGCGTCTCTATCTAGTAATTTTTACTCTTTGTGTGTGGCCGTCCTGAGAAATTAATTTTTGTTCAGTGTCGCCTGTGTAAATTTGTCAGCCGGCTCCAAGAATTCATAAGACAAAATGGGGCGCGTTTGCCTAATGTACCTGTCAGTAGTTATTGCCGCTTCTTGTATTTAAAATAAACAAATTACTTGCCTATTTTTTTTGTAACCTATGCATTTGACCAACTTAAGAAAAATATCGAAAGGCGGGAAATTCAACTTGTCCTCAAACATTTATGCTCATACTGTAGACGCAGACTGCACTGCTGGTATAGCTGTCGGAATGTAACCATGCCTTGTGTTTTGTTCAAATCTGTATAAAAATAAATAAATTAGATAGAGAAATGATATTACTTTTGTTTAAACTGAACTATCATTTATGTAATAAGCTCGCCAAAAAAAAATCTGGGACAACTCTACATATGCATTTTTGATTATTTTATTAGTTTGAACGCAGCTTTAAACAATTTATTTCGCTATGTAGTACATAGATTTTGTTCTGTGGTAACGTAAAAGAACACAGAAATAAACAAACGGACGAATTTTTTAACAATACTGAATTCGTTGTATTTACAATACAACATGTAACATGTAAACTGAAATTAAAATTTGTTACGACGAGAGAATGCAATGGAATAATGTTGCACAGTGATGCAGAATTAATAATGCTGCCAAGAGATGATGTACATTGCTTAATATATTTGAACAAAGTAGGTTAATTTCGGCCTCATGAATTACATGAATTCATTTTGCATTCCGCATACGAGCAATTGCGTTAAATCGTCGTAATTTAATAGTCGCCACGATTTATGTCTTTTAACTAATTTTTCAGATTTTTGTTGTCGTTTGGTTTAGATTTAAAAATTTTTCGGTATCGTATTTTATAAAAATATTAACATGATTTTAAATTTGAATAGAAAAATCAATAATCACTGCAGATTAGTTGGGAATATCCTTGAAGAATTCGGACTAATTTTAAATCTTAGGCAGCTGTTTCGAGCTCTGTTAACTCTCATCAGCGAGACTCAACTTTGAAATCTCTAATCAGTGCGCTAAGTCAATAGTTTATTTACAACAAAACGGCTGTAATGTTTAGTGACAACGAGGACCTTTTAAGGCCTTTTTATTATTAAATAATTAATAAATGATGTACATGCTATCCTCCCAATAATAATTAAACTTGGAACTCTAAGATAGGCAATTTTTTCCTGAAGCCACTGAAATTCGTAGAAGTCTCTTTGATATGAATAATCTTAATAACTGTAAAGTGATGTTTAAAAACGTGGTTCACATAAAATTCTCTGAAGAATAAACTCTTCTTTAAATCAATATTTATTATGAAGCCTTTGACTAAGAGCTGTCTTTATTAGAAGCATTTAAGTCACGTACCAGAACTAAAAGAAGTAGAAAAACAGAAATAATTATGAATTAATTGAAAACCCT
Organism: Dorcus hopei; assembly: GCA_033060865.1. NCBI lineage: Eukaryota > Metazoa > Arthropoda > Insecta > Coleoptera > Lucanidae > Dorcus > Dorcus hopei. Next base: position 38,520,572 of record CM065426.1, read on the forward strand.
CATTATGGGTAATTCCATTTTATGACGGTTGTGTACTTAAATACGCATAACGAATGCGACACAAAAGGTAATGTAAAACGTAAAGAAAGTATTAGAAGCAAAGTTATATTATTTTGTTTATAAAAATCTGAAAGAAACTGGTGGATATTTTAATACCAATCGTAAAATAATATTTTTTGGCTAACAAATTTCTAAACAATCCTGTGTTCTTTCCATTATTTCTCAGGGGTTGTCATTTCTCTCAAATTGGAAAGTTCAAAATTTCTTGCGTATTAATACGTTACAAATTTTTCTGTGGATATTATATCGAATTTTCATGTCAGATTGAAAAAGAAGAATTTTGCTATATTATGCACAAGTATCCTAAAGAAGAGACCTTTTTGATTACCTACAGATTTAAAAAAATAATACTTCATAATGATAAAAGCATTTACAGAAAATTGTTTTGATTTCCTGACGACAAATAATGCACAGAAAATTAAAGCACACAGGGTGAGCCAAGAATACTGTTGCTCGTTTGAATTTGACGCGTTGCGAACCACCGGTGTGCTGGATGCTAGATGCTTTTCTCTTGTGTGACAAACCATAGACTATTATGAAATTAATGAAGCTTAAGCTACTGATTTTAACTTAGCCCTGAGATAGTTCAATGTGGTGACCACATTTTGAATTTTTTCAATGTTTTGTTATGGAACAACCTATCGAAGAAGACTGTAGTGATTCTCGGCGGAAAGGGGATCCCTGTATGTCCCCATTTTTAAGGATTTCATCTCATTAACTTATTTTTCTCCCTTTGGATTTCGAGGTCCTTGCAAGGTCAACCAAATCTTTCTTGTCGCTCCATGTAATTGGTTGACAAAGGATCCAAAAAATATAGGCCTATCCCCGAACAAAAGCGTAAATTTATTATTCTTAGTTAATAGCACATTTGAATGAACGTCTCACTATAATTTGCCTAATGGTAAGTAGCAAAATAATAATGCAGATTATATATTGTGAAAATTTTCAGGATATTTCAGGCACATTTTTTCACGCTTTATGTAGACATAAAAGAGTTTTTGTTTAACCCTATCTCCCCGTCTCTTACAGTTCTGAGGTTCTGTGTGCATGGCCTGAAGCTATGGTCTGAAGAAGCATCCTGGAAACTGAAACTGACGTAAGTGCCTGGAGTTAATCTAATAAGTAAATGTGACATGAAATGTTGGAGGGGGGGAGGGCTAAATGGCAAACCTCCACAAAAATTAAAAGTAGAAGGCATTGTGCGGACTATACAGAAGACATTAATTTGATAAAGATGTACCTTGTTGTGCACATGGGAGAGCATGCGCGGGCAAGGATGGTCGCCCCATTGCTTCAGTAAGCGGCGCACCGGGGTCGCAATAGGTACCCCCCGCGTAATGTACGGGAGTGTGGCAGCAGTGACTGCGAGGCGATGCTAGTCAGCTCTGACCTATGTCTGTCAGGAGCCTACATCGTCGGGTATCTGGACCCGGTGGATATGTACAACACTTCCACAATCAGTAAGTTTCAAGGATACCAAGGACTATCTGGACAGATCCTTGAGATTCCACGTTATCTAATGTTATGTAATAACTCCCTGCGCATTCCTTTAACTGCCACCAAAAAATATTCCTAATTGTATCCGCAATCAAAAACGATTTTGTAATTAGGATCCTAACAGCTATTCTAATTCTGTTCTATTTTCAAATTAGTTTCGATTGAGATCAAGCAAACACGAGGATCGATAACCTTTTGTTAACTTTTGACTGTCTTTTGATGATCGTGTAAGATTTTTGGATAAAATATAGGTTTTATTGGCGAAGACTTTGATTTATTGTTCTTAAAGTACTCAACTGTCGTTTGCATGTTTGATAATGCGAGCAGTTTAATATGAGGCCGCGCGTTTTATTGCGGCAATAAATTTCCGCTGAATCTCGCTAATTTTTTAATCCACTGGTTAATTTGATTTTCGCGTCGGTAAAATGCCGGTTTTGGAACTGTATTAATAAATAAATAGTGTTTTGGTCAACTGATGTGTGAAGGCAAAAAGGAAAATTGACTGGAACATATTCGACATACAATTTAACTCTCTATTGTCACATGCTTCTATTATTCTACTTTGTTGTCGTTCACATAAACTAAGATTGTAAAACATATTGCATTGGTTTAAACTCTCGATTTTGATACAGAAATTAAGCCAAATTTGTTAAATCTTTTAACCAAAAGGAACTTTATATTTTCAATTTTTTCAAACTTGCTAAATGTTTCTGAAGGGTAACTTCTATTTCTTGACTGTACTTTTTAATTCAAAAGGATAAAAAATAAGAACAAAATTCTAATAAATCTTTCATTCCAATAATACTGGGTGAAAATTTCATCTTAAATCTTTTTTTATTTTGTTTCACAGTATGATGTTTAATAAATAAAAATAGAATTTGAAAAACAATTTTAACTGAATTCAATAAATACTATACAAACAGATTTCTTTTTATATTCGAATATTTCAAAAACGGTTTTTCTTTTGAAAGGAAGCTGCTATACATTGTTTCTCTTTTTTCGTCCGCGTTATTTCCACACAAACTAAAATAGTTCCGTCCTCTCAGAAGAAGAGCAGTAACGTTGTTACAGAAATTGTTGGGATTCTGTTATTACATGCAAGTAGTTAGAATTCTGAAGGCAAAAGTTAAAGCCCTAACTGCATTAACCGGGAAGATGTGCCACGTCTGGCTTTTCTCTTGTTTTAGTCACAAGGTTCTAACGTCCTAGCCGCCGCGCAACGAATGGAGGAGGGCATTTAATATTTTAGTAGGACATTTGGTTCGTTGTGTTCGACATGGCAATTTTCTCTAAAAATGATTTTCTTTAAATGTTAATTATTGGAAGATAAAAGAAAAATTCAAAGAGCCTTTGTGTGTTTTCTAGAATAATTCATTCTGCAATTAGGAATAAACGTGTAGAGAACAAAAGGAGATTAATTGATATCAGATTATGACGTTATTAGAAGATTTATAGTTTCCTTCCATCCTTTCGTTTTAAAATTAAATTACGCCTTGAATGCTTGAATGAGAAACTGTACCTGGATTTAAAAAATTTTGCCCGTGAATTTACTTTAAACTTTAGTGACAGTATTTTTTAATTAGTCGTTATGTACACCTCTGTGCAATAAAATTAAGCACACTGAAATTTTACGGTTTAAAGGGGATGTAAAGAAAAATATAAATTTGTCAGAAAGCCTTAAAACTGCCCTAAAAACTATACCTAACGGAACCTTGCAATTATTTTTGAAATGTATAAACTATAAAATAATTACTGTGCTTAAGTTTATTGCACACAAGTGTACCTACTAATATCGTTTTCAATTGATTGTTCTAGAATACTCTATTATATCATGAAGTAAAAAATATATGAAAATACTCTGAGGGTGTTCTGTAATTAAATTTATATAACCTACTCTAGCTCTACATTTCCCCCAGTGCCTTATATGATTTTCTTTAACTCGTTACAGTATTAACCTTGGAGGTACTTAAAACTACTTATTTTTATTTATTTGCTTTTACTTACACTTTTTCGTTCCTATTGTGCAGATGATAATAACTTTTTGTTCATTAACATTACATAAATAATTTATTCACGAATGCATGCGTTTACTTAAATCAGTCATTAAAACATTACACTACACGCTACTCATTTTATTTAAGTTGTTTTCGATTCTATGTAGGTATAAGGTTATAAACGTAAATAATTCCATTTACGAGAACTTCTTATTTTTCTTAAGTAAATATTTTGCTTTCTTAAAGAATTTTTGATTAAAAAGAAGAGCATTATTGTTAATATAATCCAACATTCTTTTCAAAAAGGACATTGTTGTATATCTTTCTTAAGTTTCGAAGATGTCATTTTGATTCAAAGACACCAGGTTATTGACTTATTCATCAGAATAATTATTAATAACTTCTTTAAAGTTAAATGGTTCTATTTATTTTTTTAATTACTCGTTAGGTAAACTTTCTAAGTTAAAGTTTTAGGATATCATTGAGAAAAATTACAAATATTAGATCTTGTCAAGTTTTGCTCCGTTCTTTATAAAGTATGGTGTTCGGCCGAGCGGCCTATACTGAGACTGACACATTTTCATTTTTGTGTTATTAATAATAACGCACATGACGGCCGCAATATATTATCGACCGTTCATCTACGACTTTTTTACGTTTTGTTGGCCACATCAATGAAATTCTTCTGTCACACGACGTGACACGGGAATGTTATTGATTATTTCAAGATAATTGATACACCTACGTGGGCCACTATTTCATCATCGTTTGTTTCCTGTGCGTCGAAAAAACCCCTGACATTTTTAATTCAGTGTAATTTTATTTCACGCTTCTCCCTTATACATTTATTGAAAAGTAATTAGTAAGAGAATCAATTAAAATATAATTAAAACACGTTTTCTAATGCTAATCGAATCGGTTCGATTTTAATTAAAATGAAAACGTGCCGTTCAATTGATACTTACAAAATAAAATTGTGATTCGGAAGTGTTCACGTAAACGCGCACGTGTTAATAAAGGGCTGACAAACGCATGAAATTTTAAACGTGGCCCCCCGATAAACCCGCGGAACTACAAACAAAGTAGTAGTCATAATTAAAAGCTCCGAGAGCCTTTGGCAAAGAACGCTCGTTTTAACTGTTTAAACCCACGCCCTTCTGAAAGTCGTTTTAGGGCCAACGACACACAACAAACGAGATTTCGCTAAATACTGCCTGCCCTCATGGCGTAACCGAGATTGGCAGTAAAAGAACTTTCATCCACACTTACGGCACGCCATGCTGGAATACCGCGCTTGAAAAGCCGAACCTCTGTATACGCGCTCCAGTTAGCACATTTCGTATTTTAAAGATACAGTTCCGACACGAAACACCAGTTCGTACTTAACGATGCAAATAAACCCTTTAGAAATTTAAGTGACTCGCGTGAGGCAGTTATTAATATTTTTCTTTCTTTGAAATGGAAGGCGTATAAATAAAGTTTTTTTTTGGATTTAATTAAAATATCATTAAAATATGATTTCTTCGGAGAATGTACCAATAGATTTGTACAAAAGATTTCTTTGAGAGAATACACGTCATCATACAATAGGTCCTCTTACAATCAAATTTCTACAGACAAATTTCTGTACACTGAGAAAAATGGCACAAAGGAGTACGTTTATATTAACAAGAATTCCGAACATTTTGTTTGGATTCGCGTTAAAAACCGACTCAGCGTATTCCTGCAAAATTAACACTATGTGATTTGTTATTTAGAGTATCATTTCCCGTCATGATAAAATTACCGGAATAATTAACAAAAAGTCAGACATGACATTTTATTACTAATTTATTCAGCATAATATTTCATTACATGGTTTATTGTTCTAACAATACGTATTATGTAGAATGATAATTTTACATTCTTAAATTTAAACAGTTTCATTGTGCTAACAATCATGATTAATTTAGAGTAAGGTGGATCTTATAACATGACAGCATTATACTTTTACATTATACTTTTACATTATACTTTTATTTTATCGATAGGAATGATGTTTTATCAAAATCGCAAAATTCCATTTTTCTCAGTGTAGTTACCTAAATGTTAAGTTTTGAGACATAACTCCAAAATTGGTGAAGAAACTTAAATGTCAATTATCATTGTTATATGCTAAGTGAGATTAAAATTATAACATCCAGTTGAGATTATTGGTATCAGTTAAGTGTACCTACTAACAAGCAAGAGAAAGTAGTTATAGAAAAAGGACCAAACAAGGATTAAGTAGATACCAGGAGAAGAACCATTATTGAGATAATCAAACCAGCAAGAATAAGATGGGTAGTCTAATTAGAAAAATAACATCAGGGTAAGAAGAAGCAGAACAGTACCATAGTTAAAACAATAACAGAGTAAGAAGGAAAAGAGGATATTTGGATTCTGAAAGCTCAGGCTCCATTAAGGATCTAATACTACATTTTGATTTGTTATTAAACATGCTGTTCCAAGCCAACACAAATTAAGACGTCACAAATTATGTATGTAGACCAAGAAATAAATCACAATCAAATACTTACCAAGTACATAATGTTACGCATCCCAGTTTAACTGGGAAGTTAATAAACAAAACAGCTTATTATTAGATGTCGACAGAATTATTTCGGTCATGATGTATTGTGACACTGATTAGTTTAACGACGAAACAAGGATGCAAATCATTACGTTAAAAAAGACATCCGTGTGCATTTTATTTAAAAATTTACTCGACTCTAAATATCGTGTTTGTTGAAATAAAGTCTTTTCAAACTGTGCGGACAAGGATGTGTGCTGGTTAACACAAACCTACACACAGTTCATTCTGTTGAATATTAAATGAAAAGGAAAAGTTTTGTTGATCGAATGTTTTACACATTTCGTTTCATAACGCAAATTGAATTTTCGTTTTGTAGTACATACTCGCGCTTACCCAAGGAGAGTAATTTCTGTAATAACTGTATAGAAATTGTGAGATAGATGTTAAGATTTAGGTCGCCGATATTCGTTTGCCAAGTTTCGTTGTATACCTGCATTGTACAGTTGTTATTATCGACCATTTTCCACATCCACGGAGCTGACAATCGCCCTGCACTTCTCCAGTCTGCGATGCACATTAGCAATTCCAATTTTAAGTTTGTAACGACGCTAAGTTTATTAGAAACACTGTAACTGTTTCAGTTTCATAACGTAACAGTAAAATCACATAAAATAATTTAATTAAATTCGATTCCATTTTAATTCTATATTCTATGATACAAAATAAATGTTTACAAACGATAAATTTTATGATTTTGAATTTGGACATTGTTGAATACAAATCGTGTTGATTTACCGTGAAGCTTTAGCACTATAGGCTTTGACGGCCCTTGGCTTCTGCGTACTTTGAACCTGGGGTATCAAATTACGTTGCCCAGATCGAATGGCTAGTTTGCCGCTAGACTTACAATTAGAAAATAAAAGTTATTTAAAAGTATTTTCCAGAATTGAAACAGATGTGTGTAAGCATTATTTGTGATCGGAATATTGTTTTTTAAAAACTGTAAAGAGTCATTGGGTTAAAAATGTTTGCATTGTTTAGCTGGGACAATATTATGTAATCAATATTTCGAAATAAATCAGGTTTAATTAAATAGTAGCGTGCCTGATTTTTATTGTATTCAATTTTTCTTCAGTCTTGAAATATAAATATACGAAAAATATTTACATTTCAAAACATGCTCCTTACAAAAATGCAGTATGTTCACTGAAGTCTTGAATTATTAATTTCGTTCCATATTACTATTGAACTATAGCAGCCTTTAAAAAGTAACAATTAGGTACTTCTAAACTGAGTAGGGTTACCACTTGTCTTCCTTTGTGAAAGAAGATTTTCCTTCCTTCTTAAAAGGAATAATAATTTACGTAAAACGATGTCAACTGTTATCTGCAAGGGCCGATAAATATACAAGGGGTGACAAATAAGTGTGCTTCGCTTTGTGATATACTGTAATAGTGCTTTCGATTCATTGCTCTAGAGCAATCTTACAATATTTCTATCTCCTGTTATTACATGAGATTCAAATAAGATGAGAATACTCTGACAGTGCTCTAGAGCAACTCACTGATTCCTTTACACATATAAAAATCCCCATTCTCACATTTATTGCAGTGCAGTGCTAAAAACCAAATTTAAAAATATGTACTGAAAATCTGAAATTGATATTAAATAACCAGGAATTCAGCGAATTTATTTGGAGTGGTACTTTTTTAAAAAATGTAACAATATGTTACTGACATTGCTCCTCTGTGTTTTCCACATTCACGGTATTGATTGATTAGAAACGAGGCGCAAAGCCATTGTTGTACAATGTAGCTCATTGTACTTTAAATTCCACGTAGATGTTTCAGCTCTGTTGAAAGCAAAAATCTCCAAGGGAGAAACACATGTGTGAGTGAATTGTACGTTGAAATTCAAATTAAACCAATATAATAATGAAAGAAAAAATTTAAAAAAAATCAATGTTGTTATTGGAACGAAAATAAAAACTAAAGGGCTTGTTTGAGTTCTAGACTTTTTAGAAGAATTTGACTATCTCAGATAGTCTTATAGGATGCAAATTAATCAGTTACGAAACAAAATTCAATATTCAATATTCCCGAGAAATCTTAGATTTTTCAAAGTTTTGAATTCCAGAAACTTTTTATCTCACACTAATTAAGATAGATACTATAACTTAATCTAAATAAAAAATTACTTAGGTGTACATAAGCTCTTGAGCTTTAAGTAAGGTACAGTGAAAGATCTCTTAGGCGGACACCGACCGTGACCAGAAAACTGTCCGTCCATTAGAGGTGTCCGCCTAAGAGAGATGCAAATGCATGTAAATTACATAAATGGGAGATTAAAAACTGTCCAGCTAAGAGAGGTCTCCGCTTAAGAGAGCTGTCCGCTATGGGAGCTTTCACTGTATATGAATGTATTTCTTGAACATCAAAATACTTATTGCTTAATTTGCTCTCACAAAGACAGAAAATACCTAAACTTGAATAACAAAGAAGATATTTCATCTAAGTATTAAAGGAAATAACATCTTTTATCGACTTTAATTTAAAGGGCATTAATTATTGTTCGGAGTGATTTCGTTTCAGATCCTCTCTCTTCTTTATTATACGCTTGATGTTTGTATTGGAATAGGTAAATCCAATATGATTTTCTGTATAATTAACATTTAATTTAGAGAATTTACAAATTGCGTGCATTATAGGAAGCTCCAAGTAAATTAGAAAAAAATCCAAATCCAATTGATGGCATTAGAAAAGAAATATAAAAATAAAAGAAAATAATGTAAGGGTAATTGCATATCAAGTAACTTACATTGCATGCATTCAAAAATGAAATAAAACGTGAATGACTATAATTTAAAGTTTAGGGTCTTTTAACATGTGCAATTTCCGGAAACACTACATACACGCTCGTGGTAGACGCTATAATTTAACAGTAGTTATACGATTGTGTGAGTGTCAGCCCTAGGTTGTGTTTGTGGAGGTCAAATACATAATGGCTGTTTGGGCGGGTAATTGTTATAACCATACGCCACTTAAAGCACTGATTCCTGTCTGTCTGGTACACGACTGTTAATAGTTTGTTGCTAAAGACGGTTGTAATTAAAACTGATTGAATAGAGCAAAGCATCAGATAACATGTGATAAAATTACATATTTTCTGTAAATACACAATACACAATAAATTTTGTAAAAAAAATACCAAAATGGTATCTCATACGAATCTCTTAGATTTCCTTTCATTGTCGTATATTGTAAAGGCGACAATATATTGTAAAGTTCGATAATTTTCATTAAGGTAAATTCTATTCAAATTCTATTTTATTTCTTTTTTGTTATTTTTTTATATTTTAACTCCTCTATATTCGCCTCGAGAGTAAATATCCAAAGTCATTCCTTTTATTGTCTATAAAAGTGACAAACGTTCAAGTACAAGTGTAATGAAATTTCTGTAATCAATCCCACCTTTCAATATCTTGAGTAGATACGATCTGCGAAGACGATCAATTTAATAGAAGTCATAAAAATGATAGATTAAATTCTTCTAGAGTGACGATGTTACAAAAACGACCACCACTTGCATATGCAAAGATTCTGTTATTACTCACATGAGTATTTTTATTGCACAAACATGTGTCGTTTTAATTTAATTAAAGTTGCTACTTAGAAAATGTTTTTTAATTAAGTTAAAACAAAGTTTCCGGTGTCATAAAGAAATAGTGTGAGTTTGGTTAAAAATTCGATACTTAAAGGATTATTACAGTGAACAACAAACAGTGTGTACACATGCATAATAAATAAGTGTGAATGGTCGTTGTGTAGAGAAAGGAGTTGTAGAGGCGCGTATGTAAAGTTCGGGCGGGTGGCCTATTGATCAGGAGCATACGACCCAGTTAGAGAGCGCGGAAATGACATTTGGGCTCTCCCCGGGGGCGGATCAAGGCAGCAGCAGTCAGAGCCCCAACGTGGGGCGTCGCCTTACAAGACTCAATATATTATCCAATGGATATTCATTGCATCCGTCACCTGTATCAACAGAAAGCGGACGTGGACATTCGAATGTTGTCATTTTCTCTCGATTGCTTGTGCGTCCTGTTTATTTGGGACCCCCCCCCACCTTCAAATTCTAAATTTATTTAACAAATTATCACCTGCCTCAATTTAAATCTAAACCACGCAAATACTTATAGAATCTACGGAAAAGTATCACAACTGTAATACAAAAGAAATTGTTGATTTTGAATTGTTTTGAACTCTCAAGTAATAAGTATAAGGATTTTTTGCCAGTCCTTTGAGGTTAGGCTCAACATTGATTTCTTTGGAATATGTTTTAGATTTGACATATCTGGAAAACCTTTGTCTTATACAGGAATTAATTTATAATTAATCATTCAACAAACAAGCATGACTATTTGAATTTTTTGGGTAGTGTAGGTACATAGTTGCAAACAGTAAAACTAATTAATTTACTTAATTGAGCTTCGCAGTTAAATAAGGTTTGAATTTATGTGTGAAGTTAAATTTCCCAGGTACTTATTTTATCACCCCGCGCACCTGTGGTATCGTGTGGTGGAGGGCGGCCGTATAAAGAACGCCCCCGCAGTTATTTCCGAACGGGGACGAGGTATTATCGTACGTTTTAAATGAAATTGCAAAGTTGAGGCAGGCAAATTCGCTCGCGTTTGATAACATGTCTCGTTACTTTTTAGGACGGCATTGTATTGGGGGAGATATAAGCGAACCCCCTATCAGAGGAAGCGCGGACGGTTGCTTATGTAAATATGCTCTGCAACTCTACAACTCCCCGGCTATTTGTATGAAGGTATGTGTGTGTGTGCAACTTGGGACTTTGACTGGGAGTTTAGCTTTGGCTTACGGTACAAAAATGTTCTAAATATACCGAAGGTTACAAAAAGTCTGTGTCTTGTTATCTTTTACAAAATACGAAAAATCTGAAAATTCAAAGTTTTAAATAGTAATCAATAAATTAGGAGTAAAAGTTAAATGACATAATATATTAATTGTTAGATAAACAGCCAGTAATAAAATAGACATAAAAGTTATGAATTAATTCAGGCTGTACTAAAAGTTTGTATTTTGTTGTAATAAAATTAAAGCAATTTGTTTTCCATTTCCACTTTTAAAACTCCAATTGAATTTTTACATAGATGTGTCAAAAACTTAACAATTCATAACTGTTAAAAGTTAACAACGTAACTCTTTTCTTTCTTGGCTAGGTAGATAAGTATTGAATCTCTCGTCGTATATACAATGTACAAAGAGCAGGAAAAGAATAGAATATGTCAAAGAATTGCGAGTGACCATCAGCAAGACCTTTCAACAGATCTAAGAGAAAGTTGATTTTCATTATACACGAAATTGTTAGACTGGATAAACAGAATACAGTTTGGAATAACGTTGGAAGAAAAAGGAGTTCGGGGATACCAGGAGGACCTTTGTATGCAATACGTATGGCAATATCCACGGGGAACTTGGTGTGAAAATTATTGAAAAGCAGTGAGGAAGGAGACTTGCACTGAAACATAAACAAGTATTTTACAGACACGATAACACTGAAAAAATTTAGCTACTCGATCAGTATGGGATAGTGGGAAGCAGATGAAACCACTTCAATTAGTTTGGTAGTGCTTCGTATGTTTTGTGATTTGAAGACACCTATGGACTATTTTTCACTTTTGACGACATTTTTTAAGAATGAACTGAGAACATCTTTTGCCTTGCATGTTGTAAATAACGACAACACTTATTAGCACCAAATTTAAAGTGCCATTACGAATATGTTGATTAGTCTCCAACGTTTATCAATTTAGGCAAAATTTTGATATCGCCTTCGTGAAAAAATAACGTAAATAGCTTCTGGTAGTTGTCCTTCCAAAAAGTTATCTTTTTATATTATCTTTAGTTATATTACTTAAACTGGCCTCTTCATTTAGTTTGGACACCGAACTCTTGTAAAGAATTTAGAATAATTAAAATTAAGGAGAGATTTTAATCATTCTATTTTATCCATTTTTTTTTCTTGATTTTTCATTAAGTGTCTACGTCACCTATAAATTAAAGTCACCTGAAATTAATAAGAAATCATCCACGTGTAGTTAAAGAGGAAAATATACAAAAAAATCTTTTCATTGTTATTTGTTTAAAAAAAATTTATTAAACATTGAATGTTAGGTAATTTTCTTCAGCACATCTTAGAAACTAATAGAGTTATGCCTATCAAATTTACACAAATTGTTTAACACATAGACTATGTTTTAACGGTGAAAGATAAATGTTTATTTAACAAACAAATGTTTCATGATATTGTGATTTCTTGAGATTTCTTTGATACTGAAATTTGTAGTTAGTATAATGCTTTATTAAATAAACATTTATCTTTCCCTGTTAAAGCATAGTTTAATATGTGCTAAACAATTTGTGTAAATTTGATAGGCAGAACTCTATTAGTTTCTAAGATGTGCTTGAAGAAAATTACCTAAAATTAAATGTTTGATATATTTTTTTAAACAAATAACTATGAAAATAATTTTTTCATATATTTATAGGTGACGTAGACCCTTAAGCATTTATGTAAGAGTTAGGTCAGTATTACACTACAAAAGATCTTTGACAAAGATCTTTTATAAAATATTTTATAAAAATAAAAATATTTTATAAAAGAATGCCTATTACACTGTCATATTTTTTTATAAAATATCTTTTATAAAAGATCTTTGTCAAAGATCTTTTATAGTGAAATATTGGCCTTAGGCCCGATTTTACAATCGTTGGATAAGCATTATTCTTAGAATAATGTGACGTAGGTGTGACGTAGATGTGGAGGAACATTAAAGGATATTCGGCGAACAGTTATTCCGTCCTTATTCCATGATTGTAAAACTGGGTCTCACTGTGTAATTTACATCAACGGTTTTCGTGACATCTATTCTCTTAATATATTATTAAGAACGGAAATAGAACTTGTTCTTTTGTAGCTATTTAACTTACAATTAGTTAAAAATTAAATAATCACTACAGAAATCTTGTTGAAAAAATTAATTGAAAATATTTCTTTTACAAAAAAAACCTGGTTGGTAGGCTGCTGGATACTAGTAACTTTCTTGATTTGACACAGTATTAATTAATTAAACCTTGTTTATTGAAATTATTAATTAACAGAAAGAATGAAATACATTAGCTTCGTCGCAGAAAAGTATAGCAACTGGCTCGTTGGTCTAGGGGTATGATTTTCGCTTAGGGTGCGAGAGGTCCCGGGTTCAAATCCCGGACGAGCCCACAATACTTTTTTTTCTTTTAGCGTTTATATTTATTAATATTGCACAATCATCTTCTTCAATTAAACAAAATATTATAATTATTCGAAGTAAGAAGAAGAAAATTTATGTTAGAATGTGTTTACTTTTCTCTGCTAACAATAAGCTAACTTTTGAAGCAATCGTTCAGTGAAAATGAGCAATATAGCTTTTTTACTTCACTGGTTTAGTTCCGTGATAAAGAGCTAGATCACTTGCGCAGATCCGTAGCCGTTTCAGCTAAATAATTCCATCTTGCAAAACTAAAAGCTGAAGTTCAAATCAATACAATACAAAAAATACGACAAAAAATAAACTAAACGATTTATTTTTACTACTTAAATTATTTATTCTTTTTTAATTTGCATTCTTAATATATTCTTCTTTAAGATAAATTTGCAAGTTTAACATTATTTTTAACGACAAGTCAGAAAATTATCATTTATTATAACTATTTATGTGTTATACAACTTGAATTAATGTTTGAATTATGTAGTTGGTTTTTATACCTCATTAAAGGAATAAAATAAAAATGTATTATTTAAATTTACAACCTACAGCGTTTTCCATTCGCTGCTCTGGGATACTCTCAGAGTATTTTCATCTTGCTTTACCTTCATGTAATAATAGAAGATGAAGATACTCTGAGAATGCTCTAGAGCAGCGAATCGAAAACCCCATTAGTTTCGCACGTTTCTTTGTTTAATTTGAATAGTTATTAATTAATTAATTAAAAATTCTAATTAAATTTAATTTAATGTTTTACAAGATAATCAAGAAGTTCTATAAACGACTTGAACCAATTTGCCCAGTCAGTGGTTTCTCGCCATTAATACACCTCAAATGGGTGGTTATTGAGGAGGATTCGTGTACGTTTTGACGAGGGTCGATTAAAGCATAATTAAATTCAATACATAAATTAATCGGGGCAAACAGTGAAAAGGTCAATATTGTACGTAGTACGTAGCCGGAGCGTCCTGTTGATGTTGATAACCGATCGATAGCTTTCGCCCTTGATCTGTTTTATGAGCTATCGAATGCGATACGATATGATTCAGTTACTGTGAGATATCCGACACACATAAACGTGTTTCTACCTTGTAAAAGTGTCTTCCTTTTTATTGCTTACGACTTCCGAGCTGCTTTATCTTTGCAAAATCCCGCCTGCTCCTAATTGTATTGATCTTTTTAGTTAAAGAAAATGAAACTTTTCACTTCTCATCTGAGTTTAATTTCACGTAGACTGCGTGGGTTATCAGGCAGTATACTCTGAATATCAAAAATAAGGTGCGGCGTTGACAACTTCTCCCCTTTATTACACAACTTCTGGTAACGACTCCCTTCACAGCACCCTGGGCTATCATTCACCTTGCAAACCGATTTTCACTGATTTTTTTTTTTAGCGTAAGTGGCTACTTATTCCACGAACACCGGAACACATAAGTGCCAAATTTAACAGACGAGAAAACTAATTAGTTTTTCGTAGGTTTTAGTTAATTATGCATTGAAGCTTCAATGGTAGATATGAGGGATAGTCTCTTAATTTCTGTTCGTAAGAGAATTGTTTAGATGTTTTCAAGTTGCATTACATAACAAAAGTACTTTATAATTTCAGACTGGTTATTAGCATTACAGAAAATTGAATTCCTAGGATAATTACTAGTTGAAGCTTTATAGTCCGCTATTCTTTATAATAACAATACAATTGATATGTCTATTAATAAAATAATCTAGGACGGTACAATCACAGACCGCTTAGAATCTGTTTTCGTTGATAAGAAGAATGTTTGATAATAGCAGTTGTTTTTGATACAATACATTTTTGTAACATTAGTTTTAACAAGAATAAAACATAACAACATTTTCAGTAAACTTTTTATTTTTGTTTAGGTGAACTAGAAACCTTAAAACCTTATTGTCTTATAGTGTTCTATTCTATTATAGTGTACAATTCTTTTAATATTCCGTGTGTGTTTTGAGGTTTTTCAAACTTTTTTCATGTATTTTCTGAAGCAAACATTAAAAAAATTGTCTTATATCGAAGTTAAAATAATATGAGCAATTTTTATCTCCTTGTTCCTAAAACACAATGATTGTTGTTTACTTTATGTGAAGTCTCATGTATGAGATAAAATTGTGATGTATTATTTTCTCTTGTTGCAGCAATTTGATTCACACCAACAAGCGCTAGCATGTCAGTCTCATTATCCCTAATAACCGATGGGTGCGTATATTCTTTCCTCCAAAATGTCTTTTTCTTTCTCGATGTTGGCTGCTTGTATTTGGTGTTTTCCTTTTTTTTACATTTTGATTGCTGCGAAAACTTTGATTTACGATTGCCACTGCTTTGATTACATGTTGTGATACATTACGTATTTTATTTAGTTCTGCATTGCTATCAATTTATTAAAGAAAAAAAGCTGCTTATATCAGTTGAATGGTATACTTTTAAAACTGTTGCATTTCCAAAATGTAACAAAAAACTGGTTAATATTATAAAATAAATTTTGCTAAGAAAAATGAAGATATGAGACTTCTTGTGAGCATTTACTTAATTATTTGCAATTGCAAGAGGACGTGTATTAATTATGAATTTAATGCAGTAGTCTTAAGCACTGTGTAAAATTTTTTCAGTTCATTTGAAAGCTTTACAAGGAAGATCATCTATCAGCGGTACGAGAAACTTTATTCCCTGCTCAGTATTTAAAGCTTTGGGTCTGATTATGTTAATGTCCCAGAAAGAAATTTCCGAGTCTTCGGATGATTGATGTTCTGTCGCTGATGACGTCAGTGGCGATCGATGATAGTTTACTGTTATGAATGTGTTTGATTAATAAGGCCCGGGAAAGCGGATACATGACGTCCAATTTAATTATAATGTTCGGAAAACGAAATCAGTCACGTGCGGTTATTATGGAAGCGTTAATAAAAGTTGCGAATATTTGTCTCGCAACTTCTTTTTTATGATCACAACAGTTTTTAATTAAGACCGCTAGCTTTCATCTATAGGAAACAAAGTTAAGCCGGCTTATAAAAAGAAGTATAAAAGTGAACCCTTGAACAAATAAAATTCGACTTTTCGAAATTAATTAATTTATATTTACGTTTTGATCCTGGTTTTGAATCGGGATGATAGCTCTTCGCAGACTCTTTGTTTTTATGACATTTTTGATTGCGGTTGTACATATTTTCTAAAATAAATCATTATTGTAAATCGATATTAAATTATTGAAGGCATAACCAGTTAAAAGCTGGAGGGTGATGAAAATTCATTTAAAATTAATTTAATCGATCCATAGTAAAATTTTACAACGCACGTTTATCTCGGCGAAATTAATTTTCGGCAACCGCACACGACTTCATTACAAAGCCAGTTAGTATGTATGTACATGATTTTGCATACAAACAATGTTGCGAATTATTTAATTAAGAAGACAAACCATTAATCAAATTAGTTGCCTACACTTTACGAATTTCAAAATAAACCAGTAGAATTTTTATCTCGTTCATTAAACGATCACTAGTCAAATTTACAAAATATTCACTTCTATGAAAGTTATAATTAAGACACTTCCTAAACTTTAAAGCTTCATACAGACTCAAGAAATTCAGTTTAAATTAAGATCGTTTTCGATAAGAATGAAAAAGGTAAGCCTGCCGGTAATATAAAAGGACAATGAGTCTTCTTCCCGGGCCGAGCGGTAGCATTTTAATTTTCTTTAATCGCGATAAGTATGATTTAAATTTAGCATCCTTTCTACCCCAATTTTGTACGGTTTAAATACCGACTGGATGTGACGCAAAAATTTCGAGAATCATCATAATCCGTAGTAACTCATAGGTGTAATCTACTTTCCGGTACACGACAGTTTCGAACTTTCTACATTACATAAATTGCTGGAAAGTTACTTCTTGGTAAGTTCGAGCCCTGATCGCTTATATCTATGTATGTACATAAAACGCTCCTCATATTTTAGAGGATGATTAACGTATACCATTTGGTTTAAGTACTAAAAAAAATATATTGAAAGTTTAAATCCATTCTTCAGGAGTTATGTTTGGCAAAGCTTTTATCCATTTGCAATATATCCAGAGCTTTCGACCTGATCTGGCATAAGTTTCACGTACTCGTGCTTGATAACGGCAATTTCCAGAATATTAAACCATAAATATAAAATCGTAAGGTGCCAGTGCGCTCTAATTGGATCCGCATGAATATTTCATTTAAATAAGTTTTGAGTCAGCAAGTAACAATAATAACACCTACGCAAACAGAAGTCGGTACATTTTCTGAAACGCTTTCGTTTTAATAGGAATTAAACGAAGCCCGGCGTCTTTATTTGAGGGTTCTGTTTTATATCAAATAAAGAGCGTTTCCAGCAAGGAAAGCGAGAGGAGTCGTTAGTATCCTGGGTAAAAGCCATTGCTGACTGTAATTATTAATGAACTGGAGATAACGGTAATTTACTGTACTTATTTACGACTCTCGCCAGAAGGAATTAATTATAAAAAAAATTATGAGAGGACCTACGTAATGAGTTATGGTGTTAATTTGAGGTGCTTAAGGTTTTAGGACGCGTTTGCTCATAATGAGCAACTTTAAGCATTTATTCAGACTTTTTCTTTTCATGAAAGTACACTTATGTATGTACCTATTAGAGAAATTTAATCTTTTTAACTCTTGCGAAGAATAATACTTTCATGTTACCTATAGCATTATACTCCTACGATGTAATAAAAGCTCTGCTCATGAAGGTATTGTCAACATCATATCGGAAAAGAATATTTTTAGTAACACATGCAACGCTTCATCTGAGAAAATCAATTTAATTTCCTCTGTTTTCTGCTTTGTTGAAGGTTGTTTACAGTAGCTTTTTAATCCAATTTTATTATTGCTACTGGAAATTCTTTGCACTGTAATTATATCGAGTGGATTAAAAATGTTTCATCGAAAGATTTAAATATTTCGATGTGCTTTGAAAGAAAGATTTTCCTGTGCATCGACAAATTTTTAATTTACTTTAATGTTGTTTATAAGCCGTTTCCAAATAATAAAAATTCAATTACGTGTTTGCTAAATCAAACAAAGCAAGTGGTGTACGTACAACAATCCGCCTTGGATTCCGTATGTTTTATTATACTTGTGCAAACAGTCCATTCGCTCGGGAATATTTCTGATAAATTTTTTGTATGGCATGGCATAGAAAGTTGATAAAAAATTTAAGGCCCCAATTCACCACTGATTTGAACACATGATAAACAAGTAAACTGATATTTTGATATAAATTATGGAATCATGTTTACTTCGCTACTCTCATCTGACTCAACTAAATTTAGAAATTCCTGTCAGATTTCATTTTGCTAAGAAAAAATTTCAATTATGAAGTTAATGAAGGTTATAAAAGTTGAGCCACTCATATCTGGAATAGCAGCGTGCTTAATTTAATAAACAGGCACCCGTAAATTCCTTTTCTTTAAGCATTAACAGGCTTACCATGCGCGACTTCATTTGAATGCGCGAATATAAGTACGCGCGTATGTGTCACCGCCATTAACATTCCGGACGTGCTAACAGTTCCCGGGCTTTTGTAATGGAAGACAGGCATTGTAGGGCATGGAAGCCGTGCACTGATGGATATGAATGAAATAGCCCACGAAACGGGAATACGCGGCCACTTTAATCATATTGCTCGAGGATATCCGTGCTGCAGTGCTCTTTTCAGAACTGCAGCTGCTTTATGCGATTTTACAGAATGCATTCTGAAAATGAGAATCAGAGCTTATTATTAACAAGGTTTCCCGAAATAAATAAAACTATTTCTCGTCTGAATGATTGTTTATAACTCGTGACTAAATAAAAACCTGGTCAAGTAATTCTGCTATGTAAATGCATTGGATAAATTCTCAATCACAACCCACTTGACCAGGTTTTTATTTAGACGCTCGTTTTATTATATTTATTGCATGGTTTTCGAATTAAATTTATTAAATTTATTATTACGTCAGCAAGAGATATTAAAAATATAAAATAATTATGCACAGGTGAGTTTAGTATTACACGGTTTTATTATGCAACCAACTTTCTTATATTCTCTGCTTGTCTCTTTGTTACTTGCTTTGACACTTCTACTAACTCTTTTCTTTCTATTGTACAGAAATGGCGAGAAAACTTTACTTATCACAAAGGCTAGATCGGCGGAACAGTCTGTCATTTGGAGGTATGGTTCTATGTTCTGTGTTTTATCGCTGGGTTAAAAACGAACTGGATCGTAACGTGTGCGAGTATGTCTAATTAAGCATCGATCCGATCTTCACTATCGCCTTTATTGATTTTGCATGTAATTGGGCATATAATATTCATGTGAAATATATAAAAGCTTTACGTTCAGTTAGAAGTAACATGTGCACGATGTAGAATAGATGGAAGACTAAATTTATCAAAATATACCTTAGCAAAAATTTCTTTTCACTCTGTACAGGATGATTTCTTTCTATTTAAGACCTCTTCTAATTTCTTCTTGGAATGTTTGAAGAAAAGTTCAAAGTACATCCTATTCACAATTTTGTTTAAATTAAATTTGTTTGTATTTAAAAAAAGGGAACTTTCTTCCTGCTCAAGACTTTCATCTTTACTACTTGTTGTCATATTCAGAGCTTGTTGAGTTAATGGTAATATTTTCCACTGCGACTGCGATCGTCTTAGAAAAGTTTTTTTATTTTAATTTCTTTCGACATTTGCCTCTGAACTATAGAAATCCAATTTTCTAAGGTCTAGTTGTACATTGTCAGTTTAAATGTATGCTGAAGCTGAAAACTTATAACTAGAGGCCGGATTTTAGGTAAAATGCCTTTGTTTAGTTCTTAAGGTTTTAAAGATTTTTTAAAGATACCTCTTGGTTTCATTAGAAATAGAGTCAAATGATTCGAAAGAGTCGAAACGAAGAGTTATCTTTAAAAATTCTTTAAAATCTTAAGAACTAAGTAAAGGTATTTCACCTAAAATCCGACCTTTACTTATAACCATATTTTCTTTTCAAGTCAACAGATAAATTCTTTACATGAAAGAGTCTTCGGATACTTTTTTAAAATCTCAATCAAGCAGGTATCTCTTAATCTTCGTTTCTATAAACTGCATTTATTTTGGATAGTTAAAACATATTTCTTATTCATAAAAATAATAATTGTGAAGAATGTAAAATTAATTGTGTTCTGAAAGAGTAAATTGTTGGTACTCACGCAATGTTGCGTTTGTAGCCACCTCTCAGTAAACATCTTAAAATTGAAAGAACAGTATGCTTAGTATAAGAATTAAATAATAATGAAAATTGGAATTAATATTGTAACAATGTAAGGGGGCAAAGTAATTTTTTTTCTTTCTTAAGTGATTAAATATCAACATGTTTCAAGTCGGAAAACGGAAGTTTTCCCGGCAGGCGTCAACTTTCGACGGCCAGGCGTTGAGTAAAATTGCTCGTAAAACAGAGCACATAACACAATACATTGTTGCTGATCCAGTTCGTTTAGGTAGCGATAATTTCTGTACGGCATTTTATTTTTATACCATCCACTTTCTGTTTAGTATTGTTTTGCAGTGTTGTCTTTTATCGTGCCGCTAGCTTTTCAGCATTGTATATTTCCTCATTTTACTGCTTACTGTAATAGACTGTGCCATCGTCGTGTGTTTTATTTTTATTCTATCGCCCCCATACGTTGCGATTTTCTGCGTTTACGAACGACGATTGCTTTATAAATCGCAGGGTAAAATGTGTTTGTTGGGGTGAAAAGTTTTGGTAAGTATAAGAACAGAAGAAAAAAAAGTGTCAGTTTAGAAATAGTTTTGTATTTACAGAATGGTTAAACAAGTTGAAAATTATTAAATTAAATTAACTATCGTAATTGCGTTGTATAAAATTAAAAAAAAAAAAACTAAGTTTAAAAATGATTTACGGGATGTTATAGTTTTCTCCTGATATTGAAGAAACTACATAAAAGCTAAAATTTTGATATGCTTTTTGTTTCTGCAGATTTCTAGCTTTCTAAATTTGCTAAATTTTTAAAACAAGAGTTTCAAGAACCCCTTTCATAAATAAAATCTTCTAGCGCACCCCAGATTTTATCATTTCATTTTGAAATCCTAATTAATAAATTATAATTACATAAAATTTAATTGTTCTTTTTTTTTTTCATAAGGCACTATCTATCAAATGTAAAATGTTTGTTCTCCCAACAAAATATGTTATTCCCGAGGTCATGTTTAATGTTGCCATTCTAATTTTAAGTTCACAGTTCTACTTTAAATTTTCAAGTCTATCTTCGGGGGATTTGCAGGCCTCAGTTTTGGATAAACTATTCTGTGCTACTTATCACAGAATATGCATACAGAGTGAGCAATTTCAACTAACCTACACACACACGATCCAGATTTTTAAGTTGGGAACATTGCAAGGTGTCGCGTTGGATAGTGAATCGCATTTAATATATAAAGGCATCAGAAATGATTTCAACCCACGTGGCCAATTTGAATTGGGTTTTATTTTGTTAGAAATGGCAACACGGAGAAAAGTGAGGTCGCTGTGAAATTGGAGTGCATTTGTCGTCGACGTTCGTGGCTGCAAGTGTTTTGTTGTGTTTAATTAAGCCTTCCCAGATGCTGATGTAAATTACGATACCTTTGTAAATCGCAAGGATGTAATAGAAAGCACTGTATTGTCACTAACAGAGTACAATATGTTGCCTATACGGCGAGGTCGCGTGGGTTGAAATCATTTCTGATGTCCCTGTAATTTAGCCTTTGAAAAGACAGGTAGAAATGATTTAGAACACAAATGTAAACAAGGTTTAATTAAGAAAGCAAACTATAGAACACAAACTTTTCTTCATCTAGGAAACTTCTTGATACCAACTCCGCTCATTCTATATTTATATACTGTTCGAATTATTTATTATAGCGAGCGTCTAAATAAAAACCTGGTCAAGTAGGTTGTGATTGAGAATTTATCCATTGCATTTACATATCAGAATTACTAAATGTAGCCTACTTGACCAAGTTTTTATTTAGACACTTGTTATTTACATCGCTTTTAATTTTTTCTTAACTGAATTGCCTTTTTCTTAGATTTATGAAAAATTCTATGTATAAGCTATACGAAACTTCTGAAAATCTGCCGTTTGATAATGTCTTAATTTTTTAAAATGTACTTGTGCTTTTGGTCAAAGATTTCGAAAATTTGAAAGCTCGTCGATCCCCTCGATAAATAAAATACTCTAGGTAGAGAATGGTTTACGTTGATGTTAAATAAAACAGAAAATTTATTGTATAATCATCCGTAAAGGCGCTTTGCGTAAGTAATAATCAGAGAGCGGCCAGTTTTAGATTTTTAATATCAGACGTGGACAGATTGCCTTGAGTAAGACATTTATAAGATGTTAAATGAGTGTGAATAAGTAAATTTAAAATAAATATACAAGATTCCGTAAAAAAATTTGATTATGGGTATTATTATCCGCTCTCTAATAATAGTCGATGATATTTCTTGAGAGGAAGATGATCAGGGATGCAAAACGTAATGTAAATTCGGTTCCTTTGGATCGGTTCTTTTGCAGCTGGAACTGTGGAACGGTTTCAGTTAAGTTTTGCATCCCTGAAGATGATAGGAAGGTAACGGTAGTGTGAGTTGCTTTACGATACACAGGTTATCCTAATTTATCATCGGAATTAAAATATTGGGGAAGGGATTCATGTTACAGCGTAAAATGAAAGTTAATATAAATAGTTTAGGGAGATCAGATGCTTCGATTTTAGTTAGACAGAGGTTAGGATTTGTTATTCTATGGAAAGATTAGCCATGGTCAGAGAAAGAGGAAATAGTCCTTAAACAACATTCCACTAAGGGCCGGTCTTCCCATCTTCCAGTTAAAGCTATCCGGCGAATAACTAGATTTTTATGAATGGTTGATTGATTTTTATGAATTTTTTCCATGGTATTTATCCGTCAGTTAGTTTATCAAGAGGTGGAAAGACTGGCCCTAAGAAGATCAAGTCTTCTGGTTGATTTTAAGACGGCTTGAATGAGTACGTTGAGTTCAATAACAA
This sequence comes from Dorcus hopei, assembly GCA_033060865.1. Taxonomy (NCBI): domain Eukaryota; kingdom Metazoa; phylum Arthropoda; class Insecta; order Coleoptera; family Lucanidae; genus Dorcus; species Dorcus hopei. The sequence goes on from CM065426.1 coordinate 38,544,088, forward strand.
AGCTATCAAAACTAATGGTCTATGATAACTCCTGAAGTTTCTATATGAAATGTTGTGAGTTGAAAATGAAAGTTTGCTTGCTGTCTGCAAGGAATATGAGAGTTCGTGAGAAGATCTTGGAAAGCTTACAGTTTGATTAAAAATTTGTAAATTCTGATTCATTAAGTAACAGTATTTTTGAATGAGATGGATAACGTTCAATAAATAAAGAAATCGTGATGCGATTCAAATCAGAAGCTCTATTGAAGATAACTTTGATTCTATTTACATACGTAGCATATGAGCATAGAGGATTGAAGTTTCGTCGTAAAATGAATTTTCATCTTTCATTTTTTTCCCTATTTTCTACTGTTACTTGATCCAAGATTAGATGGATCTTATGCTTTTCCAAATTATTCTTGTTTCCTACACTCTTTTTACTGCTCTGTTCTAAATGATTAAAAGCTCTCTAACTAGCATATCAGTTTCTTATTTCACTGCTTTTAAACATGTCCTTCAATTTTATACTTTTGATTCTTCTCAAGACGATAGTTATTTCGATTGGTGTGATTTATAAGATGAAGCCGGAAAATAGAAAATCTCGATTTATTTTCTAATTTCTTATTGTTTATATTTAATGAAATTCATAATCCACTTCTGCGCCAACGTTATGAAAGTAGTGCCAAGGGTGCATTTTGCTGGTCAATAATTTTTTGATTTTGAATGTACTTTCAAATTTTTTTTTTCATTGTTTGAAATCTCGAAATTTGAGTAATGAGACAAATATTTTTCTCATTCTTTATATATTTTTTAAACTACGATCATGATTTTTAGGGTAATTTTAATTCAACGGACATAATATGTGCGATATTGCTTATATTAATAGAAAATTAAAGAAAAATTTCGTACTTAAAGCAATGACGCGAAGAATTTACTAGCATATAAAATAAACAAGGGCTTAAAATAATAATAGAGGCAAATTTATTAATTTTTGCAACACCGAAAAGCTGTGATGGTAATTCAATTAAAACTAATTATTAAGTTAAATAAGCAAGGAAGTTGGAATATGGTTATTTTTCTCTTAACTTTTTTGAATACGATGTAACATATACCGGGTGATTTTTTAAATTTTTTATCAACTCTTGCCGTGGAATCTGGACGGCATGTCTTAGCTTTACTGTAAAACAACTTTATTATAATTAATAAATTATAACAGGTGATCAATATCTTTTCTAATCAAGTGACCTATGGAAATAAAATCATGTGTCTTTTATTAGTTTATTATTTCAAATGCCATTTGAATTACATATTTATATTGCATTCCTATACAAAACGATAGGAATGCAATAAAAATAATTCAAATGGGATTTGAAATAATGAATTAAACAAAGATATAATTTTTTTCCATAGGTCACTTGATTAGAAAAGATATTGATCACGCGTTATGTAAATAAATGAGAAAAATATTTAAGAGTTAAAGTTAAGAAGTTTTGTTGTACTCTTGTAATTTTAATGTGTTCTGCTACTTTTTTTATATATATTGTACATTAAGTGATGAGAGGTAAATTCAATAAATAAAAGTTACTGTTGATGTAGGCGCAGACCCGTGAAGCCGAAGGACCCAGGAGCGAAAGAAACAATCGATACTTGCAACCCCGGTTGGACGGTACGCGCAATGCGCATGTTTATGACTTTTGAATTTTTTTATTGAACACGTTTTTATAAAATAACAATCTCAATTATCGTAGTTAGATACCTTAACATGATTACTGTTGCTGTTCAGAGAACCTTTCGCTCTCTGCTTTCAGGTTTTGCATCAGCATGTTACTTTTCTTTCTATGCATCTCACATTCGCACTGTAGAAATTGATTTTTCGATTCTACTCTTTTTTTTGCTCATTTCGTTATTGGTTTTGTCATTGCCTTATGTTGTCAGTTTTTGCATTTCATGTTTCACTATTTTTAATGTTTAAATTAATAAAACTTTGTATTCGATAAGAAACACTTCGTCTTGATCAGAATACACGTTTAAAATAAATAAGTAGAATGAAATTTTTTACGTAAATTAAACTTATTTGTTCGTAAAGGGTGGCGTGGATGTAATGTAAAATCGTTGAGCGTTTTCGTAACATTTTTTTTTAAAGAAATTCACGTGGAAAACAAGGTAAGTTAAGCGGGTCTTCGTTGGCGAAAACGCTGCATTTTCTGTTCTTTGTTTATTCTATTTAATTTGAGGATTTTTCAAAGATGTTTCTTTTCAAAATTCGAAGATGAAATTTTTATAATTTTATGTTTTTTTTTTAAATTTAGCTTCGTATCTTTGTTTAAAATCGGAATACATTTACCGGAAAACCCACGCACATATCAGTACGTTTCCCCTACGGTAATGCGTATACAGTTATAATAAAACTTTACGCCAACGCACAAATTCGAAGTGCACATTCAGAGAAATGTGAAAACACATTTGGAGCTTTTCCGGGAAACACGTTATCGGCTCTCACTGTTTGCGGATGTTTATTGCGGGAAAGGGTTGAGCATACGTGACATTCCTCTTCGTGGTCAAATGCGATCAAATGCGTTAACAATTCCAAAGGAAAAATTTACGATATCGTTCGTTTCTGCTTTTGTGCATTTACTTGAATTCTTAAACTAGCAAAATCAATTCTACGAAAGTTTGATGCTCAATAAATTCAGGAATGTTATTTCAGAAGGAAATTTATGGAACTGTACTTTTCCAAGAAGGTTTTCTTTTGAACTGAGCATTTATGTGAAATTATAAGTTTTTACAGTTGGTTCTTGTCCGATGAAATTTGTATCACAAAATCTTTTAAGCGGACACTAAATCGCGCACTAAACACTTTACGTTTCGAAGCTGTCCAACGACTGCGAAACGTAAAGTGTATAGTGCGCGATTTAGTGTCCGCTTAAAAGATTTTGTGATGAAATTATAAGGTAAAAAGAAGAAAGTGAATATCAATGGAATTGACGAATTCATACAGTGCCAAGCTTACCTCCTACCTTTTTGAAAATGACTTTGGCATGTGCTCATTTTAGTTACTGATATATTCGAATAATTTTCGTGTTTTGTGAACTTTCTCATTTAAAAACTTAATCATAACAGGAATTATTTTAGGTTTTCATGCTGTGACATTCTGTCGCACAAATGAGGCAAAGACTATGTGATTTATATGGTAATCAGTGCTTCCGTATGGCCAAGTTTCATCTGTTTCCTGCAAATCTAACTAACTTGATCAACAAAGTACACAATTTCAAAATTAAACCGCCCTTGCATTTCGTAATTTGTATTTTCGATTCGGCTTGTGCGAGCCAATTATTCTGCGTTCCCTTTTTGGCACGCCTCGCGAAATTAGTTAGGTGTGATAATCAGAATTTACATAGCGGACGGCTCTTTATAAATAGTTTATTTTCGCTTTACAGGTACATTAATATGTGTAGAATTCAAAAGTAGTGTCAATAAGTATACTCATTAACTAATTTTCTTTGAAAATTAGATTGAATGCATTGCCATAATTTTAGGTGTTTAAGAAAAAAAAATATGCGTGTTTATCATCACCCTTTATATAATAATCATTTTAAGAAGGTAACAAAGTTTTTAATTTTAACTAACTTTGTGCTCCTACAAAAAAAATAATAAACCGTCAGAATAACTTAATGAAAATTAAACTTTTTCGCTGCTGCTTAGTTGACTCTCGTTTTTGACTTTTTATCAACGACAGACAACAAGTTAGCGAAAGTTAAATTGGGTGACACTTCTTTATTTCGAGGCGGGCTATTTAAGGATCTTGATTACGTTGTGCGGGGGTACATAAATCAGGGAGTCAAGGACGCGGTTTGTTTGCTCTGTATAGATACAATCTGAGTGTATAGATACAATCTAAGTGCACAAATACCTACCTAGGTTAGCAGTACATACATACAAACATTGCCTCTATACGTTCTGCAAATAACTACGAGTGAAAAACTGCGATTGAAGCTTTCAAGCTACGAAGCTTTTGTTTAACGCTTGAGAAACTGGACCGAAACAAATTAATTGATGAAGAAAACTATTTTCTTGACTCGCCTTTAAAATCGATTATTACTAGGTCGGTGATAAAAATAGTCGATGATTGTCTCCTTGAACTTTATATTCAATATTTTAAGCTGGTTAATTAGAAATATATCCATGGCGAATATAAATTAACATTTTTTATTATTCTAATTAATTAATTTTCAATTTCTATGTGCAGGATGGACAAAGATCGATCTGTAAGAAAAAGTATTAAAAAAGAATGCTTTTTACGACAGAATTACAGTCACAGTTAATTAACTTCGTCCACAATATTTCCTCAAATTCGGAGTTTACATGGCAATATTAATTTATTTGCGGTTCAGTTTCTCAGCGCGCAAAGTTTGTTGTATGTGTGTTGTACAAACTGAGAGATACTCTTTGAATGAACGGGCCTTAATGTAGTAGTACTTCGGATGCTTTGGAATTACGCGAGACGTTCAATCTGAATAGAATACTGCATTTACTGTCGCATTCCGTTGAAATGACATGATAATTAAAATAAGCAAACAACATTTGAACTCTCGTTCGTGAAGTGATGCGGAGCTTACGGTGGAATGAACGCCCTCGCCCACGCACAGTTAGGGAGGGTTTAGGGTTTCATGCTCAGGTACGATGGAAAACCTCGTGTTCATTGAGCTGCAATAAAAATGGGAATGTCCCGTGATAAATAACAATTAAAAGTCAGTTCCAACACCGAATCACGATGATGTGACTCTGAAATTTATGACTGGGCATTAAAATCAAATTTTCATAAATGGACAGAATCATTCAGCATCGAAATAAAATTCTCTGCTTTTTAATAAACAACAATTAAAGCAATTTCTACGAAAACAATTTAAAAAGTATCTGGTCTGCAGAATTTTATTATAAATTTAACATATTCATCGTCGTTCATCTTGAGGATTTATTTAAAAAAAAATGTATGTAATTAAGCAGTGATAGCCACAATTCTTTGCTTACCTTTTAAAATATTCAATTTTTTCGTAATTGTTACAAAGTCAAAATATTTAGAAAAAGTTGAATCTCGTCGAGATGGTGCATCAAGTCATTCAAAACTGGTGAAACGTCCAAATACTGCTTATAGTTTGCAGCAATCTTGAGAAAGTTGCTAACGCACAGTGAAACGTAGATTATTTATAAGTTGTCTAAAAACGAAGTTGTTTTATAAATTTTCCCGGACAAGAAACTATTTCGATTATAAAAATATTATAAGTATTGGGTGTTAAAACTGTTTTGTGTATGAAGGCAAACGAAAATCTCCGTCTTTGATTAAGTTTTTTTTTATATAGACAGACTGATTGTGTTTTAGAGGCGAACGTTGTGCTTATTGGAATTCACTTGGTTACCCTTTGTCTTCGGCCGTCCGTAATCTACAAATTTCACAAAGCTTTCACATGCAAATTTTCAACATAGGCACTCAAATACAACGCAGACAAGTTTCATTTCGGATTAAAAACTTTTGATTAAACTGCGTGGGCATTCTTAGATGTAATGAATGTGTCGGAAAATTTGGAGCGCGCCAAATCCTGATTTCTTTTTTCCATTTTTCGTTTTGTTGTTGCCGCTATTTCCGACGGAGGACGAGCTTTTTTATTTCGAAAGGCGTCATAATTCAGCACGTGTCGTGACGTGCTTAAAATTCTCATCGCGATTTGCGGGATGTATTTTAGCGCGGTAGAAAACTCATTTTTTTACGCGTTTTTGACACCTCCAAAATAGAATTGCATTAATAATGAATTTTGTTTGGGATTGTATTGGCTTACATGTGGACAGGATTGAATAATTTCATTTGGAAACAGTAATTAGTGGGGAAAAAGAAAATTCCGCATTGATTTTATGTAACTACATCTACATGATATGACTGTGTTGCAAAAAATCCAGTTCCACGTATACACAATTGTAGATAACGTTAACATTCAATTTCGTAACAAGTGTCGAAAATGTCAAGTATCGTAAGGACAATTACTCGCAAAATAATTTAAAAAATAACGCAGTTTCCTTCACTAATAAAAAAGTCATTAAATTATCTTTTGCTACTTACCTATATCATAATGAAGGGAAAAAATCAGATAGAATAATAAGTATAATAAACGAAGACTCGAGGCCATCGTTTCCATAATAACGAAAGAATATAGTGCACTCTCTTTTCAATTTTTTTCCTCGCTTGAGGCGGAGGACTCGGTTTTCTGCCGCTTATTGGATTTGTAAGTAATCCTTTGAGTGTAAATGCGTTCGCATCTGTAAAGCAAACGAAGGATTTCATCTACCCACAGTTATCCAACGAAGATAAGGCAAATTTAACGTCTTTGTCACCAACCACACCTGAATTATTCCTTGCTCGCTTCTCGCCCGTTCGACTTAATTCACGGCGGCAAAAACGTTTTGTTCTGTTGTCAGATATCTGATTTTAAAAAAAAGCACTGAAAGAACTGGGGCCCCGTGGCGGCATGGGCTTTGTGTGTTCCGTAGTGCAGCGGCGTTTTCCGAGAGGTGCGTGCGGTTTTGCTTTTATTCTCTTCCCCAGGAATTTGGCTTTGTGTGTCGTCATTTTATGGACATCAAATGGAGTTTTGATTCGAAACAATGTTCTTTGTTTATAGGTATGTAAACAATATAGTGCATTTTTTAATCGTAGAGCGTGCAGTTAAAAAAAATTTCGCAGGCAAAAATACTTTCCGAGAAGTTCACTGCTGTGAGACACACAGACATTTAAATTAATTCACACAGAAGTTTTTTGTTATCTTTCAGTTGATACATCTTGGTCGCAGCGACTCAATTTATATTACATCGATGATGAATCTGAATAGATTTTAAAAACTTAATTAAAAACTACAATACAATTTGGCATTATGCTCGAGGATCAAGTACATTCAGGGTATGTTTATTTTCAGAAACATTTTACTGAAAAGTCGGTTAAATGTAGCACGAAATTCAGAGATAACTTGTATTTTGAAATCTGTTAGCCCGAGTTTATATATTTTCGATAAAGACACGTTTGCTCCTCCAGAGACCAAGTTAAATAGATTCTCAGCTCGCAAAGAATGTTCTGCTCCAATCCAATCCTCATGGAGAATCAAGTTAGGTGAAGGAAATCCTCGTTTAAAGAGTTTGCACTGTCTAATATGCGGTATATTTCCTGTCGACGTTTCAGAGCTATAATAAATTTAGTTCTTCAATCACATTATAGAGTTTTGGAAAAAATGTGTTTGAAATATTTTATTCAATTAAATTAATAGAATTCATTGCTTTTCCCTTCTCTACGACTCTTCTAGATAAAGTTTAGTTAAACATATTAAGTATTATATAATCGTTGGGTTAAAATAATTTCAAATTTGAAACCCAAAAGGAAAATGGTTCTTCGCATGTACTTAAGTAAATTTATTAATTTTATTGCTAGCAATGAACTACATAAAATTCGTTCAATATTTAGACATGAATATCATTGCGTACAACATAGTAAATACCTACTGTTTGTACAAGATACAATAAACTCACGATGAGCATCAAGGTAGTCCTTACGTCGCAGATAAATTCTGTGCACGTTTTTTTTCTTCGGTCTGGTTTTCTTCCTAAATATTTTGAAAAATGCTTTTACATTTCGAACTTGCTGAAAAGTTCTTCAGCTTCATACGGTGAAATCACTTATCTGTCAGTTACAAACAACGAGGGACGCTGTAAACGGAAATTTAGTTTAAATTGCAATCTCCTCGGAGTAAATATAAAATAATTGTGAATTGGTTTTCCGCTTTCATCCGATCACCGGTTTTGAAAGAGGTAAGTGCCAAGACACAGAAAATTATGGAAACAAAAATTACAGAATTAATAAAAAAATTGACTGCCTAGATTTCGTTTAAAACTGACTTATTGGAAAGCGAATGAGTTAAAATTATTTCCAAGTTCGCTCTTTTAAGGTCTAAATACACAGAAGTCTTTTAGTTTCGAACTAATAGTGATCCGTGTAAATTTAATAAAAATTTAATCATAGTTTTCTTTTAAAATTGGACTGATTCCTTCTTTGAGGTGGGTCGTGTTCCTTAAAATTTGCAAACACAGAAAAGTGGTGTAATTAATTGGTAAAGCCGATTCGAAGTTTTAAAATAAACCCTTTGGTGAGTGAAAGGTAGCCGAAAAGGGTTTGCCGGTTAAATAATGTCCATGTAAATGAAGGGGAATTTAAGCCTACTTGGAATCGGAAAACACAAAGTTTCTGAAACAAATTTACAACATAAATAGAGCACGGGATAAAATTGCAACCCCCCGCGGTTCCCGGCTAACGGGTGTGGGATTTAAATAATTTTATTACGTTGAAAACATTAATTTTTATTTTGCGAAAGGGCTTTAAGCTCTTTGTAGAGCAGAACGGCCATTAGCTGCGGTAACGGAACGACATCGAGTACTCTGTTTCATTATCTGTTCATTATCCATAAAGCTTTTACTAAAGAGGGGATACAAAAAATACATTTGTATGTGAGCAATAAAAAAGAAACTTAACGTTAGAAGCGTGACATATTTAGATGAACGATAATTTAATTAGATATGTTCGTGTCATTTTTACTACCAATGGAAATCTTTGATTAGAAAACTACATGCCTCTTTAGTTTTGTTTGAATTACTGAATTATTTCGCATATACACGCAACGCTTCTAAAGTCACAGATCTACCAAAGCTTTTTGTCAATGTAATGTCAATCTAGATTTTTTTGATCTAATGATCTACTGAAAAAAATTATGATAAAAATTAAGTACGTTCGTACATGTCGTACTTATTGATTTGTATTCAGTTGAAAAACAAAATAAAATGAATAAATGAAACTTCCCGGCATTCTTCATCGTGCAAAACTGAGTGAGATTTGGATTCATTACACGGAAGGTGTCTGAGCGAATCTAATTTCCTTACAGGATTATCGCATAGGCACTTTCCTTCATAGACGCTACTACACAGTAAACCCTGTAATAATCCACCACACCATAGTTTAGCATATTTGATTACTTGCTCACAACTGCAAGACAGCGCCCCATTCGATTGCATTCTTGCGAGAAAATCCGCTCATCTTTTCTGAAATTCATTCCGCATTTACTACTTGGGTTTTAAATTGGAGGCTCACAAAATAAATAGTTTATAAGAGAACGTTCCATACGAACAGATACATAAATAGGAAACAAGGAACGTCTTTAATTTAACTTTGATAAAATTTCGTGTTCTTCTTAGAATTCAAAAGATAGATTAACTTAAATCACGGATATTGTTGAATTGAACAGGGAAACAAAAGCAATTTTTATTAGCAAAAATTTAGAAGCTTTATTTTAATAATTAGTTAAATTGCAACTTGGTTTTATTTTAGCTCGTCGACACTTTAAATTCCAGGGTGAAACATAATTAACCGTGAGGAAAAATAACGATGATGATAATAGCTACAACAAAGCTGAACCCGACGTAACCTATTTTGTTAAGGGCGTTATTATAATTTTCCACTGATGCTTTTTGCACGAATGCAGCTAGAATTTCACGGACGTTTGATCCGCTTTCAAAACTACAAAATCGCATTAAAATGATTGCGGACATACATCAGTTAACATCAAGATAAATTTTATAACATTGTTTTACGGGGTGAGAAAGTGAAGCGAGACCGGACGTAATAAGAAATACAAAGCAAGGTTCGTTCTCAAGATGCTATTGAAATTTGTGTGAATTATTACAGCACAGCGGACCCTCATCTCACCCTTCAGATTCAGAGCTTTCTTATGTGCAGTGATAAGTCTCAGCTGGGTTGTAATGAACGTTATGTGACGTGAAACAGTCAGATGCAAATTGCATCTATTTGTGATATCCGGAGGACACTTGTCATTTTAATGTATCCTCGTTAAATTTGAATAACTCTATAAGGAATGTAACGGAAAACATGCGGGGCGGATGTCATTATGTAAAAGTGCATTTTTTTTTCATTTGCGCTGTTGTTTCATAAATGGTAAATCAATGAAAAGCTTTTCCGGTAATGACTAGCTTTGGATATTCCATTCAAACTATCATAAATACAAAAGAAACAAATACAGAGGTGCAGAACCTACCTCTTCTTAAAATTATTTCAATTTACCAGCGTTTTAATCATTAAATAATTTTATTTTCTTGTATTTCAGCGCATTTAAGATAATTAAATCTATCGTTCCATTTAATAAAAATTCATATGTAGATACGTGTTTTAATGATGAAATTTGCAAATGATGTAATAACCCGGAATGTATTAACGAAAAATGCTTTTGCAAAGTGGAACACGACTGTTCAAATATTTGCCTAAATTTGCATCCTATTTACCCCGTTTCTCTTTGTAAACTTTGTTCACGTGCACATGAACAATAAAGCCGTCATTGTTTTAATTTTGTAAAGTTTTACAAAATTATTTGTTATTTGACTTGCACTTGATTAAAATTACAATTAAATGTTCTGCTCTAATATGAAAGCTATTTTATTAAATGCAGGCGTCCCTTAATGGAGGTGTTGGTTACACAGAGAAAAATAAATATTTAAATTAATGAATATGCTTTAATATAAAAAATCTGTTTCTTTCAATAGTAGCAAAGATATATTTCTTTCGGGTTAAAATATTTTCTTTGGGAATAAAATATTATTTTCATGTGAATAAGTAACTTTTTTTTAACACAAATAAGATATATTTTAATGAAGCAATATTTATTTTACTGAAATACAAAATGTGAAAGACACAAATTTCTTAACTAAGTACAAAGATTCTTTTTTCTCAGTGTATTGTTTGGAAATAGTACTGCCAAAACCAGAGCAAAGTAAAAATTCTAGATATTTTTAGCAGCCAATTTCTATCTAAAAAAAAACCCAAACTGCATATTGTACTAATTTTATATTAAGTATAATTTGAAACGTACAAATTATATTGTTAAGAGATTTCTTGATTTTTTAAATGAAAAGGTTTTGGGGTTTACTAGAAATCGAAGTGGGGAGCTACTAATTTCTGAGATTGAGAATTCTGAGGTTCTGAATGGAGCTTTAGACTACAAATTTGCATTAGTTAATTCTAAGCGAATTATTGACTTTCACAGGATTGAACGAGCGGTCGAAAAGCTATGAATACTGCTTTCGGGAAAGGAAAGGCTGAAACTTTAGTTTGTGGAAATCAAGAACAAGTTCCTCACATGTCATTAATTCTATTATTTATTACTTATGTTTTCTTTTCGTATTGTCTGGCGCGCAAATTTTTAAAACGTAGAAAGGAGTCAACATCCGCGATTTAATATTTTTCCTGAAATGATCACATCGCACAGAGAATTTCCCTAATTAGTAAATTCCGACGTCCTGTTCCTTGTTTACGATAATTTAACGTTTGAACTTAGTTACATTTCAGCCTTTGCATAGCATCGCTGAACATCTCGGGGCAAAAGCCCGATACAACGCTTGTATTTGTCATGCACAACATATAAATTACACGCTTGGAAAATATACTGAAATTTCAGGATCACGAATGTCACTGTGATTTTGAAGGATGTTAGAAAATATCCCAGGGTTGATGAACTTTAAATTTGATTTAATGTTTTTGAACACGTAAATTTATTATCTGAGGGAGTTTCTTAAATAAATCGACCAATAAGGGAAAGTTATATATTATGTATTTACACGCCGCGCCCCCATAAGGTAAAATTAGCACCCCATAAAATAATGATTAGCGAGAGGTCGTTGACAAAGCTGTATGGTATATCTTAATAATCCACGGTCATCTCTAAGTCCTCTTTGATACAGGATAACATCTAGGGGTCGCCGTAGGTGTTGCCAACAAAAGAAGTGTGTCGCGGCGAGAGATTCGATCAATACACCAGGAGACCGTTGTACGCGCCCCGCAAACAAAATAATTCTTAGCCGTTTTGGAAATGTTTTGGAATTGGCTGGCACTTTTGTGTGCCAGAATTGAATGCAAATAAGCATTATTTATTTAAAAAAAAAAATAGAACATTCCAGTAACATAAAAGTATGAGCCATCTAGTTATTTTGTTTTATTAGAAAAATATTTTTAAAAAAATGGGACACAGGCTATATAAACACCAGTGCAAAATTATGCTTCGTTATGCAGATTATGTAATTTATTTGAGCGTGAGATTATAATGATGCCCAAGTTCGATTTTTATATGCTTTGTTTGGCCATTTCAGTGCTCAGTTTGTTTTAAAATCACAGATCCAAATAGCACATGCAGTAATTGCCCTGGACTAATTTTAAATTGAATTAAACTCATTTCACAACAGACCTTTTTATTCCATTAAACATTTCGAAGCAGTTACAAATAATCTAGACTTCCTACGCGGAAATTTTCAATAAAATTCTATGGTTTTCTCATAACGGCTTTAATTCTCCGACACGATTTAGAGATGATTTTTTTACGACTTTCATTATGAACAATCGATACCTTCCATAAATTACGTTCTTTCAATTAAACCAGAGGCGTTATTGCATTATATCCAGAGCACGGTAATTTCAGTGTGCGCATACATGTGTATGTATATGTATAATATTTCACTTCAAAGAAATGTGCAAGTGCAGGTGTGCTTAAGGGGTGTATTACGGGAAAACAAATCCCTTTTAAACGAGGCGTTCTGCTGCGGGGGATTAGAGAATTCTAACTAGTATAATTAAGGAGAGCGTATATATTTACTGTGATTTACCTCTTTGTATGCTTTTGATACCTTATAGAAATCAGCTTTTGAATTTAATGTAAAATCAACAAGATGATTCTCGCAAGTATTAAACGTTTGGTGAGAAATTTAACACACTGAGCTAACCAAATTGTTTTTATTGAAAAAATGCAATGCTCTTTAAGTATTCTATACTATAATAGATATTTCAGGTCGATTCTTTCCACGTATTTTGGTGCCTTTGCTCTGAGCTTCGGCGTAAGTGGCCACTTAGAGCACATTCGTGAAGTTGGTTATCAAAAATTAAAGCTCGCTTCCCAAAGTCAATTGTTATTTATCACGCACTGCTTAATTTTTTATCAGCATTTATCCTTCTTGCCTCATAATAGCTTCTAATCAAAATTTCAGTGTAATTAATTGCTAATCTTAAATGAAATAAAATGTAATTTCATTATTTTTTTTACGCTTCATTTTATGTTCCCTTTATCCTTTTCTTCTTCTTTACTTTTATCATTAGTTTTTGTTTCATTGTTTTCAATGTTCCTACTTTTCATATTTCCCAATATTTCCTTCGTACTCGAATTTTATGGTTGGCTTCCTGAATATCACTTGTGGTTCTTTATTATCTATTTACATTTCATCAAAAATTCTTCCTAGAATTTTTTTCTCCCAAATTCCTGATTGGCTTTTTATTGGCTTATTTGCCAAATGTGTTTCTTATTCTGACATTGGTGCCTTGACTTCTCAATTATAAATGCGGTGTGCGAGAGAGAAATAAAAGAGTTACTCTAAGATTTTATATAAAACGGACTATAACTGGAAGTAAAGTTGTAAAGTACTGGGAAAAAAGTAAGAAAATTTCGGCTAGATAAAAATATGATATTCGAGTCCTTCCCCAATTATATTTTCTTTCTATTTTCTTACATTGCATCATTATATGCTGCACCTAGCGTTTCATAGATCATACTGCATTGCCGTTTTTTCTTTTAAATGAAATTTTCCCTGTGATCTCATTAATAATAGATTTTTTAATTCCAGGTAAGTGAAACATGTCTTTCCGGCGTGCGACTTGGAGCCCTAAGAAACAAATCCAACAGCAGTCGAGGTAAATTTTATGTTCCTTTAATATTTTTTTTTCTCACTTAGAATTTATTACCGAAAGTTAATGCTTGAGTTCTTTATTTCAAATACTTTACAATGAAGCGCCATAAATTCTCCGAGCTTTAGTTCGGTGAAACTGATTTTATTTATTATGTAACGGATCGCTTAATACTTACCAAAGAAGTCGGAGAATATGTAAAAACTTGGGGAGTTCTAAAAGTGGTCGCTATTATACGCCAGGGTACGGTTATCTTACTTTTGAAAGCTTTGTTTTTCCGATTTTGTTTGTAATGAAGCCTCAGTACTAATATTAAGTGGAAAATTACCACGTCTCTTGACGAAGATATCAAATTAATGTTACTGTTTGAACATTAGACTTATGTTCAATTAGAGCTGTTTTATGAAAATAATATTATTTATTAACTAAAATATTTTTTATTCTGTAGTTTCGAAGTTAAAATGTTAGCATAATTGAGGCAAACAGGATAATATCTTAATAACAACATTCGAGCGTGTTCTACAACATAACAGTTTGTAATGCCTTCGTGCTATCGAAACGGAGCAATCGCGTTAAACAACAATGGGCTGGAATTGATTAAAATTAAAAAATTAAATAGAGATTCATTGAACTTATAGTTTCGAGCTTTACATTTAGTTTTCCTTTAGCATAGATCACTGAGATGTGTTAATTAATGAGAAAATTCTGTTTATTACTGAGCTGATATGAACCAAAATGAAACCTACAAATCAAACAAGCGCAATAACGTTGACGCCGAATTGTGATTGATTTATCGTTCTAAATACGGCATATAAATGTTAAATAATTAACTTGCATATAAATCAACCGGAAAATCTCGTCGGTAGCGTAGAACAATCGGCGTTCGGCTTTTCCCAACGAAGTCAAGCACCCTCCGCTAGAGAGCGCCGTCGTCTTGATCCTGCTCACCACTAGACACGATATTAAATGCAGCTTATTGTTTTACAGTGACCTTATTTCCAGGCTTAACCCCGGCTTTGCTTCGAAACCTTAATTACGACGTGCTTTTTGTAATTGCAAAATATTTTTTGTCGTTTTTGGCTCGCTACGTGAAATAATTAATTGCGAACCACTTAGCTCCAGAATAAATTACGCCCTTCTTGCGTTTCCCTACCTCGTTAAGAGTTTTCCCTCGAAATTGTTTTACGAACTTTGTATTTTAAAATAGGTTGTCGCAAATCGAATACAAATGTTTTCGACAGGACTGAGTTTCGTAATTTTTATTTTCGTGGGACATTTTTTTAATTTGTATTAAAATGTTATTTTTATGGCCTAGTAGACTTAGCAGTGACTTTTTACGTCATCGTTTAATTATTGACCGTCCTCTTAGTGTGATTAATAAAAAGCGTTAATGTTCTTAGGAACGCCATATCTATAAACTAAAGTTTACGACGTTTTTATTTTCCTTCTTGATTTATACGGGACGCATAAAATGGTTTATGAAATGAAAATAAATGGTCCAGCAGAACCAAGATAGACACTGATCAAGTTTAGCTATAGATTTCAATGATAACATTAAAAAGGGGCTACAGAAAAGCACCCTTCTTTGTCGATGCTCTAACAGATACGAAGATGAGTGCACGTACCTGTTTAAAATTATAAAAAGTTTCTTGTGTGTTAAAAATGTATGCAAATATTAAGATTTGGACATTTTTTAGAATGCTTAATGATCGATTAATTGATAATAGTTGATTCATTTTGAAACCACACATCAAAACGTGGCGGCAATCACAATTTTTAATTCGACTTTATCAGTATTTTAGCTTTTTCATTTTGATCATTATTGACTGAATCATGAAAATCATCTATTAACTCTTCTAATGACACGTCAAAACTCTTGTGGTTATCCTATTACTGCAACTTGCTATAAATCTGGTTATTGACTGTGTAATTGCGTCTCTATGCGAAATAATAAACGTCTCCCTTAGCGGAGGCGATGATAGCTAATTGATGGATAGCTATTCCCCCTCTTCCATCCTCTATGAATTATGATTCTCAGTGGGAGCATGAATATCCCATAGGTATACATATTCTTAAAGTTATAGAAGAATAATAATAATAATTAATTATCGCAAATAAATTAAATAGGGGGTGATGTGTAACAAAAAATCTACTTAACATAAATTATTTAATTTATTTTAATATATTGAGCTTGGAAGAAATTTGTACGTGAAACAACAACGCATTCGTAAAAAAAGTAACAATACAAATAGTTCTTTCATCTTACAAAAGCTTCGTTATTCATTGTTCGAAAAAAAAAGTGTCCTTTGAGCATTCCGAACTTCAAAGGACTATTATTTTTTTGTTGAAAACAACAAGAACATTTCCATGTGTTGCAAAGTACCATTTAAAGATGAATGCGTTTGTAGAAAAATAAGGCCGCCCTCCGACGAGTTCCTGGATGTCGTTAAGGATTATCAGGAAGCTTTCATTTCGGAGAACTCGTCTGCAGCATCCTCGTTCACGGAAGAGGACGTGGGTGATATTGTTTGGAGAACCCTTGTTTCATATAAAGAAATATTGCTTGCAAATGAGATATCCATCTACTTTTACGCTCTCATTTATTGCGTCGGTGTTTTATGCTCCTGTCGAGACGCGAATTTTATATTTCATTCATTTTCGTGTCGGTTCGATACACATTCTTAAATAACACGCGCACAGACTAGAATTAGATTATCTCCAAGAAATGAAAAAGGAAACGCCTTTTTTTACTTTTATCCAGCACTTGATAATAACAGTCTTTTCTTCCAAAGTCGATACATTTGAGGAAATAATTCCAGAGAACTATAAAAGTTCCCACTAAATATACCGGATGTAGTCTATTATGTCTGATTGAATCGATTGAGAGAACGGCCGATGGGGGTCGCTGAACTGCATGAGCTTTTCAATCGAACGTCCAGGCTATCCGAGTTAATTTTTAATTAATAAACAGCCAACCGTAATTTGTGAGGGCGGCCGCGGCGAGGACTAAAACACCCCTAATAAAAATTCACTTGCTGTGTGAAAAATCAAGATGCACGGGTGGCCCTACTTAAGACCGAGGTATTTGACCCGAGCAGAAGAAAATTAATAGAAGTAAAATTAAATGGTTTTATTTAACAACTTCACAATACAAATCAAAAGAGTAAAAATAGAACCCCAAAGCTCAAGATCATTTTTAACATCGAGATTAATTGCAACAAATTTAATTAAAATACTTTTTTAATTGCGTTTCACAATTTGGAAAGTTGAAAGTATCTTTTATTTGCCAGTTTCATGTATCTATACATGCAAGATTTAGGCATTCGGATGAGCTTTAAAGCTTGAATTATTATTGAACAGATTTTAAAACAGTTTAAATAAAAATTGTTGTTCATCGCAGGCTTAAAAATTAGCTGAGTAACTCCGGGGTGTGATATATTCGATCAATTTTGTCACCATTTAAATTCACTTAGAAACTTTAGGGGATGAACGTTCTTTTTTGTTTCTGAAATTCACAAAAAGTATGTTTTGCGTTGGCGAAAAAAAAAAACGAAACAGTAAGTAGTGAACAGGGAAAGCAGTTGTAGGAGCGGAGATGCGTGTTGAGAATGCGCGGTGTGGAAGGCCGGAGTCATTCGGTAACCGGACTACCGGAGTCAGTACAGTGGAGACGTGAGCCGACGACGGCTCAATCAAAGTGGCGCGTTACGGTCTCGCCCGCCTGGTGGCGGCCCGACATGCCATCTGGCGGTTGCGGCGGACGGGATCTCAACCATGCGACAACCCCACGGATACGGACTCGTATGTAACGCACTCTGCACGTTTAAAGCTTCCCAGCAAAAAGGACATGGCTCGTTTCATCATCTTGATATGCTGGATGCTTCTACTCGTTCTGCGAATATTTCAAACTCTTAAGCAATTGCTTTCATGACATTTATACACAAGTCTTCAGCCTCACCATGCCTTACTTTATTTTTGCACATACACACTTGTAGTAGTACCATTGCTTTCAAGCTCTAGCATACACACATACAAACCGGAAGTCCCAGATCAAAAGTACCAATCACATCAAGGGGAGAACAAAAGAATATGTTCCCTTCGCACTCTAATTTATAAACGTATCGATCACCCCTTTAAAATGATTATAATCTTTGATACTAATAAAAAAAAACATGTTCGGCTTTCAGTACCATCAATTTTACAAGAAAACCTCTAAATAATTCTACACAGTCAAGTAATTTCCTTGTCCAATTTATATTTACAGATTTTGTAAATATAATTTTAGCCCGACGCGACGTATTCAGTACTTACAGAAACTTAAATTAGAACAGATAATGGGGGTAACATTGATATACCCAATTGTCAAAGGAGTCTACCTATCTGAGTACTTGTGATTGTGAAACATTTTATCTGGGACATCCGGTATATTAAAATAAAAAAAGTAGTTTTGTAGCTCTTTTCAATAAGCACATTTGGGTATTAAAAAAAGTACAGTGTACATTAGTTTCTGTATTTACAAAGTTCAGTGTACTGAATGTAATTACAGTAAAAAAATTTTGCATATGAATTATTTAATAAGCCCAAAACTGCGAAGCCCAAATAAAAAATTCAAATTCTCACATACTCTATTACTTTATGATTATTTTTAAACAGAGAGAGAAAGAAGGTTTCTGCCCCAAATACTTTCAACTTTTCCCTGTTTTCCCTAACGCATATTTTCGTCGTCGGCTTTCCTGTTTGCTCTTAATCCCTCGTTTCACAGTTTAATTATCACTGATGCCCGCCCGCATTTGGACGTTCCCACGAAGCTTCCATAGCAAATATTACGCTGGGATAAAACAGCGAGCGACTAATGAAAAATTGCAGGCTTAGTTAATTTTCCGCGAAACGTTCGTCAGGTAATTTCGAACAAGCGGTGCAGGATAATTCCGTAGGTTTCGTGCAATGCCCCGAATCAAGATCTCCGTGTGGTGTCGTGTTATTATTAACTTTGCAAAAATAATAAGGTAATCGGAGAGGAAGATTACGTGCTCGTTAGTGACGTAACGGAGAAACCATTAAATGTTTCAAATGGTAACTAGCGGAACAAATTGGTATGCTTCGAGTAGTATTTATCCGGCTGCATCAGCTGCTCATCTTGGTAGTATATCGCAAAATTTTCAAACTAGAACAGCAAATAGAATTAGAGCTGCAATGGGAGCTGAATTCGGCAAGGGTGTATGATCTCGTACCAATTTATAAATTATGCCAAAGCATCGATTATTATAGTGGATGCAATTAAAACCTACCACTTAATGACACCTCATCGAGGAAAAAAAATGTAAATATTCCCTTGCAAGAGCAGATATGTTTAAAGCTAATAAAAAGACAGTCTGACGGGGAAAAGTTGGAAAAAGAGCTATTGAGAAAAATACGTTAATTGGCACCTTCAGTTATGGTCTAAAAGCACTCAAAGAAAGAAAAAGAACTCGGACTTTTGATCAGTGGGGATGTACAAATGTGAAAGAATAAGAAAGACCATAGCTGCAATGTCCTTCAGATGCAGATGGTACTGGTGCAGGAGGTCAAGGTATGGATACAAATAATGATAAACCAACTAGTATCTAAATTACAAAATGAATGGTAATAGAAAAAGGAACAAACCACAGGTAAACAGTTGAAGAAAGATTTCTCAAAGAAAAAAAAATAATTGGAGCCATCTGAGCCATCTATCTGATGATATAAAAGTGCGTCCAAAGAAAGAACAGATGTCTTTTTTAACATGATCTTTCAAAAGTGTAATGTGGAGGAATATTTAGAATATGTAGAACGAAAGATGTACAGACGTGATTGAATAAGCTGAATCATAAACTTGCAGGTGGTATTCGTAAAGGAAGTTGAAAAAAGCAGTTCTGTTGATCCATAGAAGTGTACAAAAAATGGGAAACCATTGCATACTTAAAACAAAGAAACAGAGAAAGAAGTTGAAGAACGAACTTTCATGTAAAACAGTTAATTGGGCATTAATCAGGGTCTAAAGGTGCTTCGAAAGAAGGAAGGAGGAGGGATTGCCTTAATGCCAACTTGAAGTACAGTAATACACATCCCCTTTTCACGCAGATCAGTGGAGATACCCAGGAAAAGCTGGTGCATGATAAAGAAATGGAAAACGTATCCAAACATATTATTGGGTGGACATCAATAGAAAAAAAAAAAAACTCATGGATAGATCCCTTTCGGATATAAGCTTTTAATTCTATAGAACAGAATATATATAAAAAGAAATGGAAAACAAGCTCCAAGTTTTAGATTATCAAAAGGTCACGTAGAAAAAGATCTGAAACTTGGAGATTGTTTTTTATTTTTTAATGTTCTTTTCATTGAAATTATTTATTTATTTAAAGTAATCCAAATAAAAGGGTAAATATGAGGCCCCGATAATTCTACTTTAGCGATTTTTAATCTTATGAAAGCGTGCAGGAAGTACAGGTAATTGCTCTAACGCCTACTTATTTGAATGCATTTTTTTATTATTGTTTATTTTTCGCCTAATTTGGATAATGGCCGCAAGATATGCGAATGCAATAACGTTAATTAAGCGATTTTTGATCTTGAGAAAATAACCTTAAGAGCAGTGTTGCGTGACTCATTTAAACTTGTTTATTTCCTCTGACAAAACCCTATGCACACAGGCGAAATTCAAACTATTATTTTTACGAAAATTGTTAATTTGTTAATATAGCTATTGTTAAAAATCTTAACTAAAAATTGAATGAGATTACTTTGTGTATTACATCATATTTTTATTTCATTGCTTTGCCTTTCAAAACAACTAACTGACTTTTTTGAATTCTAAAATAATTAATCATTACAAATGTAAGAAAAACAAAAACAAAATATTTGGTCAAAAGTAAAACAATTTCGTGCGTGTTAAACCATGCAAATGACTATAGTTAAAATACAAGATATATAATTATAGTTAATGACTTTTAATTATAATCCTGAAATGTTTTAAAATAACCTCTCGTTTGCTTTTATGTTGCTTTTTTCAAACTGTCCTTTCATTTCACCTGGGTATTCAGGGATTAATAACTACGATAGAAACTTGAATAAAATTTATCGATTTCAGAGTTCAGGAAAAATTCAGGAAAGCACTTATATGTTTTTATAAATACATGGAATAAAAATAATTTGAGTCTCTTTGGGAAAACGTTCGTCACGCTATTTATGCGATAACGACCTTAGCCTGTAATTTAATTTATTTATGTAAACAGAATTTATTTATTAGAATACAGAAAGTATTAATCTGTGAAAATGAATGACCTTAGCGTATCGATCGCATTTTCAGCTTTCAGATGCTGAAAATAGTCGTTTTCATGTCAAAAATCTATTACTACCTATTGTCACGAGCTCACGACGTTTTATTTGATTTCCAAGAGAGCAAAGGATTTTCTTACAAAGACGAAATAAATGTAATTAATCATTAACGGCATTTAAAGAAAATAAACATTAGAGGAATCAGTTTCAAACAAAATCCCTGCGGATTATTTACATGTTCCTTCGAAAAAGTGTAATACTTAGGCATTAAGTATCACTAAAGTTTTGACGCTTTATTCTGATTTCAAGTCTTGGAAGCTTTAAGCGATAAAATTGTCTTATGACAGGGCAATAATTTTTTTTTAGTTTACGAGTTTCCCAACATCCCTTACTTTTGATAGGCTCAACTTTAAGTGCTACATAAAAATGTTGAAGCATTCAAATTGAAAGGGGAAATGATATTGTAACGTTTTTTAAAGGTTCATTAATTTTTATTTTAAAACAAAACACGAAATAGTTAATAACTAATTTATTTACAAGGAAACTAATTTAACACTAACATTTAACAATAATTTATTTACAACCTTAAACCTAATTTATTTATAACAGCCGAGCGAGTCTTATTACGCGGACTTTTGTGTCGAACTCTAACGCTGCATTCTAATCGAACTGACTCCACCCCCCGGCCGCGTACATTTTATAAACCGGCTCTTTCTTCTCGAATCGCCTGGAATGACCGAACTCTCTATTCTAGTTCTTTCTGCCGTCAGAATCCTCTCTGTCGCCTGACACGCGTCGACTAGGTAGCTGTGACGCAGAGACAATTCGGCTGGCTGGCGCCGGCCGACGAATCATTACACTGCCCCCTTCTTAAAAACGTTTCGTCTCGAACGTTCCTCGTGACAGCCTTGAAGGAGGATGTCGAAAGCGGCATGCTGGACCCTTTTACAACTTCCGGTCTGGAAGAAATAGCAGTCCACGGTTTTCTTACTGCCGACAGCTGCCTGTGGTGGTGACTGCAGACTAGGACTTCAATTCCCGTTTCGTTGAAGATGATTTCTATCATGCTTCGAATGACCCTCCAGTCCAGTCCGTCTAGTCCGCAACCCAATTTAGGAATGGCTAATTTCGTCTCCTTGTCTTCTACCAGCTGTCTCCTCAGGCTCCATAAAGTTTTCCAAACGTTGCGATAGTTGGGCTTACCGCTTGATGTTCTCTTGGTGACTAAGTAGTACACGTGTCGTCTTTGACCTGCTTCCGTGTCGATGATCTGCAAGCTCTTGCCCACCATGGGATGCTGTCTTCGGAGTTCTCGACTTGACCTGAATTTCTTCCGGAAGACCTGGGCTATCCCTTGGTCATTTTAGGTCTTCTGCCACAGTGGGCCAGACTGTACTCTGGTGGTACTTGAAAAAGGTCTTGCTGCCTCTCTGTGGTTACTCCGAATCGTGCCTTACTTCCTGTGGCGTGATGAAACATGAAGGTTTCGAAGTTCACTTCGGAACCTTGCGTCCGTTGTACTGTCCCTTCATTTTCTTCTCCGTTGTAAGGAGCCATTCGGTTGAAGTGGATAACTTTGGGTTTGCCATGTGGAATCTTCCTGATGCGGTAGATGACATCGTTGATCCGTTTCATCACTTTGTAAGGACCTTCCCAAGATGTCTGCAATTTTGGGGACAGACCTCGACGTCTTTGAGGATTGTAAAGCCAGACCAGTGCTCCAGGTTGGTATCCCCCATTCTGAGCATTGATGTCATAATGCTCCTTCATTCGGTCGCTGGCTGTCTGTATGTTGTGACGCACTTGATTGTGAATGTCGTCCATTTTCTTGCGTAGATCGCTCACGTAGTCTTCACCACCTCACTAGCCTCACCAGGCTTCACGCCGAACTTCAGGTCGCGGGGCAGTCTTGGCTCTCGCCCAAATACCACTTTCGCTGGTGTCTCTCCTGTTGTCTCATGAACGGACGAACGGTATGCCAGTAGAAAAAGGGGAATGTACGTGTCCCAGTCTCTCTGATGATCGGAGACGACTTTTGGACAAATGGCGGTTGATGGTTCTGTTGAATCTTTCCACCATTCCGTCCGACTGCGGGTGAAGTGCAGTGGTTCTAGTTTTCCGGACGCCGAGCAGAGTACACACGTTCTTAAACAAAACCGATTCGAAGTTCCTTCCTTGATCTGAATGGAGCTCCATGGGCGCGCCATATCGACTGATCCATTCACGGGCAAGGGCTTCAGCAATAGTCATCGCCTCTGGTTTGGTAGGGCGTATGCTTCAACCCACTTGCTAAAGTAGTCCATCACCACGACGATGTACTTATTTCCACCTATCTGCTTTGTGGAAATGGGCCGGCTTCATCTATGGCAACTCTCTCAAAAGGACTTCCCACGTTGTACTGTTTCATAGGAGCCTTGCCTCGTCTGTGGGGGCCTGCTAGCTGCAGACCACGCACTTCCTACACCAGTCCTTACGTCTTCCTTGCAGTTCACCCAGTAGAATCGCTCGCGCACCTTTTCCATAGTCTTCTTGATTCCCAGATGCCCTCCCGAGTTCCATCGTGAAGTTCCCTCAGAACTTCCGGCACCCTATTCTTGGGGATCAGTAACTGTGTCTTCTGTTCCGTGCCTTCCTGGTTCTCGATGGTTCGTTTCAGAAGACCATGATCCAGCACTATGGAGTCCCACTGCGCCCAGTACGATTTTACGGATGGTGCACACGGTGCTATCTCTTCCCAAGTAGGCCTTGCCTCCCTACTTCTTCCATTCCAGCACCAATTTCAAATCCTGATCGTTCTCCTGGTCTCGTCGCAATTCTTGACCTTGCCATTTGTCGTCTACGACGGCCGTCCCTCGCAGTCGAGGCTACTTTCTCCTCCAGACGACTACAGTGCTTATGCAGTCTTCTGCACAAGGTCTTCTCGACAGAGCATCGGCATTTCATGGCTAGTTCCGGCCCGATGCTGGATTTCAAAATCGTATTCCTGAAGTCGTTCGATCCATCGTGCGACTTGTCCTTCAGGATTCTTGAATCGAGGAGCCATTTTAAAGCGGCATGGTCCGTCCTCAAGAGAAAGTGTCTGCCGTACAAGTACTTGTAGAAGTGTTCTACCGTCTTTACCACGGCTAGCAATTCTTCTAGTGACGCAATAATTCCGTTCCGGCTTTGACAGGACTTTACTGAAATAGCCGATCACCTTCTCTTGCCCATCTTGTATCTGGGAGTACGCCACCGATACCAACGTTGCTAGCATCTGTGTCTACGACGAACTTGCCTTCTGGGAGGGTAGCTCAGAATAGGAGCACTTATCATACTGTTTTAGTTGTTCAAAACCAATTCGGCAGTGTTGGTCCCATTCAAACGGACGTCCTTCTTCGGTGAGTTTTGTCAACGGTTTAGCAATGTCCGCAAATCCGGGAACATAGCGACGATAGTAAGTGCATAGGCCTAGGAAACCCTTATCTGGTGTTTATTCTTGAGTTGGCCAGTCTTTCACGACTTGAATCTTTACTGGGTCCACGATTCCATTTCATTAACAATATGGCTCTAGATAATTAACTTCCTTCTGGAACAGGTGGCACTTCTTGAGACTAAGCTTAAGTCCAGCCCCGCGAAGCCGCTGGAACACCCTTCCAGGTTCTTCAGATGGTCGTCGAAAGTTTTCCCCACCACAATTATGTCGTCCAGGTATACCATGCACGTTGTCCAAGACAGACCCTTCAGAACCGTCTCCATCAGTCTCTCGAATGTCGCTGAGCATTACATAACCCGAACGCATCACCGTGGAATTGCCACAGACCCATACCAAGGGAAAACGCCGTCTTTTCTCGATCTTCGGGCGCTAGTTCCACTTGCCAATAACCACTCTTTAGATCCAAGGTCGAGAAGATCTTTGAACCAGCCAGTGTGTCCAGGGTGTCATCAATCCGTGGCAGAGGATAGCTATCCTTTTGGTGACGTTGTTGAGCAAGCGATAGTCTACGCAGAATCGTGTGGATCCATCCTTCTTCTTCACAAGCACTACCGGTGATGCCATGGGCTGCCTCGATGGCTCAATTACATTGTCTTTTTCCATTTCACGAATAATGCGTTCTGCTTCCTCACGCTTCGCCAATGGTAACCTCCTTGGAGCTTGACGGATGGGCCTTTCTTCCCCGGTCTCTATCTTGTGTTTGACGATGTCGGTTCTTCCCTTAGGTCCATTTCTACCTCGAACACATCTTGATAGCGACATATCAGGTCCTTCGCTTTTGTCTTTTTGTTCTGGAGTCAATTCCTGGGCTGTTGACATGACCATTTCCAACAACTTCTTCGGGACCTTCCCTCTTCACGTTTGCTTCTAGTTGGCGGGAGATCGAGGATACCATGGCACAGCTTCCCAAGACCGTACCTTTCTTGATGTTGACGGGGAAACAGTTCACATTCATTAGCCGGACTGGTATCTCCTTCCTCGCTGTCAACAACATTTTTCCAACGAGAACTCCTTTTCCAATCTTCTGATCGTCGGTATTAGGTTCGACCATAATGACTTGCCCATCTTGGAAAGCGCCATTCAGGTTTGCGTCGACTATAACCTCGGTTCTGTTGGGCAATACGACATCTTCTGCGAGAACAACTCGAGCGGCCACGTCCTCTCGTTGATGTAGAACCAACTCCTCGTTGTTAACCGCCATTACGCCACGCTTCAGATCCAATTGGAATCCATGGGCACACATGACGTCCATGCCCAAAATCGCCTCGTCCTCTATTTCCGCTACCAGCGCACGGTGCTTGATGGGGGTCGATCCAATTGTAATAGTCACCTCAACTTCACCATGGACAGTGGCTGATGTTCCGGTTGCTGTCCTCAGCCTCCACTTAGTCGGCTCGGTACGTTTTGATGATTTGATAACGTCGGGTCTTAAGATAGTCTTCGTCGCACCCGTATCCAGTAACATGGTGTGAGGGATGTCATCAATGGTGGCATCCACGAAGATACTGCTGGTTAATTGCCGCAGGGCTATCACTTTCGTGACTTTTTGTCTTTGGGGCCTTTTGAATACGGGTCGACGTTTGCCCTCTGCACCGACCCGGCTTAGTTTCCTGTGGCTTCCTTCGTGAAGGCTCTTGCCTGGCCTTTGGGACACCGCCTGCGAACATGTCCCTCTTCCTGACAATTCCAGCACACCAGAGGATTCTTCTGCCTCAAGGCTTGTTCCACAATGCGGCGAACATCCTCCGTGGTGGTATAATCCTTGGGCCGCTTCTTCGCAGCAGATCGCACCTGACGCTGGCGGGTTCTTCTTCTGGGGAGTCCATGGCAGCTCGTATCTTGACGTGTCCTCTTGAAACTCTCTTCGTCGCCTCGTATTCCAAGGCGTAGGCCAATGCGTTCTTGGACGTCTTAGGTGGACATTCTCAATGCCTGCTGATTGTCCGGATCACGGATTCCACCCACGAAGGTCTGCAGCGTCAAACATTGCAGGAAATCATCAGGAGCTGCAGGATATGCCAACCGGGCTAGGCGCGCTACATCAGCCTCGAATTCCTGAAGACTCTCTCCGGATTTCTGGTAACGGTTTCTCAGCTGCGCATGGTACACGTCGGCCAGATGCGCCTGGCCGTAACGCATCTCCAGCCGGTTCACCAGTTGTTGAAGTCTTCTTGTTCCTCTAGCGGCATCATTTGTAGCACATCGATAGCGTCCCCCTCAAGGCCACAATTAACGAAGTGGCCTTTCCCTGGCCGTCCATCCATTCGCTTTGCTGCAGCTTCAAACTGTTTGAAGTAGTTAGGCCAAGAAGACTTCCCATCGAACGTCGGTGGTTTTATTTTCAATTTGAAGTTTCCGCTGGTCCTACCGCAGTTTGGGCCTCATTATTTTCTGGCATTCCTGCTGGTAACGGATCCTCGAACACTCGCAACCCTGCCATGATTTGCTCGAGATTCTAATTTTATTATCCTGCTGGAATAGTATTTCTTCGACATTTTCTTGCAGATTCCTTGTCTCTTCGGATATTTTTACTACTAGTTTATCTTCGAGCCCTTTTGACTGCTCTAGAAATTCATCCTTCAAATTATCACACTGTTCTTGTAATTTAGTTTCCAGATTTCTCGACTGTTGTATTAATTTATTTTCAAGTTTCTCTTCTAAAATTTTCACATTTTCTTCTGTGCTTTTAGAGTATTCCATTAATTTATCCAGATCGTCTTTCAAATTTCCGGATTGTTCCAACAATTTATTTTGCAATTCCTCTTTGAAACTTCTGGATTGTTCCTTTAATTTATCTTCTAAATTTCCAGATTGTTCCATCAATTTATTTTGCAATTCTAATATCTTACTTAAATCTGCAGGACCGCCCGAGATTTCAAATAGAAAGGCTTCTGGATCCTCCCCTGCTTCTAGTAGCGCTTGGTGTAGTCTCTCTTGCAAAATCGATTTCTTTCCGGAGATTTCTAATTCGCGCTCTTCTAATTCGGCTTTTAATTCGGTCACTTTTAACTCTTTTAACGGCACTTTCTTTGAAGCCATTGTTTCTTTTTCGACACTGCACTTTGTTTAATAATTTGTTTAAATTTAATTTAATTGTTTATTTATTTCGAAGAACTCCACACACCTGGCACCAATGTAACGTTTTTTAAAGGTTCATTAATTTTTATTTTAAAACAAAACACGAAATAGTTAATAACTAATTTATTTACAAGGAAACTAATTTAACACTAACATTTAACAATAATTTATTTACAACCTTAAACCTAATTTATTTATAACAGCCGAGCGAGTCTTATTACGCGGACTTTTGTGTCGAACTCTAACGCTGCATTCTAATCGAACTGACTCCACCCCCCGGCCGCGTACATTTTATAAACCGGCTCTTTCTTCTCGAATCGCCTGGAATGACCGAACTCTCTATTCTAGTTCTTTCTGCCGTCAGAATCCTCTGGGCTGTCGCCTGACACGCGTCGACTAGGTAGCTGTGACGCAAGAGACAATTCGGCTGGCTGGCGCCGGCCGACGAATCATTACAATATGTATGGTTCTCACAGGGTTATTCTTGCAAATACCTCTAGATAAGTAACACATAATAGATAGAGAGATGTTGGTGGTGGTCTTATAGATTTTTTTCATTTTGGTCTTATAGATTTTTTTGTATTGGTAAAGGTACTTTTCATTCTTAAGCATGAACAAGTAAGTTCACACAATATAAATAAATGTTGTTTTGCAATATCAAACTCAAAACTTGCTAGATCTAGAATTCAGGAAGTAGTAAAGGGCAGTAAGGGTGACGAAGTGTTAAGCTATTCATTCCTGCGGCTAGGGGTCGCACTAAATCCGGTTAGTGTTGGTTCTCGTGCCACATTCACCTGTGCAGGTGTAAGGGAAGTATTCGGGTCGAGGTTGAATTTTATTTCAGGGTCTGACGGAATTAACGCTGATAAAAAAAACGCATTGAGGTTGAATTAAAGCGAAGAATTCTTGTCGAGGGGTTTACGAGAATGGACGTTTCAAATTTGAAATGTTGGTCTGCGTTATGAAATTCATTTCTTTATTTAACGGCAAGAAATAATCTTGACTTTCCGTGTGGCAAATTAAAAATCGGCGAGGGGAAGACGGATGAAGGAAAAAGTCTGAATTTCTTTTCCTAATGAGATTCTTGAATATTTCATAATTTTAAATAAAATTTTAGGAAAATTTTGTAGATTAGTTACTATTTTTAATAATATTGCCGCACATTTATATTATATTATGCGCATTTGTTATATACAAGCCATCCCAGATAAAACTTTCTATAATTGACGTTGATTAAAATGACATTACATTGACTCTGTATGGCCATCAGTGAAAGGGCGTCGTGGATTAACTGACACGTAATCTCAGATATCTATGTATTGACATTAGATGCCTCGCATGAAACTCTAGTATAGTTGTCGCCTAACGTGAAATGATTCATATGACTTGGGAAAAGTTTATATGTTTTTAATCAAATAAAAAATCAGGGCAAGACTTGAAAGAAAATAAAAATACGAAATGGTGCGCAAAGCATTTATCTTGAGGAAAGCAGGCGAGGAGAGTATAATGAAAAAGCTGAGAAAGACATACGAAGGAATAAAGACGAAGACTTACTGGAGAAAAAGGATAAACCAAGAATTTAAAATGAAGGATTTGAAAAAAAAGGGCAAGAAACAGAAAGGAGTAGAAAAGGATTCTAGCGTTAGGCATCCAAGGTTGTTGAATGATTTTAAAGAATTTTCCATGCCTGCCAATACTAATGTTGGTGGCAAGATTACTTAGTAGTACCTAATTGTTGCAAATTTTAATACATCCTGTAAACCACTATTTCAAATCTACGGGGAATATTCTATACGAGCCTAATATAAGATTAAATATCTGTCAAAAGGAGAACAACAGAGAAGGTAAAAGAGGGTGTGTTTATTTCCATTAGTTTTACTCTCCTTTTCTTACACATTTTGTTTTTTTCCCGTTCATAAATACAGAAACCTTCCTAATGAAATGAATGTAATATATTTAAGTTTCAGCAAACTTCATCTAAGTATTTTTTACTTTGTAAAATACAACCTCCTATATCAGCTCTTTGTTTTCAAAATTTTATCGTGTGCTAAAGTGATTGTTAGATTTTTATTTATTTGTTTATGTACTCGATAAGAACAATAATAAACGTAATCAATTACAGTGCGTATTGTTCATATTAATTGCTCAAGTTTTATTTCAATTGATTTATTTATGTTATTGCATCTTCTGCAATTAACTGTTAACTGCTTTTTGGTATTGGCATTGAAAGAAATTTTATTCTAGATTATAAAGCAGTTACACAAATATTATTTCGAGTGCCAGTAATTTAGGTCGGGGATGATTGCATTGCTCTTTTCTATTGCCGAGCTTTCATAAGTTATTAATGTGCGTAATCGAAAACTTTTTTGCTTTGTTAAAACCGTTGAATTTCGAAACATAAATCACCTAGATATTTTCAGATATTCAAGAAATGTAACAGTTCTAATAGGATTCTTTTAATGCCCAACTTACGAAAATTAAATATATCTGTCCACTTTAACACAAAATCGATATGAATAGAAGAACCACAAATGCCAACTGAAAAGTTTCATTAGCGTTGTTGTCATAATTCAGCTTAAGCCGCGTTTAATCCGCAGTCAACCACACCCTTCACGAAATCTGCAGTAAACCCCAACTTTAGAACTCAACTGCAGAATTTGGAGGAATTTATACCCAAAAAGAGAAGAAATCAAACCTCTAACGCAGTTTTCCTTTTAAACAATTTCCACCCGCTAATATATCTCCTGACGTGCAAAATTAAAAATGGAAATTCCGAAATGATTCCGTTTTCGTGAAAATACGAGAAACGGGAGTGGGATGGATAGCTGGAAGTTTTGTAATTAGTTCATAAAACAAAATGAATATGTTTAGTTTTAATAGCGGAGTTCTTCTCGATATCCGGCTTTGTCTTATTTTATACCGAACCTTAATTAAATGTTTAATTAAAACCGCGGAACGTTTAACCAATTTTAATTACCGGCAAGAATTTTCTAGGTACTGGAAAATTGTACTGATTGCACAGAGGAACCACCAAGCTTATTCATTAAAATTATTATAAAAAGCTAGATAAGCTCTTTGTTAAAAATGCAGTTGTTCTGTTGGATTGCGGCCAAAATTGTCGTCAATACAATATAGTACAAAACGCCTCAGATGAATTGAAATTTATTCAATTATATTTTGATCTTATTGAACAGATAGGAAACGAATTTCGTGGCCTAAATATTATAAAAGGAGGAAGGTAACCTTTATAAAAATTGATGAGTCAGATCGAAACAATATGTGGTTTACATATTTAACAAAGTCTAGACAGCAAAAGGCTAGATATTATTTATATCATTGTTTCATATGTTCTCGTTGCTAGTAGTTTCGGCCAGAATTTGACCCAATCATTAATTAATGGATTCGTGATGGAAGCAATACAAACATTTTCAATTTTTGAACATCTTCTTTTACTGCAAATTCTTCTTTTTCGTCCATTCCCGAATGGATCGAATTTTCTACCATTTGAAACGGTTTTTTATTGCCTTAGTCAGAAGTTTAAAATTAACTTTTTGAATAGTTTTAGGGAGAGAAAGTCTTCTCAGTTAAAAGCAGTTCTATCGGTTCACATTGGGTCATTAATTTTCATTCTATTCTAACGTCAACGAGTGCCACCAAGAATGTTCATTTTTCCATGCCGTGAAAAGCTTTGTGATATATCACAAAAGGCCATATATGTAGAAGGATTTTGTATTCGTTGTTTTTTTTTTTGACTGTTGTTCCCCTAAATAAATGAGACAAATAAAATTTAATGTAATTTTTTTTTTGTTTATAACGGTGAGAACGATGATGATGATGATGGTGTTTTTTTTAAGTTGATTCAGTAAATTTAACGGGCAATAAATTCGCTAGTCATTGTAATCTCACTGTTCAAGATGAAATAATTGCGGAAATTTATCACAATAACAAAGCGCTATTATGACAAGCTAGCGGAGAAAGATGTGTGAGGCGTAATTGGTCGGTGAGGGTTCAATTTAGCGAATGAAAATTCTTTTACGAGCGGAACATTTCCCTTTATGACGTCGACGAAAATAGAGTGTGACGTTATTATAATCTTTTAAGAACTTGTTTATTTTTGAAAATCGGTTAGTACATTTTATTTCTTACATTTTTATAAGTACCTGTAACAATTATTATTAATAATTCGTGTAACATGTAAGAAGAATTGCAAGAATTTGTTTCTCAGTAAAGTGTCTTCTTCTCAGTATCACCTGTCACCAATGTTGGGTTATTTTGAAGTTAATGAAGCTTAAGCTTCAGAGTTACATTAAAAAATTTGTCATATAATAACCCCTTTGAGAAAAATAATGGTGGTTGTCCATCGTCTTATACATATTTAGTTTTCTTTTGAACTATTTCCACCTCAAAAGTTTTGTCTCTTCTTCCAATCTTTCTGTAGTTTTTTTTTTGCAATTCTTTTTAGACGTCATCTGGTTCCCTTGCCTGAGCCCTCCCAAATTCCTCTGATTTGTGAGAATTGTGGTAGGGCCTTTATATTAATCAAACCGAAGGTCAAGTTAATACTCCATAAAATGCTAAAATCATTACAGTCTTCATCTAAAGCATTTTCTTCAATTTGTTTTTTGGACCTGAGACGTTTGATCGTTACCAGTCTTTTGAGAAGTTCTGTGTGTCAATATTCAAGGATAATTACACACTAGCGAATCATTTCCACGTGTGTAATTTCGTTATACATTACATCACGTTTGAGGTCACCTCATTAAGCGTACCGTGTCTTTAATCACAAATTATAAGGCCGCAAGTTTTACGTCCACAAAAAAAAAGATGAAAGAAAAATATTCTGAAAATAATTGTGTGGTGATCTGCATCTATTAGGTTAGTAATTAGGGAGAACTTATAAGGTTGTCGGCGAGGAGAATGAAAAAGAAAGGTGGTTACAAAATTGGAAGGGAAATTTTAAATTTGAAATCGCGCAAAAAAACTTCAAAAACTCGTCTATGCATAAAATATAAATTGTGTGCACACAAGGTAAATTTGTCCCTCACATTACGCTGGTGGTAAATTTATGAAAGTCATTCGGAGTGAAGTGTTAAAGCGTACACACACTAACACATAATAACAGAATACGTTCTCTTCAAAACACCAGCACAAAAGGGGTCCCAAGTGTCTACTGGAGTACCTCTGCACACACTTAAAGCAACAGCAATTAGCATCTGTCACGAGAAAATGCAATGAAGG
Organism: Dorcus hopei; assembly: GCA_033060865.1. NCBI lineage: Eukaryota > Metazoa > Arthropoda > Insecta > Coleoptera > Lucanidae > Dorcus > Dorcus hopei. The sequence goes on from CM065426.1 coordinate 38,576,964, forward strand.
ATTTCCCTTTTCTTTCATAAAAAAGTAAATTTAAAAAAGCGAAAAATTTTCAGGTGTTTTTTTTTTAATCGTTTCGATAACTTTCTCAAAATTAACTAAATTTTAGAAAGCTGAAACTTCGATCACAAGTGACTTAAAATATGTTAGAAGAATTCTTATATGAAAAATAAATTTCTGATCCGAAGAACTCTTGTGAGTTTTATTTATTTAAATTTTTACCAATTACGTTAGGTATAAAAATTTCTTGCGTGTCTAAGAATTGCATAGCAAGGAGTAAGGAAAACGTACGTCACACGAAATGAGACGTCTTATTGATTTCGTTTCGCCTACAATCTCTACGTCAAGGTTTCTAGAATCCAGTGCTATATCTCTTGTAGTTTGCGGTTGCTTATTGGATGATATAAAACGTCACTTCGGGTAACCGCTCCTAGCCCCCGATTCTGTCCTCTAATGGAGGTGATATAAATTGTTTATATCGTAAAAGGAAGCTCGTTCGAAGAAAACTGCTCGAGAAGTACGGAGGAGCTCTCAAGTGTTGTTTACGAAGTAATTTTATTAAAATACGAGGAATAATATTTATGTGGGTGGGCCTGAAATAATATCAGGGTGAATATTTCAATTAAGTAATAAAAAGTGCTATAAATCACTCGGGAAAACGTGCCTGAAATTTTGGGATAAATGCGTTGCTCCTTGGCGATAACGTCAAGCTTCTTTGCTCAGGACGAGTTCCTGCAAAGATACAGGCTTCTGTATACAAACATAATTTAACGTCCCTATAACATGTTTTTTCTACATTTCATAATAGATTTGTTAATGCAATTTTCCTCAAGTTTTACTGAATTACTTTCAAATCTGTATATATTAATATTTCTAAAGTTAATACAAACTAATTTACAAACTTAATTATACCTCGTTAACTATCAAAGCGTTACAACGAAATCTGTATGCCTAAGCATTATGTATATAATAGTGTTATCTGTAAGCCGTTAGTAATAACTTACTTGCTCGTGTTATGCATTAGTTCGATAGCGCCACAAATTACAGGAACACGAGGAAACAAGGTGTAGGTTTCATATTCCTGGAATTCATGAATTACTGTGATAATGACCATGTAATTAATTCAAAATAAACTTCACACTGTTTTCTTTTAATTTTTTGTTTTCATCTACAAGTTTCGGTATGAAAAAAGTTGAATTCATTGGAATGTTTATTATTATTATTTTTTTAACAGTGGAGTATCTACCGTATGATTTTTCAAATTTTAAATAAAGGGAGGCCGTGAAGAGGAAAACATACAGCTTAAATTAACTCATACGTACGTTTTAGTTAACATCACTGCGAAAACATGGTTCAATGATGAATGCCTTTTGAAGTTTTGTAAATATTATTTTGAATAAATTGTTGTATTTGCTAATTTTACGCCATACGTTTTGCTTTCACGGCCTCCCTTTATCTAAAATTTTAAAAATCATACGGTATAATTCATTTTTTATCTTGAGGCAGCAACAAAATATTTTATGGCATCTCTGTCACAAAACAGGAAAAATTGCAGAAAGTTGAAAAAGGCAATTACAAAAAACAAAAAGGACCAGCAATTTTATACAAGGGGAATAAGGGATTCAACCACAGGGAAAAGAAGATTGAGCGAAAACGGTTCTGAGGTTGTCTGAGGTTCTTCAGATAAAAAAATGTTAAACAATGTCCGTCAACAGTTCTAAAAATAAACACAACTCATTAATGATGAGTCACTTGATGCTTTTTTGTGTAAATTATCGAATGAGAATAGTATCCACTACTTCTTTTGGAAAGTCATTAAAACTTTGAAAAGTAAATCCTTCCAAGCAGACAGGAAGGTAAAAAAAGGGTAAAAATGTTAAGCAGAAAGCTAATAGGTTTAAATTAAATTAAATTAAAGCAAGAGTACAAGGGAATATATTAAGACCAATCGTGTACCTTTTGTACAACCTCAATCAAAAATAATGAAACGCTCAAAACCGAAACGCTGTAGTCAGAGAGAGAAGATACTGAGTGAGATGAAGTCTTATGGTGAACGAATGTTTCCGAAGTCCTTCGGAACCCGACAACACGTTGCGCTCTCTCTACTCGGCACCGTTGCACTCTGACTACAGCGTTTCGGTTTTAAAAGTTTCATTACTTTTGATTGAGGCTGTACATATGCAATATTTTTGTTTTAGAGCATGATACCATCATTACCTGCTGTACTGTCAGGAACATCTACGAAATGGTATAACAAGCTCGATGAATAAATCATAGCATATAAAATTTACTGATCCAAAGCTTCACAATATTCATTGTCATCCAAGGAAGTCCGAAGAGTAAACCCAATTAGGATTTGATCTATTGCGGAAATATGTTAGTCAGTTTAAAGGTTCCCTGAATAGCAAGTTTATCTCCTACAGCATGGACATCTATGAATACCCTCGTCCACCATCCATGAATATTCACGTGATTCAAGACTGCAAGATATTCAATGTCATCCACAGAGGGGAATAAACTAATTAGCATGTGGGATTTGATATACTGTCACTAAATGATGTTAATGTTAATTTCGCTCTATTGTCTTAATGAGTACTTTATTCATAAATTCACAGGCCATAATTTTTATAACTGCCTCAAATTAAAAAACGGACTATAGCAGAGATATTGTGCAGTACGACCACGATGCTAATCAAACATTTTCTTTCACCTCAAAAGTCCTCGAGCTTTCCCGCTCGTAATTAAAAAACTTCACTAATCTAGGTAATTTCAGCTTATATTGTAGTACGAGCTTTTAAGATTCTACTCAGGACAGGACTGATATTTCATTCTTCCGGCGCATCAGCCCCGTGGTAGTGGGCCTCCCACGCTCCAAGCTGTTTTATAAATACACCCACGCATAAAGTTCATTACTCGAATTGACTTTCGTTGTAGGTTTATTTTCGGATTTTCGCCGATGACGTCTCAATTAAATTTATTCCTGACCTTTTGATATCACTTTTGTAGGCCATTGATGTATAAAGGATAATTAATTTGCATAAGTTCAAAATAATCAGTTTTTTACATACCTACATAGATGAATGAGATTCATGAATTTACTTGCAAAAACATAAAATATTTTTTGTTCTGTTTGATATATTACAGAATGGGGGAAAATAGTGATAATAATAATAAAGGAAAATTGCTATCAAAATAAAAAAAAAAAAATCAAATTCGAATTAAATTTTGTACTCGATTTACTTTATATTTGGAATTTCTCTTAAGTGATTTTGATTTTCTCCAGCTACTAGTATCTTATAAATTTATATACATATAATTTCCGATGAAAAGTAAAAGTAAAAATAAATATTGGCGAGAGAAGCTTTGTTTTCTCTTGTAGAACGAACACCTTCGCGATAACAATAAAAGTTGACCTAAAACTAGAAACTGCTGCACGCCATGAGAGAGTCCTTTGAAAGTGCAAGGCCACTTGATTTTCCCAGATAGGCTTCCTTGATTACACACCTAGAACAATCCACGTTGATTCTGAGGATCCCTTTTCTTTTTCAAACTCTCACGTCCAAGCTTAAACCCAGACTGTATTTTAAATACAATACAAAATCTGTAGTTAATTTTTTGTCCTGGCAATTTCGAACTTCATCCTTGTGCTATTTGAACAGTATTTCAGTTACATTTTAGTTTGTTTTTGTGTTGTAAATGTCACAGAGAAATTGTAATTTGAAGAAAAATGCACAATTTATTTAATATTTAATTTTTTGCCTCAGGACTGTTGTGTTTGTTTTACTGAAGAAAACTCTCTCGTACTTAAATGTTTGCTCTGAGAGTTTTCCCTGCAGAATCATCACAGTTGATTCATTATTACCCAGACATTTTAAGCGGTTTTGTATACATACAAAGCTTCCTCCGAGCATGAATGCGCGTAGCATTAAGGGGGTAAGGCTTTAGTCCGCCGACTTTTTATTATTACGTTGTTTGCTTATTACTTTGCCGGCAGTTTCAAGCGGGTATTTAAAATCTCTCGGGGCATTAGTAGGTACTCAAACTTTCCGTTTGCTTACATGCAAATCAAATAACCATGCGGACGAAAGCAAACATCACAAGTAATTATATCATGCGAGGTATAACGAATTTACTATTATTTAGCACATTTCTGTGTGTGTACTTACTCATAAATAATTCTACTAATCTGCTGCTTATGTTAGGCAGGGTCTTCATTCAATCTTCGAAACTATTGCGTCACGAACCAACCCTGCCAGAACCAACCCATTTTCATGTTTCAGCACGCAATATATCGTCGCATTTAATTATATTCGTCTAGAGAAATGTTTTATTTATTTTTGCTACGCTCAGGAAGATAGATTGCGTCTAATATTTTTTAATCAGATAGAAAGTTTGCGCAGTGTACTGTTTTATAACATCCTTCTTGCTAGGACATGCCTATTATTAAAACACAAAGGGGGGGTGTTTCCTTTTAAAAAAAAATATCAAGGGGTCCCTTCATTATAAATAATAATAATAACACTCTTTCTTTTCTTGTTTTGTCTGATTTAATGATTTGTAAAAAAAAGCAAGAGAGTGGGACCAAAACCTGATCCTTGGAGTATGTCAGACAATTAGGAGAAAATGAGGAGAATGGATCAAACAACTGCCTATGTCATGACAAATTGACTAAATGGAATCTTGCATAATCTTGTTCAAATTGTAAGTATTTCTTGACAATTCAGTGGTAAAAATGACTGGATACAGTTTACAAATATCTACAGAACTACTGATGCAATCTGTCTAGTTTTAATAATATTTTTTCTTGCGAATACACGTTTAACTACAACAATTAATATTTCAAGTTCCTTTTAATTGTAATTTCGTAAGGACAAAAAAATCAGGTTTATCTTTCAAAATCTCTCTGCATGAAATTAATTAGATTGCGTTAGAAATAAAAGCTCTTCACTTTGTATAACTTGCCAGTGTTTGATTTAATTGTTGAGGAAACCTTTTCAATTATGAGTGAGTATTTATAACTTACGATTTAACTTCGTTCGCATCAGTTAACCCTCTCCTATAAATTTTCGAGCCACAGTTCCCGTGCCAGGAACTGAGGCACTAAAACGCAATACGGTTTTAGTGTCGAATGAATATTTTTTTGGGGAGAAATTATTCTTTGATTTTAACAAAAACGTAATAAATTACATTTTAACTAATTTTGCAACTCCTGCCCTATTTAAAATGTTATCTAAAAGCTCTGAGGTTAGTGAACAGTGAATTCAAATTCCTTTTTTTTTTTAAATTTTGTGGAAGATTTATATTTATTTTTAATTGCCACTTATTTTGTACTACTTGTAGAGACTTTTGTTTATTTGTAATTTACTGTAAGTCGTCAGTGACTTTAAAACGAAATATTTTCAGTTTTTTCAGCGCAAACAACGTAAATTGGATATTTTTGTAAACTGAAATCAACTGGCATAACAGAACTGACATGGGTCTGTCTGTCGTTACGAGGGTACACAACTATAATGAAATTTCGGTAGTCAGGTAGTGAATGGGGGTGACGTAGCAGAGGTGACCTTTAACGGATCGATACGTACTATACCGCCTAGGCGCCGCCGACTTCGATCTCTTTTCTATCTTCACTTCCAGGATTTTCTTTTACTATTGCTTAGAAAATAGAAAAATATTTACTGTAAATAAGGTAGATAGTGTACAGGCTGAATTTTTTTTAAATCAAAAAATATTTGGTTACTAAAAGTTCTTTGCATTTCTTAAGTTAATTTTTTCGATGCAATTGACGATTTTATTGAATGTAAAACGATTTTGATAAATTTAATTGGCAATGTGCCAAATAAAGAGACCCAATACATAAAGCTAATTCTAACGGTAAAAATTATTGAAATTTCCGTTGATTTTATTAGCCAATAACTCGTTTTATATTTGGTTCGCCCTTTTCAAAGCAACAGATCAAATAATTTCGATTTTGATACCTTTTTTTTATCAATGGTGGGAACTTGCCTACTGTTTCATTCGTTACATGGAGATTTGTGTATTTTATTGTTTAAATATTAATGCTCTCTTTAATTATAAAGCAGATGAATGAATGTTTAAAATTGAGTACGTTAATACATGTTAAGCCAAGCGTTACTACAGATGCTTTAACGTATTGTATATATTGTATGTCGTGCAAATTAGTGATTCTGTACATATTATTTATTTAAATCATGTGCTAGCAGTACATTATAAAATAAATTCCAATTTCATTTTATCTGCCTTGGTTGTTGCTTATTTCTCTAATTTAACTTTACAATCTGTCGTCGAAATTTAATTTTTATTTTGTAACCCTTTACCTTATTTTACTGACTGTGTTATATTTTCAACTTTCTTTGGCCTTATCTTGATAATTTAAGCTCTTAATCTTTTTTACTGCGTTTCCATTAGTTTTTAATATGTTTATTTGGATATACTTAAATTACTTCCATCTTGTATTTTCTTTTAAAATCTGACATGTTTGGTTTAATTTATTTTCAGATAATTTACCCTGTTTGTTCTTTAATAAGAAATTGTGTATTTCAACGCGTTCGTGCTTTTGAGGCTTCTTATTACGACGCACTCTGATTACGTAGGTAAATATATGTAAAAGCTTTGATGAAACTCACCCCTTTCATCTCTGCAACCGACAAGTTTTATTTAGCCCTCCCCGCTTGACTTTTCCTTGTCTTTTCCCTCTGACAAAGGAAGCAGATGTACGTTCGTTATTAAAATTTAAATCCGAGCTTTCATAAATGGAAATTGCCTGTTCTGCAAAATAAACAATGAGGTGGTGACATTGTACGTAAAAGCAATTTTTACCTCTAATTGGTTCTGTAAGTGATATTAGCCGTGCCAATGGATAATGTTATCTAACGTTTTATACATCAGTGGCTCGTGAGATTCGTCCTTTTATGTTCCACTTCCTTCCTACCGCAACCATGTCATCTGTATAAAATAAGCCTGCATTGTTCAGCAGTGAAATTACTCTCTAGTTTTGTGTTTGAAGAGTTCGACCTTTGTATGTACTCACTCGTGTCCGCTGTTAACATTGCTGAGGGTTTCATCTTTTGAAATAAAAAAGAAGTAAAATGTTATGGCTGGCTGTTGTGGGCAAATATTTTACGATGATGAAAGTGAAATTTGAACTTATGGTTTCAATTCATTCAACTTTAGATTACAAAAATTAAAAAGTTTGATTTACCGAAATGGAAGCATGTTCTAAATTCATTCTTATTGTGTGTAAATGTGGTTCATAGAAGCAGGGCTTTTTAAAAATTTCTTTATTTAATTTACTGCACAATTGAGAAAAAAATGTAGAATTAACGTCACTGGAGGATTCGGCATCTTGTAACAATGACTTCCGTTGGTTTATCAAATAATTTGCTGTCCATAACCACCCCTAGGCCTTTAAGACATTCACATATTAAAAAAAATTGTTATATTTGAAATTTGATAACTTTAGAGAATGTGAAAATACAATGTAAGGACAATCAAGAATAATATTATCTTTCTACTATTGAATGCAGTCATCTACACAATGATATATACATATAAATCATCGTCATAAGTCTAAATTTTTACGTGATTAAAACAACTTCCTACGTCATTAATATACTGAAAACAGCAGAGGTCGTAAGTGGGAACCTTGTGGTACCCCGCATTCAATATGTGGATATCCGGATATTAAGCAAATTGGAACTTATTTGTTAAATAAGATACATGTCATTTCAATAGTCTATGCAAACCATTTACTTCTCTATATTAAAACACTTTTTGTAAGCGAACCCAATGTATGTAGGTACATATTTATTTAACAGACTTTGTGTTTCGCAGCTCATTTGGCTACTTTATCAAAAGTAATAAAGTAGCCGTGTACTGTGTACTTACTCATTTACTTATTTGCTCATATTGGTTACTGATATAATTAAACGATTTTTAATCAGATCTTTTTTTTGGTTTCTGTAAATAAATAATTTCAGGTTGGACTAAATGTTAAAACTACTCAAAGTAAATTTAAATTTAATTTTGCAATATCGTAGAATGTTGACTAGCGAGGAGAGTGGTCTGCTTCTCGTTGAACAAGGGCCATTATGGTAATGACCAACTAAATTAAGGGATTTACAGATGTTGGAATGGTTGCGACTTTTGACACACACGCTCTTTCTCTCTCTCTCTCTCTCTCTAATATAATTAAATTTCTCTCCATACCCAGAGTACGTGTGTTAGGTTAATTAAAATTTAATTTCCCCTATAAAAAATAAATTATTGGGAAAGATTATGTTAATATATTCTTTAAACAGCAATATTCATTTATAAAAATACTTAATAAAAATAATACAACATATTTAGATGTTTCAAAAAAGTGTGTTGCTTCTTCAAAGTAAAATATACCTACAGATGTCACAGAAATACTAAGGAAGGATGTTCTGTTCTTCTGTTCTTTCCCAACAGGCACTGTGATATATTTTCTTTATTTGAAACCTGTTTAGACTGTTTTTACGTTAATTTAATTTCTTTTGTTTGTTCGGTATTCAAAATTGTACATATATGCAATTCTAATTCTGTAGCAAGTAGTAAGTTTGAATGGTACACACCTGGAACCGGCCTGTGGTCATTTCAGGCCTGTTTTTCGTGAATTCTTGCGACAAGTACCTCACACCTGGTGTTATCATCGTAGAGCCTTTATGGCACCCCGGCCAGGTTTGAACTGACCAAAATTTTGTAAAATTACAGCGACACCGTTTTTACGGACATTAGTTTTAATGTAAATTAGATTTGTATAGTATGAAACTGGCGTTAAATTTAACGACCTTTTATTTGAAGCGCGTTGCATTTTCCAGGGCAGCTAACAAGCATTTTTCTGGATTGAAATACGTCGCCATTGTATTTTACAACAAATAAAAATCTCCGTGTATCGTGTATGTAATGTTTCACTTTCTATCCCTTAATAAAAATAAGTAATTTAAAACCAGTGACTGTGGATAGTGGACGCGAAGCAAAGCGTTGCTAAAGGAAGATTTACGACCTCCATCAGACGCTGAGTTTTGCCTGGGCCCCAGCGACGACTGGGAAGCTTTTTCAAAACAGAAAAGGTACAAACAAATCCTTTTCACATTCTTCATTCCTTCCGTATTTAGCTTCTCTTCTTTTTGGTATATTTTATGACATCATCATGATGTATGCTGAAGAGATGGTGTATCTATCTTATAAAACAAGAAACTGAATAAACGAGAAGAAGAAGGAGAAGATATAATCAAAAATATAACAGCCCGAATAATAGAATGGTTGAGACATGCACTAAGAAGCAAAGAAGACGACAAAATAAAACTCTTAACAAATTAGTAGCCAACACAGGAGATAGATTAAGAGGAAGGCAAAAATCGAAATGGTTTGATGAGGTATTAGAAGACCTTAGAGTAGTATGAATGAAGAATTGGAAGAAAGAAGCAAAAAACGCTGTTGTAGCGAAAACTAGAAAATAAGAAGAATGAGGGAAAGTACATTAGAATAAAGGGCGTGATCCACTTCATAAAAGTGGTTCGAAAAGCTCGCAACCGAAAATACTTCCATTTCAGTTCCAGTTTATCGTCTACCTTGTTGTGCTTTCCTACTTTCTTTTTGTTCTTTTGTTTTTATTACATTCTCTCCTTCAAATTAGTCTTGCAAATATAGTTTTCATCTTCAACTATTTTGTATTTCTTGATGATTACTTTCTCTGCTCCATCATTTATATTAATTAGTCCTAGTGCTTATTTTTTAAATTTCTTATTGCTCTGAAAAATAGTTTGTTTTTGACTTTTTAATATCTTACCATTTTTCGCTAAACTCTATCCACGTTTTCTTCTTTTGTTTTTGTTTAAATTCCTGCATCATTGACAATAGTAATTGTAGTTTTTTTATACTCTTCGTGTTGAAATAAGGTGTGTATACTCTCCGCTTCTTTTTTCTTTCTAATAGCTTTCTTAATTCTATCATTCCATCAGTGTGTTTGCATAAAATTATCAGCGTAATGTTTGAACTGTATAAGATGAGCAATAAGCAATGATAATGTTTTTTTTTGTCAAAAACATCCTTGAAGACCTTGAGGAATCGACTTTGTGGGACGGGTTAAGGACAATGAAGGTCATCCTGAAAATGCAATTAATTTCATAAGTATAGTCATTCATTATCAGGTTGCAAATCTTTTAAATAGCCTTCGTATACGTATAGTCGTGGACAATTTAAAGAGAACCAAAAGAAATAAAACTGTGCCAAATTCGACCTTATCTTTATTACGTTTTATCGTTGAACTCTCCCAGACTATACGTACAGGGTGGATCAATTTCGATGTCTCTTATGGACAACTCTGTAACTATAAGAGATAGAAAAAAACTGATGGCCAAGTCTCGATCTTTTTTTTAGAGATAAAGTCAATAGTGTAAACAAAAATTGGCTATCTTCTTTTGTTTTCGAGTTATAAGCCAAAATTGAGATTTTCGACTTTTCGTCAATCAGTCATATCTCGTTTATTTTTGCAGATATTAAAAAACTGTTTTGACATTATTAGGACACTTTTTTGAATACAATTCAGTGGTGTAGTTGATTTTTTGATATTTACTTAAATTTTCGAGTTATAACATAAAGTTATATTTTTTTTAATGAAAATCATAGTAGGCAATGTCATCATTAAATAGAGATTTTTTTTCTGTTTTCAAAAATATATACTTTGTTGGGTTTATTTCTTACAGTTAATAGAATAAAACGCCTTTTTTATTATTTTTGGGTGCATTCTTTTCTTAGGAAGCTAGTTTCAACAAAAGCCGACAATTTTCTTTTGTTTTTATTAAATATTAACAAAGATTTGAAGATTGGGTAGCACAAGAGTGAGAGGTATTGCGATAAACATAAGAGATAGAAAGCTAGCACCGATAGGGGTGGATTGGGTTGCAACATGAGTTGGCTGTGTATTTTTGCGCGGCAGTGTTGAAATTGTGATTTATTTTGGTATTATTTTCTGGGTTTTAAGTTATTTATTGTGATATATCAAGAGTTGTGTTTATTATCTGCTTACATTTCAATATTCTTTAACTTTTTCTGCAATAATTTCTTATTTTTAAGATGTTTTTAATTTATACATATAATTTAGTTCATTATCCCATGAAATGCATATTTGATCGAAAAAAATGCGTTTTAAACTTAAATATTAAATGAAGTTACATAATTTCGAATTTCACCCAAACCACATGGTATCGGTATTGTTGTAGTCTTTGTGACTCTTAGAGGATGCTCGTTCTATCTTTCTTTCTCTTTATGCAGTTGCAACTATCAAAATATTTGAACAATTTAATAAATTTAATATTTAATAAAAACAAACAAAAAAATTGTCGGCCTTTGTTCAAACCAGCCTACTAAGAATAGAATACACCCAAGAATAATAAAAAAGGCGTTTTATTCTATTAATTGTAAGAAATAAACCCAACAAAGTATATATTTTTGAAAACAGAAAAAAAATCTCTATTTAATGATGACATTGCCTACTATGATTTTCATTAAAAAAAATATAACTTTATGTTATAACTCGAAAATTTAAGTAAATATCAAAAAATCAACTACACCACTGAATTGTATTCAAAAAAGTGTCCTAATAATGTCAAAACAGTTTTTTAATATCTGTAAAAATAAACGAGATATGCGCGATTGACGAAAAGTCGAAAATGTCAATTTTTGCCTATAACTCGAAAACAAAAGAAGATAGCCAATTTTTGTTTAGTCTATTGACTTTATCTCTAAAAAAGAGATCGAGACTTGACCACTAGTTTTTTTCTAACTCTTATAGTTACAGAGATGCCCATAAGAGACATCGAAATTGATCCACCCTGTACATGTCAAACAATAAAAATCGGTTTTCTCCACTCTGTTAATTAATTTTTTTCTGATATGATAAAACCCTAAATCACTCGTGCAAAGCAAATGCTTGACATTTAATTTGCATAAAATAACATGCAATAAATGCAGGTTAAAATCAATTTCCTAGAGAATGGCAAGAAAAACTCCGCACGAAAGAAATAATTACATGTACATAGGTACACTTTCGTGCAATAAAATTAAGTACATTGAAATGTTATAGTTTCAAGCGGACATAAAGAAAAAATATAAATTTGTGAGAATAAAATACGAGGCAGAGTCAAATGAAAACCTTAAAAGTGCCCTAAAAACTGTACCTAACGGAACTTTGATTCACACGTTGGCAAAAATATTATTTTTAAAATGGATGAACTATAAAATAATTACTGTGCTTAATTTTACTGCACAGAAGTGTACTTAAAGAAAATTTTTAGCGGCGAATTCTGCATGTTCATTAATTGCTGGCAAACCTCAACGCTAGTAATCAATGAAGTGACGTAATTAACCACATTATTCATAAGAAAGCCGTCGTTTAATATTCATTGAGAGTGAGAAGCGTTTAGTTATAAATATTGATATTGCTGCATAATTTATGATGTAGACCTGTAGAGGATCGCTTTTTCTTAGAATCGTTCCAGTAAATTATAATCGATATGATTGCCTTGCATTGTTCTCCTCTTCCCGTACGTTTGCTTTTTGACTGCGCATAGCATTACGATTTGTTAACAAAACTGATTCCATGCAATTTTTTGCTTAAATATAAATAAATAAAACTAATAGTTTCATTTAACAAATTATTATGAACTAAATCATGGTTTGTTTGCGTTTTAATTCTATATTCTACAATTCCAAGAAATAATTTTTATACCAAAAACTTTCAATGTTTTCAGTTGCTTCTATTTTAAAATCAAATCAAGGCAAATTGTATTTAATTCGGAGATATTTTTGGAGTACTAATTTTGCTAAAATAAAATCAATCGTCGCTTCATTTATAAAGGAAATTGGGATGGTGCCCCCCAAACACCTCTTCTTAAATTCGTCCCTGTGCATCAAAGTTCTCCATAATATCGCGTGTTACCAATTCCCAAAGTTTATGGGAAACGCTCGCCCTCCAAAGCGAAGTTTGACCTCATGCATAAAACCGAAATGTACAGAATACATTATTTGAAATTGTTGAACCTCATCTGAAAATTTATGTACGTCCTGGGATTAAAACGGAGGCGTAAAACGATCCGGGCGAAATATGTAGGCTGCATTTTACGTTTCGCGATTACAGGAATCGCTAATTGAAAATTGCAGTTTGCTTTCATTTGGGATTCGAAAAGGATTCTAATTTTAGTTTTGGTCGACCTTTTCTTTATTAGAGTGACGGGATATTTTTCTTAAATCAAAATATTGCGGTAAATAATTGAGATTCTAGCAACAATATTTTTGTGTGAATTTCAGACTGCCTGCGCTCTCTACGATCAAAGTACGTAACGTATGTTATTGATCGTGTATATCATAGGCGGCTCCATCTGGTCTGAAATGCATGCACTGCGTCCTGGAGTTTAGTTGGGCGTCGTTGTCATAGAGATCGGCGTCCGAAAGCTTTCGAAAATTAACTGATATAAATAGATTTTCAAATTTCTAATTAAAAAGTTAGATTTCATAAAACTTCCCATTCAATTTAATTTTATAAGTTTAACTTCTCTTTATATCAAAGAGCACGAATAATAGATTATTAAAAAAGTCTTCCTGAAGAATCATTTTTATATTTATTTTTTCATAATCTTAGAAAGATGCTTTAATCTCTGTTTATTTAGTTCTAAACTGTATCTATAAAATTTCCCAGAAATAAAAACATAAAGCAATGCGTAATTAACGCAATTTATAAATTTTTTCCGCATCGTATTAATTAGTATAAAAATAAGGAAAATCTGATGTAATTTTAATTAGTTATTACGTAATTTATTATTGAATTGTAAATGCAGACGATGATGCTGTTTTATGTACGTATGCTTTTGCAGTGTTTATTATTTTATTTCATGGTTTATGAAAATATTTGAATACGAAAATGTATACAACACAGCACATTACAATGAGGAATTTATGTGAAAATAAGAACTAAGAATTTTTTTAGATTAATAGTTTCAGATTGTTACATTTCCTATGAAAATCAATTTAGATATTCTACAACTGAATGAAACTTTGATTAAAGATAAAACTGTTCTCGAGCAAGGTATGAAAACTTATTGAGAATTTCTTTTTACGTAAATTTAAATCTAGTCAAAACAAAGGGATAATTGCAGCAATAAATTAATAAGTTATTTGAATTTGGCTGGTGAACGTTAATTTTAATTTTTATCTCATAACTACTTAGCAATAACTAAAATACTGGTTGTGAAGAGAATAATACTAGAATGATCAGTCTTTGCTGTCCTTCATAATGCCATACATACATGACACATAGTATAATCAAATCTTCAATCGAGAGTACTTTTCCTGTTCCATTGAAGCAAGCAGTAGTAGTATGAACTCTAACTAAAATGAGACTATCACCTCCCTTCTGTTGCACTTACCTTGATTATTATTGTAAAAGCCTAGAAGATTCTCGGATTAGACACGAGTTCTTTGTGCGTTCTATGAGGAGTTCCTCAGGAATCTGTTCTTAAAACAACCTGGTCTTAACACGTTCACTGTTCATACGGTTATTTCATATAGATCGCTATACGTCCGCCAAAGAGCCTTCAACCGTACTAGATATCTCATTGATTTTTTTTTTCAAATGTTCCTCTTGAGTCCTTTGAAAAACAGACAGATATTACTCTCATGTCCAACTTAGTACATTTTTGTAAATAAGCACTATGTTTCTGACCCACATATGGGTCACGGACTTGTGGTTCAAGAGCGGCATGACCCACAATGGGTCAATGGATAGTGAACGTGTTAACATCGGAAACTGGTCTTAATATCGTGTAATTTTGTAAATACATATATTCAGGACAGAGTTCCCAAAGGAGTCGACATCGATCTTTTGGAAGTCGATTACAACTTGAAAAGATCGATGAACCTGAAGGGGTCCGTTGGGGATCGATGAACCTTTTGGAATCTCTTGAGGACCGATGAACTTAGTCTATTAAATAAGAGCTGTTATATTATTTTTTTTGTATAAAATTATTCTAAAACTTTAAGGTAGCTTTCTGTTGTACTGAAACTATCGTTTCTACCTTTGAAATTGTTAAATTCTCGGTAGTAGGAAATACATACCTACACGCTTTTTGGTGGTGTTTAGTTGGGCTAAGATCTTCAAGTCTCCGTTTTAATTGTTTTGTTTATTTGTAAAGTATGACTCCAGAAGCATCTTTTGGCCACTCCTATGTAATTACTTACGTATAAATTTTCCAATTAAGCAAAGATAACAGGTTTTATCTGCAAATGATCTATTCTTTCATCGTCTCTTAAAATTTACAATCACATCCATAATTTCTTACGGTACGCCTGTAATCCAAGACGTTGGTATTTTGTGAGTGTGTGCTTCTGGGCAAGTACGTCTCTGGCTATCCCAACCCGGAAGTAGTGCTATAATACAAAAAGTGCAGTTAACCGTTGATATATGTAGGTGTAAGTATTTATTCATTGTTACATGCTAATTAAATGAGGTTTATGGAATTGAAGCATGAACGGAAGGAAGGCCGTTCCGCAGAGTAAGGACGCGCCTGAAAACAAGATCTTGACAGCAATTTCGGTCAGGGTCTTTCATCTCCGTTTAGCGTCTGCTCTTGTAGTTATTCCTCTAGGTCGATGGGATACACTTGCAATCAGATCCGTATCTCTGATGTTACTGCACTTTCATAATTAGATAGAGTGATGTGTTGACATTGATCTTTGAAGGAAAACTTTGTTTGCATACGTTACAGAGCGAGTGAAAGAGGAACTAATACGGGTAATAGCTTCTTGGTACTCAAATATCTCAATCGTGACCATTTTCAGTATGTATTAAAACTAATGACGACATGTATGTTTGATTTTCACATGAACTTAAACATTATAGTTTCGACTATTATTCTGGATCCGTTTTTAGTCGACAGATCGAGAGACCTTTAATTGTAAAAAAAAAACAAGAGTTAACATTTCATCATATTCAGGACGTACATATTGCTGAATTGCTGCATGTACAAAATTTATTTAATTGCAAAGGTCTCTTATGACATGTGAATGCGTCTAATTGTTTTAGTGAATAATACGTACAACTTGGTTTTACACACACTTGATGGCCGGTTAAAATTCTACAAGGTCTTCACTTTACAAAAAGTACTCATATCTCACAAAATGTACCGACAGTACCTTTAAGGTAATCTTGTGGAATTTAAAGTGCACCGGAGTGTTACAAAATCCATCTCCGTTTGTGTCTGCGTTTGAAATGTTTTGGTTTCGTCCGTTCGTAATCTAATCTCAGTGTTCGACTTAAGGGTGGTATTAAGGACTTTTTAAATTAAGAACTTAACAAAAGTAATAGTTTTTTTTTTGAGACATATCCGAATTAGGTTAGATATGAAGAGATATGAAGTTGTAACTTCACTCTCGTCAGTTTTCACGTTTTATATTTGAAGTTCTCATCTCCTTCTCTCCAATGATAAATTTATTATTATTATTCAACCGTTTAACAGCCTGATGAAGGCTTGATAAACCGAAACCGGTAGCTGTTAAGAATAAATTGTATATAAAAATTAAGTGTTATTACTCAACGCAAAAGTACTTGTTAGTACTTGTCTTTTTTAAGATTTTTTTAATCATAATTATGTTTACCTATTCAGCATGTGCAAAGCAAAATATGATTATTTATGATAATTGCAGGTACAGGTGCGTTCCTAAGTTAAAGGTGGAGTGATGGACCGTCGTTTTTCAGAGAATTTACCTCAAAAATTTAAGCAAACTAAATTCTCTAAAGTGGATCACTTTGATTGATTCGATGGACATATTTGTCGCACAATTTAAATTTTTTATCAACCAAATGATCTAGATTTGAAATAGCAGATATCGGTAAGGTATCGATAAGATCGCCCTTTTTGGTGACGGAGAAACAAAAAGATATACTTTCACGAAGGGGGTTGTTTGGGGCCTTTACTGTCCACTGCTTTTTGAATGGTTTACCACAAGCAACAGAGGAAGTAAATAATCTCACAAAGCTGATTCAATGCACATTGAAAATTGGATAGAATTTGAAATAGGAGATGCAGCAAAGATGATGTTTTTCTTTTTATTATTAAACAGATAGTGAGTAAGGGCTAAAGAATCTTGGAATGCGCAGTTATAGCTCACAAGAAAGAGCTCTTTACACGTGTAATTAAAAAAACGCAAGGTGACTCTATTAATTATTGCATCATTATCATTGTCTTCGTTTTTTTAATAACTTTTCTGCATAATTCTTAACTTATTATTAACAAATTAGCTCTTGCGCTTCTCTGGAACATACACGATTTCAAAGAACGTTGCGTAGAGAAATTGTACGTATCTTTTCGTGCATGTTTTAATGATTTGAGTGATTACCTGCACGAGAATAAAATTTTCCACAACAGTCGCATCCTTTATCTTCTAACGATCGCTCGGTGTATCCTTATCTCGTCCGATCATTAGCATACACGTTCAACTTGATTTATAGTCGGCGTTTTTATGGCGGTTTGTTTTCTAAGACACGCTTTAGGTGATTTGAATGCCAATCGAACAGGTCTTTCATAAGAAGCGTACGGGCCGCAATTTACCAATTATTCTCAGTGTAAATTTCAATGCGACCTTAAATGTTTGCAAAGTGCTGCCGCTACCAGTTTTTAACGAGTCTTTTTATGCTCGCGACTGCATGTTTAAGAACTTACTGTGAACTGCAATGGAGAAAAACTGTATTATATACAGGCCAGTGCGTACAGTAATTATTGATAGAGCTACGGTCGAAAGGTAAGCGAGTAGAAGTAGAGTCGGTTTTATTTTGTACACTACATGAGAGCGCAAAATTCACTACTGCAGATATATTATACGGTGAAATTGTGTAATTATAAAGTACGAAATGTCAGACAGACAGGCAGTCAGACAAACAATTCTCGGTTCTAGAAACACAGCCTAACTAGAATTCCTTGAAATCAAACTCTAAACTCGAATAAGGTAACGTAATTATTTGGATTGTTTTGAAGGCGACCGAAAACGAAAATTGGGTTTCAAGATCTTACGAAACTTTATTCTTGATGTTGAATGTGACCTGATTAATGAGGACCACCCAAATAATTACATCTTCATTTCCAATTTGGCAACTATATGGGCAATGACCGAACAAGTTTTCGAATGATACAAAGAAATCCAATTTCAAAAAGACATACAGTAGACCCCCTTCAAATATTTTCTTATATTTTGTTTTATCCGAAGTACTTGCGTCCGAAGAAATCACATTTTGACAACCGGGGAATCCGTCAAAAAACTGTTACGCTTGAGCTAATTAAAACTGTGACCAAAGCAGCACCCAAAAGCACTTATTTCTTTTACTTTTGGTTACTTCGGATAGTCGTACTTAATTATATCTAAATAAGTTATTTAAGTCATGAAATTTCCTGGACTCTAAAGGAAGCCATTTGTTGAATTGTTTACTAAAATCCATAAAGATTAGAGAAACTATTAGACTCAATTAAACATCTTCGTTATTTGTGAACTCTAGAAACTAAAAATACGTCTTTACTCTCGTTTATTCTTTATGGTCTTTGGTAAACAATGACTGGTGTTATTGTGTTCTGTTTTTAATTTTTAAGAGAAAACAAGAGATATTTTAAAATGATCCTTCCCATCAGACAAATTTCGTCCAGTGCTGCTAAATTATTTACTTCCTTCTGGGGAGCAAAACT
The DNA here is from genome assembly GCA_033060865.1 of Dorcus hopei. Classification (NCBI taxonomy): domain Eukaryota; kingdom Metazoa; phylum Arthropoda; class Insecta; order Coleoptera; family Lucanidae; genus Dorcus; species Dorcus hopei. The sequence goes on from CM065426.1 coordinate 38,595,725, forward strand.
TTAAATCCGACTCAAATCAAACAAATTTCGCCCGCGTACGTTCAAAGAAAATAAAAATAATACATGGAAGTTTGTCGGAGGAGCGTCCGGGTCAAAGGTAACGTATTCACGAATCGAATGAGTTTTCTTTCCGCTCCTGAGAATAAATAAATCGATGGCTAGGTCTTGCAGGTGGTCGGGTTTCAATGCGCTCTGTCTGGCGTAAATATTTCCACCCATTCTACAGTGCGTTTGTCACATGTCACATAATTTTTTTTTATGCACAATTTAAAATATGTCGAAATTTTTCGGTCTATTGGGCAGATAAAAGTTGTCATAACAACGTGCCAAAGAACTGATGTTTCTTATTCAAGTATTGCATGGGGTACTGTAAATATGTTACGTCAGTATAAGACTTCCGATTTCTCTTGTTAGAAGGGTTGTTTTTTCCAACTCCTTCTTTAGATCAACTTCTGTTGCTGCCTTTCTGGGTTATAGATCCCCTTTCTTCCTCCTGCTACCTGCAGCCATCCGTCTCTTAAATCTGTGCTACTCTTTCTCTGTGTATGTGCACCCTTCTTGAATTTCGCTTAGTTCTTTCTTGTGTGTTTTCACTCGACATTGCGTTTGACCTTCATCGGTGTTGCGTTTTTAACATTCTTCTAAAGTATCCATTTCCTTCTCTTCTAATTGGTTAGATCTTCATTTGATATTGTGTTTAGTTAGAAGATCTTGAGCATTCTTCTGAGATTTTACTTTAAGAACACCTATGCCATCGTCAAACTTTTTTCATTTGCTATAAATTGCCCATTATTGTTAAAAATTTGGCCTTTCTTTTCTCCAAATGTCTTTTGCTTTTGCGGTAGCCCTTCCACTCAGAACTCAATCCCTTCCATCCAGAATTTGAACTTGATTTCTTCTTCACGTTATTCCAGTTCCTTATTCTTTCTGCCGCAGTTCTTCCATTATCAATTAGTAGTATCAAGAGTAGCTTGGCTGTGATATCCAAAGTTTACAGGTAGGACATCTATGCCGAATGCTTAGAAATTTCTGAGGTGTCTGATTGTCTCTCTAATTTTTTTCATAATAAGTTTTCCCCTTCTGTTTTCGGCTCGCTTTTTTTGATCTCTTATCTTTGTTTAATTCAAGCAATTTCTTATAATAGTTTAGCTCTTTTTCATATCATGGATAACAATTGTTTCCTCTGGTTTTATAGGCCTACCCTCAAACCATTTCTTCTATAAATACGGTTTTAAATATTTTTCTTTTTTATTTGGAAATTAATTTCATTGAAAACAAAAACTGACTCGATTATGAGAGGATGATGATGACTTTGTTCTCTCTTCTTAAACCAGTCGACTAACACGATTTCGAATTCCATTACTTTCTCCGCTATAAATGAGAAAGAAGGCTCGCGCTTAAACTTTTGCGGATTGCGAAGAGCTAAACTTAGATTACCGCGTGCGAAATAGATTGCATGTTTGTGGGTTAATTTATTTTGCCGAAATATTTGAGTTGATGGCTTCGGAAAACTTTAATTATTTTTTTCTCGTCGAGTGTTAACTGAAAATGCTTGAGAATTTATTAAAGAAACGATTCCCTAATAAGAATAATAATAGTGCATATTTCACTTTTCTGTTTTATAATTTGTACAAAAAATCAATTTTGAGGAGGATATCTTTGTGTACGTAGATTTGCTCGTGGTGATGTTCGAACAATCCTTAAAACGTCCGTTTCTTTAGATTTTTATCCCTCTTTTAAAATGAACATTCCTACTCGCCGAAGAAGCAAACGACAAATGATAAATTGCTAATTGTAAGCAATAAAAAGCGCAATTAATTTTATTTATTTTTCAATCTTAAAAAAAACTTATATAGTGTATTTTCCTCGAACAGATATTCACCTTGACCTGTATTACTCAGGCTCTTGATGAGCCGTTCACTATAAAATCGAAAAGTGACGAGTGAAACTGGTTTGTCCCAGCCAAACATACCAAACATCAATCTCGCATCGATGGTATGCACATATCTACATGCATGTGATGATTCATTATTTGTGAAAACTTAATTGTTATTTAATTTCCTTGTATGACGAAGCAATGGCGTAACAAAATCTTCTGTTCTACGATATCAGAGCTTTATAATTTTTTTTTCGAAAGCTTATTGGCATGTTGTTCTACATTTGAAGTATTTAGAACCAAAAAATAGAATTCACTACGAAATTAAACAAACAATTTATACAAATTAAAAATACAGGGTGAATCAAAAATAATAACAAAAATTATCATATCTCAATGGTCGCACCTAATCAAATACCTACGTAGGTATACATCTAACGCTTGGTTCCAATGCGCAAACTCAGCTGCACATAGTCTACCATCTGCGCAATTCAAAATACTCATAACTGCGCACCTAAGGCTTAACTCACACTTACCACTTTTGTTGCGATTTTTGTGTGGTTTCTTGTGGTCGACTTCAATTTCAAATGAAGTGGTTGATACCGTCGACAACTAACCACACAAAAATCGCAGGAAAATGGTACGTGTGAGTTAAGCCTCAAAGTGGTAGGTTGTTGAGAAGTTTATAATTATATGATGTTGCCGTCTCAGTGACTTAGCAGTTAGGTGATAGTTCTGGTAAACAAGATTCTAGGTTCGAACCCCACACAGACCAATTAAAAATTAAAAAAGAGACGTTTGGGAATTAGCTCTAACAATAATTCTGACTTTGTCAGAACACTTCAAGCATTAGCGTTGCTGTTATTAAAATTCACGCCTACTTTTTTCGTGTGTTTACTGTAACTGAAACCTCGAAAACAAAATGATTATTAAAATAATTGAAGAATACGAAATGTATGCAAGTTCCCGTTTAATTCATACTGATTAATAGCTTCGCGTAAAATTATGAGATCATACCAGTACGAACAGAATTAAACTACGCATTTCTTCTAATTAGATCTTGTATTCTAATGCTAATTTGTTATTATAGTATATCAAAAAAATGCCTGGAGAATTTCCATAATAGTGCGTCTTGACGAAACCTAACGTACGGAACTATAACACGCTCGATTATCCAATTCGAACGAGTTATGGTTTCCAGGAATCAAATTATTGTATAAGCATGATGATAACAAATCTCTAAGTGGTAATGATGTAAGTAAGAAAATGTTTAATTAGAAATCACGGTCTTGATTGTATCTAATTATTTTCAGCACATAAGTTTTCAATTTTTTTGCGGAAGGTATCTACGTTATTAATTGGTCTGAGATATTTCAGTTGCATAACATAACAGGACCGGACTTGGTAATTAATTGGAGTAATAAAATTCAGGCAATGGTCAGTTAAATTCAAGCCGATACAAATTAATTTAATTTGACGACCTTTGGATTGGATTCGGTCGGCCACAATGAAGAGAGAGCATTTAAATTAATGTTCTCAATAAAATTCAGTTGCGAAACTGAAAAAAAAAAAAATTACGGATTTAATATTTTCTTAAAATGAATTTTATGAACGTTGATGCATAAAATGATTTTATGGACATTGTTAATTGTATGCAAATTGATTTTAAAAAAATAAACGTGTAAAAGGTTCTTAATTTCATTTTATTAATTTGGTTTTGTTTTTATGTTAATTGCGTATTATTTACATTTAAAGAGAAATAAAAGAAATAGTTCTTGAAGATGAAGAAGCAATAAAGGTAGCTGGAAATTCATAACTCGGGGGAAAATTGAAAAAGAAGAAGAAATTGTAGAAATATATGAACAATAATTTAAAGCAAAAGTTTTCCATTTCGTGATTATAACGATTGTCAAACAGACTGAGTTAATTCCCGATATTTTCGTTGTGCTCAATTAAATTTATTTGGTACACCGAATTTGAAACCCTCGTGGAATTTTAATTGGTTAGGCACGGCTATCTGGTCCCCCGTTTGTTCATTAGCGCGGTTGTTTGACGAATTGTTCGATTCGGACCTGAAAAACTATATACAACGTGAAATATTATTATTTACCCCGGTTGAATTTAATTAATTCCGCGTTAATTACAATTCGCATTTAAAATATGATAATCGCAGACAGTCAAATTCCTAATGGGGTAACCTGCAAAACAAGTTAATGCTGCGCTAATAATAAATACCGTTTTATTATTTATGGTGCATTAAAATAACGCCCTTTTGTTAATGGATTTTATCCGAGCTGCGAAGCTGAAATAAACTATGTATAAGTGACTGCACATGATATTAAAATATGCCACATTTAATTGCGTTTTTATGTGGTCATCAAAATTGCACATATTCTTTTTTTAAATTTCATTAAAATAGTGACATTTTATTGTGTGTAAGCTCATTCAGATTATAATTTTGTAAGCTATTAATATTAATTAATCGTCAAAACCAAAAGCTCTTCTACAACGTGCTTAAAACTCCAAGTAATTTTTTAACTATTTCACATTTTTTACTTTCGTTCCTGTTAACTGCAGTGATAAATTATTATTAACACAGTTCTCTTTTTTTTACGACTGGAAACGTTTAGTAATAATCGAAACGTAAAAATTCAAAACCCATTAGGAACAAAAGAATTTCTGAGGTAACCTTCCTCAGGTAAACTTGAAATGACATGTCTTTTTTTTTCATCACTTCCTTCATTAAAAATCACGCGTTGTATTCCACGGTCGGACTAACAGATTTAGATCAAGGCTTATTTTTCCTTAAACGGTTCTAACTGCATCTGTATCATATTTCATAAAGTCGTTGACTGATTGCCTTGATCTTCTGGCTATATCAAAAAGCCAATGCATACGATCGACCTTACAAGCAATGTACTTTTAAATCACTTTACTGGTTCAGTAGTGCGTAAAACGGTGCTGTGTTAAGAACGCAAGAACTGTAATAGGGTTTTTAGTGAATAAGTTATTCAGGAAGTGTTTGGTGATTGTTACTTAGTGTAGTTTTAATACTTGAAATAAAGCTTAAAATAATTTGGTAAGTCAACATTCACTTCCGATGTCACAATAAAGCAAAGAAGAACTATTTGATTGTGCCCTTTATTTGCAAATTTTTATGAGGCTCACATTAACTTCAGAGTAATTACACGTGCTCGTGTTGGCATTTACATTCCTGGAATAGAAAGAATCATCGGCTTAACGCGAGTACAACCTTTATTACAAATGAAGGCTCTTGAAACTTTCCCTTCAATTTTTATGTTTACGGTTTTGCTTTCGTCTCTTGCTAATTTTTGTTGGTAAAAATTCAGGTGCTTTCATGAAATTAAATATCAAAATATAAAATAATTAAAGTCTTTTTAGTAGCAATGTAAGCACATGTATGCACGTCTTTCAAAGTTAAATACTTTTGTGGAATTTAGTATAAGTAACAATAGAAGTTTCACTTTTCTAAATTGGTTATTTATTTAAGACCAATCTCTGTTTTTTACTTATGCAAAAATAATAATTATTTTGGTAATTTTATCTGAAACGACGATTCGAAAATCCGCCAGATGAGGAAATTAAAGAAACGATTTAAAGGTGGATTAGCGAATCGATTATCTCAGGCCTTAAATGCAAATCGGCCCTATTCTTTTACAACAGAATTTCCATCTGAAAAAAAAACTTTTATTCGGCTCATCAACTACAGAGGGCTTCCCGTAAAATTTACATTTATTGAAATGGCCAATTAAAATCCGGGAACCGTCTTTGAGGTCCCATTTCGAATCTAAATCGGGTTTCGGGCGTCTTAATTATTGTTTGTTTTGTAATCACCTTGCGAGCTGTTGGAGTAAATTGTTATTAATTGGAGTATGAGTTGCGCAAGTGTTGTAAAGAGAACATATCCGCAGTGTTTTAGATGTGGGCTTGCTACAGTATGATTATTTTTCATTAACGATGATGATATCATGTCCTTCTGTCGTTTTATACGGTAGTATTCAATGATTAAATTAACAGTAACTTACAGAAGGACTTTTCAAAATTGAACTCGAGAATGAAACTGATATTGTAACTGTAATACAAGCAGATGTCACTAGAAAAATTCAATTTAACGTAATTTTTAAAAGATTAATTTTAACACGTTAGCCATTTGTTCTTCTTGCAGATAACATAGGTACTTATTGATCGACTTATTGTAAAGTATTTATACACGTCATCAAATAAAATAGGACGATGATAAATCAAAGCGAATACCAGCATAATTAATTGCATGTAAGGAACTCGAGGACTTCTTTGGGTCTGAAATCTCCCCTCGAGAATTTATGGTCTCAGGAGCATCAGTCCTCCCGTGTGTTTTAAGCATGAGGATCAATGGTTTGAATCGCTAACCTTCACTCACGTTCCAACAAGACAGACGTTTACATTGCCAAATGCAGATGCAAGGCATTTACCATTTAGATTTGAGATGAATATTCCTCGAACTTTGACGTCAGGACATACATTTTATTTATTTCGAGAAACTAATCCTTAATCTTCCTTAGAGTTCTTCGTAAAAGTTTAATGAACATTTTTTTACAGATAGTAAATGAATCGATCTGTGTAAATTCTGAATCACGAACGTGTTGTGTTAATGGATCTAAACTATTTTTAAAATATAAGTGGAAAAGAAATAGAAAATCGATAAAAAAGTGAATGTAACTTAAGTTTATTATGAATCATTTGTTGTCAAGAAATCTATGATTTATTTTGTGAGTCATATGAAAGGAATATTTGTAAAGGGTATTTTACTTGAAGTGGTATTTGTTGAATTACCACTTAGTTTTTTTGTGCACTTCGATATTCGATTTATCTCCTAAGGAGACCCTACATACAGAAGTTAGAATGTTGACGCTGGACGTCAGCATTCTGGCGTCTGTAAGTAGGGCTCTTTTTAAGGATATTTTTGAACTACGAGGTGCAATCCAAAAGTATTGGGAACGGGTCAAATTTTCGATGACCTTGATACATTGTTTACGTACGTTTTGCAAAGAATATAACTGTTTCAATATAAGCCATGAAGAAGCAAAAACGGTGCTTGATACACTCCAGGAAAGCAGCTTCCAAGAAGTATTTGAAACTTTGGAGTCACTGTGGATAAGTTAGTTGTAATTACATCTGTTTAAGTTTAAATTTTTAGTTAGCACCTCGTAAATACGGTTTGCTAATGCATTCAAAATGCAATTCAGAATTAAATCATCTAGCTTTCTCGTTAAATTATCTGCAGATATTGTTTTGTCTAGAGATTAAACGTACTTACATTACACGGGCTATTAATTCGGGTATGCAAAAAATGCGGCAATTGCATGATCATTTCACCTTGATGTTTCTGAATTGAATTCACGCCAAAATATACGTTTCCCATATTCTGGCGGTTATGATGAAACACGCATTAAAATCGTATTACGCAATTACCGGAATAATTTTGCGCTGAATTAAGCAGTAAATATTTACTGCTTTACTTAGAAAATGCAAAAGCATGTTAGTAGGAATCCCCAAACTCTGCCTGTCCGTTTGATCGTCGGATAATTATTAAGGCTGCTACACACTGAGCGATTTCTCGTCAAAACATATCGTTTGAACTAGAGGGTGTCAGATAATTGTACTTGTAAAAGTGTTAACGATGTCGATTTATAAGTAACAACATCTGGCGATTTCTATATCTAATGACAAAGACATATCACAAGTGTATAGCGGGCTTAAGAATATACGTACCAATGTACAAACATTCATAAAATATTATTTGTATATTTAAATTGAATAACTAATGCATACGTCTAACAAACCATTTGTCACTTCGTCGCAACGAACTAAGTGATTTGTATATCTTCTATTATTACGATCTATGTTGTTAATGTTACTTGTCATTCAAAACGAAAAATAAAATTATTATTCGCGTGGCTTTGCAAGCAAATAAAATGGCTAATTTTAGGAGTGACGTTGAATTTGACCTTAAATTGTTAAGATTAAATAATGGCAAAAAATTCGACTAGAATTTTTTATCTGTTGGTTTAAATAATATCGTGTTCGCAATGCAAGGATTTAATTAACACTGAACACTTTATAAACAACGGTGCATGATGTATTTAAAAAGTTTCAAGCTTCAAATTATCCGAAAAATAATTGTTAACATTTTACATCCGAAGATTCATTGTAAATTATCAGTTTTTTTGAAATTAAATGATGATCATTCAACAATTTGGTACCTTTAACTACAATCAGATGACATCGTAATCGACATTGTCTTTCTCTAAAGATGATATTTTAATTGTTTTCTTTAATTTTCTTTTTTTAATAACTTTTAAACCGATATCATTGATACCTATATTTGCAGTACGTCGTTTTAATATCGTTCTTTAAGGATGCTATTTAGTAATTTTATGTATGTTTAGAATAACTGAAGCCAAGACAAATAAATACAGTAATTTACTGAACAGTCTTTCCCGATGTTACTTACACACATGTGTACCTACATACACATAGTCATTATTTATGGAATAAATCGTAACCAGATGGAACCGGAAATATTATAGCTGCGAAATTTAATGCGCAAATATAATGAGCGTAAGTCATTCAGGAAGAAATGATTTTATTATCTAACATCGAAATATAGTTTATTTTGTTTCAACTGTACACAAAAGAATAGTGAAGTGTTTGCAGGAGATCGAAGAAACTTATTAAAACAGTCAAAGTTGAATTATGAAGGAACTTGTAATATCGTATTATACTGTGCAAACTAGCTGATAATAGCTTAATATTTAAGTTAGAAATGTGAAATGTTTCTTATTCCCTAGACCATTAAAATTTCACAGAGGAGGAAATTCAAAGCTTCAGGATAAATACCTGTACGAAACCATTTAACGTTCGTGTAAATTACTCCGGTATCCTTTCGTTTCGGCCTACAACTGAGTATTACCATTTATCTTAATTCTAGTCAAGGTATTAAGTTATTTGAACGGAACCCAGACACATTTTCTTATTCATCTCGCAGGTTAAAGCTTCTGAAAGATTTATTATCAGCCATGATATTCAGTTCAAGTTCACGGTGAGCAATTTGCGCATTTAACCAATTGTTGCATGAGTACTTGAATAAAAGGAGGATTTCATTTGGTTACTGACACAAATGTTAAGGCAATTCTGGGTAATTGTATTAAAAATAATAATTCACTTTCAGTCAACAAGTAATAATAATGATAATGCTCTTATTTACCTACAATATTAAAAAAAAACAAATAAATTGTTCGATCTATATTAACTTCTTAAAGAGGCAGATTTAGATTGGGCTGTGCAACACAATTTGGTTTACCACATTAAGATTCGAGGAAACTTTACGTACAACAAAAACTCTTATACAATTTTGTTAAAACTGTTGAATTATTTTTTTGTAAACTCCTCTAATTTCTGCATTGATTCCTTGGCTGTCTAGGAAACTGTGTCACCCTTTTACAAACCACGAAATAAAAATTTTACTGGTTCCTTTCTGACAGGAAATCAAAGTCAACTTGATAACTTATTCAACTGAATACATGTCATTAAACTTTCATGTTTATGCTTGGAAAAATCATAAAACTTCTGCATTTCATCTGAATTTAAACTACTTCTTTATTTACTGCTTTAATCATCGAAGTTTTTTTTTAATGAATTTAATTTATATGTTTGAACAACTGCTTCTTCGTTATTATGTTCTTAAAAACCAAGAATAAATGTAACAAAACCAACAAAAAAATATTTTGTTAACTAAAGCTCTATATTTACTGACATTAAATGTAAACGATAGAACGTTGCTTTTGGTTTGTTTATTTTTAATTTTATTTATTGCTTCAATTCCGAAATAATTATCCGTTCGCGTGTAATTCAAGCCGAAGAAAACGCGTCGTTATTCATGACGATGCTCATGATGACATTCGGTTCAAGTTCACGGAAACTAATTTACGTACTTAACTACTTGGTTACTGTGCATTTACGAGAATGTAAAAATACTGCTCGCAAAGCAAGATTTTATTGGGTCGGTGAAATATCTCAGAAGTCGATCTAAAAGTATTCATTTGAAAACGAATGTATTTTTGACAGTTTATGCTCTGGACTTATTTAGGAAGGAATTTCTTTCTTTGTCATCCAAGCTCATTTTTTGTAATTGTCTTTATTTGTAAATTATATTTTAAAGCGATTCTGAAAGAAAATGATAAAAGGCATTTAATTATTATATTTTATGACGTTTCGTTTGATGTTCGAGTACAAAGTGTTGTTCGTTCGATTGTAGGTACATCCCTTTTCAAGAGGAAGAAATATTTTGCCTTGACATCATTCTAAGCTGTTTGTCATTCTATTTTTCAGCTCAAATGTAACTAATTGTCTGCTGATTGCATTCTCCACGTAAACCACAATAAATTACGAAAGCATTAACTAGAGGGAGTAAGCCCCCTTTTTTCAATTCTTTGAGAAGTTCAGTTGAAGAAGGCTAGTTGTCTACAGAAATCCAAATCTACATCATCCCCATTAAAACCGCTCCCAACCTCATTAAATACTTGCATTACCCATTTTTCAAAATTTGGGTCGTCAATTCGCATTCGTTTTAGCTAAAGGAGCGCTATACTTACATTTACCAAAATCGAACATTGCTAAAAAGTGTAACGTAACTGGTATGGTAGAACATAATCAAATTACATATGTCAAAAACAAAATAAACTATGGGGTCACCATACCAGTTAAGGGTTAAAGTGATGTTTTGTATCATCAGAAATAAATGAGAAGAACTTACAATTTGAAGGCATTCTGTGTTATAGTAATTCCAGTATTTATAGACTTTTCTTCGAAATTGGATGTTGCCAACAACATCCATAAAACAAGAAAACACTTATATTTTTCAACAAAAACTCAATGTTTGATTAGTACATAGTTTTGAAACATTTTCCCCTAACTTCATGACTGAAAATGGGTAGCGCGGAGGCCGTTGATTAGTTCAAGTTCATGGTAACTTCAGCCAACTGTTGCATGGAAAATTATGTTACAAAACTGAAGGTGCTTGAATTTTGCTTGAGGGGTGGAAAAAGAAACAGTCTTGATTTATATATGTATAACTAACCCTTTTTAGCGAAATAAATTATTAAGTTATTGTAGAGTTATTTCTAGTTTACTTTAGGAGATGCTACCTAGTTCAAGTTCATCCAGGTCTTCTGCCAACTGTTAAAAATTCTGTTGGGCCGCTGAAGCTGTTGAAATATGTAATAGGCTTGAGTGTTGTTTTGTGCATTAAAAAATTAGCTTGTAGCTTGTGTGTTGCATTCACCTGCAGGTGATTGAAGAGGTGGTTGTATGTTATAGGGACGGTGGGGACGGAGAGAGACGTGGAGCCCGGCGCGTGCCCAGTCTGCGGCTAGCGAACGGGCGGGTGGCCGCGGCTCAGTCCGAAGAGGAGATCCGCTTGCCGCCGCCGCGCCGTTTGGCCAAGGATGACTCCATCAAGATTAGTATCGAGAACACCAACACGTGCACCGACTCTCTGGTGACCGCACTAGATGACGAAACGCTGCTTATCGCGGACTTCCTATCCAACGACATGAATTACAAGGGTAGCGGTAAGGTGCATTTCGGAGTGGACGATGTCTCCCTTTACGGCACCCCCAAAGAGGAACCGGGGCCAACACCTCTCGGTTCCGCCGAAGCCGGGAAGCAGAGCTTTCTCAAGAACCAACTGCAGGCCCTGTTCCAGCCCACCGATAACAAACTGGCGATGAAGCTTTTCGGATCCAAGAAAGCTCTCATGAAGGAACGCATTCGACAAAAGGCCGCAGGACATTGGGTCATACACCCTTGCTCTAGCTTCCGGTGAGTTTTTATTGCATGTTTCATGTTACATACTGGCAACTTCCGGCAACAAAACATCTCATATTATGTCTATCACCAAGCGAAATCTGAAGTTCCAAAGTCAGTAAAAATCTGAAAGCCCGGACTATTCCGGGACCGAAATTTATTAAAATCTTCAAATTATTTTATTGAAATGAATGAAGTTGCAGATGGAACAACATAACTCATAATTTAATGCCACATGTGTTTCCGGTGCAGCAGCTTCTTGGAAAGCTGAATCGCCAGAACAAGTAAAATACTTACGAACATCCGTGAAGTGAAAGACTGTAATTTATAGAAAACATAAAACGCTTATCGACGACGCAACGTCTAGTAAATAGTTCGGGATAATTAAGTTTCACGGTAATAAATAAAAAAAGAGTCGATTGGAAATTTCATTCAGTAAAAACGATTTCTTTCGAATGAAATTGTATATGAAGGAAGTTTGCGGAAACTATCGACATATAACATGGTTTTTCAAAGAGCTAGGAGTTTTCTTTGCATTATCAAACGTTTCTTTTAAATCAAAAACTATAATTATTATAGACAGCATAATGTTTAGAAGGTTTTCTTTCGAATAGAATTACTTATGTGTTATCGTAGTATAAATAAATTTAAACGTTTCAGTATTTTTGGATTCCGTGCCTTGCATTTTATGCATTAGCAAAGTATGGCGAACTTAAGCGTTGATTTGCATGGCTTCGCTCAATTTTAAGAGATCGCCGCTTAAGTTGTAATAAATGTCACGAGTCATGAAAATTATGATTTTCTGATATGCAACTTCATTGTTTTGATGAATATATTAAATTTGATTACAGCAGTTATGTGCAAATTATAGAATTTTGCAAAATATTTGCACTCATTCACACTGAGAAAAATGTATATTAAAAACCGTGTTGTAAAAAAAGTATCATTAATAATAAAATAAATTGTTTTAAAAGTAGCAAAATTGTTTAAGTAAAGCAAGTAAATTTTTCTCTTAAGAGAAATGACAATGCGATTATAATACATTAAGCATATGATTTTGTAATATTTATGAGTTCGGCCTGCAGATATGATGTTTACAACATAAAATTTGAGTTCAAAAAGCGATCGAAAGATGTCACTACTTAAATTGTTCATTACTTTCACATCGCAATGGCATATAACCTATAGGAGAGATCGGTTTGGTTTGCAGTGGAGTTCATAGACAACACAACATAACATAATATATTTATGTTTTCTATGGTGGAGTTCTGGAGCTAAGGTTCTGTTGATGAAGGCCCAATGAGGCCTTAAACAGCTGTACAGAGCATGCTCGAGGAATCCGCTGTAATCAAAACCGATTTGCACAATTTTTTTTATATAAAATTTGTAATTTAATATACGTTTTTTCTTAAATCGAGTACTTAATTTTTTTGGTGCAGCTGCAAAGGTTGGTGATCGTGTGAATCCCGTAGCTTCTTATCTGTGCGTAGATATAAATGTTAAAATATAAAATATAATATATTAAACGATATTATATTTTATATTTTAGCCATTTTAGAATATCTTTTTATAAATTTAAATATATAACAGTTAATACAAATATGTTTTTAAGTTAATAAAATGATTTTGCTGTCACATATAGTAATATAAATTTTTGTAAAAATTACTATATTTATATTTACTTTTACAACGTAATTCTCTCCGTGCAATTATAATAATACGTAAAATGTTTTAAGGTAAAAATTAGGTACAAAAATATTGTAAAAATTTTAATATAATATTCTTGTTCGTGCTATTGATGACGTTCTGTGTTTGTATGATAATAACAGGTTATTGAAGTTTTCAAATCGAATTCATTAAATTCATTACTAACGTAAAATATTACCATGTCAATGGTCAGATGACATAATCAAATACGCCAATTTTGTTGTTAATTTATTATATTTGAAAAAAGGAACTAACAAGTAACAATTTTTATTTGAGCAAAAAAATATTTGTTAAAAATTTTGCTGTCCAAAGAATGTTGTAAATAATATTAATCATATCTTTGCCTTGTTTTCTGATAACTTCTGATAATATTTTGGCAAATATCGAGGTGCAATGTACAGTAAAAGAATATTACGTAGTGATAGAAACACAAAGTAAACAAATTATTAACAACTCAAAGAGGCAGATCAATTACAACAGAAATTGATAATTTTATTTGAATAATAATGAACCATTTTGGCAGGTATTTTTAAAATAATCAATTTGTGCGGAAATGGAGTTTGCACGTGAATAAATACTTAATATGTATACTTTTATATTCAAACTGGTAGAAGATTAACACATTATTATTTATTAGCAAGACCTGATAATCTCATTTGTCTGTATTTCTACCACAGCAATTCATCCTTGAAGCCTCTGTAAATAACCACAATTTCTCAATGCCTTATGTGAACCAGGAAACTATAGAAAAATAAACAATTGTAAATTTCGATAAAATAGGACGACATTTTGGCAATATGCCACAATGCACCCTGATAAATCCAAACTAGTTTTTCAACAAATACTAAATTAGTTAAAACTCTATGTAGAAGCAACAAGAGAACGTCTTTAATTTTATATTAGAAGCTTAAATACTTCGACTTCTTTTCTGTTGAGTTTGAGGATTAAAATTTCGTAAATAATCTATTACGCGGAAAGTGCAATCGCAAAGGCTTTCAGGAAATGCAACAAGCACTTAAATATTGTAGTAGCCTTATGAATAAAATGTGTTGGCTGAAATAGCTTGTGGAAACTGAAATTAAAACTAGGGTCGCCTTTGATGAATTAGTCAAGGAAATCCCAATTAATGTTAATTCACGGAACGTTGAATTACATACGTAATCAAATAGAGTCGCATTCTACTTTTTATGTCAAGCTTAAAAATGGAAAAGAAAGAATTTCAAAAAAAATTATAGGTCCGTCCAATTTAAGCTGCACTTTTTTTTAGCGTTGGCTAAGATGAATCAGAAATGTGTATGGATATGTGTACAAACTAGAGAGAGAGAGAGGCTCTCTAGGTCAAGAAAGTTTAAACATCAAAGCGATAAATATTTTTCATTGGTGACAAATTAACTAAATTAGATTTGTTCTTCTCGTTAACGGAGGAGATAAAAAAATGTTTGCGTACTATAAAGTTCAAAAAGTGTCCGATAATTAAAGAACACTTATCGAATGTATTATAAATAAGTATAGCAGGAAAAAGTAGCGTTTTATTTATTTATTAAATTTTAATACGACATTTTGCAATGAAAAATCAACGTTAACCAAATTTTATCATATTTTATGAAGGAATTAAATAAGGCTGGCAGTTTTAAGTATGTATTTATAACGAAGGAATGTCGGATTAAAAGTTGCGGGGAATTTATTCATATCATATTATGTGAAACGATGAAGAATTTCTTGAGTTTATGAGTTTAAAATTTTTCGAAATTAAATATCGTTAGACGCATCAAGTTTATTACATATAGGGCGGAGATATCCACCTCTTAATAAATTAGCTAATAGTTATTAGACGAGTTAACTACCAGTTAACTTTAATAGGAGATGGATATCTCGACCCATAGTATATTTTTTTAATTATCAGACATGCAAATAAAATAAAATACATAGTTTGCATTGAATGGTAAAATTTGTGGGGTAGCTGAAAATTATTTAAAAGTTAAAAGTCGATGACAGCTTCTTCGGGAATAAGTAATAATGTTTTCACTTTTAAATTGAATTATAACTGTATTGATAATTTAGTAATAATTTTCGTTTTCAATGGGCAAGAAAGTGCTTTAATTAACAATTTATAACATTCTGCGAAAAAAAATTAACCAATACAACCGCAAATTTATTTATTTGAGTGGTAAATTTTCTTCGACGTATTCCTGTGATTATGTCAGTGTGAGAGTCATCGGAGTAACATGTCGTAAGACCTCAGCATTTCCAAGGAAATTCGAGTAAATGCTTACCGACTCTTCTGCGAGTGTAAAATTACGACCCACGACCGCAATTATTGAATAATGAGCTCGCTCTTGTTAGCTGTCAAGCTCAATAAAAGTGTTACGCTTTTAATTCACCACAGAAGATTTAAAAGTATGACCAGATCAAGCACTTTTTGTTAAAAGATTGTTTTTGTCGAAGGATTGAACACATTAAACGAATAAAAATCACCATATCAGTAAAAGTTTGTTGAAAGAATCTTATCATTTAAAGCTCTCTCCCCCTTTACTTATGAGAGTGTTAAAAAGAATCACAATAACTAATTCTTTTGTATTTTTAAACAGGACGTACGAATACAACCGGAGCCAACTTTTTATTTTCGGAAAAATAAGCTCTCGCAGGCATTTAAAATTTACTTTTGCGAAACAGAATGTTAACGACTGTAATTTCGTTATAATGTGGTAGAAAAAAATTTAATTGTTTAATATTTCCTTCTAAATTTGTCCCTAATTCTATCTCTTAAATCTCTCAGTAGCGAAAGAGCTACTTTAATCTTATGGCTGTTCTTATGTCTTCTTTATAAATTCTAATTATTTTTCTCTTTTTATAAAACAGTACCAACCTAGAATTATATAGCTTCTAAAGTAGGGGGTTGTAATTAATGCGTCTATGTTCATTTTTTTTAAATTGAACTCATTTTTCTTTTCCTCGGCTTTCCTTTACATAAATCTCATAAGCCTTAAGCTTCATCAAAGTTACTAAGCTCGACTACTTTGCCGGCGAAAACTTAAATAAAAATAATTTCAGCAGCAGCTTTTTAATTTAGAATTAAAGCTTTTTGAAAACCAGCTTTTACCACCAACTTTTACGTTCGTGTAGTAATAAAATTTTTAAAGTTTCATCAAAGATTTAACGGCCAGTTAAATGACACTACATAAATTTAGCGCTGCCGGCTATTACTTTGTGATCGCCTCATATTAATAAACAAGAAAAACTACTTTTTTTAAAATCGCTGTAATTAATGCGATGGTATTAACAAAGTAAATAACGAGGTGTTTTTATTGTTAACTAAATAAACTTTGTTGCTGTTCATTATTTAAATTTCATGTGTTGCTTTTTTCTTGCTTAAATTTAATGCATTCATTTACGAGCAAAAACAAATACAACGATTTATTTGTTTCCTGTTTAGTGTAACCGTAACCTTTCAGGTTGGAAATTCGACGTTTTGTGATTTCAGTTTTTTTGAAAAACAGCGTAATTAAGTACAGTCAGTGTAGTTATTGAATAGACCGCAACATTTTCCCTGAAAGACCGCATACAATGTATTCCGTTTTTAATAATAAACAAATTACGTACGAGTGTAATACTAAGATACTTCCTACAATCATTGCGTAATATCATATTTAACAATATTTTTCTGAACTTGGTTTAAGAAATTCTCAGCGAATCATGATTGCCTTTGTAGAGTTTGAAAGAAACTGTATGGCGGAAAGAAAATTAACTTCCTTGGTTGAGTGTCCCTGAGAGTAATAATTGCTTAAGACGCGTTAAAGAAAGACTTAGAAATTTACGAGTACAATAAAGACACAAGCAAAAGTTAGTTGACCGCATATTTAAATAAATTATTTCTTCACCTTGACTTCAGCATTACTCATCTGATGTAAATCCAAGTTTTTTTTTCTGTGCTTTCTAACGAGACAAAATTACTGAACGTTCAAATGTCATTACAATAATACCGCATTTAAAAGCAACGCCGGCACATATTAGTTTATTTACACGCTACATGTGATCGCACGTGATTTACAAAATCGAACAAAGCAGTTCCAAATTCCACGGAAACTTTCAAACCTTACAGTCAGTCATTTCGACGCTTTAACAACATGGGATCCTGGAATTCCCGTAGATTCAAGTTACGTATTCTGTTGGCGATCAAAAATTAATATTACTTTTCCGGTTAACATCAAAAGGCGCGCTGTATGGCCCGCAAGGACTGGCGTATAATTTTCTTTTTGAAGGAAAATCGAATTTGCGGCGTCTTGCCGCAGTGACATAAGTTATCGCATAAATTCGGAGGAACTTTATGCCTGAATTCTTGGAATATTGCTCGTTACTGCTTCCGCCTTCGGCGGGTCACGGGATATTCTAGATTTTTGATTACACCTGCCTGGAATTTAAGCATTCGTCCTTAGAACACTTGAAACTAAAATTTCCATAGATAACTTGAGGGGTCTAAATAGAATTGCTGTCGGTAGGGACTCATTTTAAACCCAATCGAATTAAAATCGAATTTCGAATTTGGTGTTATTGGATTAATTCATTATCCAACTAATGTAAAACGGCCTGAATTAACGAAGAGGCTCTAAATTCCTATGAATATGTATGCGTACGGGCACATTAAAGTAAAGGCAACGCATATGAAAGTGTAATTTTAATTTCCATTTTTAAAACGTGCCCGCGCTGGACGGAATGAGAATTAGAATGAATTACGAGGCTTCGTACATATGCAAACTCTCGGTTAACTGCCGTAAATTTGTTTGTACTATTAAATCATAACGGATGTTCCTTTCTTCACGCAGATGTTGGGGGATATTAATATCAGTTCTAACATTGGCCTATGGATTGTGTCAAAACATGAAAGTTCAAGGTTTTTCAACCGCTGGATTAATTTCAGAATTTTTACGTAAATAAATATTAATTAATCGACTCAAAAGCCACAAATGCCCTTTCAAATAATAACTGGAAACTACGCAGATTTCATATAATACTAAAATACATAAACTCTAGTTCGGCATTGAATAAAAGAATGGATAGGTATTTCTGAGTGTCAAGCAAATTGAAAAATTCCAAACATGTATTGCATGTACGACAATATGAATCGTTCTGTTAATTGGGAAAATTAATAGAGACGTTTCATTAAAGTCATAAATCAAACTGCGTCCTTCATCGACGTGATGGCCGTAACTCGTCCTAATGCACTAATAACTGTACCAGTCGCACTGGAACGAACGTTCTTCTTATTAAATCATTGCCTTGAGCAGTGAAATTTATCAATTTGAACGCGTTGTCATTATTCTGCGGATGCAGAGCCTGACTTTCACTTCGTTTCGAATACGTAAAGAATTGAAATTGTAAAATATTCCTATTTACGTGCGAAAGATTCGGGTTTTAAAATATTCCTATTTACGTTTAACGTTCAATTTACGCTCTTTGCAAAATAGTAAACTTCTCTGCAGCTGTTGCACTGCGATAAGTTAATCCGAGCGGGAATACGTTCGCGAAAAGTTCCGAATCTGAATACGTGCGCAAAAAGTAATTGAGTTTGAGCATGTTGATAAAAAAAAGGCCAATAAATAAAACATTGAAAGAGAATTATTTTTTTAATTTTCTCAGTTTGTTTCTTATGTTGCTAAACGAATTTAGAAAGGATTCGAAACGCATCCTTTTGAGACAGAACGATTAATAATTAATCAGGCCACGACATGATAAAAAACTATATAACCTAAAGTATCCCAGAAATAAAATGTTCCAAGTGACATTGTGTTATCAATAAATTAGTATAGTCCTATTAATATTAATAACGGAGAATGAGAAAGCATCTCTTATAAATCCTATATATGTACCTAACAGTTATTAGTATTACGTATACAGGTGTCTAAAAGTATCCGAATGAAAAGCAATAAAATAGTTCGAATTTGACCCTTGTGGTAAACTTCCACAGTGCCAGGCGATCACGCCGGTCGTCCGAATATTTTTAGACACCAGTATACAAAATATGATTAGGATGGAGGTGAGCTTCCCCTGCTCCTGCGTTCGAACCTTGAAGTATAGTGAAGCCAAAATATAGGAAATACCTGTAACTATTAATTTGAGAAAAATAAATTAAACAACCAAATTCAATAACAAAATGCAAATAAATTCGACAAAAAATTAATTGAATCATTCTGTTGTGTACGCACCACCTTTATTACAGGAAAAAACCAAAACTAAAGCATGATTCCACAACAAATAAACTGTTTACTGTAATTGCAAGAATTTTTTTTAATTCCAGTTTTCCAGGAAATTAATTTTGTTCGTAGTTCTAAAAATTCTCCAGCAAGAGCTTAATTTCCCATGTTTACCGAGTGAACTACAGAAAGTCAGTAAACTGGGGGGCAAAGAATACGAATGCAAACTGATGAAGGCCCGCCGCCGAAAACTCCAAATTAAATATTTTACTCCCAAATTCGTAAATGTATATTGATGGCTTATCGATTCGTTCACAAATAAGACAAAGTGCCGCTTCCCTTGTCCCTTTGATTATTCAAAGAACCTCATTTTACCATAGCGACGGTTGATTTAGTGCTGACAACTTTTGTGGTTCGTAAAACACCGTGGATCAATTAAGAGTTGCGTGCCCGTTTTTATTAATGGACTATTTAAATTTAGCGGTTGTATGTATTAGTAGTAA
Organism: Dorcus hopei; assembly: GCA_033060865.1. Lineage (NCBI taxonomy): Eukaryota > Metazoa > Arthropoda > Insecta > Coleoptera > Lucanidae > Dorcus > Dorcus hopei. Next base: position 38,615,866 of record CM065426.1, read on the forward strand.
AATAAAAATAAATAATAAAACCATGTTGCCGGGATTTTTTTTTCATTTGCATGTTATTTACTGTTATGTAACTGTTACGTAAAGTTTGGATCATTTGTAAAACAAAGTTATCTTGTTTGAGAAAGTAGTGTTATATGTTACGACAATAATTTTGTTTTGGAGTGTGAAGTAATGACTATTCTTTCAAGAATTACCCTGTATACAAATTAGCGTACATAAAAATTCAGAATTGATTAATTTTCTACGTGTTTCGTTTTATATATTTTTACAAAAACATTTGTGCAGCAAAACTTACGTTACCCTCGTATTATCGTCGCTGTGTGTAACGGTTTAGTCATACTGTCACGAATAATAATACAGGAAACCATTCTCCAAAATCTGCCGCGTGTCTTGATGTACACGTGCCATACATAAATATACGCGCTTTGTAAACTGCAAATAAATATTTCATTACGTTAAGACGATAGCATAAAATATACAAATAGGGTTTTCAGAACTCCATAATTTTAAGCCATTCGTTCCTAGTAGAAGAAAAATAAACATTAAGAAATTAATTTACGTGCTTCACTTTTAACTATCATAGAGTATGATGGAGAATATGTATATTTTTCTCTTCCAAAAAGTTCTCATTTATTTCGTTGTTGTAATTTCCGTAATTACTGATATTTCTAAGCGCACCTCTTTTTAATACAGTGTGCCTATGTTCGTGACGTCACACCACATTTCAATACTGTCTCGAATTAATAAACGAACTATAGATGAAGCTTTTAAACTTGACTGGGTCCTTCACACCTGCGATTTGGGAATTTACACTGTACATGTGGTTTAATATAACATCATTAAGTGGATATTAATTACCTACTTGGATGAAACAGTCAAATCGTAGATACTAGATACTGCCTGCCGTGGTAATAAAATTAATGTGATTAAATCTTGTGTAATTCCCAGCCGTTTTATTGAAAACTTAGAGGATCGGTAAGCCTGGAGCCAGGTTTTTTTTTTCTGCAAAGTTAATTATCTGACGCAATTTCTAACCGGAACCACCAACCAATTTGGTGTTGCGGCAGGAGAAAATAAATTATATAGGGATGGCAAACCGCCAGTTTTCTGCATTAACTTCGGTTTAGTTTAGTAGTTCGTTAATTGCTATTACTCAAGTAGCAATAAACTATTATTAAAATGTTACGAATCACCACACAACCAAGTAGAGATAACATTACATACATTAAAATGAATTAATTTTGTATGTCACCTATCATGTTTAATTTAAGATTTATTTAGATAATTTTAAAATAATAGTAATAATAAAGGGTGTCATTTCGAATAAACAAATACAAACACCAAAGAAATATCGAGGATTTCAAAAAGAACTACTTGGAAAGAATTTAGAAAAATGATAAAGAAGCAGGGCGAAGGAAATCAAAATTTATTTTTATCGAGTGCAATTACGAAGGAAAAAGGTAATAGATTCAGACAAATTAATAACAAAGAATATTAAAACGAAGAGAATGAGAAGGTAAACTTAACTTTTAAGGATTGTTTGCAATTTATTAAATTTCTGTTATTACAAATACCTGTAACTTTAAACTAGAAAACTTAAAATGTAGAATGTTTCTGAGTTTTCTTCACTAGAAAGAGAAGATCGAATGTTAAATTGGAATATGTCCTTCCGAAATAGGATACTGCGTATTCTAAATATTGTAGAAGATATTTTTTAGAAAGTATGAATAGTATTGTAATGGAGTATGCAATGTAATTATTGATTACGTCATTCAGGCTAATTGTGATGTCAATATAGCCTTATAGAGCTTGCTGTGTGTGGTATTTTTCAAAAGCTGTAAGTATCATCCGGTATGGTCTAGTGGCTAGGATACCTGGCTCTCACCCAGGAGGCTCGGGTTCGATTCCCGGTATCGGAATTATCCTTTTCTTGCTGCAAGTTTTGAATCCAAAGTGAATCTATTTAAATACCCTTTTCTCAAAAAAATCAAAACTAAATTCTTTTTGTGACACTTCGTTTAAATAGCTTCTTATAAGCAAACAATGAGTAACTAATTTCTTTCGTGTAAGACTTTTTTTGCAAATTTATTTCCTTAGCCACGAAAAAATGTCTTTCTCCAACGAAATTTTTATTGGACGTAAAGAAATTAATACCGCATTAACGTGATCCTTTTTCTAGGAAAAATTACAGATAGGCGTCAGCCTGGAATAATGTGCAGTCGTTATTTCTCTCCTAATCTCTTTATCCCGACACTATGCTCTCATTTACTGCTACGAGTGTAAATTTAGCCTCAACACATGCCTATGTCAAGAACGGACTGCGGACGAATCCAGGCAGTTTCCGTTAATCAATATGTGATGTGATAAACTAGAACTACACTAGAACTGCAGTAATATGTATATGTGTCAACATACAATAGACTGTTTTAAATATAGAGATTGGTTCTATTTATTTAAAAATCTGTGTGTTAGTGAAACGTTTGTGTAAAACTGTGCAATTAAAGCTTTTTAAAAGTATCTCGAATCAATAGTCATTTCTGAATCTCTATTTATATAAAAGTGAAATAGGATATTGCGTATTCTAAATATTGTAGAAGATATTTTTTAGAAAGTATGAATAGTATTGTAATGGAGTATGCAATGTAATTATTGATTACGTCATTCAGGCTAATTGTGATGTCAATATAGCCTTATAGAGCTTGCTGTGTGTGGTATTTTTCAAAAGCTGTAAGTATCATCCGGTATGGTCTAGTGGCTAGGATACCTGGCTCTCACCCAGGAGGCTCGGGTTCGATTCCCGGTATCGGAATTATCCTTACGTAGTCTTTTTATTTTGTCTAAAAAAAAGTTTCTTAGGTCTGTCATGTAGTTATCCATTTTCCTAATTTTTACAAGGTGGTCTTCATTCTGATTTATAGACCACTCACATAACACTAACCTAGAAAATTGACAATTTTCTAGTTTGGATTAAATCGTTTGAGACGAAGGGTTCTGAATATAATAACGACAATGAGAAAGTAGAATTATGAAATATTTTAAAACTAGTGTTTAGTGAGGTATTGTAAATCGTTTGTTTTTGTGTTATTATGTTCGGCAAGTGTGAATGTTTAAATCATTTTCATTTAATTGAAATTGCTTCTTTTGAACCAAAATTTATAACAATACTGTTTTTATTTAATTTCAAAGCGAATGTTTACGCGAACTCTTTTCGAATGAAAAGCTTTACAGGTTTGTTGTTTCCGAATGTTCTACATTTTACGACTGGCTTTTCATACATTAAAATTCCAAATATAGATCTTGAATGTGAGTGTTAATCCCACTCACTAAAAGTTCGAACTGCATGCAGGCAATTAGCGGATAAATAGATAATTTCATTCATTTCAGATAGAACAGCAGTGTTGCATTATTTCATTATAGTCTACGTAATTTTTAATTGTCATCAACAACAAAGTACCTGTAATTTTTAATTGTCATCAACAACAAAGTACCTTTCCACGCCTATTTGCACCCACGTCATCTTAAGTTAAACAACATTTAAAACAAACAAATCACATTTAATACCTATGAATTCAAATGTCAAACAGTTTTTGATTCGATTTTAATTCTATTTGTTTTCACCATTTTTAATATTCCTAACTGACTTATGTACATCTATATTACTTGTTAAAATTAAGTAATATTCATTTAATACAGAAAATACACTCTTATTAAGTACAAGTGCGTTCTTTCGAATCTACTAAGTGATTTTCATGTAAATGCGCTGTAATGTTGTACAATAAAAGAGAATTGAAACCCACTTCAGCACAATTGCTCCGCTTCAGACTCATTTTGCTTCTAATTTGCCATTTCAATTGCACTTTTACTGCAATCGTTCTCAATTGGAAATCCTCTCGTTCGTAAAGTGTGTGTCGCCCTGTCGGGACAGGAAAACCATAAATCTCAATAAGAACGAAGATATAATTAACGAGTGAAACGAATCTTTCTCTCGGGCCCCACGTAATTTACGAGGACAGTCCCGATTGAAAGGCAATACGGTCGACAAATTTACGTTCCACTGCAAAGATATCCACCACCAAATATCTTGGTTTTCTTAAAAAAAAAAACGCCCTTTGCCTTTCCGAACGTAATTATTCATTTTTATCGCGCGCAGTATTTCTTAATTTATGTTTAGGATAGGCTACGCGTGATGAAGAAATCTGGCACAAAAGTTCATGATCATACTATATTTTACTGTCTCCTAAAATATGTTTATTTGGTATGAGAAAAATATGATGACTAGTATTAAATTTGTTTGATAATGACTAGTGTTAAATTTGTTTGATAAGTTTGACACAGTTTGAAATGTAACGTAGAGAAGGAGAAATCAAAATAGTTTAATGCGAGGTCAGAAGACACACATCGTTTTTGATTCTGTTTAAATTTACGGCTGCCTAAAGGAAGGAATCTCAGTTTTGTAATAAATAAAACATGTAGGTACTTGACACGTGTAATTATCAGCACGCAAAGTCATAATTATAGTTGGCACTTTTAAAATCGTTATTTAAATTATTTTATTTAACGGAGGTATTCGTGTGTGTATGGAAGGTCGATGAAATTGGTGGAAATGCAAATTGTAATTGCAGAAAGTTTAAGAAATTATTTACTTACTTACGAAGTTTATAATTGACAGAAACGCTGGCAAAACTATTCTTTTATAGTTACACCTTATTAAATAGGCCACACGCAAATCATAGAGGAAAGACCTGTTAATAGTTGCCTCCACATTCCAGCAGCTTTGCGCATATTCTCGTCGACTTTCGAAACTTCGTGACGAAGGAACCACTTTGTAAAAGCAAGAATGAGCGCGAAATTTAAATAATTGTATTATCCAGCCGCGAATAGTGTGCAGAGAAAGTGACTATTTTCAACTCAATTTAGCAATTATTTAGTATTTGTTAAATAGTTAATTATCAAGAGGTGGAGTACGTACAATTTTTTGGGCAAATGGTTTTTCTAATTTATTAACTTTGTTTTATTAGCTAGACTCTTGCTCGGTGAAAAATGTGTAATGCAGAGTTTTAGAAGACTTTAATAGAAACTTTAACTTTTAACTTATTGAACAACAATTGTAATAAAAAAACACGAAAATAATTCGATTTAGTTTTTCTATTCTAGAAGTAACTACGAATGCTTTACGTAAGAGAGCCAGAAAGCAGGACTTTTTTCAGAAATGAAACTATAGCAGACTTTTAACTGAAGTGACTTTTATAAACTTTAAAGTGAAAGTAATTTTGTACAAACTTAAAAATAACTTCGCAGTAGAAAATAAGCAGGCCAAATGTGCTACCCCTTCTCATATTGATATCATACATAAAAAGATATTTTCAGTAAAAGCTTCGGTAGAATTACTTCGCGCGCGAACCTAATCTGAAATATTTCCATTTCCGGTTTGGAAATATTCGCTCGGCGAAAAACCCTATCTTTAAAGATTAATTACGTTTAATCTGAACAGCTTTCGAATCGTTGTTAAACACTGTTCCTTGAGCACGCAGCTGAAAGTGACACGTTATCAAGCTCAGAGAGGTAATTGATTTTCGCAAGGTCGCAGACGTTCATGTTGTCTGCAAGAACTTGCAGAAAAATATGGTAATAGTAGTAAGCAGTTTGCATTTTATTGACAATATTTTACTCGTACTTGTATTTTACTGTCAAGTTATCAAAAAGATGAAGTATATTCAGAGTGAAAAGCCTGAATTCATTTATGATTTTTCATGTTGAAAATAACACACTCTATTCGTTAACTTAAAACGAACTTTCAATGGTGTAATTAGATTTAAGTTGCTACAGTTACACTCAAATACAGTTCGTCTTGGAATTTATTCTGCAGTCTCACCATTGATAAAAAAAGATCAGTTACAGGAGCGTGTTTCCAAGAACGTAACGTTGCAATAATTTTTTATTCAACCTAAATAGTTTTCCAAATTATTAAACTATTTAAATTAATTATATTAAGCTAAAATAATTCCTTCAGCCCTGTTTCGTAAACTAATAGAATAAAAAAGTTCCTTCCGCAAATACTTGATTAAGTAGAGTGGCTTTTGATATATTAATATGACCCCGTGTTCAAATTGATTTATTAGATTGAAGTTTCGGAAAGAAACTAGCTGTGAAGTCACCATTAACGAAATTGCGATTTGCGTGCGATTATGAAACGAAAAAAGAAAAGAATTAGAAGATTTGGCCTTTACATGAGAATCCCAATAATGTCTTGCTCTTCTCTCCTAAAATTTTCGTTATAAATCAATCAATACCCAAGATTAATGGTTCTATAGTGAAGTGTGGCGCAAAGTTGAAGTGCTTTAACCTCTGTGCATGTTCAACGTCAAGTAATACAAACTTTCTGACACAAGTTGGCTGCAAGTCAAAATGTTATTCTCACGGGAGGCTCATAACTTTCAGCACTCTGGAAGGCAACTTGTCGCTTTTAATTTACCAAGGGTATAGAGAAAAGTTCTTAATCATTAACATGCAACAAATTTAGAATCTCGTTCAATGGATTTAAAAAAGAGGAGCTGCACTAATGCATTGCTTTCCGTTTGCAACATGCCCCCAGGTGAAGTCGTTCGTTGTGGATTAAAACGCTACAAAACAAATTTCCTGACCATGCATGCTGAATTTCCTGGCCCATAACAGGCATCCATTAAAGTTTTACTACAACGCCATAACTGTATTGGGATGCACAGGATAACCTCGCGTTTAATAATGAACGATTTTATGCTTCTGGGTAAACTATTCTAAGATACAACCTGCATTCACCTCAGCTTTATTTATTTAACAAGTCTATCCACAAAGACGTTGTGTTCTCTGAATAGCACTGAATGAAACGAAAGATATCCTTTCTATAAAACAAATGTGCAGTTAAGGTTTTGAAAATGAAGGTAATGCAATAGCAGCCATTTTTAAGAAGGTCGAATAACAACACGTTTACTTTTAAACAGAGGCATTGACGCTAAAGTCATTTCACCAAAATAATTCGTGTTTATCATACTATCCAAAATGGATATTTAGATAAATAAATTTTAAATGATTTTATATCTGCTGTAAAATAATAATAAAAAAGATATTTTTTTTTTTGTATTGAGTATGTATAATAATTCGTTCAACAGCAGCAAGCATATATTTTATGACTTTCCTTTTATACGTCAGGTAAAAATTATATTTTCCAAAAAAAATCACGTGTTAGGTGATGTAAACAAACGTTGCACACAAAAACGTACATAATTACTGTAATTTAGGTCGATAGTTTAGAAGGTGACATGACGTGAGGAAGTCAACAACACTTTTGCTTTGGTTCTGCATTATGAAGTGAGCTTCGTTTCGCGTGCATTTAACCAGTTTGACGAGGTTTAAAAAGTTGCGTTCGGCCGTAGATAAGTAGATATTTGTTAAAATGTGCATAAATGTTGGATGCAATAGATTACCTATCAACGAAAATTTGAAAAAAAAATTATAATAATAAAGTGTGACTATTTTCTAGAGCTACGAAATATAGGAACAAAAATGTGTCAAAGGTATAACTTGGGTATAACAGTTGCGATTTGAATCACTTCCTTCTGTGTTTTTAAAGAAATTGTACTTTTAATTTATTTCTTATAAATTTATCACAATTTAAAAGTGATTGTTGCGTTGTGCAAAGTTTATAAAAAAAATATAAAATAAAAACGTATGCCTTTACATTCTTTTTTTAAAAATTAACGAAGAGTTGGTGGAATGTTCTAATACCAGAGTTATTGATTGGAAAATGAAGATTACATCACCAAAAGACTTCCTGATCGTCATATGAAAAGAAAACAAAAGAAGAAAACAAAGGATTCAACATCGTCAGGTGAAAGTAAAATCTGTCAATTCCTTCATTATTACAAAAAGGAGTTCATGGACCATCTAGGAATTGAACTAACTCTTCACTACATAATTAGGTTGTCAGTTTCAGAGAATCTCCAATCACCCTCCACCAAATTGACTCCTCCAATCAGAAATTCTTTATAAAAAATCTCCATCACGTCTTTATTAAAAGAAGCAATGAAAAAATTACTTGAATTTGGAATTACAATGGATTAACACTTTACTTATACTGAATACGAAAGAATTTGAACAAATTGACCAAACTGATCAAAAATTAACTTTAGTGACACATTTATGACATGGCGACATGGTATCATGGTTCACTTCTGACAAAAACGAACCAAAAAACTAGGACTAAGATTTTTGTATAGGCCTTGAGTGCTAAAATGAAAGAAAAGGTCGTTTCATACTACCCTGTTTTTTTTGTACAAGATTTGATTCAATTCCTTGAAAAATTTAAACCCTGTTTTTTTTTGTACAAGATTTGATTCAATTCCTTGAAAAATTTAAATTGTATCGAAAACTATCTGAAAAAATAGAACTTGTTCTATTTCCAAATCGTATCTGCTGCCCAAAAAATGTCTTTTTAAAAAACTTTTTGTAGAAATTAAACAATTTAGTTCAAATAGCAGAACACGTCTGAAATGAAGGTGATAGAATGAAATGAAATGATACCAGCAGTCAATCAAGCCTTGAAATTAAATATATGTGAATACTAATTACAGGGAATAATCTCTTAAGATGACCAAATATGGACATAAGTTAAGCCCTGATCTGGGCACACGAGTACTTCACTGTACATTTTTTGAATGCGTACACTCACATCTGCACAACATCCAAGATATCAAAAAACCATAAACTGTAGCTTGTGCTATACTTTTGTTTATGTTTGTGTGAAGTAATCGCATTGGTAAAAAAAAACTTTCACTCGTAGTTTGGTGATCTTCCGCCATTTCTTGGAATCCCTTTCCAATTCTTGACTCTTTTTTCTCTTAAATCTTCAGTTATTGCCTCGCTTACTTCATTTATTTCTTGGTCTTCTCGTTTTTCTCTTTCTATTTGATTGATTGAAACAACCAAACACCTACAATTATCAATTTCCTGAAGTTGACACAATTCTCATTTTCTGTTTTATCTGTGAAATGCTTATTTTCTCTGTGCCTGCTCTTAATTTCCATAAGTTTTCTTTTACAGTTATTAATTTGTGTTCCCAAGCTTCTATCGTCTTTACTTTATAGTTCCTTCCTTCTTCTGACCAACAATACATCGTCCTCATACACAAGACGGTTTCTGTTGAAAACAGTTCCTTTGATGTCTCTTGAAGTTATTCTTACCGTTATTATATTAAATAAAACTTTCAATAAAAGGTCACCCAGTACGTAGTCTCCTTTTTACTCTAAATTCCTCTGATAATTTACCTTTACTTTAACCCCGCAATGTCATTTAGGCCAAGTTTACTAATTTTTCAGCGATTTAAAATTATTTCATTTCTTTTACCAGCTTATCTCTGTTGACCGTGATAAGCAACTTTAAAGACAATAAATAATATACAAAAGATAATTGAAAATCGAGAAAACTAATCGCCTCTCTCAAGGCAAACAGCCTATAGAAGACAGCGCCGTCGAAATGTGAAATTATTAAAGAATTGGTGATAATATCCCATAATTGTAAAAGACTTGGTGATAACATCTCATCTAACATTCACAACATAACCTTTCAGTTTTCAAAATATTTGAGAAATTACTTGAAATAGTTTTGTGAAGTTAGATATTTTAAATGCATGTCGTAAACTTATCTTGTGGTTCGTAAAATTTAGACAAACTAAATCACATTTGAAGACAAATTTAAAATTTAAATGCAAATTATAAATTAGTTCATTAAATATAATTTAGAAAAGAAATTCACTGTTCCAGATAAACTGAAATAAATGAGCCAGTGATAACAAACGAGCACAATTTCTTGAGTCATTTGCTCGGGAGTGGTGTTTAGAAAACACAAAAAAATGTCGTTCCCCATCTGAATTTATTTGACCCTGACGACGGATACATTTAAAGCAAAGCTATCCTCAACAACTACTTTTTTCCTCGGCCGTTCTAATGCATATAAATTGAAGCAATATCCTTTTTATCTGCCGGGAGACGTTTTAACTGTATTATTTAGCGCGGAAAATAGAATCATCTCGGGCGAGGATAATCATAATATAAATGTTTTTGTGTGTGTGTGTCCCTCATTTTGGGAACAGGAAATTTTTAAACCTCATTTACATGACTGTGTTATTATTATTCTTCAATTTTCAGGTAATTAACGTTGTGTGCTGATATAATTTAGAGCTTTCCTAATTGTCAATTCAATTTCTCTCGATAACGAGTTATTAATTACCATACGTCTGTCAGAGGTAAACTACATATTATCTGGTTTAATCATCTGACAATGGAATTCACCGCTCTGGCCGTGATATAGACCTTGCAGTCACCGCAGATTATTCTGGTTTTGTGTTTATAACACGTGGTTTGTCACATAAAACATCGAAACTCTGAAAATTTTCCTCATTGCAACACAAAAAATTTAAGCACTTAAACAAATTTGTTTCTCTATCCTGAACTCGTTGTAGTATCGACGAGAAATGAAATTGAAAAGGTTGCAAGAACGGAAAGGGCAACTCAAATGCGAGATAAATAGTAAATTCTATAAATATATAACGTGCGAGAGAACATTGTTTCGTAACGTCGAAATTTAAGATGTACTGTGCTCGGTTATCGTAAATAATTAATGGCATTTCAGGCTCTGAAATGCAGGATTCTGAAACGGCTTTATTTCACGCCTATCCCGCCACGTCCTTTGTAAAGCATATTTTATCTTTACCTGAATTCCTAAGTTAAATGACAACGAAATATCTACATTAAATATAGACAATGTGCAATCTGCATTTATTATTCTAGCGTTGCTCTACATACAAGTACACTAACGCAGAAAAAAATTAGGACACATGAGAATGGATGGGGATTTCTGATAAGGGTAATATCATATTGATTGTCTACACCTAAATTTAGATACTAATAGGCAACTATATTTATCGTAATCGATAGACTTGATTGATTACATTTGTTTCCGAGATGGTGCAAACTTTTAAATATGTTAAATTAGTTATATTTTGGCGTGACCTTGACCGATATATTTGGGCGGATAAATCTCGTAATCGAAAAACGATCCAATCACCCAGAAAGCAAATCGAAACGCCGCTCGTCCTTCGCGGTAAGGACGATTAATAGTGCGTTCAACACTATGAAATCGAAAATAGATGGAGGACTCTCGTGAGACACGCGAAGTTACCTTGATCATGTGATGTTACGACCTTGAACGGATCGATGTTAACGCCCTAGATGTTGCCAACTGAACTACTTCGGAGCTTTGCGCCGGAAAATACTTCCTTGCGTCATCCTCATAGGACCTGATGAATCTTCGCTATTTAGTTAAATCCCCCTGCAACCGTGAACTTTAAAAATAAAAATCGATGTGGCCTCTCAACTACGAACCGGTATTTTCCGGTCGCCCGTAATCCTGATACTTTACGGGTTCGTTTCACCAAAGATTCAAGAAAGCTCTCGCAGAAGTTGAAAATATGACTGGAAATTTAACTTAATTCAAGGAAAGGCACGTTTTAATATTTCGCTTAATTTCCGCGGCAAGTAATGTACTCTGTTGGGAAAAATCTGGATCTTTCTGCTTACGTGAACAAACGATTTTAAATTAGAAGATTTAATTAAATCCAAGGGAAACTTTCTCATTTAAAAAAAAATAATATTTCTGTTTCAGCTGGTTTAATTAATGTGTCTTTCCTTGTCAGGGGAGGTTGATGTAACAGACAGTGCTAATTAGATTTTGCTTGTGTTTACATTAAAAAGTATTTATTTCCATAGCGTAAAAATTGGTTCAACGCATCTACGAAGGGTCTGTAATTAAAAATATATAAATCGGGCTTCCATTCAAGTCACGCGGAAAGATTTCTAATATTACACTGGAAAAGCTAACAAAGGAGGATTTAGAGCCGAAAGAAAAATAATTCGCCTCGTGCTATTAACTTTTTTGAATTGTGAAATGGAAACCCATTCATGTTGCAATGTGAAAAAGTAATTGGACAAAGCTTAACGTACAATAGTACAATATGGCTGAAAATATAATCTAGTAATATGGACTGTGCTTCAGCTTCATTTTAAAAAAAATAAATTTATACACTTATTGAAATATCAGTAATTCAAAGTTGTCAAACTCAATTAAGCCAAGCGTATAACATCCAATCATGAACCCGTTCAATAGGTTGGATTTAAGACAGCTTTTGGTGCCTACACATTAGTTGAGAAACGTATTAAATTGAGTATTATTCTGTCTGAATAGTAAAGAAAATATTTGTCAACGAACTTAAAAATTGTCTGCGTATAGGAAATGAGGAGATTGTTGGCCAGGAAAATCTCTGTGTATTTGTCTACAACTTAAGCGCGCGCAATTTCTAGCAAGCAGAAAACGGAAGCTGAATCTTAAGTATGCGGATATTACTTCGGATCATAAAATTATTCACGGTGAGAAGAGCCCTTGTGAAGGCCGTTAATTTCTAACGACATCGTGCCTGGCATCGTAAAAGATTGCACTGAAATGCTTCACTTCCATCCTGGTGAATATGCAAAACGAATTAGTTTTCGTTCCTCTGTAAATGCCTCTACAAATTAGGCGTAGAACTGCTAGAAAGAAGTAATACAGAGTGAAGCATGAGAGAGTTCCTAGTGTGAGGTTGAAAAGCATAATTGAGATTAGATTAATCTACTGATCTATTCGATATAGGTAACAAGGCAAAATAAACACAGAAATAACGAATAGGTTCAGGAAAAGCGCTCATAGAGACGATGTGTTTCCCATCTCTAAGAAAATTATGCTTTCCAGTAGATAATTTACACCCAAATTCTACGAGCACATTGTCTGGGTTTACAATGCTTATTTCTTATTGCAATTAGTTCCCTTAGGGATAACAACGTAGTTGGTTTGAAGAGCCCTTATCGACAATACAGATACATAAAACGACTTGTCTTTCTATAATGGCGAGAATCGAAACCGATCGGAATACACAATCGATTAGTTAATCGTTAAAATAGGAACAACACAATACAAATAAATATTATTATAATCACGCTAAATAAGATAAAATGAATATATAGACTTAAGAACTAGATGCAATCAATCCATTTTCTTTCACGTTGTAATCATTACAGATGAGCTGTAATAAAAGATAAGCGTTGTAAATACAGGGTAAAGCGCTCGCAGAAGTGACGTATGTCACTGAAGAGGAAACGTACACCAATTTTACAACAACAATTATATTAATAAACAATTTGGTTTTGGAATGAAATTAAAACGGAAATTCATTAATTAAAAGTATACTTATGAAAGCGATACTGTTAACTAATTAAATCGATTTCTATATAAATGAACTAATTATACGTAACTGTAAAGAATTTCAGGAATTTATTGCGTAACATTCAAGTTAACTAACAAGCTGTACTTAACACTGCACTTTTTACAGTAAAATGTTACCATATTAAAGAAGACTTTGTTGTTTAAATCGATCCCTTGGAGATCGATGAAAGCTTAAAAGGAGTTGGTTGGGGGTCGATGAAATTTTGAAAGTTTCTGTGCAATGTAATGCAGGGCCTTTAGGTCCGCGAGAACACTAAGGAAACGCGTATGACTTTAGAGTTATAGTAAAAATGAAGTTTGAAAGGGAGTAAAAAAATAATTTCTTACAAAGTATTGCTTTATTCATTCAGTGTGAATTCAGCTTTCTCGTTTAAACTTTGAGAAACTTTTATCGATCATCTGAGTTCTTTCAAATGCACATGAAAAACTACTTCAGCGTAAAAGTCACGGACGGGCGGCTGCGAAAATTACGAACAACCGGAGTTTCGACGATGTAATTTACGTATAGGTGCCTGATGCATTCAGCGATTTGCCAACTTAAGATAGCTTTCTTCCATCGACTGTTCGTCGATAAATATTTTATCATAGGAAGGCTCGCATCAGCATGTTTTATGAAGCGAATTGTTTGCACTGTCGGAGCTATTGCCAATAGAATTTCAATTGGGTCGACTAAATAAAACAAATATGGCGATAGGATATTTTAAATTTCCTTAAGATTCATGAAATATAAAATTATATATGTAGCCGCGGCCGTAAAACCTAGTATTTCGAAAGTTCTGACCCAGTTATAAAACTAACCATCTTTGGATTTCCCTGGTGGTTTTAATGTCGTGAATGTTTATATCCTTCGAAATAAGAAATCTTTTTTTTTGAAACCCACAAGGTGATCCACTTTCTTGATGACTAAAACTGTTTGTAATTACTGTTTGCACCATCGGGATGTAACCCAGCGTTTAAAACGATTTAATTAACATGTCGTTCCAGGCGCAATCATAAAACATGTAAGAGTGAAAGGACAACATTTAGTTACTTTAGGCCTCATTTTCCTTCGCGAATCGTATCGAAAAAGCTTTTATAAATAAGTAAGCAAAGTTTACCAAAGAGGAAATCGCCTTTCCCCTGTTCGTATGGAAAATATAAGTCGCAAACAAAAGGCAGATCCGAACAATACGTCGCCCGCAAAAAAGATTAAACTTCCTCCAAAGACAATCCCTATAAAATTTATTACAATGGACATCTTAAAATATTACTTGTAACTTTAGAAAACTTCGCCAATCTTAGTTTGAAATGCCCAACAATGGGGCAGCTTCCACCTCGGAAAGATTAATTCATAAGTTTCCGCGATGAAATTAATCTAACGTATCTAATTAACGAAACGTACGAAATTTTTTGGTTTACTATTTGTAATGTTCGTTTAAGAATTGCATAAAATATGAGCGTCTGGTTTGGCAGCGGGGCATTCCCAACTACTTTATTGTGATTGGGTTAATTTCAATAATGGAAAGAAAACTCTGAAGTCGAATTACCGAAATGGACTTGCCCCATTTTGATGTTAATGCCTTCTTCATTTAAATATTTTATTGCTCTTACTTAATTCTGTACCTGTATATCTACCACAAATTTTATTTTTAAAGAAATGTCACGGACCGAAAAGAGAAATAAATGCATGATGTACAATTGAATGGAATTAGAAAGCCATATGTTAATGGTGTATCATAAATATAGGCAATTAACCAACCAGTCGTTACATGAAATTTATTTTCTCAGTAAATGCAAACTGTTTTCCTGTAAACTTATTCTCAGTTCATTCAACTGCAACAAACAAATCTAAACTTACGTCTGCAAATAGTTTGCCTAGAATATCTTTTACTGAATTTTGGTAACATGCAAATTTATTTAATTTTGTTTTTAATTATCTTTACAGTTGGTTAATTATCGTATTTATCAGTAAAATTAAATATAAAACATGGCTTCCTTCTCCAGGTAATTTGTTTTCATACAATTAGTCATAAATTGGAATAGACTCTACATTTTCAATTTTAAAGACAATTCACAATCAATTTGGATTAATATTGGTCTTATCTGTCACAATTCTTCTTCATTCTTGCATTTCTTTCTTAATCGAGGTTCTCTAGAAATATGTATTTTTTCCTACATACTTTTATAATCAGCTCTCCATATTTTATATTCTTCTGGAATTTCTTATCCGTCATCTTTATTTTTAAGTAAACCACGTGGTCATTCGCAAATTGTACTGTCTGCTCCCTCTCTTTCTTTTCCTCATCTCTTTTCTTCTATTAGTTGCTTATTCCTTCGTGTTTACCCTTTCGAAATTTTTTGGAGTGCAACTGGTTCCCTTTTCATCGAGGCCATTTGCCTCTTGTATTAAATTTTTTCAACTATGTTTGCCCATATATTTCAACCCCTCCCCTTAAAGTTTGCTGAAGGACACATTCTGGTCAATTCAAAAACATCAAAACTGGACAAGAACTATTTCCTTTTTTTCTATCAGTTGTGTAATGATGAACACGTTATCGTTATCTATATTGACCTGCTTGCCCTAAACCGTAGCAGTTCTTCCACTCTCCTCTATTTTTCTTGTTCTTCCTTTAATAGCTTTATCACCAGTAATTATCTCTCATTCTTTCTTTTTCTTTCATATTCTACCAGAATTCTAATTGAATTTCAACAACCTTCAGTTCTAAAACCAAATATGATTGCTTAAGACTAACGTCTTCATTAAATTAGGTTCCTAAAGCTTATATATATACAGAGTGTCCCAATTCTAAGCAACATTGAAAATTGGTTGACACTTTTATAGTTAAAATTTTGTTAGAAAAACTAGAGTTACAGAAGGTCATAACAAGTTGCGAGGTAAATTTTAATTCGTCCTTCCTAGCAAAAGTGCATTGGTGAACCCCAAACAGAAAACCAATCGCATTTTCCGTTAATGGTTGATAGGACGGGAACAATTTCCTAAGTGGATCGAAGGCAGGCGAGCTAACTTCGTTTCGAAAACTAGACGAAGCCATAAAATTTTAATGACATCTGGGATGTGTTGCCAGGTAACAGGTATTACACGAGCAATTAGTTCAGCTTGTTACGGTGATATACGGCCGAGCATGTCGTTTAACCCGAAAACGGGAGCACGTTATGCCCGACCGCATCATCGGATTAGACGGCCCTGTTTTAATTATTGTGTGATTTCAATCGACGGGGCGAACAGGCCTCACTCTCGTTAAATATTCCTCGAAAAAAATGATTTATACGAAGACTTTGTTCATAAATCAACTATTTTTGGGGGAAATTCGGAAACCCTCCGTGCGGACTGATGATTTAATGATCGTTTTTTGCATTGCAAACGAGACTCTATGTATGCACCACCGGAACGAAACTTTTTCGTTCTGTTTTACAATTTCCTGTAATGTATCTACTGATGAAAAATCAAAAATTTTATCGGTCCATACAATATCCATATTATTTTCAACAGGATCAATAATTATGTCTGCTTTAAAATTAACGCTGAAAACTCGTGTTAAAACGCTTATTTGATGCTCAATTTAAATTCTAGTGGCAAGCTGAAGATAAAAAGACAACACAGGAATGCTATGGCATGGCACTTAGAGAAATTAATTTTATATTCTCGCTCTGCTGCGTTTCTTGCAAGATTCTTTACGCAATACTGTAATGCACTTAAGTTTTATTGATTTCATATCATACATCTAGCAACACTGTAATTGCAAAGACGTTAAATAACAAGAAAACCACCCTCGAAGACGACAAAAATTATAGCACAAAGAAAGTTGTTAAAACTATGAGATGTTAGGTACAACATAGAATCAAAATAGAACAAGGTTTATTTATGTTAACTGTCAACGAACTGAACCGACGAACATTTATTTATTGTTTTGCGACCTCCCTATTGACCAGACCTCGCCCCTCTGCTTCTTTTTATTTCCTTGGAAGAAGAAGGATTTGAAAAGGAATCGTTAGAGAAAACGTCTGGGACGATAAAAAACGTTGCTTTTGAAGAGTCCCAGAAGTATTTTGACAATTAAAAAATGACTAATTAATGAATCCACTTTTATTAGAAACAAATTCTGGCTATTTGTGCCCCTATATGTTTCCAGATGAATATCTTCATAATTACCTCATCAAACATTTGAATAATTTACAGCGCCCTTTTTTAATTATGAATAAATTTCGACTGTGTATTTATGTCAAAATGAAACTAATATGTGAGTTGCAAGCAATTTGTAGGGTTTAATTAGATATGCGGCCGGCGAAATCGTTTAAATATGCACATCGTTTGTACATTTGAAACTTTTCGATGTGCAACACTCCAGCGAATGAACATTAGCCTGCGTATTACTGTGACCTACGTTATTATTTCATAAACTATAACCGAGCTGCACATGAGCACGCAGCTGCATATGCGGAGCATTCATATTTAATTTACTTGGTCAAGCACGGACGGCTAAATTAGTTGACAAACTTCATCACACTGTATGAACACGTCATTCAATTGAACGCAGAGATTTATACTCGTTTGCAGAAAGCTCAGAAAAAAATGTATTAAATAATAAAAAATAAAGTTAAGAAAGATTTTGCGATCGCAAAACAAATTTTCTCGCTAATCAAATTTTAATCGAATTAAACCACTCGCGTGAGATGAATTTATAATAAAATTATTAATGCGAAATTAATTCGAACCGTAAAGACATCTTGTTCCCGAGCCACTTCATTTGTACGCTTTTCAATAAATGCGAGACTGATTTGCATTTCATTGGTTTTAATGCGGTTAGCTGATTAATTATGATTTGATTTGTTGTGGTTTAAATTGCGGTGAGTTTTTGCCTCATCATACACATCTGTAAATCCTAACATATTGACATTCTGCCCAGGTGTCTTCCAACATTAATTTTTTCGTTATATATGTTATTTCCTCCTGGACTTCCTTCCCTATTTATTCTCAAACGCCGAAGACAACAGACTTCTTAAAAAAGGACTTAAATCACTGAAGCCGTATAGAAACATTAGGTGATATTATTAATATATTCTTTTATATTCTTCTTCTATACGGTTTTTCTGTTCCCATTTGCCCATTATGCTAGTTATGCTTGCTATTCCTTTCATCCAATTCCAATTCCAGTATTTTAAAATCGCTTCATTCATTGTCCCCATCTTGTACTTCTAAATAACATTTGCACGAACAGAAAACTTATTTTACAAATAAATACAAATAAAATTATTAATAGATAATTAAAATATATTCCAATTATTTTGTGAATAATTCGACTTTTTAATAAACTACACGAAATGCCACGGGAGTAAAATTTAAATTCGGTCGTTTGCTTCCATTAGGTGTTTGCGTTAGAATTACAACTTCCTCGAGTAGCTACGTTTCCTTCATCGTTCTTTACGTCCTCGGAAATTCTGCGTGAATTGAACTTTTCTCTCTGTCATGATAATGATCACTTTAAATTCAAGGGGGCGAACCGACTCAAAAACGTGGCCTTTCTTATAGGCCCTTTGAGAGTAACTGTGCGACCTAACGTGCAAAAAAATTACCAATAGAAAGAATAAATAAATAAAGCTGTTAGTATTTCAGCAGAATTCTCGAAAGCACACACGAATATATTTTTTTGTCTCTTTACTTTATAGACAGAACGATCCTGTTCATCCACAGATTTAAAATGAAGTTATTTTTCAACAACACTGTTGTGAAAGAGAAATTCTACTCTATAGTGTGAAAGAAATTTACCAAAATTTAATATTAATGCGTCACACACCAAATAAATGAATGGATTGCTTTAATACGAAGCTAAAAACTGAATCAATCCATTTACTGTAAGGGAGAAGGCTTCTCAGTTCAATGCTCTCCTCGGATATTTTTTTTCTGGCATTACAGCGTCGCTTTAAAGCTTAAAAAAATATTTTCCGTCCGAAAAAAGATCTCTTTGGTTTAATAAATTGCGTTGTCGTCGAGCCTGTGGGAAGTAAAAATATGGGCTAACTCTTCCAGTGGCCATTACGCTCGGGTTATTCAAATTTAGATAATGGCCGTCAAGTTTTGTTTTCGTTATAAATTGCATCGCTTCGCCGCCTTTTGCTTCGCCTGACATCGGCCACTTATCTGCGCATTATTACCTCTTATCAATCATGGCATCATAGTAACCTCGTAATTGTCTGAGGTCAATACTTTTATTTATTTTCATTATTATTCAAAAAAAGTTTAAAATCTTCCGGCATAATAAAAACCAAATATTTTAGATTCTTTGTTTATAATTCGTAAATAATATACATACACATATCAGCTTGGAAAGACTATCTAATATTTTCGGTGACTTTTTCCATTTGTTTACTTTTCTTGTATTCCTGACTTCAATTTCAATATCAAACAATTTCATATTTTTCCTGCTGTTGGTTTTTTTAGAAGTGCCTTCTGGTTCAAATCATTAGCTGATTGTGCTAATGCTTACTTTATTTTCAGAAAATTAATACAATTAAAAAAAACTTTCTGAATTGTTTATACAAGTATAATGTACAAAATATAGTAGCACAAAAATATAGTAACAGTCCTGCAGAAGGAAGCTTTCAAGTGAAATCTTTTTCAAGCCAAGTAAGAAATATTTCATATGATGGATGAAAATATTATTGGAAAAGTAATACGATAAATTTTCACTGCAATTTCCATTACAAAAGCAATTTTCAAGTGTGCCTGGCTCCCTAAGAAAGAAGCTTCAATAAAATTGTAAGCTCACTTATACATTTCGATGTTACTTTTCGTCTCGTTGCAACAACAACTAAATAAGTGTCGTAAACTTATGCAAATTGCGAATTACTCCGCAGAGAACCACGAAGCAGTAGTTTCCCATTAAAAAAACATTACCAATTAATTTAACATTGAGAAGCTAATTAATTCGCCCATTACATGTTTTTTCCTAGCAAATACTAGCGCGCAAATGAATTTAAGAGATCACTTAAGATATTATTAACTTGACTCGCGCTTATAATTTCCAACACAGAAATAAACGTGGATGAAGCGGAATTACAGCACACTGCTTTGCGTAAGCTCGAAATGTGACACGGTATTAAGTAAAGAAGATTACTTGCTGATCTTTTACGACAACAGAACGCCGCGCACCCTTGGCGGAATTTAAACTCTGAAAGCTTGGCAAAATTTAAACCAAAAGCTGCTGCACTTGCAGCAAGTTCATTGTTCTGAATAGATAAGCAAATATGTATACGTGAACATAAAATAAAATGCAATACATAGTTTCAAAGTTTAATTTGATTGCAATGGTCGAAATTAAAGGGAAATTTAATTGAAAATATAAAATAAAACATTAAATTAAAATTAAAGTAGGTTCTTGTCCGATGAAAATTGTATCACAAATTCTTTAACACGGACACTAAAAATGCACACTACCACATTTTTAGTGTCCGGTTTAAAGAATTTGTGATTAAATTAAAACTTCACTAGCTTCATAATAAATAAAAGTTATTTGTGTTTTATTTTCGTAAAGGGAATGGGGTGCTGTTTACTTTAAGGGTTGGTTTGGGTTGGGTTAAAAAAATATTTTTTTGTCTTTCTTTATTGGAAAATGTATTCTGTGTTAAAGAATATGGGATATTGTCATTATGGTTAATCAATACAAACAGTTCCTGTTATAAAACAAAACTAAATTTAGGTATCTTTACGTTAGTGAGGAGCAGGCAGACGTCTCGCGCATTAAATGCGTTTTATGCGGCATGTCGACGTTAATCTATTAAATCGAGTGCATTGTTATGCATACATTTACAACGAAACCAATTTGATACTTACTTAAGCCACTTAACATCAATTTATTTCATTGCTAATTGAAATAAAATAAAAGATTTAATTAGACGAATTCCTTATGTATAGGGGGGACACGTTTTATTAAAACTGAATGTGTTTGGGGAATTATATTTTAATTCTGTTGTCTACGCTTAAGTAAAAATTCTGCTTCTATTTCAGGTTTTACTGGGACCTGTGCATGCTGTTGTTATTGGTAGCAAATCTCATAATCTTACCCGTCGCCATTAGCTTTTTCAACGATGACCTGAGCACACGATGGATTGCCTTCAACTGCTTGTCAGATACAATTTTTCTCATCGACATCGTTGTAAATTTTAGAACAGGTAAGTTTCTTCTAATTCGTACGCGTCACACCACGTTTACCCTTCGTCGTTTAATGAGAACATAAACGTGAAACTTTATTTTTATTTTTATCGTCGATTTGCAAAGCACGTTTCCGTGCCTAATACAAATATCTGCTGAGCTGCGCCCCATAAAACCGAACTAGCGAAAACTACATGGAAGGATTTTTAATCGCAATTCAAGGAACTTCTCGCGGATTTCTTAGAAAAGAATTCTTTCAGAATCCTGCATCTGCTTGGAGAGTAAAGTTATATAACTGACTTTTTCAATAATCTAGTTAATTAGAAACTTCCTTTTATGTTGTTAGGATAAAAGTAAGAAGCAACAAAACATATAAATTGTAACTATTTGAGTCGAATGTTCCAAGTATACAACTTTCAACGATTCGGACTTCAAATAACTTGTGGTGAAAACAAGGGAACAATAACCTCGACGTGAGCAATCGTAGCGCAAGTGCTTAATAATTTAATAACGTTCAATTTTGGTAAGACTAGAAGGTAATTTAATAATTCCTGTAAAATTTTGTCTGAACTTTGAGTGTAATTTCAATTATAGGACATTCACTTCCTTAAAAAGACAACACACACAGTGCAATTTCAAGTTTTTTATTGAAACATTTAGCAATAAGAAGCTAGTAAATTGATGAACACTAAAAGGTGTACAATTTAAAACATGTAAAAGATTCAAAACACAGTTTTAGAGTGAACTTACTTATAATTAAAATAATAATAAATATAAACTACAGATTTGCAAAAAACTCTAATAATTTGTCTATTATTACTGATTTTACTGATGGATTCGACGCAATCTCCACTAGCAAAGAGTGGACGTTTTTTAACGAAAAATCTTGGAACAAACCCTTCACTGATTCTACCAAGTGTTCACGTTGTTCGGGTGTCATTCCCATAATCATGGTCGCGACCGAATAAGTCACCTTTCCAATCGTTGCAATAATAATTGCACCTACAATAAATTACATATATTAATTAATGACTTACGTTTTTAAAAGTTCTTGTATTTCTTTGCTGCATGTAAAATCTAAAGAGTTTTCTTGGTTTGAAATTTACAAAAAAAATATACTGCCAGCATTACCTCCCAAATCAGTTGAATTTCTACCAAGGGCTTCCAATTCCGAGAGCTTCGGATCTTCTGAAATAAATAACGAATGATATCTTAGTAAGCACAGCTCTTAATTTAAGAATCGAGAGATTAAATTAATTGTGTGCAATAATTATAAATCGAATTCATTCTTCAGTATAAACCCCCCCAAAAAACTGCATAATTAGATATAAAATACCTTGCTCTCGTATTATTTGCAAATTTTCTTGTTCTGCAAGCTGTTGAAGGATGTATATTATGTCCCCCGGATCGATATCCATTTTGTCAACCTCGTAAACGCCTGGCAAACACAAATCAACTAAACATTGCCGGGGGCAGTCTACCTTATCAAACCCCACTCAAGTTATCATCAATGCTCCGTAAAGTATGAGCTACCGTAGTATTTATCACGCGATGACAGTCGGCAATCGAATAATGAAAGGCACTCTGCAAACAACACGATCCCCCTCAGAATAAAATTAATTAATTTCATGAATGTTTTAATCTCAATCGAGTCGCGAATCGAATTAATTGAATGCATTCATTTCAAGCTCTAAGTGCTCTAAAAGATAATGATAGTTTTAAGGCAAATGATGTCAGTTAATTAAATGCTACGTAAACAGATTAGGCATTTACGCGAAGAAATAATAAAAATGAAGTTCTTTTATGTGCGTGTAACAATAAAAGCCGTTACTGATTTGGATTAGATAAAGTGTTTTATTTTTAATTAATTGTATGTGAATCACTTTCTTTGTATTTGAAGTATAAAATAATTCATTTTATCAATGTAATCGAACACTAGATGAATGTGTTGTCATTTATACGTAATTTAAATTACTGTATTGGCAGAATTTTTAACGATAATATTAATGAAATATCAGTAAAAATCTCATAAGCCACAAATTTTCGCCCTTTTCAAATATATATGATTATTTAATCGCCTACATTGAATAAAGGCTTTATTTATAATAAGCTTATTTAATGAACGAGATATTTTGCTCAGTAATAATCAAACAGCGGAGAAAATATACTCGTGATGTAGACAACTAGCTGACCAACTTGAGTCGACTACATTTGCTCACCCGAAGAACTTCATTAAAATTTAAGTGGTCCACTGTGCTCAGATGATTATTTCCCACTCTATGGTGATAATGTATTTTGAAAATCATGTAATTTAAAATTAATATGATATAAAAGTGGCGAATAAAAAATTTATTTTCAGGTATAATGCAGCAAGACAACGCGGAGCAAGTAATTCTGGATCCGAAGTTAATCGCGAGGCATTACTTGAGGACATGGTTCTTCCTCGACCTCATATCGTCCATACCTTTAGATTATATATTTCTAATATTTAACCAAGTAAGTGGTGTTTAATATTAAAGCGCCAGGTAAAGTATACGTTGAATGTGTTGGTGGGTAGAGCACACCCGGAAAAGTGCATAATAGACAAAGGCAGTTCACCGCACGTGAAAGTTATGAGGAAATCTGTTTGCATCGTAGAAAGAGTACCGTCTGTTCATTGTGCGTGATGTTATTGTCATTGTGATTCTTTTTTTGATAAACGTTACACGTACGACCGCTCTGAGGTGGGAATTCGAGCAACAATTGGCAACGTGTGATAATTTATGCGCAATAGATTGCTAAGTGTATTTGGAAATGCAGGAAAACTTCTTTCCTACTTTACAAACCATGCAAAGTTTTTTTTTTCAGTTAAATTATTCGTTTGTTTTGTAATACACGAGCATTTCAGTTATCAGAAATGCTGTTAGGTAAATAGAGCTATCAAATAATATGTTCACTGTTAAAGGCACACGAGCAGAAATAACATATAGGAAATCAAGTTAAGTGGCCTGTTTAAAATTAGTTGAAAAAACTATACAAGGTGTCCCAAGAAGAAGTGGAGGTCATCCTATTTGAAATGCCATTGGAAACGTGTATTAATTAATATTTACTTTTATGCAATTATTTTGACTTTTAACCACTCTTATTCAATTTTATCGGTATTTGCCGTTACCTTGGTTTTTTATATAATCGAAAATGATTTTCATTTTTACTCATTAAGTAGTGATATTTAGTGACAACTTAAGTTTGTTTAAAGGACTTTAGAGAATGTTACCTTTAAGAAATCATAAAAAAACAAACCTTGTACATGACGTTTAGACTAAACTAAAAAAAAAAATGGATTTATAGCATGCTGCCTGCTCGAAGATGTTAGAAACGCAGAGCTGGAATATTTTTTGTTTCGGAGAGCATTTTTCTTTAAATGTGTATGTATGTACATGTGTTATCTGTTTTGTTGCTGTAGATTTGTTGGGCGTAGATGTTCATTTGCATATTACCGAAACATTAAAACTACTGTTCCAGGATTTCGGCGAAAGTTTTCAAATCCTCCACGCGGGCCGTGCGTTGCGGATATTGCGGCTCGCAAAGTTGTTATCCCTCGTGCGTCTACTCCGTCTATCCCGTCTAGTGCGATACGTCAGTCAATGGGAAGAGGTCTATGTAAGTAAAAAAAATTCATAAGCACTTGTGCGCTAAGGCTTCACGCATTGTTCAACCATTGATTGTTTTCCTTTTTGGAGAGATTTGTTTCATTTATTTTGTTTGTCGAGGTGCAAGTCAACCGCACCTTTAGCGCTCCCCCCTTCCTCATTTCCATCATGAACCTGCATTTGATCGGCAGTGTTGTTTATTTTATGTGAAATTGTCAAAGGAGGTATTTACAAAGAAGGCGATAGATTTTTAAGGGAGCTGGGAGCAACGATCGCTGGATTATAATGTGGGCTTTGGGCTTTTGCTATAAGCTCAGGCAAGCTTGGAATGAGCCTTAAACTTTTTTGCTGTTTCGAAGCACCCTCTCATAGTAACAGTTTGCACTTAGCTTCAACTTCCGAAAAACATTTCCTCCTCAAACTTCTAGACACTTTTGGAAACCGCATTTGAAAACTCGTTTGTGTACGGTAACGCTCATTTGTTTGTGGAAGGACGACATAAACAAACAAACAGAAACAATTACTCGTCAATATATGTACATACAATGGTAAGTCTGCTAATAGAAGATTTAATCTTTTAGTACTGAGTGCCAAGCTTCTCCGCTTTGTTCAGTATTATAAGCAGAAGGATTTTTTCAACCAAATAACAGATTTTGTAATGTGCTTAAGCCTTATTTTTAAAGCTTTTCGAACTTATACCTTTTAAATATGCTACTGAGGCTGTTGCATTAAATCTTGACGAATAATTAGCTTTTGCAAGTTTGATTGCCTTCTTTACATGAAGCAAAGTCAACAATTTGGTAAAAATGACTTTTTTTGCTTCTGCAAGAAATCTTTGCAATTTTTTCTTATATGTAAACTAAATGTGTCAGTTGTATTGAATTCTGCTTTTGAATTAAAAGAAGATTGTTAGTGTTAGTTTTACGAGGCAGAAGGCTCGATTTCCCTTTTATTTTATGAATTTAGAAAGAAAGTTATGTATACATTTTTCATTTAATTTTCACTCTTAATTCTTTCTTTCTAATTAATCACCTTATCAAGCTCAAATTTTCACTGCATTTTTGCAAAATATTTTGCCTTCGCCCTTATAAAAGTTCTCATTTTTCTCCGTGAATTTAAAATTATATAATTCCTTTTTTTTTCTCTCCTGAGTTTCTTTCTCTTTCTTGGTTGTACAAGCTGTTGTGTACGATATTTCTGTGCACCAGTCGCGCTCGTCTTATTTAATGAAGGCAGGACAAAAGCCACAAAATTTTCAAGTGGTATCGATTTACTTGGACGCGAATGTACACACGCTGTTTATTTTTAAATTTCACCGAGTTGTGTAATTATAAGGGTTGATAGTCGGCCAAAATTATCATTAGCTTTAATGAAACTCGTACATTTTAATAAATCCAGGGATTATGTACCTACCACCATGATTTACATTTTTATGAACGTTGTTTAATTTCGCCAGGAACTGCAACAGAGTAACAATAAACGTGTTGGAATTGGCTTCCGGTTGTAACCTCGTCACATTGACTTATTCTACTGCCGACGTTTCGTTATCCATTGCAGAAGAACTTCCTCAGGGCTGCTGCTGCTGCTGGTGATGTTGCTGCTACTTCTCGTTAGTCGTTGAGACTAGAGACGAGACGAGAAGCAGCAGCAGTAGCCTTGAGGAAGTCCTTCTGCAGTGGAGAACGAAACGTCGGCAGTAGAAGAAGTGAACGTGACGCGGTTCCAACCGGTTGCCGGACGACGGCCGCGGAGGCCTTCAAGTTAAATTAATAAACTGGTTTTGAATGTCAATTTTTATTTTGAAATCATCGTTCCACAAACAAATAATAGCGTCACTTAGCGTCCTAGTCAAAGTTCCGTTAGTGTCTAACGTTTCCGATTTTTAGACTTACTGAAGAAGAAAATCTCAAACGCTGTCGCACTGTAGAAGTTTAGGCTTACTATAAATATTAACGTTTCCATTTCCTGTTTCTATTTACGTTTAATTTCATTTTACCATTTCAATACATACGTATAAACATTACACAAGAACTACATCCATCTCTCAGCGTAAGACATTCCCACCCCCATATTAACATTTTTTATTCAGAGGAAAGCGACCAAATTTATAATGAACACCATTTTTATTATGAATTATATTATTTTTGACCATGATGACAGCAGTTCATAAACGTTTTAACAAAAAAAAAATTTAGGCTAGTCAACTGACAACGAAGAATTGGTTCTGGTGTTCGTATCTCTTATTTTCCCAGAATTTATACCTCTCCTTGTCCTACTCCAGATTTTGTTTTTGATTTCCCAGTTATTTAGATTAAGAAATAACGTTAATTGATTTTCTTTTCAGAATTTTTTCTTCCAACATTTTTCAAGATTAAATAAGTCTTCAGTTTTTTTTAAGAAATTACTTATGCATTTATTCTTTCTACTTCATCTTCTCTTCTTTAATTTAGTGTTTTACATGCAATAGTTTTCCTTTTTAAACATTGAACATCTGAACCAATTTAAACTTCCTACATGTTATTATTATTATACCAAAGGGAATATAACAGTGGTGTTTGGGCCCTAGATACCCATGTACCAACACCCTCCGGGTCGACAAGCCGAGTATGCGCCAGACGGTACCCCAATAACCCCACCTAGAGACAGGACCACCGAGGTGCTTCATTACTCTTTCTGTCTGTCTGTCCATATACCCGCCAAGAGCTGTCTCATAGAAACACAAAATGAAACAGCTCAGGGCTTTTGGAATGTCAATGTTAGCGCGATAGTTAAATGTACCGCCGTATGTGTTGTTGTGCATCTTGGACAGTTTAATTAAGCCCCCGAAAAAACAGGAATCACTCACACATACCCACATGACACGCAAACACAGTATATGTGTTTTACATAGATATTTTGTGTTCTTATTGTATCAATGCACAACGAGAGACGTTCAGAAATTTTTCTTTTTGATTTTATTTTTGAGTGCAATCTCTTGCATAGCACGTTCTTTTGTAGACTGTAATAGGAGCTGTAGTGATCTTGAAAAATAAATCACAGAGATCTACGCTTATGTAAGTCATTAATGTTGTTAGATGTTAGAGATTAGATAGATGGTCATTTGTTCGAGTAGTTTCACGAAATTTGAAATACCTGATCGTTTTGTTGTAGCCCTAAAAATAAATCACATCAAGAAAGAAATTACGTGTTAATGTGTAAGGATAAAAATACGAAGAAAAAATCGATTTCCTAATTTTCTGTTCTGTCAAAGTCGCATGCGACATTTAACCTTGGCCGCCTTAAACGAGCTTTAAGTTAAAAATAAGTTTCTGTTTATAAAGTATGGTAAATGTAAGTTATTTACAAACAGAAAATATATATAGGTTCAATACAAATAAACTTGCCCGGTAGTTAGTCATTGGTGATTTCTAAAGAGAATATTTTGTTTCAAAAATAAACATTTTACACATTGCAGTTGATTTATGATTTGTGTTAAATAAAATTAAAAAGATAAGGAAATGACAATAAAATATGTTGACTAAAAAATATTTTTAGCCAAGAAAATAATAAAAAATTAGATCAGCATGTTGTTTTCGTACTGGCTATACTAAACACCCATTTCCAAGCGTCTGTACGCAAGTTAACACTAGACTGATAATTTTTTTATTATGAAATTTACTATGAAAATTGTCCGCTGCGACTGCGATCGACTTACTATTGTCCCTTATCCTTCGACAATCGCCTTACAAACTGGAGATAAAAGAAAATCTAGTTAAAGGAGTAGGCATGAGAATTCAATCTCTCAAATCGAACATACATGTTCCAGAACGGAATCACACTTAAATCTGTAACTGAACCTCAAATCCAAGCCAAGGAATCCTATCAACTGGGCTCTGTAACTATTTAATAAAACAAATTTTATTTGTGCAAAAGAAGAACGGATTCTTTCTATTCAATTCTATTACGTCCTTTTTTTAAATTATTCATGAAAATAGTCAGTGTAAGCGAAGGCAAACCATTGCCTCATTCATATTTATTTGTTGATAAAATTCGTTGTTTCGTGCTTACAGAGTTCTGTCAAAATAATAAAATTCCTTCCCTTTTAATTTTGTTTTGCAAATAGAAAGTAATTTTAATCGGAACACTCGATTGGTTAGACTTGGAACAACCTTAAAGGGACCTCAAAGTGATTTTCCCCCTGCGAACTGAAATATTTAAAACATTGTTATTGGATATTAGGTGGCTGACATCATAATGAATCAATCAAATTTAAATAGCCACCGCCCACGCAAGTGGAGTTGTAATTCGCCTCCACCTGCCGAAGAAGTAGAATTTTCTTAACTTGACGATTTAAGGCTATTCAGATTGGTGCGTCTGCGATAAGGTTTGAAATTTTCCACGAAATGTTTGTGCTAAAAACAAGACTTATATTGTCTTAAGTCGCGGTTCTAATTCCTTTATGACTGAAAAATTAGTCCCTTGGTTTACACTAAGATACAGACCCTGAGTTTAAAGCTACGATTTATGAAATAATAAATTTTTCTATAGAATTCCGGTTTCTTACAACTTCGCACAATGGAAGGGGGTGTTTGGTACAGCCACGTTACAGCCCTTCGGTATATTTTAAATTCTATTGTAATTAGATTATTCCAGTGTAATAAGCTAAGGCAGAAGTTTAAGTTTCTGAAGGAATAAAATTTTCGAACACAAAAGTAATACATACATAGAATTAAGATTGTCCCTTGGTTTTGGGCTGAATTAAGATTGCTAGAATGAATTGTACCTCATTCAGACACAGACAAAATCGTGAAAATATTATTTTTCTTATCTTTGTAATTTTGCTTTTAATATTCACATTTCCAATTTCCAATTGATTTTTTAATTAAATCATTTATATTAATTTTCTGTGTTTTAGTTTAGTGAACCCGCAAGTAAGTAAGTAATATGCTTACAAAACAAAATAAAATAATTATTAGTGGATCTGATTTTCTTAAAATTGGGTCCATAAAATATTTTGGACAAACTCTTCTTAGAAAAGTTATATAAGTTATAAGAAAACAATTTTTCATAATTTTTCTGGTAGCTGAAATTACTTTTGGATTTATAATTTTAATTGACTAACTAATCTTATCTCATATGATAACACAAGCGAGTTGTATTATGTGAATTATTGTTGTATTATATTTTTTGTTAATTAAAAATTTCATTTTTTTTAATATCGTGCATTAATTGTTTGTACTAAATAAAACAACTTCAATTTCATTTCCTATATTCTTCTTAAAATTTTAAATATCCAAGAACAGCGGTTCCCAACAAGTACTTCAGGAAATTTGTTTATTTTTTATCTGTTTATAATAAATATAGAATATGTATAAAAAAAATCTAGAGATCTAGTGAAAAATTGAATTATTCTTCCATTACTGATCTTTTTTTGTATTTTTCGTAAATCGCTTTATTAGACCTGCTGCTTTATTTACATTCTGAAAAAAATGTGATTTTTTTAATCAAGGCGAGAAAGTTTTCACACCTTAAATAAGGAGAAATTGAGGAATAAAATAGCTTTTTTTGTATTTAAATGATAAGTACTGTTAATAGGTAAAGGTCCTGCAAAATTGAATGTATCATCATCAGAAAGGCCTGAAAGATTTTACGTATGCGTCGTTTATTCGAAGAAAAAAATGTCCTACTATTTACAAAACCACGGTTTGAGAACTGCTAGTAAATTGATGTAAATTTAAGGAAGTGTCTATTGGAAGTATTATTTATTTAAAGAAGATGCAGTTCGACATGACTCTGAATTATAAACAAAAATAAAATACATATCGATATTTCCATATAATATGAAATTTAGAATTGTCAGCGGTTCCCAAAATTTGTCGTTTTTCTATGATAGAAAAAATACCGAATTTTAAAGCAGTGATTTAATTTTGATAGTTATTTGTATTACAATGGGCTACATTATTGTGAAATGTTATTCTTATCTTTGAAAACGATTCATTTCATCACTCATCTAGTTCAATGTGTTCATGTTTAATTTCTTGACATGTTGCTGCCTTAAACTGTCCTTTCTCTTCTGTATCTCGATTCTGTTCTATAATTTGAGTGAGTTCTTTTTTGTTTTCTTTTAAGGAATGCGCGCTCTGTCCGTGTTCGCTTACGCACTGCATAACTTCAGTACCTATGTTTTTTTTTTCTTCTCTTTTCCGTTTTACTTGTACTACTAACTTTCTCGCTCTCTTTTACTACTTAAGTCGTTTCTTCTGGAAACTAGTGTGCCACGCTTTTTCTACTACCTTGTGTTCTTCGCTTTTTCTAGATCTTGCAGAACCTCCAAAAAAAACGAACGGAACGAAGGGGGCGCCTCAGTTCGGAGCTCGACAAGTCTAAATACAGCAAAAGCAATCTCATATTTAAGGTAACACGCTTCGAGCTTGCTTGGCATTGCGCATGACCGACCGCGGCGCCTCTGCTTCCGCTTGAAGCTTTGGTTTCCGGCGCCAACACCACCAGTCTCCTGATTTAAACAGTTACTGTTCGCCTTTTTATTTAAACTATGTAGAAATTTTTTTATTTTTGCATGTACATATACACAACCTTTTGTATATAAGCTTTTATTTCTGAGGCCAAAAATACCTAACACCAAACACATGAAACAGACACACTGGTTGCAGTAGACAGTTGATTTCAAAAATTACTTTAGCCCCATGAGGTAAGTTACAAATGTACATACATTTTGCGAGTGCATTTCCTAGCTTGTTTCGATTTTTTACACACATCCACATTTGGAATGTTTGCTTTTATGTTATTTCAATTTTATTTTATTTTTGCTGTTTTTTTTACTTAGTAAGGTATGGTATACATACATTATAAATACAATATGAACATACACAACTTACATATTGTAAAGACGTTTAGATTACTAGGTGACGAACTTATTTGGAACAGAGGAATTATTTATGAACTCCAAACTCGAAATGTAACAAGTGTAAAAAAAGGGCATGAATATTATATAAGACCAAAGTAGATGTATCACGCAACACAATTTACCGATTATATTATCGACTAAAGCAGATGCTTTTACGAGAGTTTGCTTGAGCTTTTATGATCTGACTAGCACAGCTTTGTGATGGCTTCAAGCGTTTTAAAATATGTTAAACTCCCTAGATGAGAACGAACAGGAGACCATGCTTCGTTTTTCAGTTGTTGTTACACCGTCTTAATTACTATGGATTTATTTTTTCGTTCATTATGTTTCGTTTCAGCGTATGTCTTTACTAATTATTACCAGTCACAGTTTCGATTTTTATATTGTTACTATATTAGATAACTAGTGTACATAAGTTCGTTTAGAATAATCACCTTTAAGGACAATCGTTTTTAATAAGCACGACTTTTCTATTTTCATTATAATATTTTTATAAAATTTTTGTAAGTTGTATTTTTTTTACTGGAAACAATTGCACAACTAAAAAAAATAAATTATTTTTTTATGTACATATACTTATCCCCATAGTGCAAAATTTCTAATTGTCTTCTTTTCATAATTTATGTACTTAATAAATTTTTTACTTATCTAAACTTTCAATTATTTTTTACTTAATTTGAGCAATGTAACATAACACTTTTGTCTTCTAATTTATTTTAATCTTTCTTAATGTTAACAAAAGAAAAATGTTACACAAAAAGAAGTATTTTACAGGAATGAAATTTAGCCAGTAAGTACATATACATATTAACTTAGACTTTCTAAAAACTGACAGAATATACAAATTAATTTTCAAGTTTTTATTCTCAGGATAGTTTAGCAAAAGTGAAAGAGAACGAATAGTTTGGCTAAAAAGAAAGCGGATAGTCAGGCTAAAAAGAAAGCGGCAATTAGGCTTAATAGGGAGCGAATAATTAGGCAAGAAATATGCAAAAAACAGACAAAAGAGACGTAACAACTCTGTTAAGAAAAGGTAATAACTGTGTGTTAAAAAAGGTACTATATTATTGTAAAAAAAATACGTTATAGTTCTATAACTTACTTACATTTAATGATGATGTCTCTAGAAGTCTTACTTTATCATACGACTGGTTCTGGAGGAACTTACTTTATCATACGACTGGTTCTGGAGGAAAAAAACATAAAAATAAACAAAAAAAGATTATTGACTATCTGCTTTCTGTTAGTTACTTTACTTTAAAATTAACTTCCCATTTATTGCTTAAATCACCTTAAATCAATTTTAGTAATGAAAGAAGCAGTTTTGTAATAAGTCAGAAATATAAATTGTAAGTTCTCATTCGATTTTTCAAACGTTGATTACTTTAAGCGAACTTTCTGCAGAAGTAGTTTTAAACTACATCATGTACAGGGTGCTTAACGATGTCATTCGTAATGTTTCAGTTTCTTAATATGGCAAGCGTGTTTATGAGGATATTCAATTTAATTTGTATGATGTTACTCATCGGACATTGGTCGGGGTGTTTACAATTCCTGGTGCCCATGCTGCAAGGATTCCCTCCACATTCCTGGGTCGCGATTAACGAACTGCAGGTAAATTATTTTCACCCCTTCAATAAAAAAAGCGTATGCACAGAGCAAATGGATTTTACATATTCATACATTGTTATAAACGTGATAACAGAGCCTTCGCATTTTCATTCTAAATAGTATTTGCATTTTTCCGCTCACGTAAATTGAAATGGGAATACTATAGTTCGATTAATTTATAAACGAAATTTTATTTTATGTTTGCTCTGTGAATTTCTTTTTTTATGTCTGAGTTTCACTGTTTCAGGAAGCATCTTGGCTGGAACAGTATTCATGGTCGTTATTTAAGGCAATGTCACACATGCTGTGCATAGGATACGGAAGGTTTCCTCCTCAATCCCTGACAGACATGTGGCTTACGATGTTATCCATGATATCCGGGGCTACGTGCTACGCTCTGTTCTTAGGTCATGCAACGAATCTCATCCAAAGTTTAGACTCTTCAAGGCGGCAGTACAGAGAGAAGGTATTTACTGAATTACATGATAATTAAAACTTGATAGGATCTATTCAAATCACAATGTAAGCTACAACTACTCGATACATTGGGCGCATTCGAGTGTCGGTAATCGGGCTATGAAATGGCTTTCAATTTGTTATGGTCCACTAAATATTTGGAGTTACATTCCGCAATATCCGATAAAACTTTGCATATTGTTTGCAAATTGCATATACGAGGATACATTATAATTATAAATAATGGACTATTCAGGGAAGACCGGCTTTACGCGTTTAATGCGGGTGTAAATTACTGGTGCGTTTCTGTGTGGTTTTACAGTAACGGAAGGCATATAAAAGCTATAAAATATTCAATTTTATATGTATGCACGTATTGTACATTTACTATACGATGGACATCAACTATTTTATGAAACATGTTAACGTTGATTTCGATTTGATGATTTTATTTCGAATTGTGAACGATTTCTAGAGTCATAACCCAAATTTACACATTGTATATACATATTTATGTTCAATTCGTTTACTTGTTATGTAAAAACTATCCTCTCATTTTTATTCAAGAATTGTAACACCCTATATATCATCCGATTTTTCTAATTATAAGTTGAATTTGCATTTGAGCTTAATGAGAGTGGTTTTTTTATTTTTAACCATTTATGAAAATTATTAATAACTAAAGCGCCGAAACTTAGTTGAGAATATAGACAATGGAAAACTTTTGGTCCTTTTTTGTCTATGCAAAATCCACTATGTATGAGAATACGTTCCACACACAATGGCCATTTAATATAATATGTGGGCAATAATATTTTACGTCATTGTATTTGAGGGTAGAACCAAGTCAGCGTTCTCTTCAAACTTCAGTGAGTATCTGAAATGGGTCGGATAATTACACTAACAAGATGCGATCGATAATTAATTGTATAATAAATTTTAATTAGTAGCAAGCGGACCATAAAATTTTATTAATTACGCCGCGAATTAATCTTCATTATCGCCTACTTTACGGTGTCTTAATCGCATCGCTTGAGAACGCTTTCACTTTCTTCTTTGTTGTTGTTTTCAGGTGAAACAAGTGGAAGAGTACATGGCGTATCGAAAATTGCCTAGGGAAATGCGGCAGAGAATTACGGAATACTTCGAGCATCGTTATCAGGGCAAGTTCTTTGACGAGGAGTGCATATTGGGGGAACTCTCGGAGAAGTTGAGAGAGGACGTCATCAACTACAACTGCAGGTCTTTAGTGGCTTCTGTTCCTTTCTTCGCGAATGCGGATTCTAATTTTGTGTCGGATGTTGTTACTAAACTGAGATATGAAGTCTTCCAACCAGGTGATTTTAATTTATCCATTGATTTTCTGATGGTATAACCAAAGACTTGCTTTATTTTCAGGTGATATTATTATAAAGGAAGGTACTATTGGTTCCAAGATGTACTTCATACAAGAGGGCATAGTGGATATAGTGATGGCCAACGGTGATGTAGCCACCAGCCTCAGTGATGGTTCTTACTTCGGAGAGATCTGCCTTTTGACGAACGCCCGTCGCGTGGCATCGGTGAGAGCTGAGACCTACTGCAATCTATTCTCTTTATCCGTGGATCACTTCAACGCCGTCTTAGATCAATACCCTTTGATGAGAAGAACGATGGAATCGGTAGCCGCCGAGAGGTCAGTGCGTTGGTTGGTATAAAAAACCCACGAGGTTTTATTGAATTATATTTGTCTCATCGCTTCTTGTTGTCTACTCTAACCTATGTGAATGAAATCGATTACTTTCCCATGGTTAATTTTGTTTGGTTCCCTTTAATTTGGTTTGTTTATCATGGTGATTTGGTATTACACTTTTTATTTGCACCACTCGTCATTCTCACACTGTACACACTCACGGATGGGAATATACACGCCGAAAATAACCCCCATATTTTAATTTGCTAACATAAAGTACGCTTTCGCTTGACGTGAAATAATTTGTAAATATATTGATTACAATGCTTGTGGAATGAAAAAACAAAAAAGCTGATTATAATTCCAAATATACCATGAACTATCCACATAGTTTATGTAAAATCAAAATTACCATTAAATTCATTACGTATATACAACATCTTTTGATCGTCCTGTGAAAAAAAAAATTACATCTCTCTACGTATATGTCCATGTTCCGCTCCTGTAGTCGTTTCAATTGCACTGAAATTGAAACGTCAAACTAATATTTCTAAGACAGGAACATTGTATAGTAACTTCTCAACGTATAAACGGATATTATCATAAATGAAATTTTGAGTAGACATTATGACAAATCTTCAAGATAATTTGGTCAAAAAATTGAATGTGTCTATCTCACTCTAGGAAGTTATCATCCGGTATTTTTTTAATCGACCTCCGTATATGTAAATGCCGTTTATTATATTTTTGAATTTGCTGACTAAATAAATTAATACGAATAATTCTTCAGTGAAGTAAAAAAAATAAAGGAAGAGACAACTTGTAAATGAAAATACCTTAAGAAAATTTTCTGCTTTTTGTATTTTATTAATTAAAAAATTAAGACTAATAGTTTTCTTTGATAATAACATTCTAAGCTTTTCCAGCAACATATTTAGAATTTATTTACTTACTGAAGAGTCCTCTACAATATACCGGCTGTTTCAAATTGGGTGTGCACTGAAGGTATCTCCTAAACCATGAAAGTTACAGATTCGATTAAATGGAAGAAAAGTTGCACCAGTCATTGCTTAATTCGTATCCATTAACAGAATCAATTTTCTCTTAATTGTTCTTGAAGTATTGGTGAAAATGTAAAAATATCGATTTTCTTTTTTCCTCTGTAACTCCCTTATTAAAAATAATTTAGAAATTCTGTCTTAACTTTCTACAGGTACTTTTGGATTCTACTTTAAATAGGGGCAGTAGAATTGTGGTCACACGTTTCGTCTCTCCGCGACCATCCTCAGTTTACATTTTTTAAATATAACGTATACCTTTTTATTATCGTATTTGTTGCCATTTTTTCTCCTGATTGTAATGGTATATCACACTTAATTGTTGATATTAATTTGAAGCTTAAATAATACAGATTTTTATATGAAAATTTTATTTAATACATAATTTCAAATATTTAGTTCATTTTCTTAGGTATAGTGTAAATTTCAATGAATTACTTAATATCTATCTCTTTAGTTATTGTATAATAAATTCTTTTAACGGACACTGATAGTGCACATTTGTAGTATCTGTTAAAAGAATTTGTTATACGAGATAGTTGTTGACGAGGCTAATTTTACAAACAAGGGAATATTTAATAGAAATGTACATAGATATTGGTCCAGGGAGAATCAAAAAAGATTTCAACAAGTGTGACCGCAGATACAATTCAGCTTAAATGTTTGGTGTGGTATTTGGCATAATAGAATTAATGGTCCGATCATTTACGAAAATCATGTAACAGCTGAACGTTACATCGATTTTTTAAGGACAGCATTGAAAAACATTTTAGATTACATTCCTCTAAATCATATTATGGAATTGTAATTTCAAAATGATGGAGCACCAGCACATAATGCTGAAATAGCAACAAATTATTTGAATCAAACTTTTCCTGATAGGTACAAATGGACCTGTCGCGTGGCCTCTAAGATCACCAAATATTAGCCCTTTGACTTTTTGTTGATTGATTGATTGATTTTATTGATTTTTCCTCTTCCGACATTTGAATGTTAGTTATTAATATTTAGTAAGTAAAAAAAGTACTAAGGAATAAATTTACTTATTAAATAAATCATGACGAAACTGTATCAAGCTTTTTTTATCATATTTTAACTTTACTTGAAAAAAGTATTAATTGTTATACATCACTGCAATCAGCAGAAAAAATGCTATCGAATAGAATAATTAAAAGATATACGTTGTATTAAAAAAATCGAAACTGAAGATGGTCGTGGAGAGACGAAACGTTTGACTTCAATTCTGCCACCTCTATTCAAAGCAGAATAAGAAAGTGCCTGTAGAAAGTTAAATCAGAATTTCAAAATTATTTATAATACGAGAGATACAGGGGAAAAAAGAAAATCGACATTTTTACATTTTGATCAATATCTCAAGAAGAAATAAGAAAAAATTTATTCTGTGAATGAATACGAATTAGGCATTGATTTGTGCAACTTTTCTTCCATTTAACCAAATTTGTATCTCTTACGGTTTAAAAGATCCCTGCAGTGCACACTCAATTTGAAACAGCCGGTATAATTTAAAAAATTCTTAAACTCTATATAGAGTAATTCAGAATAAGTGACCAACCCGTTAGGGGCGTATTCACTAAAGTCATACGAGTACGAAATTGCAAGAAATAAATTTATTGGAGACATTTGGAAAATCAGCGTCTTGTGAGTCCGAAATTGAAACCGATTAAGTACCGCTGAGGCCGTATTTATAAAATTACGTAAGAAAATCGTTTGATACCGTCGAGTTCAATTTTTGCGCTTTCGTGACGTAATAAAGTCATTCCATTGACCATCAACCAATTTACATCCGAATTTTCAATGAATTTTATCTCAAAAACTATGCATATTAGATCCCCTATGCATATAGCTTTTTTGCTTTGTTTTTTCATGTATTATCTGCGGCTAACGGGTCGGACACTTATTCTGAATCACGGTGTATTTAAGACGTAAAAAGGATTTAAGCAGAAGAATACTTACGTACTTCGGTGCAGGTGATTAGAAGGAATATTTGTCACGGTCATGTTTGTTTGGGATCAATTTCCAAGAGGTAGTTTTCAAGCGTGTAATCCTAAGATTTATTGCATCCGTTGACCTAAAATCTCGAAGATCTGTTATTTATGCCGTTTTACTTGATCTAAAAGCTCCGACTTGGCGAAAACACAATAATCAATTGACAAGCATAAAGATGTTAATAATAAAAAAGAAACTTTAAACATTATTTAAACCAATTTCAAAAAAGTTAAACCGGTTAAACCTATTTGTATCCACAAACAATAAAACGCCATTTTTTAATTAAATAATTGAATTAATTATTTGGTTAATAGAATTTCGATGTCAATGCAATATTAATTTTAAGGTAATGTCGAAAACTAAAAAAATTCAACAAGATTTCACGGCGGTTTTGAATACCTTACAGTACCACCTTTGTTTCTTTTGATGAAAGTACATGTGGCCAGCCTACCTTTTTGACACATCCTGTATATTACTTACTTATCCGTCCGACAACTTTCTTTTAGTGTAATGAGTTTGGACTTCCCTTGATGAAATGCTTCTATTTCGCTCTCTATACCGTGTTTCATAAATATTAAAATTTTACTTATAAGAAAAATTCTAACCTCAAAATGAGGGCAAAATTTTTAAATTCTGTATTTTAGTTGGCAACTTAGATATGAGTTGTTAAAAATATATAAATGTCAAGAATAAAATTCTTTAAAATATGTTTATCTTGTGCACTCTATGCCTCTTGTTACGTGGATGTTTCGTTGTATATTAACAGTTTCCTTGATGCACAGCAAAATATCCATATACCAAGCGCTGCAAAAATTTGTTTCCCGAAAAAAGAAAACAAAAGTTCTAAAATATTAAAGTTTTATATTTCACGAATTTAATTCAAAAAAGATAAAGAAAAATAATACAACTAGGTGAAGGATAAATGAAATAGATGATTGCCAAATGGGTTTAAAATATGGGGGTTTATTATTTTTATTTAGTACACAATCAAGGGCGATGTTAATTGTAATTCAATAAAACACCACTACACACAGCAAATCTGTAGAATTTTCTTATTTAGTTATGTGGAATGATTTGTATTAGATAAGTTTCTAAATTGATCGAAAAGCAATGATATGTTTTGACTGACATATTAAAAGTAACTTAAAGATTAAATTTCATTTTATTCTATAGCAGACTTCACTTAGGTACGATATAAATGTTTTTTGTTGGTTTAAAAAGTTCAAAAAATAGAATTAAATGTCAACATAAAAAAGTTTCGTTAAATCTTTGATTACAGAATCAGTAACTCTTCTTCAATTTTCTTCACCTTCTGTCGCATTAACAAAATGTCTTTTGACTTCGATCGTAAAATCATTTCAATTAATTATCGTTTCCCTCTTCAATCCCAATCCAATTAGGTGGTAACTTACACTGAATTCAAGGTTTTTTTTTCTGTTAAACTTGTAAATATTTATTTAGCACATTTCGTAGTTCATCTTTGCATTTTGAAATTACGCATTGGCATTTTGCATTAACATTTGTTGTATACTAAACGGTTTAAACAATGGGGTTTTAGAAAGTTGTACGAATGCATGGTAACTGTAAATAAATTCACTTGGTGCTTTAGTGTTACTAATGTCTAATGGGAATCTCAATGGCCTTGAAGCTCAAAATAACATGGTTCTTTCTTTGGTGGACTTTGGTGGTATTTTCTGAATTTCATCGATCAAGTTACGTGTACGTTTTTTAATTGTTTTCTTCAACTTCGTAGATTCTGTAAAAGAAAGATCGCCACCTAATGGGTCGGTCTTGTTATTGAGTGATGTTGAATCCGTCTGAGCCATGGAAATCTCGTTGAGTTCTGTGTTCTTCGATAGTGAACCCGAGAGATAAGAAATTATTGTGAAGGACGTAACTTAGTGATGCTATATTTTTTCTTTTATTTAGTTTTTTTTTATTGTCGAATGTTTGTTTATGTAGATGTTACGTTACTTTTTTTAAGTATACTTACTTATGTATGGTAAGCAAAATTTAATAAAATTTATTTTTTAATTTTGATTTTTTTAAAATTAATTTCAACTGTTATTAGGTTCAGCGTTTGATTTTAACAGGTGTTGTGAAATTCTTTTTTTGACGCCATCAACCACATAATAGTTTTTCCATTGAATAGTAGTAATGTGTAAGTGCTATTATTATTGTTTATGTGAAGTTCAGTTGATAAAAAAAGTTATTCAGTCATTTATTTGAATTGAAAAATGTTATTTTTTTAAATATTGAATTAATTTACTAAAGCGAACAATCTTAAAATTCATTAAAATGTAATTACAATAAAACATACCATTGCTTTCTTTTACTATTATGTTTTCTGTGTGTCGTTTTATGAACATTCGTTTGAACAAAGTAGTTAGGTTTTTATGCTACACAGGTTTTCCATTTTATTAGTATTTTCATTGTTGCAAAAGCTGGAATTTCAAAAGAATTAATTTAGAAATTGTCTAATCTAAAAAAAGATAATCCAATCACAGTATTCATCCAATCGTAATCAAGTGCTGTAAATTAGGCGTATTTAATGTTTGAAAAATTATTTAAATTTTTGTTTTTATTTACACAATCAATGGAAAATAGTTTTCAATTATTTTACTGCATTTTTTGGATTAATCTTACTCTGTTTTAATTTCAGCTTTTGAAAAAATGAAGAAGCAGTATTACTAACTTATAGACTGTTTTAAAGAAATTATACAGGGTGTACTGATAACAATTGCTCACTACAGTTGTTTCAAATGTCTCGAAAAATACGTGAGTCTCATATGACAAAATACTACAAAGTAGTCAAACATTTTATGGCACGATCAACAAAAGCAACACTTTTAAAACATTTTTGCCATAAACTAATCGTAAGGAGGAAGGTAATAAAAAAATTATATTAAATTAGTCTTGTACGTCATAGCTTGTACATCCTTTCTCAGAAAACTGACTTGCTTCTTTAATGTCTCTAATAATCTGCAACAAGGAAGTTTAAAGTAGGAGACTTATATCTTTTCTCTAGCTAATTATGTAATGACATAATCCCTTTTCAGTGAAGCAAGATATAATATTTTCTCTTTTAATTAACTCTATAAGAAAACACAATAACATCCAATTATTCTTTCCCAGCTTCTTTCTATCTTTGTAGTACTATATTGTATATACAGGGTACTGCATTGATGAACGCAACATAGAAAATCTCGTGTTAATTTAGAGGTATTCAAATATTGGCTTCATTGGCTGCACAGACAGATTCATCTTGAAGAATACTTTAAAAAACCTAAATTGAATTTTGCTGTAAAATAATAATTAAGGAAGCCAATATTTGGACACCTCTAAATTAACATGGGATTTCCTATGTTGCGTTCATCAATGCAGCACCCTGTATATGTTATGCAGTCACTGTCTTCAATAAGTGGACTAATCGTCTCCATCTGCAAACGTTCTCTTTCTCTTTTCTTCCATCTATGAAGATGGAACAATGAAATATGATACTGAAAGTATCATTCCACCTTTTGGAAGAATACAATACAATATTACGTACTTTATTTCATCTTCTCTTTACCTCATTGTGCGGCCAAATCATTCCATTTCAAAAAAATAATGTAACCTACAAGAGCTAACGTTTTCTTTTTTGTTCTACAGATTTAATAAGAAAATACAATCTTCTTTATCGACTCCTTTCCATCCAATATTGAAGGCAGACTTCTTCCGATTTCCATGTATTCCTATCTATGTCTAACTATTTTACCTGCAGGTTACACTTACTCTTCTTTGTTATTTCTTTGTTTAATTTTTTCTTTTTTCTCTCATTGTTTGGCAAAAACTTGCCATTTCAGAAAAAAAGCAAAGTATCCACAAGACCTAACGTCTTCTTCTCTTCTTTTTTGTTTGGTCCTTTCCATCCAGGTTTCGATCCTTTTAATAGATCTTTATCCAATTAAATGTAACAATTATCTTCAAGTCATTTCCAGTCGTTTTCCTCCCCTTTTTCGCCCATGAAGGTAAAATAAATAAATATATTGTTTCTTTGCCTGGAACAAGCAAGTGCAACTAATTTATTTACAATTTTTTTGTCAGATCTTAATAAAGAAATACAACAACATTGAAGGTAATGTTCTACTTTCTACCTAAATTCAATGCAGCAGGAAATGTATTTCCTTTTTCCGTCTTCTGTCTTCTCATGTGACCAGATAAACCCGTTTCAGGGAAGCAATGTGATCTTGAACGTCTAGTATCTTTTGAAGGTATTTGTTTAACTACTAATTTAATAATTGGAGTATTGTTCCACCTTCTGAAACAAGGAACTGCAATACAGAGGGTTGCTCCATCTTTTGTC
Organism: Dorcus hopei; assembly: GCA_033060865.1. NCBI lineage: Eukaryota > Metazoa > Arthropoda > Insecta > Coleoptera > Lucanidae > Dorcus > Dorcus hopei. The sequence continues at coordinate 38,659,038 of CM065426.1, forward strand.
TCTTTCATTGTGCGACTGAATCAAACCTATTCTGATGCAGTATTTATTACTCGTTGCCATTTTTAACAATTTTACAAGTGAGCTACTAAAGTGATACACCCTGTGTATACAAGGCCTTTCAATTTATATTAACGACATAATTATAACATTAAGTTATCATAATGTTATTGTCAAAAAAAATTAGTTGTGATTCTGAACTATGTTTTGGGCCTTAAAAAAGTTTTGGTGTTTAACTCACGTTAACTTAAATTAGGTATAAATATCCTTTGTCTGCACAGGTTAAACAAGATAGGAAAGAATCCAAATTTGGTAGCGCACAGAGAAGAAGATTTGGGTAGCGAAAGCAAAACGATAAACGCGGTGGTTAACGCACTAGCGGCCGAAGCAGACCACGTGAACATGTCCGACGAGTACGTCGGAAGAATGCATTCCAGCGACAGAAGTCTCAACGACCTGGGCAGAACGCTGCAAAAACTCACGTTGCCCAGGCCAAAATCAGAAAACAACTTTGCGTCACAAGATATACCCTTAACAAGAGCAAATGGTACTAACGGCCGGCCATCCTTCCATAAATCAGATACGTTTCATAAAGAATCCGCATTTCAATGACGCCACTCCACGCACTAGTGCTCTGTGCTGATTGATCAACTCTATGAATTGTTGGCACTGCTCAGGTACTGCAATTCTGTAGAGGGTCATCATCTATTATTTGACTGACACCTGGAGTGCTGGTGCGTGCTACTTCGGTGTATATTGTCTTAAGCAATACGTGCATTGGACACTAACCGCTAGTATTGTGCAATATTAGAATCTACTTTAAGTTAGCTTTAAATATTAGGTGCTCAATAAATTAAATAATTATATATTAGAGACACACTCTGCCTGGTTTTTGGTTACTACCAACTTCAATTTTAAACTCAAATACAACAAACCCAACACACTCTTGTATACAAGGCATGAAAAATTATAGACAGTATTAATATTTAGAGTAATAAAATTGAACCAAAATTTGTACATAATATAAATTCAGTTTTCAGTATTGTATGTATAATAAAATTCTGACGATTTTATTATGTATTTAAAAATGCACTGCGAACACAATTTTTATTCCATTTAAAACAGAAGCAACAAGAAGGTCTACAGTCAAAAATTTTATTTTCCTAAAATGCTTAAAAATATCTAAAATAAGGAACATATTAGACATATTAAACATTTTGCAAATCTATGTTCAGAAATTCAATCAACATCCTGAGATCCAAAAGTAACATCATTTTAGAAATACTTTTGATTTTCTTTTCTGTAAATTTTCAAAAATATTTTGTAATGAAGAGCCAAACAAATTGAAACGTAGAGTTATGCTTTGATGCTCCTTCTACTTGTCCGTCCTTTTCAGACCAAACTGTATGTTGTAAAATAAACCAGTGCATCTTCCAGTGAATTTTTTTTTACTACTCGCTTAAGACAACCAAAGGAACATGCTTATGTACAAACGCGCTGAAAACTGACAAAATGTACAGGCACACACGAGCACACTGTAAGCTAAATGTATAATACAACAATATGTCAATTACTAAGAACATATGACATGTACGTTAAGGCAACATTTTTGCATTAATACCTAACATAACATTGATGTTGGTATACACCGCGCACAATGTTTTCCGCAAAATAATTTCATGTACCTACTACAACACAAAAACATACGCGAGAGTGTTTATTTTTTTGAATTAATTAACAAATATACAAACAAATAAAACAAAATTGTTGTAATTAGGCAGAAATGAAGTAACCAAAAACTAAGGCCCCAATCTGCACACACAAAAAAAAAACAAACACTTGTTGCTATCTGAAAGTGAAATCCTGCTATAGGTTGGTATTAAATTATTTAAAACAAAGTGAACGAATAGGAGAAGTTAAAGTTAGTGAATTAGGCCTAAGAAGTAAAAGCAAAAGTCGCGTACTAATCTATACAAGGAGCAGGACCACGTAAGTACATACATACATATATCGTATATCAAATATGGACTTGGCCACTTCTTAATATAACTCGACGCTCTCATCTCGTTATATTTTTTTTAGCAGCTAAGCAATAGTACAGGGCAGGTAAGTTTAAAAAATTCGTGGCTAATTCCAAATTCGTGACTTTAACAAATAAAAGTAATATGTATAACAAAGAAGGAGACTCCACGTTGTTAGCTGTGATCTACAATATGAAAAGTTATCATTAAAAAAAATGGAGGTCTACTCTTGAAACGTTTTTACTACTCGTTTTATTGCGTTATAAGCTTGTTATTTATTAAATGTCGTGTACGATTTTTTATATTATTTATTTACCCCATAAGATATAAAAAAAACTTGCTTGCAAGTATTTAATATTGATAGTGCAATTTAAATTTACGTTTATTAAAAAAAATACAAATGATCGTTGAGGGTATACTACCGTTCTATTGTACCATAGCAAAAAAAATAATGTAAAATTTAGCTGTTTTAGTAGACACTTTAGTGGCATGATCTTTCTTTGTTACTAAATCTCTCGGACCACTTCTATGTATGCAAATATGTTTACATTTCCTACCAACAAATGAATGAATAGGCAATGTGATAAGTAAAAGGAATTGATGCCCATATATGTATAAAAAATTGATTTGAGTTACAAATTTAAAAAAATCGTTAACATGCCACTAAAGTAGCTTCAGTAGGCATGATTTTAACGAATGATAAATGTTTTGTTAAGTAACGTATGTACAGTGATTTTTAATAAGTAGTTGACTGATTATTATCAATATTAATTCTGTGTTAATTTGTGTTGCTGCTGTGAAGGAAGTGTTTTAGTATTTTTTATTTTAATTATTGTCACGAATAAGAGGAAGGTAAAGTGTACAAAATAATATATAATTGTTATTGTAATTAATGCTCTCTATAACAAGATGGTTTGCACTCATTTCCAAAAGTTCAATACTTATACCATACCGTCTCATTTAGAGTTGGAAACCTGCGCGCATTTCTTAAATTCTCTATAAGGTAGTTGTTTCTATTCTGATTCCATCTATTTTCAAGTTATAATGAAGCAATCGGTATACGTAATTATTACAAAAAAATTTATGCCAACGAAAATCACAAACTTGCGCTCATTTTAAGTAATAATAAATTTTGGAAATGCTCGGAAGTGTACACCATAATTTATTGATGACAAACTTGTGATTAAACTTATTTTTTTAAGTATTATTGGCTGTAACGATAGTTACCATTTAGCGTTAAGAATATCTTTTAACTTGTTTATATATTTTTTTGTTTTCTCGAAGTGATGACATTTTCGTTTAGTAATTGTTTTAGATTTATTGTACATTGCACGCCAACTGAAATGGAACGCTTAATAATTTTCCTGAACAACAAAAAGTTGAAGCAACACACTTTACAATTAAAACAAAATAAAGCAAATAAATAAATTTTACGTGCGTACCACATCAATTGACGGGCTTTATATTAAAAAAAAATATGAGATGGAATACAAGGATACGAAGGTAAAGTTCAGTTAAAGTTCTTTTGTTTAATAATAAGAAGTGATATATTTCATACTACACTTGTATATACTACCATTTTGATCTTATGTTTATGTATTAATATCTAATTAAGTAAAATGTAATATAGTTTAGATGATAAACGCAATATAAATAGTTAATAAAATGAAAGTAATTATTCTGTTTTGTATATACACATATATAAAGTCTAGGTAATTTATTTGAATTGTATCACATTCACAGTGGCAACATGGACGTAGATTGTACCTATTTATAAGTAGACTATAAAATAAATATCAATTATATCATAAATTTACGTTGAAAAAAATGATAATTAGGTTTCACGAATTCTTGCCATGATGAAATCCTAGTCTAGACTGACATTATTAAATATGCTTTGTTAATAATATTGTAGATTAATATATAAAAATGTTTTAGTTATAAAAAGATAATAGTTATTTAACACTCTAGAAGTTTAAACTGCAGTTCTGTGAAAGTCTATGATATTTTTACCAAAAGTGCTCATTGCTGTTGAATTTTAGGATGTCGTTTCGATACGGGGTGAAGAATTTTTAAATCAGTCTGAGATTTTCGCGTTCGTTACTTTTTTAATTCGCGTTCTCTCCTTACTTACCTTTTCAGGTGGTCCAACATTGTACCACAGTACTTGTTTCGACGTTTTCACCTTTGTACCGAAGTAGATAAGGTACGTTAATTTTTAAAACATGTAAATAATTGTAGAGAAGTGCCTCTTTTCAATTTTGCGCATCGCTACTGTCTTGGTCAACTATTAGAATAATCTCAAATTATTTGAATGTTTTAACTGTTGTTATTATTTGGTTTATAATCGAATAAAGCTGCATTTTTACAGTTTGTGAATCTTTTAATTAAAATAATAAACGCCACCTTTACATATATTCTGTTGACAATATACGTATTTAATTAAATTTCTTTTCTTCTTCATTTCTTTTTAAATCCTGAGTCGTTCCTTTACGTTCAGCAATATCCTGCAATCTAATACAAAATAATTTTACAAATGAAAGTTACCTGAAATGCTTCTGTACTTAGTAAGAGTCATTGCCATCATATCTTGGGTTGACAAGAATATTTCATAATCCTTTTCTAACATTGACTTTACTTCTACGCTTGTTAACGAATCCATGCCTAGTTCCGGGAAAGTTGAATGGAGATTGACTTTATTTCGGTCGCTGAAAGCTGTGGTACACTTTAGTGTTATTTGGATGTTATTAAACAGAGAGATGCATACATTAACAAAGCACGTCACTAAATAACAGATAAAGTTCTTATGAACGTGCGTTCTTACAAACCGATGCTCAAAAGTGTGCTCTAAATAAGTCATACCTAAAATTTTTAAAACTGCATCTACGACGTTATCAGCGACATCTGATGAGCTGGATTTCTCAGCAAGAACCATACTGCTAACAATAGATTCGTCCTGCTCAAGTAAAATATCTAATACCTCCAAACAATTAAATATTTTTTGCTGTGTAATTCCGTATTTCACCCATTTTCTGCTGGCATCTTCCATTTTCATCATTAAGCCCACCTTAATTGATTAGATAACAAAAACGAGTTTTTATTTAAGCATAGAGCATACCGCGTCGGCCTGACCACCATGCTATGCGTTTATCATGAGTAAATGAAGGATAGAATAGTAGAAAGCGCATGAGTAAACGAAATAGCTACATCAATCGACGTTGCCGATTGATAACGCGGGCCACGCTCCGGCCGCAGCATTCCTACCTTCGCACGCAACATTGTAATATCTCTATTTCATTTCCACACAAGTTTCAATGAGCCTCTCTTTCATTTACTCACAATTAACCGTATACCTAGTTTTGGACAGACCAACTGTGTATGCTTACATCGCCTATCGGGCCCCATTGAATTGCTAAAGCCGGAAGTCCATCTGCTTTTCGCTGCTCGCAGATTCTTTCCATTGCGGAATTGGTCATACCATAATTGCTTTGCCCTGCGTTTCCTATTCCAGAAACTAAGGAAGAGAAAACAACGAAGTACCTAAAAACATCGAGATGGAGAAGCTTTCACAACCAGTGTCTTGTTGCAGGCAATGTCACAGTACTTTTGCTGTACCGAAATTATTCTGTTTCTTTTTTATTTACAGAGTCTGAAAGTCTATTAAGTTTATAAAAGAGACTGCCAAAAAATCATCGGAAGTTCACTTAAGTTTAAAAAAAGTTTCCAGGAATCTCTTTGTGTTTGTAAAAAAGAGTCGGTAAAAATCGAAGAGTATTACAATAATACCCAGAAGAAAAATTTCTGTCATCACCGGGAGAAGATTAAATTTGCAAACCTCAACTGTGGACACATTTCTCTCGTGACTAAATCTAAATGGTGCGTAGCTATTGCCTTTGGTTTCGCCGATGCCTGAAAATTTTCCATGGTTTGAGTTTCAAATAAGGTATCTTTTATGACGACAGCGAGATTGAACACTGCTTTGACAGGACCCAAGGAGTTTGCGTGAGTTATCAGGTCGACACATCCTTTTCTTGTCGTCATGTCGTCTCTTCTTATAACAACCTCAGCACCAGACGATTGCCACAACCTAAAAGGAGTAGGTGTAAGTTTTCATAACTTCTCTGGACCTTCCTATACATTAGCATTCTTGATTGATAGCCATTTTTCACTCCTGCTCGTGTAGTTAAAATTAGTTTCTTTACTCCTTTTAACACGAGCCAATCTGCCAGTTCCAAACCAAAACCACCGAGTCCTCCCAAAATAATGTACACACCATCAGGATCACAACAGAACCTATCAAAATTAAAAGTTCTCATAAGACCTTCACTTATTCTATGCAAAAGTAATTTTACTACATATATATAAATATTTAATAGTTAATTTAAAATTTAGTAAACCTAGGTAAATCTTCAACTTCCAATTCTTCTCTTTGCATACGTATCAGGACACTTTCTATACACCTTCCATTTGCCAAAAAGTTGAAAGCATCGGAAATTTCTCCTTTTTGGAAAACTTTTCTGAGCAGTGGTTTCACCACTCCTCGTTTTATAAGTTCTGCGATATAGTACGACAATTTTGTTTTCAATTCCCGTTTTTCGCGAAGTATCATGTTCATTTTCACGCCGTGAAACGTAACCGCTTTAGAAAATAATTTCAAGTTCAGGTTGTCATCAAAACCTGAATGGGGTATTCCCAGAAACAGGAAGTGCCCATTCTGTCTTAAGCAACGAACTGGAGATAGAAATTTTTCTTTTAATTGTACGTTCAAAATTATATCTACGCCGTGGCCTTTGGTACGTAAGAAGATCATATCTTCAAAAGTTGTATCATAAGAGACGCTGATGTGGTTGCTTTTAATTTGAGAGTAGTTCAATCTCAAGTAATCTCTCTCTTCTTTAGTGCTGACAATTACGAAAATATTGCAATCAAAATGAAGTGACACATTAATGGCTGCTTGGCTGACACACCCGATTCCACTGTGAATCAGAATATTTTGCCTTCTTTTTATATTCGCCTTCTGTAAAAGAGAAGATCGCCAATACTTTCTATTTTCTTTAATTTGGGCATACTTTCCATCACCAAGGCATATATTACTGCTGAATATGCAGCAGGAACTGTAGCAGCGTCTTCTAGAGACCACGCATCGGGTATTTCCCAAGTAAAAGGTGAGTACACTATTACTTGCGGTGACGACACATAGCGAGTCAAACCCATTATTCGCTTACCACTGCAAATGAAAATATTAAAAACCCAACTAATTTATTTCATCTTACTTGGCATTTCGACCAGAAAAGTTAAACGCAAGTACGCATTCTTTTTCGTTTGAGACATCTCCTGAAACTTTACCAAACTCCTTCATTACATCTCCAAAGTTCAAGGCCACATAATGCACCTAGAAAGAACTTTATAATTATTTTCGATGTATCATTCATTAATCACTTACTAAACTAAGTTCACCTCCAGTTTGGGATCCACGACATTGCTGAAGATGTCTTTGATTATACTGTATGCCAGTCAGATCGGTTACATCTGCGTAGCAACCGCCAATTTTCAAGTTTTGCGTAAGTGGCATGAACCTATACGTTCCCCATTGTCCAGATTTCCAAACATTAACGACCAAATTCTTTTGAATTTGGTTTTGATAAAATTGATGATTTGGCTCAAATTCTGGCGCGTCGTCTAAAATGAGAAAGCAAGATACGCCGCGGTTGTTAGGCTCAAGACGCAAGCAATTTGTGAAACCCAAGAGTCCACTTCTTGGTGCTTTTTGAGAATATATTATTAACTTCTGGCCACTCTTGACTGCTTCTTGGGTAAGCGGTAGCCACGCCAAATCCTCAGATACTTCAACAAAAGTTGACGGCATGTAATCAGTCGTTTGCAGTAGGATTAAACATTCTGTAGTGGTGTGATGAACGCACAAAACATTAAGGTCTTTTTGTGTTATGGACGAAGGATCGAAGTCGACGCTTTCACGCGCTATGATATAACCTTTCGTGCATTTTACAGTATTTAGGGCAACATCTAGCAACTGCAGTGAACGTTTTTAATAAATTATAAACTGTAAAAAGCTAAATATTTACCCCATCTTGTTGGAATAAGTTGGAAACTATTACTATGAGCGAATTCTTCAATTTGTCCTCGATGCCAGTTGAATTTTCCAAAGAAATTTTAGATAATGTTATTAGTTCTGATATCACCAAAGGCACATTCTCAACAGCTTGTTTGATGTGAGGCGAGATAGTTTCCAGTTCAGATGCCACTTCTACACACTTGATTGTATGTGGCAACTTGTTCTCCAAAATTACCTGCACCATGGTTGCAATGCTTTGTTCCAAAGATAAAGTCGCTCTGTTCGGAATAAATTTGTAAATTTGCAAGATTGGAGTTGGTGCGCTTGTCTTTGTAATTGTACTTAACTTCATCCCTCTAAACTCAATTGCACCAGATCTACTTTTTTGCATGTTAATGGAAATGTTAAGGAAAAATGTAAAGCACGAACCTTACGATATTTAAGTGACGATGTATCTTAACTGGCACTTTGTTTAACTCATCTACGAGGTTGATGTGTTTCGGAGCGTCTATGATCACTTGTTCAATGTTGACAAGAAGGTGCATTTCTTTGGTGTGCATTTGTAACAGCACGTGTTGGAGCATGGCTTCCATAAAAGAAACCCAATTTTCCGTCCATTTTATCAAACCCTCTCCTTCATTAATCGCACATTGTTCCAATGATTTGAAAGCTCCCCTAAGAAAAAAAACTTGATATTCATCTAAGGGACAATGCACATTGGGCTTACGCACTCGTATAAGTATCCCCTAATTCGTAATTCCTTATAAATATCTTCCTGTTGCATAATGATAGTACTCCTTGAATTTTTACTTTCTTCAAGATCTTGTTCTGTGTCCTCTAGTTCGTATATCACACCAGTTACGACAATATCGCCATCTTCGGTTATCTAAGAATAAGCAAGAATAACTAAATTTCATTAAATATTATTTACGCATTCACCTCAAATCTTCCGTTTCCTCTTTGGATGGTAACATCCAAATTGAAGCTGTCAATATCTACCAAGTTAATAGTGCGTAATATTTTGACGTTTTCGAATGCGATTCTCATATGGGATGGCAGTTTTGAAGTCATTAACGCTAAGGTTTCCCAAATAATCTTGAGATAACCAGTGCTTGGGAACAGGTTTTTCCCTGGGAACCAAAAAATATGTATCAATAATTATGACGTCCTATATTAGTAGATACCATTTATTATGTGTCCTGCTAAGTAACTCCATTCTTGTTCCTTTATGTTGACCTTCACAAAGCGTTGTCCATTTAATACCTCATCTTTGTTATTGTAGAATGCCACGTACCACTTGTGATTATGATCCCATTTTATGAGTGGAGATATCATCGGAGTGTCTCTGCTCACTGGCCAAGTAATCATTGGGTAGAGTTTGTCCAAACGCATATCATGTCCGTTTTCATATAAACTGAAAAGTTTTTTTTTTATTTCGTTGCAAAGATTATTAAAATACATACGTTCCTAAAGTAGTCAAAAAATCTACTATGGAGTTACCAGCATCTTCGCTCACCAAACTGACATACTCTGGATTTTTTGCTTTCGCTCCAATTACTAAGGTATCTCCTTCTTCGAATTGTACGAATTTTGTGGTCTTCTCAAAATTCATTGGTGATATTACACGATGAAAAAAACGTTCGCCCCAGTTTTGTTTCTGGAAGGATAACTTTTCAAAGGGCATGAGGTTACCGAAGTTACTCAACAGCTCCTTGTCTATAATACAAATAATTAGGGGTACTTGAAAATTATATTGGATTGAACCTACAGATAGAAGGGTCTTCAGTTCCATCACTTCTCGTCTTCTGAAACGCAAGAGCGAGAAAAAGGTGCGCGGAAACAACCTCGGCAATGGTCAAGCGATTTTCCACGTAAGCGGCCAGGAGCTCACCAGTACCAACACCACCAACGAAATCAGGAGGTATTCCTAAGTCTTTTAAAGTGTTTGCCAAGCATAATTGTATTGCCATAGTTGTCATAATTTGATTCATCAAGATTTTGCCGTCGAAATTTCTAATCAAGTTTAGTATCGCGATTTCTTGTCCTAATACAACTTGTATTCTGAAAAGAACAGAGTTTGGCATTGAAGCATAGCAATTTTGTTACTATTATTCACTTCTCCAAAGTTTCTTGGAATAACGGTAACATCAGAAGTTGTTTTCCTACCACCGGCCATTTCCCTTCAAAATTACTAAAAGTCCAAAGAAGTTTCCTTCCGTTAATAGGAACTTCTTTCACAGATCTTGTTACCTCTTCCGTTTTAGTCAATATTTGATAACCTCGGAATTGGTGGTCCAAAATACGTTTCCTAAAAGAGATTCTATTTTGTTACCGAAAAGAAAAATTAATTTAGTATTTACCCAAAAGCGGAATGCAGTAGTTTGATGAATTCACTATCCAAGTTTCTTCTACTTAAGTCATCCCATACATTGTTGACTGCCTGCTGTGTTCTACCACTTGCGCAAATCAGACGAGGCAGATCATCTTCAGGTACACCGCCATTTATTTTTATTTTTTCATTCCAGTGTAATATCAGATGCCCGTTGCTACCACCAAGTCCGAAACTGGTTACACCTAAAAAATGTAACTGTAAAAAGTGAACAGTGTACAGCATTCAAGATACAACCAGCTAATCCATTGGTATTGGGCCAAGCCAATTTATCGGTTACTAGTATCAAAACGTCTGTACTTTTTCTTGGCTTGTAGTTCGTCAAGTTCGGAGGAATGTAACCGCTTTCCATTGCCAAAAGCACCTTAAAAAACAGAATCATATTTATTGTTAGTTAAATTGGGAATACTTTTGGTAAAAGTACTTTAATAACAGATGCCATAGTGGCAGCTGGTTCACTGTGACCTAGGTTAGTCTTGATTGCTCCAACATACAGTGGGTCCTCTCTCTTCGAGCAAAACACGTTTACTATAGAATTTAATTCTTCAATATCACCGACGTTTGTGCCTAAATGTCAAGACCAATTCTAAAGTGTTATCACATTATCATTTTCTTTCTCACCTGTTCCGTGTGCTTCTAAGTAACTCAGATTTGATACGTCTATGCCGCACTCATTATATACTTCTTTTAATAGAATTATTTGTTCTTCAGAACACGGATGTGAAATCCCCTGTTGTTTGTAACCATCGCAGTTCAATTTACAATGAACAATCTGTAATTAATTTTGTCTTTGCAATGTTACAAGAGTTTGTAAAATTTGTTGCATTCTCACGTTGGCATATATTCTCCTGGCATGTTTCGAAGTTTGCAATAAAATTGCGCACACCATTTCCGATCTGGCATAACCATCTGCATCTTCAGAGAAGACTTTACATATTCCATCCATACTTAGAGTTCCTAATCTAAGAAAATGCATAAAGAAATAATTATTGCCTATAACTGTTTCATTCTTATTGGACTACATCAAGATTGTTATATTATTGTGGTTTTATATCCAAGCTGCAAGCATCCTGCCTTTGGATATAGTATCCTAATAGGCCTCTAAACACCGAAACTATCGAATATTTCTAGGAAAATTCATGTTTATCATCTCCTTACACTTACGATGCAAACTGTTGTGATATCATAGGATGTAAGCAAAGATTTGCTGACGCTACGATTGCTGTATCACAAGTCCCACTCCTCAGACTTCTGTAGGCCTCTTCTATAGCATGCATTGAACTGCAACAAGCGGTATCGGCAATGTACGACGGTCCTTCCAGTTCAAAACAATAGCTTATATAGTGGGCCATCATAGACCGCGTAAGTCTGCAAAATTCTGCTCTAAATTCAACATCATTTTCAGATAAGACGCGTACCCCAAGATGCTGTCAGTCTTTACTGTATGTTTTTTAAAAAGAAGCGGTACTTCCGATTCACTGACGGAAGTTCCGATGAATACACCAGTTTTGGTACCTTTTAGTTCGGATGGGTTATACCCAGCATCTACAACGGCTTCAAATGTTCTCTCTAGTATTATCCTGATTTGGGGGTCCAGATTATTTGCATGCCGATAACGAATTCCTAAATATTAATCACCATTTACATACCCAATTAATAACATAAAATTTACCAAAAAAACCCGCGTCGAAACTAAGGATATCGTTGAGTTTCCCTGTTCTTTGCGGTACATCCGAACGAATGGGTTTCCAACGACGACTATCTCCGGATATCAGGTCGATTTTGTTGAACAAGTTGTCGCGAAGTTCGCGAACGTTATCAGTATTAGGAAAATACCCCGCCATCCCTGATTTTATTAACAATCAAATTTAAACGTATTTGTTAAAATACATTTTTTTTTTAATCAAAAATGTAATATTATTGTTACCTACCTGTTATAACAACTTCTTCGCCTTGCTTTGGAGAACTTAATTTTTGGCCAACTTCAAAAGACTTATCACCAGCGATAATTGCATTCGACTTTATGTCATCCATTTTACAAGACAAGATTCTATTCTCTGAACAAACCAAAGAGATTATTTTTAAGATTAAGGAACATTTCTGCGTTATAAAAAAGTATTAGAGAGTTATCACGACTATCACGCTAAATAATAAGTTTCTACACAATAATAGCATTGCCACTTACACACTAATTGGTATTTCATACATATATTAGCGTCGAACGTTAAATTAATCATAAAAGTGAGCGTTTACGCTGATCAATTCACAGCACATATTTGTCGATTTGTCAAAAAATATCGTGAAGGTGCAAATAATCCCTTATTTAAACATATACTACTACTACTACTACGAGTACATATAATTGCGAACGTTTAAGGTTGCACGTTATTAACTATCTAAAAATTTCCTATTATTCGGTAATCCTAAGCTCACATAATAAAATAAGATAAAACATTTGATAAAATAGAATTATCGTCCTCAACACGATCGTGTTGGTTTGTTTGGTTCTCGTGAACACAAACTTACGATTAACGTAACGCTAATTATTCCATTACTCACATGCAAATAGCGTGTTCCCTTAAAATATTTATCACAGCGCTATCTCACAGGTATACCCAATTTAAAAAAAAATAGGCAAATCGTCGAATAAAGTATTTTTTATAAGAGAAGAGCCCTGCATCATTAATTGCCGAAGTTACAACCGACAAATATTTCAGTAATATTTCTTTGTCAACGCTGACTAAGAAAGAAGGATGGAATTATGCTTTTTATGTCTGATTATGCAACGCCAGACGCGTTTTATTTATGACGCAGGGCTTTTCTCTTATGAAAAATACTTTAGCAATAAATTACCTGTACGAAGTACTGAAGTAGGCTGAAGGAAGTATTAAAAACCGATCCTTTTTATACAAATCTACAATGCAATTCTTTTACAAATTTACAATTCAATTTTGTATAAATTTCCGATGCAGTTTTTTATAAATTTCCGATATAAACTTGCTAGGTAAACAAGGCCTTTTTACATATTAAAATATACATATTTAATTTACATATTAAAATATTGTGGTATTTTAAGTCATATTTAAACGTTCATGATTATACAAATGAAATCGGAATGAAGCACGCAAAATAGCTTTTTGCATGATTCATGAATCGCAGCTGTTAGAATACAGAAAAAGAAGACAAACATCCGAAACATTTATTTATTACAGCAATAAACATAATACGTATTTTGATTGTCTACAACTGGGATTATTATGTTTGGTTACGCTTAGGTAATATCATGTGGTCTTAGAAAAACAATACAGTTATTTTTATACTTATAGAACCATTATAGAACTATACAAAACCTTGTAACAAAATACAATACAGTCCACTTTTTTAACCAGAACCAGTGAATTTCATTTACACCCAACAATGTTAAACAGCAGAAGAAGAGATTTGTCATCCCCAATAAATTACTACTACACAAAAAATACTAAACTATTAATTTCCGACAAGGGAAGTCCCTAATTCTATACGAGAACACACAATTTTGGTCTCACATAATTCGAACAGAAATATATACAGCGAATTTTTTTTTAAGTGTGGCCATAGGCATTTACTTGTTAAAAATTTAACCTCATGTTAATGTACGTTATGTACGTATTTGTCTATTGCAAATTTATAAAGAAAATGTCCGTTATTATGAAGCAAGCATTAAAAATATCAGTTATGCATGTTATAACAAGTTGCACTCATTTTTCAATGGTATGAAGAAGTAGTTTTTACAAGTGGTAATAAATTAATGTTACAATAATTGGTTTATCAGTAATCACAGTGACAAATTATTAATAACGTCAGCCTACATGGATTACATTCGTTCAATAATTTGTGTCTATTTTCTTCAACTTTTCACAGTAAAATAAAATTAAGGAAAACGTGTTAGGATATTCTAGCAAAGTTCATCTTGTAGTAAATCGTTTAATTTACGACTAAATGCAAAAATTTACTTAAAATTTGTCCCATAACATACATTAACATGAGGTCAAATTTTTAGCATGTAAATCCCTATGGCCACTTCAAAAAATTTCACTGTATATAGGCATTTTATTTCGGTACTTGGCAGGATTATGACGATTGATGTTTGATGATCCACGAATTTGGACCGATGATGATGATAAAAGCCTTCACCAAAGTTTCTGAATTGACTCAAGTTACTCTTCAGTCTCTGAGGTCGTAGCAGCAAGGAACTTGAAGAGAAGAAAATAATAACGCAATTCATATGAAGATGGTCAACAGCCGAGGAAGTCTTCATGTTAATTTTAGTAATCTATCTATAGAATGACTTCTTCGGGAGAAAGCTTGTTTCTAAGCTTTCACTTTTCCCTTTAATATCTATAAAAAAGTTATTCTGGTCACGATGAATCATTATGAGGATCTCATTAACTAAAAGAAAAATTTCTAAAGAATTTTGTTGCAATGTTAGGTCAAAAAGTGATCACAGGATGTCGTGATCTAAACTTGTCATTAAAAGAAAAATATATAGAAAGGCGAATGCTTAGTTTTGAAAATATATGCAATCAGCTTTAAAGTATTTTGCAAGAATTGAGATTTTTATTCGGGGCTTCAGGTTTTTGGTTGATGGAATTTACTTCCGGTTTTTTTTCTACATAACTTCGCAAGTCTAAGTTCAAATATCAGTCTAAAAAATCGGTTTTAATAATTTTTCATTTTTGGAAATTTCGAATGAAATTCTAGTGTTTTATTTCTTTTTAATTTTTAAAATTGATCGCCATCTATTGATTTATTTTGTATTTATGAAGATTTCAGTTTTAATTTTGAATTTGCTCTTCCATAAGTTCCTTTTTTCAAAAATTGTGTAAGAGTTTATTGCTTTGTAAAATATTTGTTTACGTTTTCCTTTTCTTTTGTATACTACTCTTTGAGTTTCACCATTACTGCTTTCCTTTTATTATTTTTCTTATTATTTCCGGTATTTTAATTATAATATTATAATTAGTATTATAATTATAATTTTAATGTAGCCTACATGTCTATCTCTTTTATTTTCTGATTTACGTCTTAAAAAGTGAAATTGTTTTACTTTTCAGTATTTACAATTAGTCCAGAGTTAAGTTTTATTTCTTTTGATTAGCAATTTTGTCGATATCCGTTTTACAATTGGCTGCGGTATAATCATAAATTTTTTTTAAAATATTTCCTTTTTCGGTACATTTTGCAACTTTATTTATTTTTTCAAACATTTTGATTTTTTGTTTGAAATTCCAATAGCTCTTTTAAATTTACTGTTTCGGTTTTTATTTTGCTATTGTTTTTCGTTTGTTTCATTGTTTTGGAACAATTTTAATAAATCATGTTTATGTATTTACATTTTCTGTTTTCTTTTTTAGAATTAAAAAAAAAATTATCGATTACCTTTCGTTTATTGTTTCTATTAGTAAATATTTCGCATGCATTTTTACAGATTGTGACTATTTTAATTTAACAATATAATATAAAATGCTAGCCAATACATACGTATTTAACTAAATTTGTTTCCATCTTCATTTCTATTTGTTCGTTTCTTTACACTCAGCAATATCCTGCAATCTAATACAAAATAATTATGCAGAATACAATTAACAGAAATGCTTCTCTACTTAGTAAGAGTCATTTCCATCAGATCCTCGATTGACAAGAGCACTTCATAATCCTTTTCTAACATTTGCTTTATTTCTCCACTTGTTAACGAATCCATGCCTAGTTCCGGGAAGGACGAATGAAGACTGACTTTGTTTAGATCCCTGAAAGCTGTAATACTTTTTAATATTTGAATATTTTTAAGCACAAAGAGTTAGTATACTATACAACAACATTCATACAATAATAAAGCACGTCACTAAATAAGAGATAAAGATCTTACGAACGTGCGTCCTTACAAGGCTATGTTCAAAAAAGAGTTCTAAATAAGTCATACCTAAAATCCTTAAAACTGCATCCACGATGTTATCAGCGACATCTAACGAGCTGGATTTATCACACTGAGAAAAAAAAATGCATTAATTTAACAACAATGATATGGTTAACTACAGAATTGTTGTGGAATAAATATTCGTTTTAAACGAATCAAAACATCCTTTCAATTTAAATAAAAGTATTTGTTATTTCTTTATAGTTAAATGAACAATGAGACATTCATTGCATTGAAATTGAACTAATTTTTATATTGAAATTAATCAATACAGGTTTGTTAAAATAAGAATCTCCTGTTATTTAAAAGGAAATTCGTAAACAGTCAAATTAATCATTAGACATTGTTGACTGTAATAAAATAAGAGGTAATTTGAATATTTCAGTTGGTTAAGATGGTTTTATTGTCATTTTAAAATTTAATTATGATTAATACTGACGAATATTTGCGTTGTATTGAAATAATTGGTTTTCTTGGTTTAATACCTGAAATCTTTTGAACGAAACTCTATTTTTTAATAATTTTGACTTGTTTCATTTAAGTAAAAATTGTAATTGACTGTATTTAACTAAAATTATTTTGTTGAATTTGCCTTTTTTGGTTAATTCAATGCATTTTCTTTTCTCAGTGCAGCAAGAACGATACTGCTAACAATAGATTCGTCTTGCTCAAGTAAAACATCTAATACCTCCAATACCTAAATATTTTTTTTCTACTTTGCGTTCACAATGAACTCATTGTGACACCAAAAACAGTTTCACAATGAACCTCATTGTGAAACCGTTTTTGGGGAAATTTTAGTCAATTTTTAATTGAAAATATTTAATAGATTTTACGAAATAACTCATTATTCATTTGTTACTTAACAGAATACTCACAATGAAGCTGGATAAGAAATATTAATAACTTGTTAATGTGACTTTTGATTAAAACGAAAGGTTTTCAGTGTTGCCACGCATTACAACTAAAATTCCCCATATACTAAGGAGATCAAATTTTTGACAGTATTTTTCATATTTTTGTTCAATAAGTGACGCAAAGTAGAAAAAATACTATATTTTACACGTTTCACAAGAGGCATTGTAACACTCGTTCCGTTGGGGCACTCCTAGCTCGCTATGCTTCGCTACTCGTACCCCAACTCCACTCGTGTTACAATAAGCCTTCTTGTGAAACTCGTAAAATAATATACTATTGGATGTCTAGATTTTTATTTAGTTTTGTGATTCTGGGAATTGCGGAAGTCTGCGTGAGTTTATATGATTTATGAATCTATTTAGATCATTAAAAGGCTATGGTAATCTCTTTGATTTAGATTCTCTGGGTTTGAAAAAGTCTCTGCAAATATATCTGAGTTTATAAAATGACTTTAAAAGTCTATTATAATTAGCAAACTTTAGGTGGCGCTTTGCGTATGTAAAGTTTATAAAAAAAAGTTTATAAAAAACTGTGGATCTGTTGAAAGACTTTTTTAAAACATTATTGGTTTTTACAAAAACAGTTAGAGCACGTAAAGAATCTCTCAGTTTATAGAATGCTTCTGGAAATCTATTTGAGTTTGTAAAGTACCTACTCTGAGAGACTTTTCGAGTTTGTAGAAAGAGTCAGTTAGAATCGAAGAGAACTACAGTTATACCAGAAGAGAAATCTAATGTCATCACCTGATGAAGATTAAATATACACACCTCAGCTGTGGGTACATTTCTCGCGTGACTAAATCTAAATAGCGCGTGGCTATCGCCTTTGGTTTCAACGAGGTCTGAAAATTTTCCACAGTCTGAGATTCAAATACAGTATCTTTTAACACAGCAGCGAGGTTGAACACTGCTTTGACAGGACCCAAGGAGTTTGCGTGAGATATCAGCTCGGCACATCCTTTTCTTGTCGTCACGTCGTCTGTTCTTATAAGAACCTCAGCACCATACGATTGCCACAACCTAAAAGCAATAGGTATAGATTTTCTTAACTTCTCTGCACCTTCCTTTACATTAGCATTCTTGATTGATAGCCATCCTTCACTCCTGTTCGTGTGGTTAAAATTAGTTTCTTTGCTCCTTTTAATACGAGCCAATCCGACAGTTCCAAACCAAAACCACCGAGTCCTCCCAAAATAATATACACACCATCAGGATCACAAAAAAACCTATCAAAATTAAAAACTCATAAGATCTTTCCTTCTTCTATGCAAAAGTAATTTTACTATACTTATAAATATTTAATAGTTATTAATTTAAAATTTAATAAACCTGGGTAAATCTTCAACTTCCAATTCTTCTCTTCGCATACGTATCAGGACACTTTCTATGCACCTTTCACTTGCCCAAAAGTTGAAAGCATCAGAAATTTCACCTTTTTGGAAAACTTTTCTGAGCAGTGGTTTTACCACTCCTTGCTTTATAAGGTCAGCGATATAGTATGACAGTTTTGTTTTCAATTCCTGTTTTTCGCGAAGTATCGTTTCTATTTCCACGCCGTGAAACGTAGCCCCTTTAGAAAATAGTTTCAAGTTCAGGCTATCAAAACCTGAATGGGATATTCCCAGGTACAGGAAGTGCCCATTCTGAGTTAAGCAACGAACAGGAGACAGAAACTTTTCTTTTAATTGTACATTCAAAATTATATCAACGCCGTGGCCTTTAGTATATTGGAAGATCATATCTTCAAAAGAAATATCATAAGAGGAGCTGATGACGTTGCTTTTAATTTGAGGGTAGTTCAATCGCAAGTAATCTCTCTCCTCTTTAGTACCGACAACTACGAAAATATTACAATCAAAATGAAGTGACACATTAATGGCTGCTTGGCTGACACATCCGATTCCACTGTGAATCAGAATACTTTGACTTCTTTTGATATTCGTCTTCTGCAAAAGAGAAGACCGTCAATACTTTCTATTTTCTGTAATTTGGGCATACTTTCCATCACCAAGGCATATATTACTGTTGAATATGCAGCAGGAACTGTAGCAGCGTCTTCTAGAGACCAGGCATGGGGAATTTCCCAAGTAAAGGGTGAGTTTGCTGCTACTTGTGATGACAATATATGATGGGCTAAATCCATTACGCGTTTCCCACTGCAAATAAAATGTACAGGAATCACAGTAAAGATTAATTTATTTAAACTTACGCGACATTTCGACCAGAAAAGTCAAATCCTAACACGCGTTCTTTTTCACTTGGAACTTCACAAGAAGCCTTCGTTTTATCTTTAAAGTTTAAGGACAAATAATGCACCTAGAAAGAATTAATAATTATCTTCGACACACTTACTCACAATAATCACTTACAAGAACCAGTTCACTCCCAAATTGGGATTTACTACGTTGTTGAGGAGGTCTTTGATTATATTGTACGCCAAACAAATCAGTCACATTTGCGCAACTATCTTCGATCTTCAAGTTTTGCGTAAGTGGGATGAACCTGTACGTTCCCCATTCTCCTGATTTCCATACATTAACGATCAAATTTTTCTCAAGTTGATTTTGATAAAATTAATGATTTGGTTCAAATTCTGGCGCCTCGTCCAAAATGAGAAAGCAAGACACGCCGCGGCAATTAGGCTCAAGACGCAAGCAATTTGTTAAACCCAAGACTCCACTTCTGGGATCATTTTCAGAATACATTATTAACTTCTGACCACTTTTGACTGCTTCTTGAGCAAGCGGTAGCCACGCCAAATCGTCGGATACTTGAACAAAAGTTGATGGCATGCACTCAGGCGTTTGCAGCAGAATTAAACATTCAGTATTGTGTAACATTCAAGTCTAACGTTTCCCAAACAATCTTGAGATAACCAGTGTTTGGGAACAGATTTTTCCCTAGGAATCAAAAAATATTTATCAAAAATTATAATGTCGTATATCAGTAGATACCATCTATTATGTGTCCTGTTATGAAACTCCATTCAGGATCTTTTATGTTGACGTCCACAGAGCGCTCTCCATTTAATACCTCATCTTCGTTACTGCAGAATGCCACGTACCACTTGTGACTATGATCCCATTTTATAAGCGGAGAAATCATTGGGGTGCCTCTGCTCACTGGCCAAGTAATCGTAGGGTAGTGTTTGTCCAAATGCATATTGTGTCCGTTTTCATATAAACTGAAATATTTCTTTTAAATATTTTTGTTGTGGAGAATATTAAAACTCATACTTTCCTAAAGTAGTTAAGAAATCCAAAATGTAGTCACTAGCATCTTCGCTCACCAAACTAAGACACTCTGGATTTCTTGCTTTCGCTCCAATTACTAAAATATCTCCTTCTCCGAATTATACGAATTTTGTGATTTCTTCAAAATTCTTTGGTGATATCACACGATCAAAAAAATCAGACGTGGAAGATCGTCTTCGGGAATACCGCCGTTTATTTTTATTTTTTCATTCCAATGCAGCAGCACATGACCGTTACTACCGCCAAGTCCGAAACTGTTAATACCTAAAAGATTTGACTGTAAAAATTAGACGGTGCAGCATTCAAAACGTAACCAGCTAATCCATTGGCGTTGGGCCAAGCCATCTTATTGTTCACCAGTATAAACTGTCCATTAATTAAACTGCCTGCTTCTTCTTTTAGCTTAGTGTAAGTCAAGTTTGGAGGAATGTAGCCGCTTTCCATTGCCAAAAGAACCTTCAAAAAAACCGAATCGACTTAAATTGCATGAATAGTATTGGTAAAAGTACTTTAATAACAGAACCCATACCAGAAGCTGGTTCACTGTGACCTAGGTTAGTCTTGATTGCTCCAACATACAGTGGGCTTTCCCTGTTCGAGCAAAATGCGTTCACTATAGAATTTAATTCTTCATAATCACCGATGTGTGTACCTAAATGCAACAAACATTTCGAATGAGCAGTCGCATTCCATATCCATTCTCACCTGTTCCGTGTGCTTCTAAATAACTCAGATTGGATACGTCTATGCCACATTCATTATATAGTTCTTTAAAAAAAATTGTTTGTGTTTCAGAACAGAGATGTATAACCCCCCCTTGTTTGTAACCGTGGCAGTTCAATTTACAGTGAATCTGTAATCTTTGTAATTTATAGGGGTTCATAAAATTTGTTGTATTCTTACGTTGGCATATATTCTCCTGGCATGTTTCGACGTTTGCAACAAGATTGCGCACACCATTTCCGATCTGGCATAACCATCTGCATCTTGAGAGAACACTTTACAAATTCCATCCATACTTAGAGTTCCTAATCTAAGGAAATGCATAAAGGAATCATTATCGCGCGTTAATTGATAGAAGATAACTGTCTATAGGTATATTTTCATTCTTTTAGACCACATCGGGATTGCTATATTATTGTTGCTTTACCTTCAAGTTGCAAGCATCTATCTCTTAGTTATAACATCCCGATGGTCTCAAAAGATCGAAACTATCGAGTGTTTCTAAGAAAATTCACGATAATCCATAATTTTTTCATCTTCTTACACTTACGATGCAAACTGTTGTGATATCATTACGATGCAAGCAGAGATTCGCTGCCGCTACGATTGCCGTATCGCACATTCCATCCCTCAAACTTTTGTAGGCCTCTCCTATAGCATGCATTGAACTGCAACAAGCGGTATCAGCAATGTATGATGGTCTTTCCAGTTCAAAACAATAACTTATATACTGCGCCAACATAGACCGCGTAAGTCTGCAAAACTCTGTTTGAAATTCAGCACCATTTTCACATAAAACGCATACCCCACGATGCTATCACTGTTTATCTCATGTTTTTTAAAAAGAAGAGGTACTTCCGATTCACTGACAGAAGTTCCAATGAACACACCAGTTTTGGTACCTTTCAATTCAGATGGGTTATACCCAGCATCTACGATGGCTTCGAATGTTCTTTCCAGCACCAGCCTGATTTGAGGGTCTACTTTGTTTGCATGTCAATGACGAATCCCTAAATATTAATCATCATTTGTGTGGATACTTAGATAATGCCATAAAATTTACCAAAAAAACCTGCGTCGAAACTAAAGATGTCGTTGAGTTTTCCGGTTCTTTCCAGGGCGTCCAAACGTGTTGGTCTCCAACAACGGTAATCCCCGGATATTAGGTCGACTTTGTTGAACAAGTTATCGCGAAATTCCCGAACATTATCAGTATTGGGAAAATGTCCCACCATTCCTGATTTTATTAAATAAACAAATTAGACCATGAAATATTTGTCTGAGGTTACAGCAATTTATTTATTTAAGAACTTATCAGCTTTACTATTATTCAATTTCTAAATAATCCACGGAAGAATCTCGAACGGAATTCTTGAGCTGACTTCTTATCAGTAAGTATATGAAGCAATGAACGAATGAATCAAAATATTCATTATTACTTCACATTCAAATGAACGAATCTTTTTGAACGAGATAGGCAAAATGAACGAAATGTACACTATCTATTTCCGATTGAGCCAATGATTTGCTAAGCTTGCCATCTATTTGCTCAATAACTAGTTTATTCAGTTGTTGTTTATTCCAACAAATGAATTAGACATTTTTAAAGCGCTCATTTTGTTCACTTCCGTGATTTCATTCATTTTATTCATTTCAATAGAAAAAAAATTATCAAAAATTCATTTGGACTATCGATATTATTATCTACCTGTTATAACAACTTCTTCGCCTTGCTTTGGTGAACATAATTTTCGACCAGCTTCAAAAGACTTGTCATCGGCGATGATTGCTTTCGATTTTATGTTATCCATTTTCTGGACAAACCGAATAGATGTTTATAATTATTGAAGAATATTTCTCTATTACAAATAAAGTATTAGAGAGTTACCGGAACTATTAAGCTAAATAGGGAGTTTCTGCATGTTCTGTAGGTATGTTACAAACTATTTGATATTTTATATGCTAGCGTTCAGCATTAAATAAATCATGAAAATGGGCGTTTACGGTGGCGAATTAGAAATCTAAAACCAGGAGTCATCGATTTTTAAAGGTGCGCTATCTTGCCCGCGTAATTAAAAAAAAAGTAAGGAAAATCACGCAATGACTCTCTATTATGCATGAGCAAATCGTTAAATATGAATACATTACCTGTACGAAGACAAGCACTGAAGAAGCACTGGTGAAGATGGTAGTATGAGAAACTGATCCATTTTATATACATAAATTTCGTATGCAAGCTTGCTAAGTAAAATAGAATTAATCTACATCTTAAATTATTACAATTAAATATAAATATGATTATTCAAATGACTTATTTGAATGACATCAGAATAAAGAACGGAAACAATAGGGGCATTCAACGGACGCAATCGATTCACAATCGGTTTAGCGTTCAACGCATTTGGATCGATTCAACATCGATCCTGATATTGTCCATCGTAAAAACTTTATGATTCAACTGCGATTAAATATGGCGTTGCAGTTTGTGTCAAAACAATACTGTTTTTCTTTTTAGTTTTCTCATCATTACCGGAATTACTACAATATTAATGAAGCCTACCTGCCTACCTGCTATCTCTTTTTCTTTCTGATTTACGTCTTAAAAAGTGAAGTGTCCAGTGAAATTGATTTGCTTTTCAATTCATTTTTGTTTAATTTGCACTTATTTTTTAGCTTTATTATCAGTTTTGAGATTCTCATTTGGATATTTTTTTCGCGTTCTCTCCTTACTCACATTTTTACGTGGTCGACCAGAGTACTTGTTTCGACGTTTACAACTTTGTATCGAAGCAGATAAAGTGAGTTAATTTTTGAAACATAAATAATTATGAAGCGGTTCCTCTTTTTTAATTAAACAAAACAGTAATAATTAACGCCACACTTACAAGTATTCAGTTATATTCATACGTATTTAATTAAATTTGTTTTCTCCTTCATTTCCTTTCAAATCCTGAGTCGTTTCTTTACGTTCAGTAATACCCTGCAATCTAATACAAAATATTTATACAAAAGACAATTCACTGAAATGTTTCTCTACTTAGCAAGAGTCATTGCCATCAGATCCTCGACTGACAAGAATACTCCATAATCTTTCTCTAACATTTCCTTTATTTCTCCGCTTGTTAACGAATCCATGCCTAGTTCCGGAAAGGACGAATGAAGACTGACTTTGTTTAGATCCCTGAAAGCTGTAATACCTTTTAATATTTGAATATTTTTAAGCACAAAGAGTGAGTATACTATACAACAACATTCATACAATAATAAAGCACGTCACTAAATAAGAGATAAAGATCTTACGAACGTGCGTCCTTACAAGGCTATGTTCAAAAAAGAGTTCTAAATAAGTCATACCTAAAATCCTTAAAACTGCATCCACGATGTTATTAGCGCCATCTAACGAGCTGGATTTATCAGCAAGAACCATACTGGTAACAATAGATTCGTCCTGCTCAAGTAAAATATCTAATACTTCCAAACAATTAAATATTTTTTGCCGTGTCATTCCGTATTTTAACCATATTTTCCTGGCTTCTTTAATTTCCATCATCAGGCCCACCTTAAAAGATTAAACAATAAACGCGAGTTTTTAAATAGGCATATGCTTACATCGTCTATGGGGCCCCATTGAATTGCTAAAGCCGGAAGCCCGTCTGCTTTTCGCTGTTCACAAATTATTTCCATTGCGGAACTGGTCTTACCATAATTGCTTTGCCCTGGGTTACCTATTCCGGAAGTTAAGGAGGAGAAAACGACGAAGTACCTACAAACAGGAAGAGGAAGAACTTCTGTAACCTTTCACAGCGGGTTTCGTTGACAGTTGAATCTTATTCTAGGACTTTTCATGATACGATTGCTTATCTAGGCTGCCAGGCTCTTCGTAAGAGAAAAACCAGACTCTTCTTAAGGAATCTTTCAATTTATAAAAAGATTCTGGGTGTTTATAGAAAGATTTCCAGAGACAGTTTGGAAGTTGAATTTATAAAAAAATTCTGGGAATCTATTTGAGTTTGTATAAGGTCTCTGGGACACATTTCGTGTTTGTAAAAAAAAGAGCCAGTGAAAATCGAAAATCTAGGGACATCACCGGAAGAAGATTAAAATGTGCAAACCTCAACTGTGGGCACATTTCTCTCGTGACCAAATCTAAATGGCGCGTAGCTATCGCCTTTGGTTCCGATGATGCCTGAAAATTTTCCATAGTTTGAGTTTCAAATAAGGTATCTTTTATTACGGCAGCGAGATTGAACACTGCTTTGACAGGACCCAAGGAGTTTGCGTGAGTTATCAACTCGGCACATCCTTTTCTTGTCGTCACGTCATCTGTTCTGATAATAACTTCAGCACCATGCGATTTCCACAACCTAAAAGCATTAGGTGTAATTTTTCTTATCTTATCTGCATATTCTTTTACATTAGCATTCTTGATTGATAGCCATTCTTTACTCCCGTTCGTGTGGCTAAAATTAATTTCTTTGCTCCTTTTAATACGAACCAATCCGCTAGTTCCAAACCAAAACCACCGAGTCCTCCCAAAATAATATACACACCATCGGGATCACAATAAAACCTATCAAAATTAAAAGTTGTCACGTCTCTCCCTTCTTTTATGCAAAGTAATTTTACTAAACTATAAAAATTTAATAGTTATTGATTTAAAATTTAGCAAACCTGGGTAAATCTTCAACTTCTAATTCTTTTCTTCGCATCCGTATAAGAACACTTCCCATACATCTTTCACTTGCCAAAAAGTTGAAAGCATCAGAAATTCCACCTCTTTGGAAAACTTTTCTGAGCAGTGGTTTTACCACTCCTCGTTTTATAAGGTCTGCGATATAGTACGACAATTTTGTTGTCAATTCCCGTTTTTCACGAAGTATCATGTTCATTTCCACGCCGTGAAATGTAGCCCCTTTGGAGAATAATTTCAAGTTCAGGCGGTCATCGAAATATGAATGGGGTACTCCCACGTACAGGAAGTGCCCATTCTGAGTTAAGCAACGAACTGGAGACAGAAATTTTTCTTTTAATTGTACGTTCAAAATTATATCTACGCCATGGCCGTTGGTTTGTAGGAAGATCATATCTTCAAAAGATGTATCATAAGAGATGCTGATGTGGTTGCTTTTAATGTGAGGGTAGTTCAATCGCAAATAATCTCTCTCCTCTTTAGTACCAACAATTACGAAAATATTGCAATCAAAATGTAGTGACACATTTATGGCTGCTTGACTAACACATCCGATTCCACTGTGAATCAGAATACTTTGACCTCTTTTGATATTCGCCTTCTGCAAAAGAGAAGACTACAATACTTTCCCTATTTTCTTTAATTTGGGCATACTTTCCATCACCAGAGCATATATTACTGCTGAATATGCAGCAGGAACTGTAGCAGCGTCTTCTAGAGACCAAGTATCGGGAATTTCCCAAGTAAAGGGTGAGTTTGCTGCTATTTGCGATGACAACATATGGTGGGCCAAACCCATTACGTATTTGCCACTGCAAATTAAATGTGCAGGAATGACAGCAAAGACTTAACTAATTTATTTAAACTTACGCGACATTTCGACCAGAAAAGTCAAATCCTAGCACGCGTTCTTTTTCGCTTCGAACTTTTGAGTTAACATACACTGGGACTTCACAAGACGCCTTCATTTTATTTTTAAAATTTAAACCCAAATAATGCACCTAGAAAGAATTAATATTTATCTTCAGCGCATTCATACTTACAAGAAGAATTCTCACTTACAAGAATCTGTTCACTTCCAAATAGGGATTTAAAACATTCTTGAAAATGTGTTTGATTATATTGAACGTCAGAAAAATCGGTCATATTTGCGTAACGATTCCTAGTTTTCAGGTTTTGTGTAAGTGGCATGTGCCTATATGTTCCCCATTCTCCAGATTTCCATACGTTAACCATCAAATTCTTTTGAAGTTGGTCTTGATAAAATTGATGATTTGGTTCAAATTCTGGCGCCTCGTCCAGTATGAGGAAGCAAGATACAGCGGCGCTGTTAGGCTCAAGACGCAAGCAACGTGTTAAACCCAAAACTCCACTTCTTGGTTCTTTTTGAGAATACATTACTAATTTCTGACCACTTTTGACTGCTTTCTGGGCAAGCGGTAGCCACGACAAATCGTCAGATACTTCAACAAAAGTTGATAGCAAGAATTCAGTAGTTTGCAGCAGGATCAAACTTTCAGTCTTGGTGTTGTGAACGCACAATACATTTAATTTTTTTTGTATTATAACCGACGGATCGAAATCTATGCTTTCACGTGTTATGATGTAACCTTTCGAATCTTTTACGACATCTAGGGCAACTTCTAGCAACTGCAGTAAAAGTTTTTAAATAAATTATTTGTATAAATTGTAGAAACCAGAGTATTTACCCCATCTTGTTGGAATAAATTAGAAACAATTACTATGAGTGAATTCTTTAATTTACTTAGTTCCTTGGCTTCAACGATCACGCCAATCGAATTCTCCAAAGGAATTTTAGATAATATTATTAGTTCTGCAGTTACCAAAGGAGTGTTCTCAACAGCTTGTTCGATGTGAGTTGAGAGAAGTTCCAAATCAGATGCAACTTCCACGCTTTTGATTTTGCGTGTCAACATGTTTTCCAAAATTATCTGCACCATTGTCGCAACGCTTTGTTCCAAAGACAAAGTCGCTTTGTTTGGAATGAATTTGTACACTTGCAAGATTGGAGCTGGAATGTTTCTTTTTGTCGTCGTCTTTAATTTCATTCCTCTAAATTCAATTGCACCAGATCTAAATTTTTTTGCAAATAAATCTATGAGGAAGAAAAAAATGGAAAGCACGAACCTTACACTATTTAGGTGACGGTATACCTTAACAGGCACTTTGTTTAACCTATCTGTGAAGTTGATATGTTTTGGAGCATCGATGAGGACTTGTTCTATACTGACAAATAAGTGCATTTCTTTGGTATGCATTTGCAACAGCACGTGTTGGAGCATGGCTTCCATAAAAGATACCCAATTTTCTGTCCATATTATCAAACCCTCTCCCTCTTTAATCTCACACTGTTCCAACGATTTGAAAACTCCCCTAAGCAAAAATTGATATTCGTCTATGAGGTAAAACACATAGAATTTACCTACTCATAAAAGTATCCCCTAATTCGTAATTCCTTATAAATATCTTCCTGTTGCATAATGGCAGTGCACACCGAATTGTTACTATCTTCAAGTTCTTGTTCTGTATCCTCTATTTCGTATATCATACCAGTTACGACAATTTCATGACCTTCAGTTATCTAAGATTTGCAATCTTAACTAAATTGCATTAAACATTAATTGCATACTCACCTCAAATCTTCCGTTTCCTCTCTGGATGGTAACAACCAAATTGAAGCTTTCTTTATCTTCCAAGTTAACAGTGCGAAAGAATTTGACGTTTTCGAATGCGATTCTCATATGGGTTGGCAGTTTTGAAGTTATCAACGCTAAGGTTTCCCAAACAATCTTGAGATAACCAGTGTTTGGGAACAGATTTTTTCCTGGGAATCAAGAAAATGTATTCAAAAATTATAATGCCGTCGTGGTAGGTATATGATTAGATACCATCTATTATATGTCCTGCGATGAAATTCCATTCTGGATCTTTTATGTTGACGTTCACT
Source organism: Dorcus hopei (assembly GCA_033060865.1). Lineage (NCBI taxonomy): Eukaryota > Metazoa > Arthropoda > Insecta > Coleoptera > Lucanidae > Dorcus > Dorcus hopei. The sequence continues at coordinate 38,688,023 of CM065426.1, forward strand.
GAGCGCTGTCCGTTTATTACCTCGTCCTCGCTATTGTAAAATGCCACGTACCACTTGTGATTATGATCCCATTTTATGAGTGGAGATATCATTGGGGTGTCTCTGCTCACTGGCCAAGTAATCCTTGGGTAAAGTTTATCCAAATGCATATCATGTCCGTTTTCATATAAACTGAAATGCTTTTTTTTAATTTCTGTTGTGGAAATTATTAAAACACATACGTTCCTAAAGTAGTCAAGAAATCTACTATGTGGTCACTAGCATCTTCGCTCACCAAATTGATACACTTTAGATTTCTTGCTTTCGCTCCAATTACCAAGGTATCGCCTTTTTCAAATTGTGTCAATTTTGTTGTGTCCTCAAAATTCATTCGTGATATTATACGTTCAACAAAATGTTCGTCTAAACTTTGTTTCTTTTCAGAGGGTATACTCTTTTTCGACGTGAGGTTACCGAAGTTGTTCAAAAGTTCCTTGTCTATAAAACAATTAATTAGAAGTACTTGGTGGCCAAATCGGATAGAACCTACAGATGGAGGAGTCTTTTTCAATTTTGGCACTCCCTGTTTTCTGAACTGCAAGGACAAGAAAAATATGCGCGGAAACAACTTCGGTAATGGTCAAGCGATCTTCTACGTAAGCGGCCACTAGCTCACCAGTACCAACACCATTAACGAAATCAGGAAGTATTCCTAAGTCCTTTAAGATATTTGCCAGACATAATTGTGTTGCCATGGTTGCCATAATTTGATTCATCAGGATTTTCCCGTCAAAATTTCTAATGATTTTTAGTATACCGATTTCTTGTCCCAAAGCATCTAATATTCTGAAAGGATTACAAGAGTTTGTCATTGAAGTATAACAATTATAATACTATTCACTTCTCCAAAGTTTCTTGAAATAACGGTAATTTCAGAAGTTGTTTCCCTACCACCGGCCATTTCGATTCAAAATTGCTAAAAATGTAAAGAAGTTTCCTTCTGTTAATAGGAACTTCTTTCACAGATCTTGCTACCTCTCCCGTTTTAGTCAATATCTGATAACCACGGAATTGGTGGCCCAATATACCTTTCCTAAAAGTTATTTTCTTTTGTTAGCGCAAAAAACTGAATTGAATACTTACCCAAAAACGGTATGCAGTAGTTTGATGAATTCATTATCTAAATTTTTTCTGCTTAAGTCATCCCATACGTTGTTGACGGCCTGCTGTGTTCTACCACTTGCGCAGATCAGACGAGGTGTATCATCTTCAGGTACACCGCTGTTTATTTTTATTTTTTCATTCCAGTGCAGTATCATATGACCGTTACTACCGCCAAATCCGAAACTGGTTACACCTAAAAGGTTTAACTGTAAAAAGTGAGCTGTACAATATTCAAGATGCAACCAGCCAATCCATTGGTGCTGGGCCAAACCATCTTATCGGTCACCAGTATCAACTTTTCATTGACTTCTTTCAGCTTAGAATAAGTTAAGTTCGGAGGAATATAACCGTTTTCCATTGCTAAAAGTACCTTCAAAAACCGAATCATAATTAAATTGCAGAAATAATTAATAATTAAGTAATAGTACTTTAATGACAGCTGCTATACCGGAAGCTGGTTCACTATGACCTATGTTAGTCTTCATTGCTCCAATATACAGTGGGCTTTCCCTCTTTGAGCAAAATACGCTTACTATAGAATTTAATTCTTCATTATCACCGACGTCTGTCCCTAAATTGCCAACATCATTCGAAAGTGCTTTCATGATATTTTTCTCACTTTTACCTGTTCCGTGTGCTTCTAAGTAACTCAGATTCGATGTATCTATCCCACACTCACTATAAACTTCGTTCAATAAAATTGTTTGTATTTCAGAACATGGATGTGCTATACCGTGCTTTTTGTAACCGTCGCAGTTCACTTTGCAGTGAACAATCTGTAATTAATTTTGTTTTTATAATTTTACAAGAGTTTGTACAATTTATTTATTTTTACATTGGCATATATTCTTCTGGCGTGCTTCGACTTCTGTAGCAAAATTGCGCACACCGTTTCTGATCTGGCGTAACCATCTGCATCCTCAGAGAAGGCTTTACATGTTCCATCCATACTTAGAATGCCTAATCTAATAAAATGTACAAAAGGAAAAATGATCGAGCGCTGTTTAAGAAAAGGGTCTTATTAGACCTCATCAGGACAATATCACCTGATCATTACTCCAATTATTGTGGTTTTGTCTTCAAGTTGTAAACTTTGGTTATACTGTCCTGATAGGCCTAAAAAGACGGAAACAAATCTAAAGATATTCATGGTGATCCATATTTTTATCATCTCCTTTCACTTACGATGTAAATTGTTGCGATATCATAGGATGTAAGCACATGATTGCCGAGGCTACGATTGCAGTATCACAGATTCCACTCCTCAGACATCTATAGGCCTCTTCTATAGCATATATTGAACTGCAACAAGCACAGTCAGCAATGTACGACGGTCCTTGCAGTTCAAAACAATAACTTATATAGTGGGCCATCATAGACCGCGTAAGTCTGCAAAATTCTGCTCTAAATTCAACATCATTTTCAGATAAGACGCGTACCCCAAGATGCTGTCAGTCTTTACTGTTTGTTTTTTAAAAAGAAGCGGTATTTCCGATTCACTGGCGGAAGTTCCGATAAACACCCCAGTTTTGGTACCTTTCAATTCGGATGGGTTATACCCAGCATCCACGATAGCTTCGAACGTTCTTTCTAGTACCAGCCTGATTTGGGGGTCAAGGTTGTTTGCATGTCGATGACGAATTCCTGAATATTAATCATCATTTACATACCTAGATAATAAAATAAAATTTACCAAAAAAACCCGCATCGAAACTAAGGATGTCGTTGAGTTTTCCGGATCTTTGTGGTATGTCAGAACGAATTGGTTTCCAACGACGACAATCCTCGGATATTAGGTCGACTTTATTGAACAAGTTATCCCGAAGTTCTTGGACGTTGTCAGTGTTGGGAAAATGCCCCGACATGCCTAATAGTATTAAACGTTCTAATTAGGTTGAACTCGTACCATTTGTTCAAATAATTTTTTATAAGAATTGACCTTAATATTTGCCTGAGAGTTTCAACAGAGCTTATATGTTAATAAAATTTGTCAGTTTATTTGGACAATTAATATTTGGTGGTATGATTAAAAATGAAGAATTTGATAATACTACAAGTATCAGTATCTTCTCCGTAGTAATTACTGAAGTATATACTAACTTTCGGTAGTAGGTACTTCATAATTCTTAACAGTGAAGTAAATACTTCACTATAGTAAGTATGTGCTTTCGTTGTTTAGTATATTCTTCAAAATGTATAGCATTCTCATTTTACCTCTGTGATTATTTGCTAGCAACGGAATTAAATTTTTTCTGAATTTTGTACTTTCTTTGAAAACAAAATTAGTTTGTAAGATGTTTTTGCACCCATAGATTATAAAATTTTTGCTACCAGCCATTCATTTTGAATTTTTATCTGCCGCTTTCTTCTTTTCATTTACTCTTCGAAGAATTTGAGAAGTATTAGCATCTACATACTTCGTTTTATGCCTACCACCCATTATATTTTCTACCTGTTATTACAACTTCTTCGCCTTGATCCGGAGAGCTTAATTTTCGACCAACTTCAAAAGACCTATCATCAGCGATGTTTGCTTTCGTTTTTATTTCATCCATTTTGTAAGACTACAGGACTCACGATTAACGTAACGTCAATTATTATTCCACTATTCAGATGCAAACAGCGTATTCCTTTAAATATCTACCGTTACCTTATGTCGCAGGCCTGCGAAATGCAAAGAAAATAATATCATCGTGAAACCATGCAATAACTTGCCGAGGCAAATCATCAAACATCAGTGAATTACCTGTATGAACACAAATACTGAAGGACATTAAAAAAAAAAAAAATAAGAGACTGGTCCTTTATATACAAATTTTCTATGCTAAGTAGGACTAATTTACATATTAAAATTTTTAAGCCTTTTAAGCCTAACTTAAATTTATGTACATATATGATTATTAAACAGCGGATGGCCATCGGGCAGGCGAGAGTGGAGACGTGTCGAATAGGCGAGAAATAGGCAACCAGTAGCGGCGAATAATGCAAAAAAATAAATCCAAACTATCGAGTGAATAATACGCTTAAATAATACAATATTTTTGAATTTGCAAGAAAAATCAAGAGTATCGAAGCCCGACGCAGAAAAACAAAACAAACACTGGACACAATGAGTTTGCAACATCTATTTATTACGATACACATAATATTTTGCTTTGTCTACATCTGGGATTATTGCGTTACACAGCAGTAGAAGAGATTTGTCATCCCAACAAATTACTACTTAGGTTAATGCAAGTACACAAACACATGCACATATTGAATCGGGGTAACTATCAATTTTTGATAAGAGAAACAAGAAGACAGAATTCTTTGGTCTCTTATTTTATGGACAGAAATATATACAAGTCTTAGTTCTTCGAGTTTTATTCGTTTTTGGGGTCGTCAACTTTATGGCCACACTTGGAACATTTGGCTAGATTTAAGTCGTTATTAATTACGATTGGTACTTGATGATCCACGGATTTGGACCGATGGTGTTTCTGGGGCACCTGCAACTGACCATTCCTTTCTGCAACTTCGTTATCTGGAACAAAATTATTTCATTACTTTCTTAAAAAACCACTCCGAAAGTTTTCGATTGGAACCGAGTTTGTTCTCAGTCTCTATGAGATTACAGTAGACGGTCTTGAAGAAGCAACTCGGTCAAAGGTTAATTTCATGAAGCAAACCTGAATTATCTTCATTTTCGTTAGTATCCTCAACGAGTGGCAATGCCGTACCGGGTTCTGATGTCGTCTTATTATCAACGACACTATTCTCCATGCCATGGAAGAGATCCAAATGGGAATCTAACGAGAACTGCTTTCCCGACATGAGTATTCCTCGAATTCTTCGCCTCATATCTATATACGTAAATGAAGAAATGGTGAATATAGCAGGGCGTTTAGGTGAAGAAAACTTACGTGGACTGCTCTGAGCTTCGAGTCGCAATTTCACAAATTTCGCATACTCTGCCATCACATCGCTTTGGTCGAAAATGGCAGCGAAACTTCCGTTTACTATCTTCGGGGACCTCGGTGAGTTCGCCAGAAGTAAGCTCGTTCCGAAGCTTTCATTTTTCTCTTTGATATCTGAAAGTATACAGGAACTTATACTTACTTATACAGATCTCTATTTGATGGAATTCACTTCCGGTTTACTGTACATAACTTCACAAGTCAAAGTTCAAATGTCAATCTAAAAAAACAATTACCTTTTAAAATTTAAAAGTCTGAATGGTTTTCATTTTAAATTTACGTTTGAAGAGTATTTACCATTCATTTAAGCAAAACTATATAAGAATTTCTTGGGAAAATTGTCATTGATTTTAAACATGTAAACTGTAGTCCATGTTTAAATGACCTAAAAGACCATTATTAAAATACATACATTACTTCTGTTCCAATTATGTATAATTCGCTTTTAAATAATTCATTTCGCACAAATGAAGAATTTTGAAACATTGCCTGTTCAAACTACAAAGTCACATGATACATAATTAGATAGAACAATTATTCCTTCATTTCTCAATAGTAATAATAATAACAATGTTCGCTTTATTCAACTATATTATAATATTTTTACATACAAAAGCAAACTAAATTAAACTATAATAAAGAAACTAAAATAAAACTACACTATAATACAGAAATCTAAAATATAAGAGTGAGGGCCAGTTTCAGATAATAGAAGACATATAACTTTCTTATTTGAAGTAAAAACTTAAGAGAGGAACATACATATATTATATCTTGCAAGCCTAGTTCTAATAAACTACGAAAATAATATTAAATTTAAATTTAATATTACCTTTCAATGGTACTTTAGCCCTCGGAGTTATTTCCGGCTCAGCCTCTGCCAAAATATCAGAAGTGACTACTTTAATCTCCTTCCAATCTTTCAATATGTCTTCATTCGTCGTATACTGCGACGTCACAGTGAACCGTATGACATACTTGTTCTTGAGCGCAGCCGGAACACAGTGTATATTTCCCCTGGAATTCAACCTTTTCAGCAACATCTCAGTCAATCGATTCTCCCCTTTGAGCCTGAACACGACCAACCCCAAATGCCTGATTGCAGGAAGCTCGAATCTGGGATCTCCAAGAACCAGCGCTTCAAATTTTTGTGCCAAACGAACCCCCTGAAGTTTAAATTAATAAGTTAGGAGAACTAAGCGGTGGTGTGATGATATTACCTCTCTGATGTGCTTCTGAAGACCGGTGATGCCATAGTTGCGTATGACGAACCATAGTTTCAAGGCCCGGAATCTTTTGCTTAGTGGAATCTGCCAGTGCTACAAAATTAGGTGCCCAAGAGATCTGGTTGAGATTAGAAGTTGTTAACTCACCATATAATCGATGGCCAAGCCGGTGTTTTCATGTTTGAGGTACAGGGGGTCGACGTTGAAGGTCCTGTGGAGTGCTTTGCTGTTTTTCACCCTGATTTATTATTATTAATTAATGGTGATAAGGTGTGGTTTAGGATTAGGGGCGTGATTTACCACATGGCGGTGCAATCGAAGTGCACCATGAGCCATTTTGAAGGGTTGAAGGCAATTGAGTCGGCTTTTTCAACACCTTTGAGCCAAATCCTAAATTCGGGGCAGATGAAGGCGCTTCCTGCGTACGCCGCATCTATGTGCAACCATAAGCTCTCTTCGGAGCAGATGGTTCCAATTTCGTTCAAATTATCGAAGGCGCAAGCCCCAGTCGTTCCTAAAGTTGCACAAACCTGCAATTAATAAATAAGAGGAAGCCTCCAAGATTTTTCTGCGTTTTATTAAAGCTAGTATTAGTATTTCTTTAACATAACAATAGCTTCTGTTTTACACACTTTTTATTAAAGAGCAATTTTTAGGAATGATTCCATGCGCTTTGTGTTGATTGCACCTCCAATTTAGACCCCCTGTATATGCAACCAGTCAATCGTAAATTGTGATATTCCGCTTTAATAAAGTCACCACGCACCCCTGCCGTCGTCTGCGCTATAATTAAATGTTCGATGTCTCGGAAAACAAACTGGAAAGGATTTACACAGTGTATCTAAAAGATTGTTTCCCACAAATAACTAATTGGGCCAATCTTCTTAAAAGAACGCAATCCCCGGCGAAGTATCCCCACCGGATGTAATTAATAAGGCGAGATTTATTGGCCCGATGACAGCGCCATAATTTCGCCCTCTCATTACCCGAGCGCATCATACCCAGAAAGGAATCAGCCCCATTTCGCGGTCCTTCTTCACCGTCTGCAGTAGTTTCTGTCCCCTCATCGAAAGGTTCTCGTCACTTTCGATGTATCGCATCTTGACCAGGCCAATTAGGGCGGCCTTCTCCACGCTGGAGTGCGCTTGATCCGAGCAGTAACCCACAAGGCGAGCGTTAACTTCCACGTCTTCCAAATCAGGATGGAGTTTCTGGCAATTGGTTATGGCCTGACATCTTCCGGCTAGCAAGCAAATTAAAGTAGCCTCACTGGCTGTAGTCTGAAAATTTCAAAAAAACAAAATGTAGAATGAATTCACAGTACCTTTTTGATTTATTTTAGAATTGAGATTATTACAAAAGTTTTTAGTTCTGTTTATTAAACTTGGAGCTCTTGAAGTCCTAGTTGCTAAAAGTGATTTACCTGGATGACTCCTCCACCTAGGGAATCGCTTCTGGTGTGTAAGAATTCATCAGGAAGACCTATCATTTTACCCAACCAATTCATCACGATACTTTCAAGTTCAGTACATGCAGGACTTGAGGCCTGCAAAATGAAATATCCTTGATTTCCAAAGCTATAAAAAGTTTGATTATATTACCCATGTAAACCCAATACAGTTGATGGCGTCCGCCAACATATCTCCAAGTAACGAGGGAAAACTGTTCAAGGCCGGAAAATATGCGTGCATATGTGGACTTTGCCAATGAGTAACTCCGGGCATGATCACGGATTCCACATCTCGAAAAATGCTCGGCCAGTTTTCCCCTTCGACTGGAGCGCTGTCCGGAATTTGATCCCTCAGGAAACCCGGTTTTTTATCCGGAAGAACACGCCGCTTTCTAATGTCCTTCAAGTAATTCGCAATGTAGTCAACCATTTCCTTTCCTGCAAATTGCATTAAAAAAGGAAATCTTTGACTTCAGGATAACATCATCGCGTCGACATTATTCACTGAGCGACAATAAAACTGATCTACTAAATCGACAAACAAAGCAATATGCAGGCGTCTATTACATTTTAGTTCAAATCCAATTTGTTTTACTGTTTCGTATAGTTCAATTTGCATGCGTTCGATCTGTGACAAGCTAAAGCTCGCGCTTTCCTTACCTCGTTGCCTGTACTCTTCCACATCCATCGCTGCAAATAAGAGTTTTAAAATTATGCGTGTATTTCTGTTGCTTGTCGCTAATGAAGCTTTTAAATTTGTTTAAAACTGAAACGAGCTCGCGCTAAACTGCTTTGAAAAGTCCCGAAAGCAAAGGCGAAGCCGTAGTAATGTTAATGCTGGGCGAAAACAGGACAATTGGATGATCCGTTTTTATTACAACGCGCTGAATTATTTTAAATGTAAAGTTGCAGTTTTTTATGTTTTTCTTTTCTTTTAAGGTACCCAAAACGTATTTATTCAAAATAAGTGCTTTGTGTTCCATTGCAAAAAGAAACGTTTGAAAAAAACTAATCGGTTTTCTTTGAAATTTGATTGTGTCGTTTAAAATTCCATTGAATTTATTTTAAATTATAAGTTATTTTAATTTGCAAAATTCTTTTGTATTATTTGTCATCACTATTCGATTCAAATTGCTATAAATTATATTTAAATTAGTATTTTTTAGATTTGTTATCTGGAAGTAATAGTTTCTTTTTGTAACAGATTCACATGACATAATCACAAGATACTTACAATATAAACGACAAGAAGTCATTTGATTTTTAACAAATGGAAACATCTAAAATTAAGTAAAGTTTTTATTCGATAAGATTTCATGGCCTAATTTCACAAATACTAGTTATATTTAACTAATGCTTAACTGCTCTGGTATGTTAAAGGTTTGTTTTTAACAAATTAGTTTAATTGAGGTTGAAGAAATCAGCCTTAAATGCTTTAATCTGATGTCTCTAGTTTTACGAAACGAAAATCATTACTTATGACTTCGAGATGATAAAATACAAGTGGAAAACCAATTTTTTTTTTTTATTTTGAAAAGAAAAAGAAAGGAATGGCATTAGGAAGTGATCCAAAGTAAAAATAAATCAAAGGATGTTATTGTTTGATTAAGAATAACAGTTAGCTCTCACCAGCATCTGCTGCCTAGCTGACTATATGAATAATAATAATAATAATGTTCAAGGTATCAGTCGATTTAGCAATAGCTCTCTTCTGAACAATTTCTGCTTATTTATTTTTACTAAGGCCCGGTCTTTTCATCTCCTGTTAACTTTATCTGATGATTTATTCCCATAGTAACAATTGTGATCACAATCATTACTATGGGAGTTAATCGCCAGATAAAGTTAATTGGAGATGAAAATATAAATTCTAAATCAAATTAAATTAAATCAAGAGTTACCTATTTGTGTGTTCACACAAAAACCTGCATCTTTTCAGCCCTTCAAAACCAGATTATTTTTTGATTGTCAAAATAACACATCTCTGCCCTACACTTTATCTTATAATAAATGCTAAAAATAATGATGATTAATCAAATTAATGAAATTATTCAAATATTTTGCGTTGCCAAAAACCGTTATCTCAAATATTTCATTACTCTTTTTATTTCTCAAAATTTAGGGATGGTTTAATAATCTAGAATCTTCTGGAAATTTATGTAATTATTTCTAGAAAAATAGATTTGAAATACTTACTGTATTTTCCTAGCAAACACCGCACTAAATAAACCGAAGCCAAATGCTATCAACAAGTGACTTTGTCCCTTATATAAGGCTTCCCTCCACTGCCCTCGGGGCGGTGTTATTGCCTCTGCACCTAAGCTTTTATATTCGATTTTAATTATACACTTTATATATTAGAACATATTTTGTCAAGCTTTTATTATGATCATTAATGACAAAGTTTTCATCAATCAAAATTACCTTAACAAATTAGATAATTATTTTTCGTAATATTTAGAAAAGCAGATTTTTTTATTACAATATAATCAAATTGGAAATGTATGCAGTTATTTCGCTTTTGATTCATACAAATTTCTTTTTCTTTAAAACAAGAACGCTTTTGATTTTGATTGTATTACCGAATCGTTGCTTGTTTTGTTCAGAACTGTCTGTCTATTTATGGTCTATTTTGTTTTGTTTGTCTGTTTTTTGAGTTGCTTTTCGGGATAACATACGTCTATTTATGAAGTTCTAATATTGGTCAATTTGATTAGATCTATTAGACTGAACAGAAAATAGGAAGGCATTTTATTTTGTTTCCAAACTTGTTCTCGAAGCAATTTATTCACTTACGTAATTCTCACTAAAATATCGTTTTCTTCCTGCGTTTTATTACTGCTATATTGTTGACTGATATAAAAAAAATCTGTTTGTCATCGTTCTGCATACTTATGGGACACCCCTTTACTTTCTCTTCTTTAAATAGGGCCGTTTTATAACACTATTTTTTACAAACAGATTGTTTCATTAGAATTTTCTCGCCCTTCAAATAAATCAACTTTATTTGGAAATTAATGTAAAAAAATTGAATGATTTAAATTTCCGTCTCCACAACGACAGATTTAAGTCAACTTCCAACGTCAGACAATGGCTTTCGTAAGACTAATGTGCAAAGCTGCGGAGCTGGACAACCGAAGATTAGAACTGTACCAAGAGAAGCAGTTCGCGGTCCAGAAGCTTAAAAGCGAAGCGAAACAGAAGAAAAGTCTCAAGCTGAGATACCGCCATTGTTGGCTCGATTGTATGCGAAGAATCCGCAAGTTTTTCCGGCGACGTTTCACCTTCCCCGAGAAAAGTCGCATCTTCAGGTGTTGTTACAAGATGCGACACGAGGGCTCCTGCGAGAATTACACGCTCAAGAGTGTAATCGGCTTCATTGGGGGCTTCCTCATCACCTACGTATTTTTTATGTTCTTCGTTTTCCAACTCAACTTTAAATTTTCCACGGCAACGATTATGTGCTCGATTTTTGGTAGCATCTTGACCATTGGACTTGCGTTTAGTTACAAAGTTAGGTGAGTAATTAATTTGAATGAGGTCTCTTTCATTTGAAGGCGACCTGAAATGAACGAGACAATTAGTTGGTTTCCGGCCGACGACGTTGATAATTAGTCATTTAAATTCAATTGCGAGTGGCTCTTGGTTTAATTGCGCCTACTTTCTTGCAGATGTGTAGTTTTCTTGACTTTACCGCAACTGTTCTCGAAGCGTGGAAGGCAGGCCCTCTTGGCTTACGCTTTCATTTTGGCCATAACAGGTCCGGCAAAGAACACTTTGAATAACATGGGGATCCTGAGCGAGTCACTCGCTTGTGGACAGGTAAAAATAAATTTAATTTTTATGTTGGCTCTCCATAATTTTTTTAAGGAACAACTAAAAGCGGCGGTCAAGCAAATTTTGGAAGTGATTAAGAAACCATTTTACGCCATCAGGGATGCCATCAAAGCCGTCGTGAAGGTCGTTAAAATAGTAGTTAAGAAAATCAAAGAGATTCTTCTAGCAATAAAGCGGGTGATAATGGCAATCGGTGAGTTTAGTTTAAAATAAAAAGCGCATCTACACCAGATAGTTTAAAGTTTCTTTTTATTTCTTGCTTATTTGTAGTGGCTGTTATAAAGTCCGTCTTCGAATTCTTGGCTAAAATAATCAACGTTTGCAATAAGGAGCTCGGAACGCCATTCCAACGCTGCACGAGGGTCTTCGAGAGTGCCATCACCGACTGCCACGCGAAATTAGGCCCCGTCTTCAGCTGGCTCTGCTCCATAACGTACCTCGCCCAATCTGTTTGCTACATAGTAAAAATTTTCGACTACGTCTGCATGCTCGTTGATTTCATCAGCAACTCCATAATCGGAGTCATCGTCAAAAGTAAGGGGACTGAACCAGACTTCCTTTTCAAACGCAGAGGTTTTGCAGAAATAAGAATTTTCGTTCGCCACATCAAGACCATGTTCTACGTGCGCATCAAATTTTCACATTCGTTTCACTTTGAAACGAACGCGTCCAAATCGCTGGAGGACGTCGCAACTGGAATCGTCACGGAAATCAAGGAGCGAACTGAAGGGTTGATGAAAGTGTTCGACTTCATGAGCTGCGCTACGAGTCTGTTCTTCATGTTCATCATATTCAGGTAAACTCCTAAGCCCCAAAAGAATATCTAATGTTGCCTCGCTTCCAGAGTCCTGTACTACCGCTACAAATTTCTGTCAGATGAACGTTTCGATAACAGATTCATCACCAAGGATTTTAGAGCTATTGATATGAGGAGGGCGCAGTTAGGAAAAGAGACCGTTTTACCACTGAACCAAAGAGAACGAAATATGTACATTTCGGTGGGCTTTGAAGTTGGTCACCGCCGTAAACTTGAATACAACTTTGCAGGTGGGTTCGTGCAGATTGGTGAAGAAGGAAAAACTGCAGCTTTCGCAGTCTGCGATGGTTCTGGGCACAGCAAGTCTAAAACTTGCAACGCACATGATGGCTGACTATGCCTTATATTGGGTTTTGTTGCAGATTAGGAGGCACGGAAGTTTTCAATCAACTTTTACTGGTAATTCTCGTCCTTTATTTTTTCAATATATGTATTTAACAGAAATTGTGTGGTTCCAGGTAGTAACATACCAACGCTTCACGTGAAGGGCGAAGGATTTCTTGCTGATTTGCTTCGTTCGATAGTCAAGGCCTTCCAACCCGTCGGCCTGAATTTGGAAATAGACACCATTCCCTGTTTACCAGATCCAATTCCCCCAGACTACGACAGATACGTCCAGATCGCTTCCTTGCTGGTCATTTGCTGGTTCCTCATGCTTTTCGAGCCTTTTGGTTTAAGATGGCGACATTCCGTGATGTGTTTCTACCATCCTCACCGGGCGAAAGAACGTTCCATCTGGCTCTACAACCACATACTAAGAACCAGGTCTTCATTCCTCAAATTCGCACGACGGCAGCTTAGGCGGAAGTTCAAAGGCGATCCCAACATTGCCAAGATCACTTGCAAGGAGTTTGTAAAAGCAAATTTGTTGCAGTATGTCTTATGTTTTACGTTAATAGTTTATTATTTAATCAACAATTCTTGCAGATATCGCTTATGCCGTCTGTGTTTAAGTCAAGATAAACAGATGTACTGTTTGTTATGTGGAGAAGTCTTCAGAGAAGGTGACGCTACAAAACCTATCCGTTGTCAAACGCCGAATTGCCCGGGTATTTACTGCGAAAAGTGCTTCCAAGATCTTCAAAACTTATGCACCGTGTGCCTAGATCCCATCCAATACGGCGACCTATCGGATATCAGCGAGGAAAAGTTGGACTATGAGTTTTCTTTTGGATTTTCCTAAATATACCTTTCGCTTTTTAGGGATTCATCAGATCTTGAATCTGGAAGGACCGTTCCTGGAAAAGAAAGCTCCAGCGAAGATGAAACCGTCCAAGGCAGAAAGAAGAAGAAGAAGCTCAAGCTGATGTGGTGTTGCAAGAAAAAGAGACCGCCAACCGCAGATGAAAGCGACGACAGCGACACGGAGCGCTTGCTTGGAACTAAATCGCCCACGACCCTCTCAACACCACCAACTACAGATTCAGATTATTACTCCACAGATACAGACTTGTCCTACTCGTACCAATACAGAAAAGACGTCACGGAAAAAGCAGTTGAACCACCCCGTCGCATCTTCGTCGACATTGAAAAGCAACGATATCCCGATTATGCATCAATGGACACGTTTCGGAAATCGTCTCCAGAAGGACAAACCATGGTAAAATCCAAAGAATCGGAATCTTCTGAGCCACAGTTTGAATATGACGAGGAATTCGATATTCCCCTGTTGGATCTACGGTCAATAACTGATCAATCTGCGACTACCAGTAGTGAAACTTCAGATAAAGAAACAAATAAACCGACTGTAATCGTCGAAAGAGATGAACCTAAACAAACCAAAAGAGGTTACTTATTTAGACGAAAATTTTGGAAAAAGAAGGCTGCGGAAAAAACTGGGGAAACGCCTTCATTCAAAGATGTGTCGACGTCAACTGAAACGCTTCCGAGTGATGAAGAAACAGGTAAGTTTTTCCTCTTCGGGAAAGAGACGTCTTCGACTGATGAAACTGAAATGAGGAAATTGCAGTTTCAGAACCTGCATCAGACACGGATTTTTCGCGTGGAGAAGAAGTGTCACCAGAAACGTCAACCGAAACGTCAGCAAAAACGTCATCAAGAGAAGGAGATTCAGAAACAAAACTTTTATCTCAACCATCAGAAGGGGCGACAACGACTACGCCATCGACAGCAGAAACAGCTTCACTGCTGCCAAAAGAAAGTACTTCTGAAGTACCAATCACACCAAAGAAGAAACTTAAAAGTATTTTCGCTAAAAAGAAACGGAGACCTCTAAAAAGAAAAGTAACTTTGAAAGAGGCAACAACAAGGGAAGCGCATTTAAGTCGGGACGCAAAGAAAGTTAAACGTGGAACTAAAAGACCTCGGCATAAGGAAAAAATTTCAACAGAGACGGCCACAGCAACAGAAACACCTATAACAGAGGAAACTGAAAAAGTTAAACTTGTCAGTAAGAAGCCGTCAGCTAAAGAAGATACTTCACAAGAGACAACTACAACATTAACACCTTTAATCGAAGGAACTGACAATAAACGTGCAACTCAAGAGTCTGCATCTGAAGAGGATATTTCAGAAGAGACCACAACAACAACAAAATCAAGCACAAGTAAGGAGTCTCTATCTGAAGAAGACGTTTCGGAAGAGACAACCGCATCCTCAATTGAGGAATTTGAAGAAATAAAAAAATTCCTGCCTAAACAAGAAATTTCCGAAGAAACAACAACTACGACCGCAACCACAGAAACACCTTTTGCTGAGGATCAGAACGATAAAGGTGTAACGAAGGAAATTTTGCCAAAAACTTCGGAAGAAACGACAACCACTGAAACATCAGTGAAAACTAAAAGAAAAGGAATATTGAAACGCGGAAAAGTATACTTCGACGAATCAACAACGACAGAAATAGTTTCAACCGGAGAACTTACTGAAAAGCCGTTGTTTAAAAGAAATTTTATGCAGAGGTTTTTAGGAAGGAGAAAGTCTCCTAAATCTCCGCACAAACGTGCACAAAAAACGTCAGGTAAAACAAGGAAAGACATTATTAAAGAAAAGGTATCAGAATCGGTACAAACAGAAGATACTTGGTCCTCTCCTGAAAGGATAACAAAGAGAGATCAGAAAGAACAAGAACATGATGTTGATGAAACGAAAGAGAAAACTGAAACCAAAAAAACTAAACACCCGCGAAAATCGCTAAGAAGACAAACTGGGAAACTCAATATTTTTGCTGAAATGCCCGAGGAAGACGAAGAAGAAATTTTGAGAAAGAAGAAAAAGAAAAAACGCAGGCATCGAAAGAAAACCAACAAAAAAACGCAAACAGAAACTAAACCACAAATCACGCACGTGGCCCAGCTTTGCGCCGAAATATTAAAACGTCGCTCACAGAGAGAAAGAAAGATGACGAGCACCGAAATTTATTGCATGAACGAAATATGTCCGGTCAAGTTGAAACGTGGAAAAGTGCCAAAATTAAACCTAGGTGTTTCACCCCGTGAAGGCAAGAGAGTGAAGAAGCCCTGTTATTCTTCAACTTCTTCACCTACCTCATTTGCTTCATCTTTCGCAGAATCAGACTCATCTTCAGTTGCTTCAAAGACCTCCTTGAGTATTCCATCGAAAAAAAGAGAAAAAGTGAAGAAGAAAGCAAAATCAAAAAGGCGGGCTCTTCACAGAGAATTATCACAGTTAGACTTGAGCTTCGCACATCAAAATCAGGAGTCCTACCAAAGAAAATACGATGTCTATTACTTTACGGAAAGCGAAACGACGCCCAGATCAAACAAGGAAAGCGTTCGAAGCGTGACTTTTTCGCCCGTGCCCAAATCTAAAAGGCCAAAAAATAATTTGTTCAACGTTTCACCAGAGGCGACGTCTTCCACTACCACCAGCAGTAGTGCCACCAGTGTTACAATTTTGACTTCACCAAACTCGCAAACGGTGAAAAGTCAATCGCCTACCATACAGGGAAGCCCCCATTACACGGTCAATTATTTATATAGCGACGACTTCAAAGAAAGTGGCCATGAAAATGTCATTCGGAGAAAAAACCGTCGGCCTGAAATGAACTCCCTCGACTCGCCGGGTAACACAACAGAAACAGAAGTGAACGCAAATTCTTACAAAAACAAGGCCAGAAATTACTATAATAAGTTGAAAGCAAAACCAATTGATAACCCGCCGGCCCCCGGGGATCACCAGTCCAAATTTGGCCAATTCATACGTCGCCTCTTGCGAAAGGTAAATAACACTCGAGCTCATGCTTGTATATATATTATTGAAAGTGTTTGTTTTATTTCGTTTCAGAATTAAAATTGTGTAGGGAGAACAGATTTTTGCTAAGAATTGTTCATTTATTACGATAAAGATTTCAGTTTAAGTTGATATTTGAATTGTTTTTATTCACAAATGAAAAGGAGTCCTCACAAACAATTTGCTGCGAACAGTTATTTTTTATGAACGCAAACAATTGATTAGGCAATTTGAGTTTTGTTTTCAATAGTTTTCCTAAGAATTTTTTAAGAACATCCGTTGCTTAACTTTTATTGACTAGCTATTAGTAAAATATATTTTGTTGATTTTTCTATGTGCTCTAATAAATTAGTTTTATTTGAATATTTTGGAATTTATTTTCTCCTTTTTTTTGTATAACCCAGGTAGGAATTCAAAGTGTAAACTAAAAACGAAAATTGTTAATTTCAATTAAAAAGTTCATTTTTCAAAATTGATTGCTTTTGAGCAAAATATAAATTTCGAATTTTCCTTTCAAATAGTTTTACTTCAGGAGTAAAACTGCAACGATTTGCTTAAACAGTTTATCATAAGTGAATCAAAAGTTGGCGACTTGTTTGACATCTTTCTTAACAAAAATTTTTGACGACAATTAAAGCAACTTCTGTTTCCAACTTCTCTAGATTCTGTAAGCTCTAGGCAATTACCCCGACCACTTGATCTTTATCCGATTTCATGATTTTTGCATCAACAATTTTTCGCCAAAAGTACTTAACGAAGCTCAAAATCCACATTTTTGTTTCACTTCCAAAGGCTGCAACATTTTGAAAAGGTCATTCGTAATTGTCAAGTTTTAAATTTTGAATGAAGCTCTTTTGAAAGTTCAAATTATCCAAGAGGAGACAAAAAATTCGGTGAAACTCCATCAATCAAAACTAACGTCAAATTTTTAACTGACATACAAAGTGTCCCCATTTTTCCTCTGTTGGTATGTCGATTATTAAATTCAAATAATATTCACCGCAACGCAACGTCTACGAAATGAGAAATTCTCAAATAAAACGCAGGGTACGTAACCGTCACACAGATTTTCCAATCAACTCTGCCTTGTTGCGTTGTTGTTTCAGACATCCGTCGCCATTTTATTTATTGACGTTTAAATTTTTGTATCGAATTTTTTTAGAAAAATTCCGCCTCCGCCGCGTCCAAGCAGGGCAAGCCAAAATTCGATTCAAGTGAGAGTGAGTCGTATTCATCGCCCACACAACGTGGAGAGGCACACCGGTCTTCGAAGTCGTCCAAGCGCAGAAACCGTGGACCATCTACGTCCACCAACGTCTTCTTCAATTTTTTAATGGGCGCTGGCTTGGCGACAGAAAAGAATCAACACGCCAGCCAAATCGAAGACGAACCTTTCGTTTTCGTAAACGCACTTGATAGATTCGGTCTCTACGATAGCACCGACACTGAAATTTCTGAGTTGAGGTATCCCGTTAAAGAACGTGTCAGTTATCCTAAGGTGACCATTAAAGAACCCGTCAGTCATCCTAAAGAAATCAAAAAAGAAGTTTCCAGAGAAGACCATAAGAAACCCAGCAAAGGCCTTCATGAGGATCAAGAAAGCACTGCAATTAGCATCGAGGAAAAAATTGTTCCTGGCGGAATAATTAGTCCTGAAGAAGGATCTCATGTCACTGAGGAAGAGAAGTCTGAACTCAGCAAAGAAATCAGCATTGAAGAAAGGTTTGCTAGCAGCTCCCTTAATACAGAAAGCGAGGCTAGTTCCACTAGTAAAGAAGGATCAAATCCTAGTGGAGAGAGCAGCAGCGTTTCCGACAAAAACACCACCAGTTCTCAGAGCACACGCCGTAGTGAAGAAAGCGCCGAACCTGGTTACGAAAACATTCCAGAAGTTGATTACAGAGGCGACATCAAAAGTCAAAGAAAAACAGCTCAGAAAGCCGAATCCGATCAAGATATTTACTACAGCCCCGAATCATCGGCGACTAAAGTACTTAAACAAGGGCATAAAGAAACTGACGCTACCAAATTAAGTACCGGACCTAAAACTGAAGAAGAAGTTGATTACAGAGGCAACATCAAAAGCCAAAGGAAAACAGCTCACAGAGCCGGATCCGATCAAGATATTTACCAAACCCCCCAATCATCGGATACTAAAGTACTTAAGCAAGGGCGTAAAGAAACTGACGCTACCAAATTAAGTACCGGACCTAAAACTGAAGGAGAGGTTGGCTACAGAGGCAACATTAAAACCCAAAGAAAAGCAGCTCACAAAGCCGGATCAGATCAAGACATTTACCACACCCCCGAATCATCGGCTACTAAAGTACTTAAACAAGGACACAAAGAAACTGACGCTACCAAATTAAGTACTGGACCTAAAACTAAAGAAGACATAAAAAAATTCAAGAGATTAGATTCCTTATCCAAGATACTTGAAGAAGAGTTAGACAGCCTCGATAAGAAAAACCTAAATATAGTGCCAAAAGTAAAAGAAATACAGGAAGCGACTGAAGAGAAACAGCGCGCACATCAACCATCAGTCGGTCGTTTAAAGGAGTCAGCCAAAGAGAGACTCTCTCAACTGTTAGAATCCCAAATGAGCGACGATCGAAGACGTAGTTCGCAAGATAGGCAAAACTCAAGGTACTCACGTGAACCCCCCGAGCGAGATCAAAACTATGACGATTCACTGATGAAGAAGAACTACCCACAATCTCCGGAAATTCATCAGGGAAGCAAACCATGGTGTACGTGTAAAAACACGGACGACTGCAGACGACTTAACCATCAACAATACCCAAGGAAGAACTACCCTGAGCACAGAAAACGAACGACTTACGACCTAGTCAAGAGCGCAGAGAACCTGAGACAGCAAGAGCAAAACAAAAGTTCCTGTACTTGCTCCGCCAAATCCAAACAAGGACAACAAACAAAGTCGTCTCCTGAGGTTTCCAGAAACAAGCAAAACATGAAATCTGAAGATCCTTGTAACGCAGACACCTGCGAGTATTACAGCGATTACGCTGGAAAGAACGAGGGATACGCCCCTAATCAAATGGAACACATGAAACCCCGAAAGTATCCTTACGAAGAACCTTTGCAGGACAGCGACTACAATAACGAAAACCACGATCGAAATTGCTCTTGCGATCACTGCAACAGAAGAAACCGCTACAGAAACTGCAAGTGTTGCAACTGTCTCAGAAATGACGATCACACCAGCAGTTACTCAGATGATTCGCAATGCAACTTGAATCTGGCGTACCAGAAGAGCGAGGAATATCCAGATTTGGTGGATGAAATTGAGAATTCGATTTCACGAAGGAACAAAGAGCGAGTTAAAAAGACTATGAGACAATTCGAGATGCTGAGCAGGCAAAACAAAGGCCTGGAGAAGCCTATTTACGATGATGATGAGGAAGACGACAACGTAAACCGCTTTGCGTGCAATAAAAGAACTTGCCCAGTTTATAACAACCGTCCCCGAAGTAGAGAGGCCCAGTATTACAATAATCAAAAGCCAAGACCTCCATGCTGTTATGATAGGCGTAACTATCAGACTAAAAGTGAATGTCTATCTGAGCGTCCGGCATTCAATGCAACTCCTTTTCCTCGAACGCGAGGCTATGTGGAGAAAGTTGCTAGATACATGGACCCTTCAATGTCTGACACGGCCCAGAAATACCCCCGATATCGCCCTGATTATTCCAACAGTCGCTGGCAAATGGATCCTCGAAGCGGGGAATGGGTGAAAGTCTGCGATGACGGTTACGATTTCGAAAATAACTATCCACCCTTACCCGCACCGCCAGGTCCCATGTACAGGGAGGGAGGAGCGTACAGGGATTACGAAAACTACCCTAAAAATCAGGGAAATCCCAACTTTTTTAACACCCCAAATTCCTATAGGACGCCAGGCCCATTTAAGCGCTCGAGTACGCCGACGAAGCAGTGTCAGTGCAGAAATTGCATGCAACCCTCCAATAACTGCAACAATAGGTATTGAGTCAATCACAGTTTTATTGTCGGTGCTTTCTTTTTCGTTTCGACAAACGCTATTAAATTCATTGATGTCTTCGGTTGATAAAATGGAAATGCCTAATTATTGTAAATATTATTCTGTATAGAATTCTTAATGAACGAATTGTAGGCTTAACAAAATAATAAAGCTACATATTATGTTTTAAATTTCTTTGGATACTTTTTAGCTTTTATTCAGTGAACGTGGTGACTCTAAAAACTGAAAATTTTACTAAATTTTTTGATGTGAACAGCATAATTTGAAATTAATTTCAAAATAGAAAAGGTGCTCGAGTAGAACCCCGTAGTACTCCGAGCTATGCACAAACCTTCACTTATCTTTATTAAAACGTTAAAATTAATCCAAATAAATCTAATTAGGGTGTTAATAATTTAGCTTTGGTTTGCACTTTCTGAATTAATGTCTTCATCAAAATACACTAGAAATGTAACCAACCATTCACTGCGTACGGTATTTGCTTTTCTATTAATGTGAATGCGGCGTATGTGGAACAAACCACTTTCGCAAAGAACTAATTACATCTTTGCACCATAATTCAGCAAGAAAAACAAATACGGAAAGCGGTACCGCCGAAAAAAGAAAGCACCAGAAGGATTCGCGATTTTCAGTCCGCCATCGAATATAGAGCAGGAAGGCCGACCGGAGAGGCAAAAGAACGTAAATTTTCTGCGATAGCGCGAAAAGTGAGTAATGCCTTTACAAGGAATAATTGCCTGATTTTGCACGGAACGATCTTCGAGATTGAATTGCTCAGTAGTTGAGTTTCTCTTTCGCAAACGCTAATCGTAAATCGAACCGGAATCATTCCCATTAACGTAAGTCTTTGTTTTCATTTCTGCCAAGCATCGCGTTCTATTCAATAACAATTCGATGTTTATTAGTAAACACATTCTTCTTCCTTCTGCAATCTACTCAAAATCATAATTCTTTTTTGCTTAAACATGGAAATAAAAATGGTTCTCGTAAGTCACGAGCCAGAATCAAAAATAAACTCACTCAGATAAGTCTCAATTAACGACAAAAACGATAACGTAAAAATCGCGGTGTAAACAAGAAAAATTGAAATTTCGAAAGACCTGACCCCTGTTACTATTGGTTCTTCGACGGAGGTTTATCTGCGCCTTATCTCTTGCACTACGGCTTTATATTTTGCACCATAACGTTTACATTTGCAGTCGCTTTTGCCATTGGGATTAACCATGGAAATCGGGAAGCAAACCGGGATGAAAAACGACACCTGCATCTTCAGGGCGTCCAAATATCTGGGCAAAGAAGTGCCCGTAATCAACAGCTTGGAGGATCTTATTAAGGAATTGCGTCACGTGTTCGAGGGTGATTGTGTGAATGTTGAATACGTGCATTATATAATGAAGGCCTACAAATCGAATTTCCTGGAATGGAAGAAATACGCCAAGTTCGACAGATACAGGTAAAAACAAAATAATTAGCATCACAATGTTTCGATTAGTGTTAAGCATCGTCAGAGAATATTCTCATCTCTGAAAAAATATGAAACTTTAATTTTTGCAAAGTTTGATTTTTTAACGATCAAATAATTTGACAAAAATGCAGCCATCTAAATAAAGAAAAAATGCGAAAAACTAAGGGGGCATTTTTTTTTTAACATCAAAGTCTGATTCCAGATTAATTATTGAGTTTAATCTCGCGCGTGCGTTGAACTTTAACTCCGCTAAATAGAGCGTTTTATTAATGACGATTAAACACATCATCAAATTGATTCAAATAAAATCCGAAAAATCACTCACGCAGAAAAAAACGCGCTTGTGCGTAAGAGTTGAACGCACGCACTTCCTTCAAACAAAAACCAAAATCTTCAATAAATAATAAAGTGAAAGGTCAACTCGTTTAAAGTCATCAAACTAAGCAATAACAAATTTGAATTGCAAAATCCGTTTCGTTTTGTTTCAACACCGATAGTTGCCAATCGTTTTCGTCCTTTTCAGATATACACGTAATTTAGTTGACGTGGGGAACGGGAAATACAATCTGATGATCATTTGTTGGGGCGAAGGGCACGGTTCCGCAATACACGACCATGCCAATTCGCATTGCTTCATGAAGATGCTCAGGGGTTCCCTGGAGGAGGTGCGTTTTTCTTGGCCGGAGAACGAGAACGAAGCCATGACGGAAATCGGTCGGAAAAGATTGCTTTGTAACGAAGTGTGTTACATTAATGGTAAGCTTTGTTAAACAATCCATTTTTAATCAGAATTAATTTTTATTAAGTAAATCGGCAACTACGCTGAAGATGGCAGTGTAGCTGCCGAAATACGTATTTACGAAGATATTTATGTCGTTTGCCATTTTTAGCGTACAAATTCAGTAAAAATTCATCGAACTTTAAAGTATCTAGCCCTAGTAACTTCAATTCACATTGCGTTGTTTGCAGTTTATTGGCTATTCAAAAATTCGAAGTGAATTGCTTCGTCCATTCGAGTTTTTTCGATTTTGATTTACGAAATTGTTTCTTCTTATTTAAAGCGTAGGGTAAGTTCTGCGATAAATTAGAATTAATCTTGGGGAGTCGATAAATGTTTGGCGGACTTTAATCCATTGCATTAATCTAAAATTATTTTGTAACTTTTAAGTCGCAGTAAAAGTTTAGCGCATTCTAATCTGAGGTGTCCTGCCCTCATAAAAATCTATCCACATTTAGGCGACGATAATGTGAGATACTTTGTAGTTATCTTGGTTAATCCAAAATCAAATTTTTTATTTAAAACAACAAAAAACAATCGGAATGAGCAGATTTCGACACATTTATTATTTTTTAGACTAGTATCAAAGCTCATCGTAATTTTAAAGAATCGAAACGAGAAGCTTGTTAATCACTCTGTAGATTTAAAATAAGATTCCAATATTCAGCTCAAATTCTTCAAGATATTTGAACAAATTAATTATTTAGTTCAAAATGTATACAATGAAAATATTTTCAGTGTTGCTCTTGTTTCTTTTTGGCAATTGGACTTTATATGCTCTGGCGTTTTGCAAGATTTTCGCAAAATAAATTACTATACTTTTAGATTGCATTCGATTTTTTTGGAGTTCATGAAGTTTTACCTAAACACCGTGTCGCCCCGTCTAGAATCCTCCAAGGGTTTCTTCTAGGACCCTTATTATTTATACCATTTATGTACGCTCACTTTATTTACGGAGGCTTTACATTTATTATTCATTTTTGCAAATCAACTCAATTAATCAAGAAAAATCGTAACATTGGTCATTACTCATTATGTTATACACGGCAGTGTAGGATGAATAAACTTAAGCGAATAGTACCTTGCTTTAATTTTGTTTAAATTTAAATTTTAGATTCCATAGGATTACATCGGGTAGAAAATCCATCACATGTTGAGACAGCTGTGAGTTTACACCTTTACTGCCCCCCTTATAACAAATGCTCCGTTTTCAACCAAAGCACCGGGCAGAGATCCATAACAACGGTATCGTTTTGGTCTATGTTTGGCGAGAAGAGGAACAGAGTAAGTGAAATCAGTTTTCTTCTTTTGGAATAAGTGAATAATTATGTCTGCGATTTTATTTCAGGAAATACAGGAAAAACGCGACCCGGAAGACAACTAACACGCTGTTAATTTAAGTACAGAAGTATTTATTTTATTATTAGTGTAATTAGAGTAATTTAAGATTAAGTTAGGAAATCATGTACAAACTTGGGGGCCTTAAATTGCATTTCATATTTTTAAATATATTTATTCCCTAGTTTTAAGCAATAGTCAGTAGTAGAGTCATTGCGACGTTTAAGTAAAGATGCAAGTAGCCTTAATTTCATTATTTTTAAGAAAAATTAACTTTGAATTCACCGTTTTGCTCAAAATTGTATAAGTAACACAGATTTACTGTCGAAGTGTTACAAAATTAGCTCTAAAGATTCATGTATGTAGTTTGGAAAAATTATTATTATGTATTACATTTTAATTAATATTAATTTATTTCCTATGATTCTTAAAATTCATCCAACTTTATTGCGCGAATTAAAAAAGTACGTATTCTTGGTTTTTACTGTAAGAAAATTTAGGAAATAATTATTTTTACTAAAATACCGTAGCCTTTTAGCTATTTACAATGCACGTGTAAAATTTCAAGCCCGTAATGCATCAGAATCGAATACAAAATTCTTTATAAATATTTACTAGACAAGGCAATTCTTTTATTACGTTCCTGGAAAAGTCAAATAATTTCAGGAAGGCGGGCCTGCAACCAATCAAAACTCGCCATTCGGTTCATTCATTAATCTAATCAATGGCCATTAATTTATGAATGAAAATTGGATATAATAAAATTTTAAAAAAAGAAAAATTGAAAATGACAAACTAAAGCGTAGTTTAATAACAAATAATTAATTTTTCTTTAAATTTATTATTTCTTTCGACGAGAAACTGCAAGGTATTCAAATAGGTTAGAAAATTTTGTATTCGGTAGTTGGCGAAACTGAAATGGAATTATTTTTTTAACTAAAAACTTTAAGAAATGATCATCTCTAATTCTAATGATTGTAGGATATCGTAATTGTAATAAATGTTATAAGAAGTGAATAATTTGTCAGCTTCAATCATCCTAATGAATTTCTTGAAACCTAACCTCACTCAAACTTAAAGACATAAAGACCTAGTCTTGAACCAAAATTTTCTTGAAATATATTAATTGTTAACTAGCGTTTTAAATATGCATTATTTATATATATTTGAATAAATAAATTATGAATAGTTGAATTCATGGCACGGCTCTCAAAAGTCCAAGATTAAATTTGCAACTTTTAAATACAACTAGGTACATTTTAAGAATTGGATAAAAAAAATCTGCCATACAGATATAAGAACTCCTATTTATGGACAGTATTAAAAGTACAGGGCATCATAAAAGAAAAAAGAATGTAAATATCAGTAACAGTATGTCTTACAATCACTATAAACAAAAGTAGAACTTACTTAGAACTATCTTACATTTTTTACATCGTCTTTACACCTTAGAAATGGAAACAATGACACGATTACAAATGAAGTTACGGCTGATGGTGAGGTGGCCCAAAAGCAGAGGGAATTATCAGGTGTATTTCGCAGTGGATGGCTCGTACAAGAGTGACCGGCAGTCGCCCACCAAGTAATTGGGCTGCAGGTCTAGATTTTCGAACTGAGCCGAGACTGGAGGTCAGAATTTGAGGTCCTTGATGGCTTGCGGGAGATCAGGCAGCTTCATGTCCTTTATTTGCTGGGGAATGTTCATGTTTTTCACGGCAGACACAGCCCTTGCAGGTGCAGCAATTATTCCGGCCTGAAACAAAAACTAACAACTTATAGAAGACCCGATGGATTTTGCAGCCTCTCACCTCTTGCTTTTCCATTTTATTCTGGTCTTCTATCCTCGTTAATATCTCAGTCATGTTAGTTTCTAAAACCATACCACCCATAACAAGCTCATTCAGAATATAATGCACCTTATCAACATGAAATATTAAGTCTAATTCACAGACGTTCTCGAAACACTTATCCAATGTTTCGACGAAGACCTGAATTAAATCTAATATCCCTAACTCGCTTTCTGATGAGTCTACGCAAAAAACGAAGTATAAAGTCGCATAATGCCGGTAAATCAATTTATAATCACTGCCCCCAATCAAACTGAAAGCAAACAAGATCATTTGGAATCGCAGATTGTAAAATAAGGTTAAGTACCTGCCACCTTCTAAAAAATTGCACACGTTATCGTCCCGTTTAGACACCAACTGGAAGGTCTCTTTTATAATCTGCTGCTGCATGTCTTCACTCTGCGTTTAATCAGATTAGTATTTAAGAGAGTAACATAACCTCACACTTACAAAGTACTGGTAAAACTTGGATAATCGTGGTTTGCCATGGTTATTGAAGACCAAGATTGCTTTTATCATTTTAGGCGAATTCTGGGGAAAAATTTACGTGTATATTAACAGTACATTTCAAATTTCAACAGGTCACAGAAATTTCTTATGACATTCAAGAATGCCAACTCAAGAAAATAACGAAAGGAAAAAGAGGAAAATATGTAGAATAGCTATTAGTTTTTACTTGAGGTTATAAATTCCATTCTAAGTATTACAAATGTAATTACTAATTCAAGATTAACTTAAGTAAAATTACTGTACGTTTCAAAATGATTAATATATTATAACAAATTTGTTGCCATCGATGAATTTAGAAACCTTTGGCACAGCTGTATATTATTTTACAAATCCTTCTAGATCTTGATTGAATAATTCTGCCTTAAATACTACTGCAAATTAAGCATAAAGTGCAATATTACAGCAAACCTGTTTTGAAAATAATCACAAATGTCAGTTAAATTTGTTGACATCGATGAAACTTCAATTTGGGATCGATCAAATTAATATAGTTTTTTAACGTCTTTAGAAAAAAGAGGGCTTAGGAAAAATAGCTAAAGGATGAAAATTTATATAACTTCAAATTCGTAACTCATTTGCCTTTCAATAGCAGACGATATTAATCAAATCTGATGAAATCAATGGACCCAACTATTTGAATTTGTACGATTAAAGAGACTCATCCGTGAATTGAAATAGGTATGTATTCCTACTGTTTCATAATTATTTTAAATGAAATATTGCTAAAATATAGCATATTTTAATTTTATGGTGAATTGAAAACGTCGATTAAATATTTCAGCAACGCTGAGTTCAGCGATGAAACCGTGATGAAACCCAATTTCACATTTCAGTATGGTTCCACCACAGTATAGAAATTTACTTCGTATATGAAGTAAATTTCTATACTGTGGTTCCACGATGGTTCTGTTAAAAATTGATAATTGAGCTGAATAATTAAACGTTTGCTTGTAGTTTTAGTTTTGAAAATAAACTAAACGTCAATCAAATCTAACGATTCTGACAGTGGCTTTAATGGGCATACTCGTGAGTTTCTGCTTTGTGTACTTAATGAAATTTAATATAATTTGAATAAATTGATCAGTAATTTACTAACTGAATGTAATAGTAGTACGTAATTGAGTAAAAAAATACATTTGGAGCTGTTATCATTTAGTGGTTGGCTGCTCTGGGACCGTTATCCCCACTCTATCCCAAGCTCACATGATAAAAAATCAAAAGCCATGTACTTCAAGATGGCGTTAGAGCAACACAAATGAATGTGATACGGCACGGAAACGATGATACCGCGACTATGCGAATGAAAATGTGCGCTACATACTAAACAGAGTGGCTTCGCGTGACGGTGTTCCGCTCCGGAAAGATGACCGCAAGGAACTATGTGACTTTTCGCAGCTACGAACCTGTATTTTTATTTATTGCAGCTTCTGTGTTGACATCCACACAAGGTAACATTATGGTTTTTAAATTACTTATTGCCGCAGATTCACACGCTTTTGCCGCGCGACCAACGCAAAATCGCCTAGTGCCGGACCTGAAAAATGTTTTTCTGGCGCTCGAAAATTTCCACGAAGAGTTTCTACCCGCTTTTACTTTTTGTTTTTTTTTTAATTTTAGACCTGTGTTTATAATCGGGGGGAAAAGTACGCAATTTGAAATAAAAGTACAGGAATTTAAATGATTCAATATTTAAATTAAAACTATTTTGTTTTGCGGCTTTATTTGAATAGTTTCTCACTTGACAACGTTCCAAATCTGAGGTACAAAGTATTATTTAGGCAGTTAATTATTTATCAATACTAACCGAAAATGTAATAACAAGAATGTTGTGAATTCAATATCCTTGTATAATTATGGATAATAAATCGTATTGTTTATGTATCGTTGACGTAACATTGTTTTGTTTATTAAACTGTATATAGGCAACATATTTTGTTTTTAGGGAGTAAGTTGAAGACATTCTTGTTTATTATTAAGTATTCATCCTTTTGTTATTTGATGATCATAAGGATAAAGGCCATAAATAAACAGCGAAACTTATAATAGGCAATTGCCATAAATTCAATTTTCCATAAATACAAATAATTTTGGATGAATTATTTACGCTGTATATCAATTTTGTTTAGTCTATGTTCTCTATGATATATAATGCATTGTCTTTAAAATTGCTGTGCGTTTTAATTTGTTACCAAGAGAAAAATCGGGGAGGTTGAGTAAACGGCATTAAAATGCGTTTAATAACGCTCGGTATTCGCGCTTTTTAATATTGAAGCGGCGGCGCTCGGCGGGGCGTAAAATCTCTTTTTTTTTATTGCATAAAAGAAGTTATTCAAAGGCCCGGGAGAGAATGGAATGAGCGAGCGAAGGCGTCAAGAATTTACGCGTCGAGCTGTCTCGTTCGATTTCTCACTTTAAAGGGGTCCCCAGACGTGCCTGCATGTTTAATGCGATCCATGACAACTAGCTTGCTGAGATTATGAATAATCAAAGAAATGTTCGTCAATTTTTATCCAAACTTGTTGAAATTAATGAAATTTAATAAGTTGTTAAGGTCTGCTCACGTATTAATAGTTTCTCAATTTTTGAAACACACCATTAATCAACGGCTGAACGTTACTAAATTATTAGAATATCTTGCGAAACGAAATATTAAGTAGCCTTTGATTTTATTACAAAATTGTGAAGCAGGTCTTGACTTAGATCAAAGTGAAATGTTACTTTAAGTTATGTCATGTTAGGTTATAGGCAAAACATAACAACTCTTTGACAAATTTTATTTATTTAAGCTGCTATCGTTTTAGGAAATCATGCCTTGTTTCATTCAAAAATCAAAACCAACTTGATGAATTTTCCAATTTAATACTCGTTATAAACGTTTTTGAACTGAAGTTTTTATAAAAAAATTTATTTATAGTTGCTTTTAAGCTAAGAAGAGTGACAATTGTAGTCTTGTTGTGAATAGATTGACACTGTAAAAGTAAATGACACTTTAATGAAAAATCAATTTGACTCGTTTTTGACGTTTGTAGATTTTTAGATCAAATTGTTACATGGCTTTTGAGAGACAAATTTTTAAACTCGGAAGGGTTGTGTGAAACTGGATGTCGAACAGTACATAAATTTGAGAGTTTCACTATGTTTTGACGTGTATAAGTTAACTACTATAGATGTTTTATTGGTGCTTTAAGAAAAAAAGAAAATATCTACATTTTGATTTTCAGGACTTACTTAGAGTATTAGATTTTTATGACGACTTGTTGTTTTTCTCAGATTAATTTTTCGTCATCACCAAACAACTAGTCGGTCAAACATGCTAGTACGTCTGTGGACCCCTCCCTCGCCATAGAAATGCGTGAAAATTGCAGCCAGTTGATTTCGGAGTGTTTCAAACTATAATTAAGTTCAAAAGCACAATGTGCGCTTAACAATTGTGTAATACTGATAAGCCAGCCCTGATTAGATTGCATTTTCTAGATAGGCAGCGTTTTTACACTACAGACTGCACGTCGCCACTTTTTTGCGTTTCACCTTCGCAGCCTTGTGCATTTGCGTCATGTCAATGCCGTTTTAGAATTTCGACGTATGTGCGAAATGATGCACGTGTTTGCAAATGCGTAGTTAAGATTTATCTCTGTTTTTGCGAAGATTTACGTAATGTTCGACTTGTACTATTTCTAGTATTTGCATCTGGTGTTTCATGATACTTCCAATTTTTAACTCTTCAAGAGCTAAAGCGCCGTATTTATATATAGGACAGATCGAAATCAGTTTTTTGTTATCTATCTCATTATCATGAATCATGAGAATGAATGAAAGCTTCAAAACTGACCGAGTTTATTGATACATATAAATGTACTTACATAACACAAGTACAATAAGTTTTGAGTCTGTAAATAAGTTTTGTGAAAGTTTCCTAAAAAAGTAAAAATTCAATAAATAATATGACCACTCAGAATTAAAAAAAAGGAAAATATGGAGAATTTGACTCGAAATGTGGACCTCTCGATATAGGAAGAAATTACGGGGTCTTTATAAATGATTGTACTCCATGTGATCAAATTGGACGACTTTCTGTAGAAAGGAACCAACCCACGTTATAATCAAACTGAGAAAACAGTGATCTAAGTTTTGAACAATTCTAAAATTCCTAATTCTTATACTCTGCCATTGATATGACATTATACAGAAAGGAGCCAATATGGTTCTGTTCTGCAGATCTATTTATTTACCACTATTGAATGTAGGTTGGTTCAGCGTCCAGTAGATGTTATTACCATTATTTTGGGGCTTCGATCTATTCTGCAGTAGAATTTTAAATGCTTAACACATTCATAGCCCAAAGAATTCAGATTTTGTCAATTTGCGGGTTGGTTCCTTTCTGTAAACAAAGGCGTCCAATTGTTCTTGATAGTTAAGCAAACGGTTGACAGTACTGCGGCAGCACTAAATTTAGTTACTAATTTTTCATATAATATTAACATTTATTCATACGTGGCCAATACAAGAAAGGATGTACAGCCCCAATCAAAAGTAATGAAACGTTGAAAACCGAAACACTGTAGTCAGAGTGCAACGATGCCGAGTTAGAGAGAGCGTAACGTGTTGTGGGGTTCCGAAGGAGTTCGGAAACATTCGTTCGCCATAAGATTTCATCTCACTCAGTATATTCTCTCTCTGACTACAGCGTTTCGGTTTTGAGCGTTTCATTACTTTTGATTGAGGTTGTACATGTCAGTAAAAATAATTAGAATTAGGAATTAGAGGTACGCTATCTGAGTAAAATTTTATCCTTATGACTAAAAGGAACTCAGCAAAGAAGTAGTACGCATTATTAGAAATTGTCTAGTAATTTTCTTAAATGAGTAAGTGCATGTCTAAATTACGCGTTATTTTGGGCAATTTATTGAAGAACTTGATTCCCATAAATACAGGCGTTTGTTCAAATTTGGTGGTGTGGTGCTTTTGCACAGAAAAGGAGTTTTTAGTTCTGGTGTTGTAATTGTGAAAGTAGCAATTTTTTTGAAATTTCTCAATGTTACCTTTGCAAAAATTAAACGTTTAAAGATGTAAATGGCGGGGAGCGTTAATAGACCAAATGTTTTTGAAGATGTTTTTGTATGATTCTCTAGGTTTCAGATTAAATATGAGTCTCAGCAGTCTTTTCTGTGATAAAAACACTCTGCCACTGGCTTGGACCGTTACCCCAGATGATTAAATTGTAAGACAGATAGCTGTAAAGTAGATTTTCAGCAAATGGTTTTTAAAATTTAAATTAAAAATCTAAATGTTAAAAGAAGTAAGTCTTTATATGGACAATTTTTAAAAACGTTTGAATTGACTTTTTGAATTGTCAACATTTTAACGTAAGTTCACAGCTTGATGGGAAAAATAATAGAAACGATTTTCATTAATTATCTTGAAGAAACTGTCAATGTACAGCGAAACGTTGAAATTTATTAAATTACTTTTACAAGCTGTACTACGAATTATAATTACAAATTGTTTGATAAAAGACTAGGTTTCACAGGAAAAAAAAATGAAAAAAGGACAAGCCTGAAAATATCTTTTGTCTTTTTTCCATTAAAAATCATCTAAAGATAAATAAATAAATGCGTTTATGAACATAGACTAGCTAAAAAAACTGTGATTTAATTTAAAATAAAAAAATAAATAAAACGTAATGAATATAAAACAAAATTTGAGGCAAAATTTAATAACCCTTAGGATTTATAGATCCTTTTCTTAATATCTTTGCTGTATTCTTTTTAATAGTTGTTTTCAATCGTTAGTTATTATCAGTCTATTTGTTTCAGATTTTATTTTATCTACAGTTAATTGTGATTAACTTTTTTGTTCGGATTTCAAAATTGCTTTGCGTTTATTTTTAAGCGCAAATAATCATAACTACTTCAAATTTGAAAAATAAAAACAATAATAAACACAAATCACTTTAATTATTGCGAAGTAAAGTATGGGGAAAGTTTTGAGGTCTTATCTGCTACTTATTTGTGTTTAGCATTTCACATTTTGTTAAACATTTAAATTACATAATTAAGTAACGTTTTCTCTTTCATATTACACATTTATTTGATTCAAATAGCCGCATTACTTTTTAGGATTTAGATGGTTTTGATAAAAAACAAATTCATCAATGTATTGAAAAAGAAAAATTGTAGAACTTGAGAGTTCTTCAAACATACAAGAAATTTACTGAGACTGAGATAAGATAAAAAGATGAGTATGGAGATTAATACCATCTAGATAACGTCAGAAGCTCTCATAATTGGAACAGCAAATATTTAAAATATTATCATTCGTTGAATATTTATTGTAACAGCTTCTTGCCTTAAGACCTCAAGGAAGAACGGGATTTGTGGGATTTCGTCCTATTCCGACCAGGATTTGTTTACAAGATTTCCGGGCCGTTACATTTATAACTCCTTTGATTCCGAAGGCAAACAATTCTCCAGATTTATTTGCGTATCCGTTCAAAGAACATTAAATTTGTGGCATCCAACGATGATGCTGAAGTTTTTTTTCTTTTATCTCGCCCGGCTCATCAACAGCTGTTGATTATTAGGTAAATATAAATCACTCGTCGTGTCACTAGGTCACGGCGAGTTCAAAGTATAAATAACTTTTCTTTTTTTTGTTATTAACATTCACATTGTTATTTATATGCACGCTGCTAGAAAAAAAGTGAACACCGAAAAGAATGTTTTCTACTTTTGTTTTGATTGTTAATCAATTATTAATTTATAGATCTACGCTTTTTTTGAATCGCAATTTGCTTTCAACCGGGGATCCAGTGAAGATGCTTTGCGGGGGATCCCCCTCGTATCTAATCGTGTTTAATGATCGAATATGTCACAGCCCACATTCAATTTAAATCTCCGGCGTAACTTCAATAAATCAATCGATTCAAATAAGTGCTCATTAAGCCCTCGTTTTTCCCTTAGGGAATCCACAGACGTGTTTCAATGTTCATTGCGACGCTTGACGATTTTCGATCACAAAAGTTTTCGTCAGATTAATATCAAATATTTATGCATTGAGCGTGTGAACCTGTATGAAGAGTGTTCGTCGGTTCTTGTTTGCTTGTGTTTGGTGTCAACTTCGGGAAGGATTTTAAAATAAACACTCTGTCTCTCACAAACTATCGAGGATTGTCGGGACTAGTGCGATACGATGAATAAATCATTGACTGCGGTCTAATCGCTTTCTAGGGGTTGGAAAAAGACGCGTCACGAACCCCCATGTGAATTTAAATAAACTGCGAAATGTAAATTTATTGCAGTAATTCACATACCTGGAGGTCATGCGGTTAGAATATACATAATAGACTTTGTTCTAATTAAATAACTACATATCTTATTTGGACCCGAACTTGAATCAAAACAAAGTAACAAAGGACAATACATTAGAAACAACAGAATTTAAAAACTTTTAAAAAAAGAGCAAGTTTTTGGATTAATTTGAAATGTGAGAGAAAAATGGGAACCATTAGTAAACGGAAAATGCTTTAAAAATTCATATGATAATGACGATTTGAGTACAAAAGAAAATTCTTTGGCTGTTACATTTTAGATTAATTGTCTTAATTGGTATTTTAATTTCAAAACAGTAAAATGAAGTCGTGTCCTTTAAAATATTTTCTCCCGATATGTAGTATATGTATGTGCTGCCATTAATTATCCTATACATTTTAATAATGAAGAAGTATACTTAGATTCCCTTTAATGTGCATATTTCTAATAATTTATTCAGAACCAAAATGCTTCAAATTACCATCACGTTCATTTCCAAAGAATAGAGAGTTTCGTACTGCACTATTCAAGGTAAATATGCGTGTCCTAGAATCGATTCTATAATGGCAAATGCGCTCTTATCGATTCAATTTTAAATATATTGTCTTTCCTTGTCACAAAACACGGCCGACCATCAATTTATTCCACGTGAACTGTCAGTTATCATTGTAATTAGATGTCCTTCCGAAATTTATTTCCTTCCATCATTTCATATCTCGGAGACGTAGAGAACACTCGACGTACAATAGGTAAGTCTCTTGTGTAAAGAAAGCATCCCTTTTTCCGGGAGGGGGACGAAATAAATCACTTCAACAGGGTATAAGTTATAGAGTGGTTTGAACAACGTCTAGGAGAAGCTTAATGTGCGAGTGCCGTGATTTGTGAGTTTTAGAAAAGATCTTCATTTTCGAAGAGGTTTCCAGAATTTGCAAATTCCTCTTGCACGTCCTGAAACTTCCGTTCGGGGGCTTAATGAAAATTGACGTGGAACATGCGGCAAGTCGCGTACGCTCCGGCCCAACTAATTTGCGATGCAATTACCTCGTACGGAGTCTATTTAATTTATACTCGTTTGTTAATTAGAGATAATTCGATTAGATTAATTATAGAAAACGGCGGAGCGCTTTCGCTTTATTGGAGCATTTGTTTGCCAGCCTATTAGCGCGATGCGGACGCGGAGATAAATGCGTCCGCTTCTATCTGGTACGTGATTACGAAATCAATTTTTTCAATTTAAGAGGAGTTAAGCATAAAAGAACCGAATTTACTTTGAGTTCTATTCCTAATAATACTTAATTGTGTCCGAATGATCTACCACGAGAAGGAAGGATAAATCACCAAATGTGTACCAAAATTCAAACTGTTTTGAAAACGATTATTAAGCAGCAAAGAGAAAGTATCTAATAATTCTGGAATGGTTTTGGTGCCCCGCTGATAATGAGTTATTTGAGCAGTAAAGTCAACAGTTACCACCCACTGTTACACCGTTATTTGTTCGTTGATTAGGTGCTAAGAGTTTATCTTTCGTTAATATTATTTATCGGTGATATCGATATTATTAATATTTATCGATACTTATATCGAAATCAAGTAAATTGATAAGTCTGTAAAAACTGAGAAAAGAGGTTCAAATACTTTTCAGGATCCTTATCTTGAGATTTAATTGTTAAGAAGGTCATTTATTGCTCCAAGTGCACAGTTAAAATTGATCAGGATTTCCTTTAACAAATAAATAACTCAGGTCACAAACAAATAGAACTCTTGAAGGATTGTCACCAAATAATAAATAAAGTCTCAAGGATTATGTTCAAGACTGTTGCAATTCTAACTTCACACCCAAAAGTTGTTAAGAATTGCTTTCAATAAACAATAATAATAACGAATACTAATAAATAACTCAGGATCATGATCAAACACTTTACAGGACCACTTTCCCGAGATTTCCTCACCGATGACAATTTTTAATAAACGGTTAAAATTGTTAAGAATGTTCTTCAATTAAAAACTGAGATGATATCTTCTTTCTTGAGACTTGAAGGATTTGAAGATAAAACCCCTACTCTTACACCATTCATTTACAACAATAACCGAATAGGATATGCAGGATCGTGAACAAATCATATTCATGATACTTGCTTCCTGTTTATTGGCAGGATAACAAATACACATCCGCAAGACTTTCTGATCGCGGTGGAAATGCAGCTTAATTTATGAAGAATTCACCAATTCCACAGAATTTTTGTAGACCATTAACCGAGTATTCTGCAGGATCAAGTCCTAATTATTTAACAGTTTATGTAACAAAGCTTTTATAACAAAGTTCGTAATAGAATTCTTATAGAATCATTAGTGAAGTTAGAAGAACGCTGCGCAACATACTATAAAGAGCGATTAACTCACGTTTCATTACAGAAAACATGAACTATTTTGACCTAGAATTCAAGAAGTATTCATTAGTAACATTCGCCGAGTTAATTATAGTCGAAGTTTTCTTGTCACGTTGTTGTGAATAATTAATTCTTTCTTCTATACCTTCAGCTTTATTAAAGCGTCTCATGTGAGATGAAATAGATAAAGCTTTTTGCGATCGTTACAAAGTCGCGTAATTCCGAATTTAAAAGTGCCTAATTATTTTTTAAACGTTCAAAATGCTAATGAGAGCTAAGCTCTTCATTATAAGGAAAAGGCTTATTGACACGTTTTCTGACATTTCGTCGGGGACTTTGTTCTCGCCCGTTGTACCGGAACCAGGAAACAAATGACCTTAACCGAAAGTTCGGAAAGGGCGATCGCATCGATTTTTACGTCCGTTAAGTTTGAAGTTTAATTTTAGACACCCAGTAATTTCCGGTGGATTTTCAGAACATCCTTATTCACTCAAACACGTAAAAGCAATAAACATATGACTAAGGTAATTATTCACGGCAAGTCGTTAGTGATTTTTTCCCGTGTAAATGCATGCAGAATTCTAGTGTTGTTATTCATTTTCATTAGAAATGCAGTTAATCGTGTTATTCATAGGTAGAGGTATCGCAACTTCAGAAGAACCTGTCACGTGACCCATGCTATAAGCAAAAAGGTATTTCTCCCGTTGCGAGAGCCCCAACTTTTGCCTCCAATCCAAAGACTTGGGATTATTTACAGTGTGAGCGTAAAAGGCGAGTCATGAGGCAAATATTTACCAATTCTAAAAAAAGAAAATAAACTGATAAGACAGTTTGTTTGATCATTACTAATTTGTACTACTTATGTGATGAGTTGACACGCGAAGTTTAATTTCTAGCCTTCTAATTTGCGCGGGTGATAAGAGGCTTCGGATAAGATTTCGTTCGAGTGGCTTTCCTTGGATTTTTCCACGCGCTTCTGAAATGTTGGACGCACAGATGTGCCCGTCCACAATAAATCACGCTGCTGTTATCTCGTTGAAAATATTAGGAGTGTAAATTTCGTATTATCGGCGCACTTTGGCCGTCGGTCGAACAATTTTAAAATCGAAACACATGTGCGTACCAGATACACACCATTCTAATTGTCTCTCCAGAGGAATTCATAAACCACTGTTGTTCAAATAAACAAACATCTTCCAAGCTTCCAGATTTGTTTAGTAAATTCGAATAGAGCAACTTTAAATTCGAATGCTAAATATATTTAGAACTGTATCAACTTTTGAAGAAGTCACCGTTAAAGGGTTGCCGCTTAGTTGGAAAACTTTGGGACTCATCAGTGTTGTATCCAGACTGTGTTTGAAATGGACAGTAAATTTCGAGTTAAATCCTAGTGCTGAAGATGTTGGAGTTTTGGATTCTGCAATAGATCTGAGGATAGCTCCAGATAAAACATCAAGATGATTATCATTGAGTTAAAAGTAAATCAACAGTGGGTAGCCTGCCAAATACTGAGGCCGACACTAACATAATGTTGTGGTCTTTTAAACTCAAAAACTTTAAATTTTAAACTGTACAAACAAGGACTTGAAAATATTTGAAGAAGAGCAAAGAAAAAGCAGTAGCATTGAAATACAATCAAATGCAGATAGTAAGTCTTTGATAAAGCTTACGAGCCAAATCACCAAAGGAAAATCGTTAAATCGGGGAGAATAGATCAAAATTGATACTTGAGTGTCCTTTCTACAATTTTTATTTTTCATGTAACATCGTCTCAAACATGAATTGAAAGTAGCACTGTTAACTGGGATATTATTTGCCTCGATACCTATGCATGTTTGATTCAAATCTTAATCATATGCACAAATTCATGAATTCTCCCTTTGGAGTACTAAAGTTTTCAGACAGATTAAAAAGTTGAAAAGCCGATGATTCTAGATATTTATTCGAATAAGGAATTTGTTCGAATAAGAACTTCTTTAAACAAAACTTAACAAACTCACTCAAAAATTAAATAATACGTATACAATTTTTATAAAAACTTCTTTATTTATGACGTTTAGTACAAGAAGACTATAAATCAGAAATGCATTAAACAGTATTAAAATTGGGCCATATAAGAATCCAAAATCGAGTTCTTTCTACTAAAATGTGTTCGTAGGCAAGATGGGGGAAATACTGTAATGACCTGGGGGTGCATTGCAAATGGAGGAATCGACGAATTCCCTTGATTCTAAGTAGATCTAGATAATTTGTTCAAATCAAATTTGTTTGTTTGTAACGGAAATTTGTTTAAATTTGAATATTTATTTGAACAATATCCTGTAGACTGAATACATCTTCAAAGATTAATATTTTCTTCTTCTTTAGCGTACTATGTAATACGAAATTAATGTTTGTGCTTTAGTGCTAAGCAAATTTCTCAGTGATCTCTTTTAACTGTCTACGACTATACATTTCTTTTAAGAAGGATAATTTAAATACAGAATACAATTTGAACTTGTAATGTACTTCGATGAACCAACCCGAGCACAAAATTCCATCCTATTCTTTCTCTATTCCGATGAAGTTTCTGATAACCACCGCAGCATACAACAATAGAAACACCGTCGTCTATACGTCTTTGTTATTCTGGTAGTGCTTCTTTTTCCTCTTCTTATCTTAAGATCCAGCCTGCTATTTCGCGCACACATGGCACAGGACGTTTCATCTTGTTTATTTCCTTCAATAAACAATCTGAGTAATGTTTGTTTAATTTGCAAATTCGCGCTGATGGATTCACGGCCTCTCCTCTCGTGAGAACCACTTTTTCGTCCGTCCGCCTTAGAATTGCGCGTTTTTAATTTATTAATTGCGTTCGTCGTTGACGTAACGGTGCATGCCGGTAATTAGCTCCCAATCAGAACCGGGTCAATGGGTGGAGGTTTACGTCTTGCGTGACGCAAGAGACGGAAGCGTAGAGGGTCAAAAATATTCATTTCCTTTTTTGTTTTATCGAATTCTTATAGAAATAACCTCTGGAATATACCGACAAGTTTGTACTTCACGATGAATCTCTCAATTTTTTTGTATCCCCTTCCACCCTAAGATCTAAAAGACGAATATGAAGATGGGAAGACCGATTAGTCTTGTGCGTAAGCGAAAAGTGATGTGTAACTGATGTCAGAAGTAGGATAAGTGTTTGAATTTGTCTTCTCTGACGAACTATTAAT
This sequence comes from Dorcus hopei, assembly GCA_033060865.1. Classification (NCBI taxonomy): domain Eukaryota; kingdom Metazoa; phylum Arthropoda; class Insecta; order Coleoptera; family Lucanidae; genus Dorcus; species Dorcus hopei. The sequence goes on from CM065426.1 coordinate 38,727,529, forward strand.
TACTGATGCAATTTATTACAGTACCGTATAATTAAAAAAAGGCTAGTGCAAGTTCTGAAAGCTTTAACAAAGGAGAAACTTTACAATGAACCTTTTTCTTTAATCGTCTTCTGATTACAATCTGGGGGAAACTCCGCTTCAAATCGAATTAGCTTTAACGAGGTTTTAATTAAATTCCGAAAATATGAATAAATCGATGAATTAGTAATTGCAGCGTCGTTCCTCCGGGCGTGGTAACGTGCAAACCGAATGAATTATGCAACGTTTGCATCGTTTCTGGATAAGCAAGGCTGTAATCAGATTCCGTCTTCGCGGAATTTCCGCACTTGTTTTCGAATCGCGCTTTTATCGGCGGAAAATAATAAATGCAAATGTATTTCGTCCGAAGGAAGAGATCCGGAGGGAAAAGGAACGAATGAGAGGGAAACGGATGACCTATTTCACTCGACGTGCGTGATTACAATCCTTAAGGTGATGAGGAGGAAGTTGAGTGGATACGTCTGAAAAATGTTTTCCTGTTTGCTTTCTTTTTTTTTTAATATTTAAGTGGTGTCGTCAAAAGTAGGATAACTTCGACATACACGTTGATTTCTGTTAACTTCGAACGATGGGGTAATCTAAAATTAAAATAAAAAATGCAAATGTACTTCGTCCGAAGGAAGATCTAGGAAAAGGGATGGAAGTGACGGAAACTACCCTATTTCAGTGGACGTGCGTGATTACAATTCTTAAAGCGCCTAGGAAATGTTTTCCTGTGTGAAAGGATATCGTTGTTTTTGTAAGTGATATTAATATCTGCGCATCACGTGACCAAGTGGTATCAGAAGTGGGATAGCTTCGACCAGTTTCAAAATAAACGTTGAATGTTGTTTTGTTCGAGCGATAGGATAATCTGAAACTTACGATGAATAAACGGGTATAAATTGAAATAATCTGTTCTGTTGCAACACAATGCCTTCATTTACATACCGAAATGTATAATCCGTCCTCGTATCTGCGTGTAAGTTTGGAAAGTTTTAAGTTACACTCTGAGAAAAAGTGCGATTGGGAAATCCTCGTGTTGGACCGTTTTCTGGTTAATTTAAAACGTGGGCGTAAGACGAAGCTGCGGAACTATAATTAAAGTCACTCCGGATTTATTGATGTCGATTATGTCTTTAAAATGATGAATAAATAAACGGGTTTTCGACTTGGCCATTAATATTTAACAAGTTTTTCTTGCAAGCTGATATAATGAACTTTCTACTGGATGAGCTTGTAGGTGTTATTTGACTTGGCAAGTCTTTTAACGATTTCTGTACCATATTTGGATTAAAATTGTTTCATTTTGATTACAATAATAATCTTTAGAATGGAATTACTGATTGAATCATGTGCAAATTATGTAAGCCAGTGTGAAAACAAATTCTTTTAACACTTGTGCATAACAACATCGTCCCACTCACTATTAACAAACAAACAATCCGTGTTCAGCCTTTATTATTAGAGCTGCGTTATTTACGGAAGTTCAGATTGAAACTCGTCTCCTGCGTAATTAGAAGAAGCAAGTGACCAAATAAATCCGGCATTTCAACGACGAAGTCAATAACTCTCGTCGCCCGGAATTTATCGTCGTGTACTTTATCGCACTTTTCAGGGCAAGATATTTATTTTATCGATTGCCATCCCCTGCGTCTACCGCCGGTACGATTCAACTGTGAAAACTGCATCCCCCCGTTTCGGGGTTTTATTTTACTGGAGTGGAGTTTAATGACGCGTGCTTTAACGGCGGTTTTATATTATTAATATTTCACATTTTTACGATGGCGTTTTTATTATTTTTTCGGTGGGCCGCGGCGAAAATGTCGATAAGTTACTCTGTTCGAATACAGATAACAATAATGGCGTACTGAATTTATTGTTTATCGACGGGTGTTAATGACGCGAAAATTTCGTGGTAAAAATGAAATAAAACGAAATGAACTGAATTTTGTTAACATCAAAATATGAATACAAGACAAAATAAGAGTAATCCTCTTAGATTACGCATTCAGACTTTATTAATAAAAAATCTAATTACTGAAAACTCTAAAAATCTGTCAACTGTATGGAACGTGAAGAAGGTGAAGAAGATTAATTCTGGGAAAGAAGGACTTCAGAAACCAACACCGAACGATCTAAAACATATAGCGGAAAAATTTGCAGACTGAATACTTATCTCTAACAAAAGGATATTCAAAAGAGAACTTGAGTACTTATGTCCGGATGGAAAAGAGCATTCACAGAAAGCTCTGATCATACATTAGTAAGGGTAAAAAACACAATACAAAGTTAAAAGGGTATCAAAAGATTAAGGCTTGCCAACTTTAATTTACAGATGTGATCTACATATTTATTCTTTCTCCTATCTTTTATAGAATCCTTGCCGAAAAGGTGGTCTAGAAAAGAAATCTCTTGAATCAAATGGCTTTTGTTTTAATGCAATTGCAAAATTGATAATGTATTACGTATTAAACAAAATTCTATCATTAGCATGTCCCTGAAGACCGATAATCACGCATTTAACTCCTTATTAATCTTGTCAGACACTGATTATTCATTTTTATCGTCTGGACGCATTCGTACAATTCGATTACATCCATGATCGTCAATAAACGCCCGGCGTAAAGTATGTCGCGATAGCCGGGCTAAAATTACACAGTAGTTGCAAGCAGTGGATTTGGTTTAATGCGCATTCCACTCCATTAAAATCCCCAAATGTTTGATAGTTGATGCATACCACGCACGAATGCACTCGCTGTTTGTCTAGTGGCCGAATATCTTTCTGAACTGTGTTCAAACATGAACGCAATTTAGCTTAATTAATAAATATTTTGGGCATTTTTACAAACGGACCCGCACATTCCTTGGTAGATTAGATATCATTCCTTGCACGCTGCGGTTGTATCTCTTGCATAGTTTCATGTCTTGACTTTCAAGATTGTCCTAGGTCCTTTGCTTTAAGTGGTCTTCGCATGACCAGCATTAAATTTAGTCTACAGAATTTCCTTAGGGAGATTAATTTTTTCCTGTGAGGGATGTTTATGAAACGAAATTGCCTTGTGCTCTCAAAATGTATTCAAAATGATAACATGCGTTTGTTGTACAGAGTGCGCCAGATTCGCGGCGTTCATTTCAATTCGCCAATTGTTATTCTTCTGCCGTTTTCGTCTCTTTCGTATGCAACCTGCACGTGGCGTTATTATGATTACGTGACGATAAAGCCAATTGGACAGTGGGAAAATGCGATGTATTTATTTTATTTCATCGCCGTGTGCTTCAGATTTAATTGTTAACGGGACATGGTACGTGGGCGACATTTTTAAAGAGCCTTGGAAATTTTGTAGTACTCATCGTTTGGAAAGTTCAAACGAATGCAAACTTAAAGTATAACTAGAACATAAGAAGAACATTTACAAGACGGGGATGATAAGACCAAGAAACACTGGAGCAGGCAAATATTCGTAACTACAGAAATGGACAACAATAATTGATATTTTTGGTTTCCGGGTTAGAACTACGTTGAGCTTTTTTCTTCTGTGGTAAAAGCAAGAAGTTACCTTTAAAAATTGACGAAAGTAAAGCAGTAACAGGCAAGTCATTTCATACAATAAAATCAAAACTTCCTTAGTAAAAAAAAGATCTCCAAAGACACTGTGTTAACTTCTTTGCATAAGCAGAAATATTTCTTTAAATTGTAATTGTATTTATTAGTCAATTGCTGCAATGAAAGCACATATACAGACATATGACATGTCAAAATAAAAAACAATGTACTTCAAATACAGGATGAATGAAACATTAAATATTTTGCACATATTCGATGCCAAGAATCGATACACAATAATAAAAAATTAACATTAATAAAAAACAATTAACGTAAAACAACTCGCAAATATTATATTATAAATTCATCTAATGAATAGTAAGCGCTGCACCAAACAACATTACAAGTTTTGAACGTGTTATTATTAAGGTGAGGAGAGTTTACCAGACCAAACAGATATGAAGGAGAAAAGAGAAGGACTCAAAGTACATAAAAGAAAGCAATAAAAGCGGAATAAATAAAAAAGTTCAGAGCATCAAATAAAGAAAGGATAAGAAAATTTGATCAAGGTACCTCATTCCGAACCAAAGCAAGAGGAGAATAGAGGTATAATGAAAAATTAAAGATGGAAGGCTAAGACTCAAAATGAAATGAAAGGAAGAAATAATAGCGAGAGTAAACTGAGAACAGATAAAACAATTCTTTTATTTCTATAAAACAATTGTAGTACAAAAGCTAGTAGATTTCGAGAATAAAATGAAATGTGAAAGAGAAAAATGTAAGGCCAAGAAATACACAAAAGGAAGAAATAAGAGCGCCAGTAATTGAGAAGCGAAATGGGAAGAGAAAACACAATTAGCAGGAGTAAAAGGTAGAAGAAAATGTGAGGAATTAAATCAAGAAACTCCACTCCAAACCAAAAACCCAGAAGTGGATGAAAACAAAAGGAAACGTGAAAGAGAAATGGCTCAAATCGAAGAAGACATGAAGGAGGAAATAGGAATGACAATAGAGGAAGTGTGAAATGAGAACAGACACTTCAGGTTTAAGTTAGAAGATGTTAGGCATAAGTAAAGCATAATTTGAGTTGACTGCCGAAAATATAGTTAGACTACCTATTCCTTTGAGTTTTTCCCTACGAATGATTCGAATAGGGAATGGATTGAAAAGCGTAGCGTAGATATTCTCATATCTTCTGTTTCAATATCGTCTGCTTATTTAATTTTTTTTAATCCACCGTTTAGGATGATCAATAAAACACAACAATTGTAATCTAAAATATTAATTAACATTTTATATAATATGAATTAAAATGAATGGAGTATGAAGTTGAAGTATTTATTGAAGAATGTAAGAGGTTTGTATTAGAACCTATTTGTTTACGATTAGTTTTGCAACTTCATTATGCTATTGCATATATAATTATGTTATCGGAATACTCGTACATGTATTTCGTTTTAAATTTAGAATTAAAGAACGAGAAAAAATGTTGTACGAACAAAAATCCTAACAGTTTAGAGCCGACCTATCACATAATAGAAATCCGATATATTGCTTTACTAACACGACATGTCACGTTGAAATATCCCCTTTGTCAGCTAGTATAATAGACTTTACTTGAAAACATCTGCCCCACAGGCTGTTAGCCCCTTTATCTAATTATACATCGAAATAACTTACGTCCAGGACAACACAGATCGGCTTTGTTTTTTCTTGCGTTTATTGCCGGAATAAATTGAGTGTTAACATCGCCGTCGTTATCTCGTCCAATAACTAAATATTTTCATTGAAGCATTCTTTGATTTCGCCTCGCGCTCGACTTTATTGTTATGTGCGGCCTGTTTATCCCTCCGGTGGGTCATTTGTTTCCATTTATTGCCGTCTGTTACGCACTGCTTTGGTTGCGTCTGGAATCGCTGCATAAATCTCTGCTTTTATTAACGTTAATTGAATGTTCTTCAAATTTATGTTGGCCGCTGAATTAATTTACTGGATACCAGATGGTTACTTTAAAGCGATCGAATCTATTCTAAATAGTGTTAACCCCCTTGATTTGAAACAAAATTTCAAGAGAAATTGTAAGTCGAGTGTTATCACAGTAAAAAAGTTCTATTAGGCACGGAGACATGTTGCTGGTGATACTTGAAAGATCATAAAAATCTGTCTTTGTTCTACTCTAAGTGAAGAAGTTTCTAGAGTCTGAAAGAAAAACATGCAATTAGGTTCTTTTTCCATGTAAGGTCTACGAATAAATTCATTTCTTTCAAAATACATTTATGCCACGCCGTGTTATCAACGGAGCTTTTGTAGATGAAAGAAAAAATATACCATTTGTTGACGTTTGTGTGGTGTTTGCAGAAGTTTCCCTTATTTACAATTTCGTCGGTGAAAAGTAAAGTTCGTCGCGAACAGAAATGGCTTGAAAGCAGGGGTAGTTTACGGACGACGATAAAATCCGGCGCACTCAGACGTTCCGGAATCGAACCCCGCGGAAGCGCGCACAAAAAGTCGCGACTCGTAAAAACCCATTCCTCCGAATAAATCAAAGGACCGCGTCTTCACTTCGCCGGACTAATCGATAGAAATTGAATTATTAAAGCTTTCAACTCGAATTGGAGCCGAAGGCCTCAAAGAAAATCGTCAGATGTCCTAATGACGTTAGTGTTTCTCCTGCCTTTTTCAAGAAGTTTTTCGTTGTCGTTACATTGTACTTTCGCGTCTGACGTTACTTTATTTTCAAATATCATGGTAGACCAAATCGATATCTTCACCAACCGGGAGAGAAATGACTGGCGTTGCTTGTGGTAATGAGCCCTTAAAGTTTCGTGTCTGTGTACGACGTTGTTTCTTGTTCCAGGTCATTTGCTGGAATTCGCAGTCGAACCGTCCGACACCGTGGTGCAACCGGGGAATTCCGCCGTTCTGGATTGCGTGGTGAAGTCAGATCCCTCGACGAAAACGATACACACGCAATGGCTAGACCAAGACAGACAGATGTTGACGTTTATAGGTGATTCTTACAGGCAAGTGCTAGGCTGTTTTGTTTCGAAATAAAAAATAACTTCTTCATTTTACAACTTTGCAGATCTCAGTTAACCAATGGATCTTTATACATAAGTAGCGTGAGTGAAGAACTAGGGCTGACTGGGAACTACCAATGCAAAGCTTCTAACGGCGTAGAGTCCATCGTCAGTAGAACCGCGAATCTTAGCTTAGCTAGTAAGTACGTTACACATTCTTTGGAAACTTCCTTTTATGAGATAACTTTTCGCGGTCCTCATTTTCCGCTCGTTTTGCTTGTTTATTTCGTTCCTTAACGCGAACAGACTAAAAGCCATTATGCAAATGCACTTAAAATTAGTTGAACCCTTTTAGAGAGTAATATGTCTGGTCTACGTTGCATGCCCTTTGAAGTACGCTGTGAATTATTAATTTGCGACACGTTGGAGTTTCGCTCGTGCACAGGTATCGATTGCCTTGTGGAATTAGAACGAGTTAATTGGGGGTGGTTTTGAAAAATTAAGTAAGTGATGACTTGGCGACGATTTTCTTCGAAAATCTCATGGAAACCAGTCACACCACTATTTATTTTGAACACGAGTCAGGTTGGTTTGAAGGAATTGAATTAGATTCAATGAAAAATATAAGAAATGAAGTAAAAAGTATTTGACTCGATTTTTCACGTACGCCTTTTTTAAAATTCTGGATTATTTCTCTTGAGGTACCTCCTCGTAGCTCTTATTGACTTAAGATTAACATAAAACAAAAAGTGAAAAAGTTTTGATTTTTTCTATTATTTTCAGTATGGAAACAGTTTGAAGGAATGTAAGAAAATAAAAGGAATAATTTTTGTTTCTAAAATTAATGTACATATTTACAGGGTGATTCAGAGTTACAACATTCACCAAGATAATGATATTGAACAGGAACTTTACGTAAATGTACAATTTCGAAAATTGCAATGTCGCATTACCAAACACAATTATCAATTAACAAACACTAATATTTCCTGTTTTTCGAAAAACATTTCCTTGTTTTAAAGCGACGCTCTGACTCTTCCATTGATAAAAACGATCCGAACCAAACCACTTTTGAAATTACGAAAAACGAGGAAATTCGACACGTCCGCGTCTTTTCCAGATTTGAAACGATTCCCTCGTTCACGTGTGACACAGAAACCCCTCGAAAAGGCCAAGAATGCGTCGGAGAGATCTCATTAAATTTCTTAGCGAAAATAATTACTGATTGCCGATGCAGCTCCTTAAAAGGACGTCTTAATAAACCTGAAAAAGACGCGAAAACGAGAAATCTAATTATTCGCGTCCGTTTATGATTGAGTGGGGTTTTTTTGTGTACGGTTCATTAGTTATTGTTTGCAATAGACAGAATGACATTATCTCAATCGACGAAGAGCCTTTTGAGTGCTTTTCAAAAAAAAAAAAAAATCAAACACACTACGTGCCTTGCATTATTATCGGTTATTTTTTTTATCTTGTGTTACTGCTCAGATTGTGTCAGTCAGGATTAGTGCTTGTTGCAAAATACATTTACCAACTATGTTTTTTTTACCTAAACAAATATTAATTACTTAACAGATGAGGATGATTTATGGTATTTGTACAGTATTTTCTGAGAAAAGCAATCAGTTGTGACATTCCACGGCTATGCACAAATAATTAAGAGGAATAATTGCGTTTCACAAATTCTTCGAGATTCCTCGAGTCTTTGTTTTCATTACGAAATAAAGATTTTAGAACTTTAACCTGAAGCTTTCGGGCATTTTTTTTTCTTTTCCGTTTCCTTCTAGGTTTATCTGGGTTTTTAGAAGAACCACGTGATATAACAGTTTATCCGAAACAAAAAGCGTACTTCGCATGCAGAGTCCAAGCGTCGCCGTCCCCTCGGATAAGGTGGCTCAAAGATGAAAGGCCTTTGCAACTAGACGAGCTTCGCATGACCATCCTGCCCTCCGGCGCGTTGGAAATCGACGAGGTCACAGAATCAGATCAGGGTATCTACAGGTAGAATTTAATTTCACTTTATTGCTTGCTGCTAGATGCGCTTTGATCATTTCTTTTCTCTTGCAGATGTAACGCATCAGGTCTTAATTCCTATAGATTAAGTAACAAGGCTGTTTTAATTATTAACGGAGATCGCGAGCAGGCACTGAGCATATCACGGCCGTATTTTATTGCGCTACCCCGTTCTGAGGTTGTCATCGAAGGCCAAAATATTACTTTGGATTGTGCAGCTAACGGCAACCCACCTCCCACTATTACATGGCTTAAAGACGGACATAACATTGACATGAAGTAAATAAGAAGTATTTTAATTGCTGCTCAAGCTCTAAACATTTGCTTTTGTGTTTAGGGACTTGGATAGCAGATTCAGTCAAGTTGGATCAACCACATCACTAAAAATCACGAACATACAGAAGGAAGATGCAGGGACTTACCAGTGCAGAGCCGAGAACAGGGAAGACAGTGATGATGCCACTGCAACCGTCAAAGTTTATGTAAGTTGTACTGGTTTGCTTTCTGGAATAAAACTGAAGATGGGGCCTATTTCAGGTGCCCCCAAAATTCTTGAAAAAACCAACCGATAAAGTCGAGCTCACCAACAAGGACGTGGAACTCGAATGCAGCGTGTATGGCATACCAGAGCCTAGAATCACTTGGTTAAAAAATGGGGAGGTCATCAATTTGAGTGAATATTATCAGCTGGTCAAAGGGTAAGTTGTCGACGTTACTGATTTGTTCAAGCTTCAATTTTTTTTTGTTTTAGGAACAATTTAAAAATAATGGGGCTTATGACTAGCGATACAGGAATCTTTCAGTGTGTTGCTTCGAATGCTGCCGGTAACATACAGGCATCAGCGAGCTTAAAAGTTATAGATAAAGGTCAGTGTTAATTTCGTTTTTAATTATTTGTGAGTCCGTCTCCTTTTTTAAATAAATTTTCTTTAATGTTCAATTGATTTCTCGTTATTGATTTGAATCTACATTGCCAGAACAAAATTACAATGCAGATTCTTATAATTAAACTTTTTTTTATAATTTTATGATTTTTTTAATATAGTTTTCTTTTTTTTTATTTTCCCATTCCTTGGCCCTCGTTCTATTGCATGCCTGCATGATTGCCTCTCGAGCAGAAAAGCAGAAAATCCGTCCGCACAAGCGCAAAAAGAAACCTAACCAAAAGCAAGACGACAGCCCCCCATTTGGTGAAACTCAATCCCGCACTCTCTTCACCCAGTTAAAGCCAGAGAGCAGCGCAAAATTAGGGGATGTAAACTACGGGCACTTCAGCCAATCAAATTTCGATCCACACAGCATTTTTAGCTCACTGCGCACCAGCGACAACAACGAATCTAACCTTGGAGATACTTTGACTGCTTATACTGAGTCCTCTCCTTTTTCCAAACCTCTTGCAGCAGAAGATTACCCCGATACGAGAGCAGATGGCGTTCCTGGACCTCCGCAAGACTTAAAAGCCATACTTGCACAGCCAAGGTTCGTCGTTTTGAGTTGGAAGCCCCCTCTGTTGAACAGCGAAGACATCATTGCTTACTCAGTGTACTACCGACAAGAGAATAACGAAAGAGAACGAGTACAGAATACAACACGTGCACGCCTGGAAGAAATTAGCATAAGAAACCTACGCCCTGCCTGCGTTTACCACTTCCGAGTTGTTGCTTACAACACATATGGGCCAGGAGCCTCATCAAAAAGCCTCACCGTAACAACGCAAGCCGAGGAACACGTACCCAGTCAACCGCTAGACCTGTCAGCATACGCCACAAGCAGTCATTCAATCCACATCAGCTGGAAGCCCCCCGAAATTCTAAACGGACACATTCAGAGTTACATAATTTACTACACAGAGGTCACTTGCACTTATTTACTTTTTAACCAGTCTTCGCTGTAACGACATGGTTTTTTAGACCCTGTCCTCAGCCGAGCATAAAATAAATACGACGAATTTAGATTTCGATTTGATGGGCTTGACCGTCTTCACAGAGTATAACATTTGGGTGGTGGCTGTTAATGAACAAGGACCAGGAGCGGCGTCAGAAGAAAAATTAGTCCGAACATTCAGTGCGGCCCCCACTACACCACCCACTAATATAACTTTAGAGCCTTCGAGTACTGTACGTAAAACTTTGCTCATGTTACAGGCTACCTAATGTTTCCTTTTTTAAATTTCATTTTAGAGTATTACAGTAAGATGGGAACCACCTCCGATCGAAGGCCAGAACGGTATAGTAACCGGCTATAAAATCCGATATCGTAAGCAGGGGAACAAGGGAGAGACGGTTACGACCTCGGCCAATAACAGAGTAGTTAACGTGAACGATTTGGAGCGCGGTGCGACTTACCAATTTAAACTGTGGGCCATAAACGTGAATGGATCTGGGCCTTCAACGGATTGGTATGAAGTGAGGACCTACGAAAATGACATGGATGAAACGAGGGTGCCCGGACAACCTTCCGGTTTACAAGGTATTAAGTCGCGTTCATTTACTGGGGTCGTTCTGATTAAATTTTTCAGTCCGTCCAACCACTGATAAAATTTATGTCATGTGGAGTCCACCCCGAGAACAAAAAGTGAAGATTCGACACTACGTTTTGGGATGGGGGAAGGGAATTCCTGATATGTACTCGCATGAATTGGATGAGAATACTAGGACTTACATCATTAATCATTTAGGTTAGTGTTTATATGTACCTTCATCTCAAGGAACTAAACAATAAAGAAGACTTTTGATGGGGTTGAGGGCTATTGAGTTTCTTTTTAAATTTTTACTATTTTAGAACCAAATTCTGAGTATGTTCTAAGTGTACGCGCCAGTAATCAAATGGGCTCGGGACTTCCAGTTTATACAACCGTCAGAACATCGGAGGAACCACCTCCAGAACCTGCGATACCCTTAATGCCCCCTGTAGGCTTAAAAGTGCAAGTATTAAGCCCCACCTCAGCCGTCCTATATTGGACAGACAGTACACTTAGTAAAACCCAAGTAAATATATATAATATTTTTGTTACCATATTTAACTTTTTTCTTTTTAGTACGTCAGTGATAATCGACACTATGTGGTTCAGTACACAGCCGAAACGAGCAGTCGTGGTCGACAGCTGAACGTGCAAGATTTGAACATAATGATAGACGATTTGAAGCCAAATACTCAGTATGAGTTTATGGTGAAGGTCGTCAAAGGTAAACGACACATTTTAATTGTAATTTAATTTTGACATTGCTTTTCCTTTAGGTAAAAGGGAGAGTCCCTGGAGCATGGTGGTTGCAAACAAAACATGGGAACTTGCGCTGAATACAGCACCAAGAGAGCTTAAAGTCAACTTGGCCAAAGACAATGCGCAGTTCATTGAGTTGGAGTGGCAACCACCAAAAGCCCCGAATGGAAACATCAATGGTATGCGATAATATTATATGTGGGGGTTTTCAAAAAGATGACGCCTATGTTTTAGGGTATGTTATATTGTACACGACGGATACTTCAAAGAAAGATCGCGAATGGCAAGCTGAGGCAGTAAAAGGAGACAAACACTCCTACATTCTGCATGATTTACAGCCGAGTACGACTTACTTCTTTAAAATCCAGGCCCGTAACAGCCGTGGCTACGGCCCTTTTTCGTCTTTGATATCGTTTAGAACGGGGGAGAGTAAGTAAATTCAATAGAATGCTTCCACTTTAATACGTGCACCTTCATTCTATTTTTATTTTATTTTTTCATGTTTGTAAATAGTTTCATTCACTTTTTCTTTTTTTTTGCATTAGATTTTGGACTGGGCACTTCTGACAATCGACAGCAAAAGGGTAATTTTTTTTTAATCACTTTTTGAAGTGCAACGGTTATCATAATTCATTATGAGTTTTTAAGTTAAATCACCCTCATTGTTTATTATTTAATAATATGAAATTGTTTAAAAGATTGCACAGAGTCGAAATATATTAAAGGGCAACCATGGGGATCTCATAATCTGTAAGTGACAGAGGAGAGTTGGTTAAAGTAGATAAATGCTGCGCTACTTCTATTGTCTACAAAAAGAATTCTTTTGTTATCTTGAAGCTGTTATTCTTTTCTGCGTTAGATTGCCCATGAAGTTTAATGCAAAATTGTTTATTTTATTAACAAATGACAAAATCCCCATAGTGGCCCTTAGTTGATTTAATCTTACAATAAGTTGAAACTAATTTAAACGCTGAAATTAATTAATTCTGAATTTTTTTATAAACTAATTTTTTTTTCAGATGGTCGAGGTGTCTTCAGTGGAACGACTCTCTTGTACTTAATAGTTGGTGGCTGTCTCGTAGCTGTTATTACTATAGCAACTGTAGTGGTCATTTTATGCTGTCGAAGGCAAGAGGTGAGTGCTTCTCCAGATCGCAGTAAAAAAGGCTACCAAAAAGGAAATCAAAACATAAAACCCCCTGACCTTTGGATTCATCACGATCAGATGGAGCTGAAAGCCATGGAAAAGGGCCATTCGAACAACGATGGGGCAAGCAGTAGTGGGGCGATGACTCTCCCCAGGAGCACCGGCACTAACGACTTCGACAACCATGAGAATCACCATCATACGAATTCCTTGGAGCACAAACGTACTTATGCCCAAAATAGTTATATGTGTAAGTTCTAAGAGTTTGCTTCTGTGATGTTTTGTTGCACTTTCCGCTTTGCTGCACGTAGGTGTTACCCCAGATGATAAAAATAAACGAATCGTGAAACCCAAGCCCATTACGCTTCCCGTTGATTCTAAGCCTCTACGTGAACGTAAGTAGCTTATGCACGTGTTATAGCTCGCAAAAGATGTATTCAACTTGAAATTATTTCGGGTTACAAAACGATATTGTTTCAGCGATAGCAACAGCAACACCCTTAAATTCGACAACCATAAGCCAAACGAGTTCCGATTCAACCCCATCAAGCAGAACGCAGTATACAAGACCACAGTATGCTGTTAACAGGGCTCATGTGACGTTAGATCAGAATGCGATGGTGAACCCCCTTGCAGAAAACCCGTACGTTACGCATTTGCCACAACCATATGATCATCCGGGCACTCCTCAAGGATACATGAGGTAAATTTGGGGTACCCCAAAACATTTCAATGTAAAATTTACTTGGATTTTCAGTCAACCCCCTCCTATTGCACATGTACCTCCGAGCTATGCACCTGGCCTCGGTGTTCTAGCTGAATCACAAGCAGGTAAACGAAATACTACTCAAGGACATCCCTTGAAGAGCTTTACGGTACCTGCACCTCCTCCAATTTCAGCTCCCGGAACACCACAACCAAAACATGTTGGTAAGTTATTAGATACGCTTTCTGTTTCTATTCTTTGTATGTGCTATTTTGATTAAACGTTACAACAAATATAAGAAACAGCTTCTGAAATGAATTTTATTTTGCGTTAATTTCATTTTTCGTTTCACTTATAGTAACTCAACCTCAATTAACAGTTAGACCGAGTTCATCTCCTTATAAGAAGCCGCCCACTAGTAGTTCGAATAATTTAACTGGCACACCACCGTCGAGGATAAGTAACATGAACCCCCCTCCGCACACAGCCGAGGAAGTCCAAAAATTACAGCCATCTCATTCCACCGAGGAATTAAATCAAGAGATGGCGAACCTGGAAGGATTGATGATGACTCTAAATGCGATCACTGCAAACGAATTCGAGTGCTAAAGTGCACAAGTTCACTCATGATTCCTATAATTTTTTTTTATAATTCGTTAAGATGTACTTTAAAGTGTTTTAACACCAAAAACCTAATTGAGATCTCTTGTATGATTAGTAGGAGTGTGGAAGGCGATTTTTTTTTTTTAAACGATGAATCTCAAACTATTAGTGCTTTTGTGATTTTATGAATGATGCAGTAAGTTTTAAATCGGTACAAATTTTTGGCGTGGCCTATTTTTTTACTAGCCATAATACGACGACATGACGTGTGTAAATTATATTTATTATATAAACTATCACGACTTAAGCTACGATGTAAGTTTTATAAACTGTCGTTTACAAATGAAGCAGTTTTCTACTTCATTTTTAAATGGATATTTTTAATAAGAAGAAGACAGCTCAAATGTGTGTAATACTTTTACAAAATCTATTTTACCGTTGCTGTCCGTTAGAATAAATTCTGCATTATTATTAAAGCAGGTTTTGTTGAAGTGCTATGCACGGATCCATATATATTCAGTATTCTTGCCTTTTTTAAATGCGTGAGACGAAAGTGAATCGAGGATGTATGATTTTGTTTTGTTAGTGAGTTTTTGGTTTGCTCTCAGTATTTAACGGCCTTTAAATATTGATGGCAAGTCGAAGGCTGGATGCTGTAAATACCTTGTATAAATTAAGTATATTTATGACTACTTATAACGTTTACATTTTATATTACCACGCAAAACTTACTTTGATTTGTGATCTAATCGTTTGCACTTCGCAGCAAAGTGGTTTTGTCTGTGTGTGTATGCCCGATATGATGCTTTAATACAAACATAACACAGTATTTTTTATATGTTAAAATACTTCTGTAAATTATCGACAATCGTGTAAATCTTCTTGCGTTGGTACGTTAAGGTTGAGAAAACTAATATTTATTTTCTGGGGTGATGATTTAATTAATTTTATACTTTGTGATGTGTGTATATTATTTATGTAGCGTTTAGTTCATTTACGAATTCACACAAACGTAATGCACAGTCGGATATGCACCGAGCGTACTAATCATCACATACTTTATCGAACGCTCTGTGCATAGTCGAGTGTTGTGTTTAAGTAACTTCTTAAATATCGCCTTACGCAAGATATTTCGAATGGTTGTTAACATTCTAAGTATCTTGGCTTTATACAAATGCCATTTGTAATGTAATATAAATATTTTAAGAAAAAAAATGGTTTTTTACTGTAAAATAGTTAGTAACTATGAATTATAAATGAATGTGACTGACATAATAAAAGGTATAATTCAACTTATTATTATTATTTTTATTATCTCTGCAGAATTCCCGTGTTTTTAATAGGTTTACAAACTTTGCAAGCACTCACGATTATAAATATGTGATAAAAATTTTAAGTAATTCAATAGGCAATTAATACTATCACATACAACAGTGTAAGTATGGTTGCCTAAATCCTATAATATTTTTTTAATATAAAATGTAATAGCCAAAGTTTATACACAAAATGACTACTGCAATATATTTAAATTGTATTAAAGTCATGATCTTAAATAAATCTTGCTTTCGAATAAAAGAAGGTGTATTTAGATTTAATCATTGTAATACAGGATGCTTCCTGCATTCTTAAAATATTCTGACAAATCTGCAAATTTACAATTACAATTTATTTTTAAATTTTCTCTCTGTCCTAATCAGTGGTGGACTCTCCAGGGTGTCAGCTTGTCCGATCCTGTGAGTCTTCAGGAAATGGTCTCCCATAAGCATTCGCCTTATATTTGCGTAGGTGGGCCCCTTATATCCCCTGGCAACTATTATTTGCACACCCACTGTTCCTAAATTGGTTTACTCATCCATTCATTTAACAAAAAAACTTTGGAGTATGTTTGGGCGTCAGTAGCTTTATTTTGAGCACATCGCTTCTAATATTGTCGTCCGCTAAAAATAGCAAATCAGATGTTCACGAGACTTCACACACAGCGAATCGCGACAGACCTGCTAATATAATTATTGATTTTTGCATGTTCACCGCACCTATTGTCCGAGGTAAACAGCCAAAGTGAGTTCAAAGGTGTGAACTATGCAAATTAAATGTCCTCTGCACCTGCTGCTTTACGAAGACGACGCATCCGCCCTTGCGATTTTCTGCTTCGCATGAACGAGCGCACCGACGTCCATAAATCTCGATTTTATCCATTTCCCCATCGTTGAATGAATTAATCGATGAATGAAAATAAGGCGCAACATTGATAACATGAAGGTACGCAATAGATACGTAATTTCACATGGAGGTCAATTTTAAACATTCACAGATACATCGCCATAAACTATTAGATGCTTGCATAATACATACATAGAAGGGTTGAAATTTTAAACGTGCGTTTAAATTTGCCGCGCCTTTTCTTTGTTTAGTTGTCCGTGAGGGAGCAGTGGTGCGCTTAAATTTAGCCGGCTATTTGTGTTTCGGGCATTCGCCGTCAGCTGGCGCTGAATATTTACGTGAATTATTATCACCACGATCGCCACTACAGAGCTAGAGATTATTGTAACATTTCGTGACACAGCGGTGAATTTTGCATATTTTCCGTGTGCCCGTCTGTTTACAGCCTGTGGATAACTATCACGAGTTGACTTGATCTGAATTCGTCTCAGCGTCGTCGGAATTTAACGTAATTATCGCCGTATAAGGTAAGATTTTATTTTTAAATGCCCATGATCAATCGATGAAGTAGGTTTTGGTAGTTTTCACGCGCTGCGCCCGATTATTTTCGCAATTGCGCGTGGTTTTCGCGTCTGTTGGCAACGGAAAGGAGGTGATTACGTATTTTTCGGCCACTCGAGAGTGATCCGCACATTAAATTAAAGCAACGGCGATAAGCGAGCAATTTGAAAGTATCGATGTTCCTGGTATTTTTCCACTTGGTGTCAGAAGCGAGCGGACGGAATGTCGCACTCTGCACATGGCGCGTTTAATTAAAAGTCGCGCGTAGAATTCTCGTGATGTTTGACTCGGTTAATGGGGGTTAATGATTCTTGATCATTTCGAGGACGAAGTAATCAAGTTTTGGGGTCACCGTCAGCACAAACGCTGAACACACTTTAAAAAAAATATTCAAATAAACTTTTGTTTTTATTTATTTCCCGCGTTTTTCACTTTTTTTTCCTGAACAGAGGGCGCGTTACACTTATGTCACATAATGTCACAATTGTTATTTTTTTTAAGGGTGGCTACATTTTTTTTTTTCATTTCATTTAAAATGCAAATTTCAAACCAACAGCTTTTCAATTGGGATAAATATTTTTTTTTAAATAAAATAAATGCAATATGTGAGAAATACAGAATGTTTTTAATAGTTTTATAAGACACGTGTTTAGTGCACGCGTCCAAGTTTAGAAAACGAGTCAGTCTCACTTGCCTTGCGGCTCGTTTCCTAATGGACAAGTGTATTTATACTATTTTTTAAAATAATTTCAAGTAAAATTCAATTTGGAGGTTATATTTGAGATTCAAGCAAATGTCAGTTTTGAAATTTGAGACAACAAATGTAGTTACATACAGAATGATTCTTGAATAGACCGACAAAAAAATGTTGACGAAAGAAGAGACTTCCCAGAACATGGAAAAATGTTTAAAAAAATTCTATACAACATTTTGTAATTACATACTTAAGCCTAGTCCACAATTGCACGGGCGTAATGTACATTTCGGGTAAATTATTAATTTAAGCCTACTTCATAATTGCCCGGGAACGAGAACGGGAACCGGAACGGGAACGTTAAAAAAGTTAAATCATTTCATAATCGTACAAGTGTCCACAATGCATCGGTAAATACGGTAACGCTTAATAAAGCTCCGCAATGGAAACATTAAAGTTGATGCGGAGCTTTATTAGCGTTATCGTATTTACTGATGCATTGTGGAAACTTGTACGATTATAAAATGATTTAACTTTTTTAATGTTCCCGTTCCGGTTCCCGTTCTCGTTCCCGGGCAATTATGGACTAGGCTTAAATTAATAATTTACCCGAAATGCACATTACGCCTGTGCATAAGACGATAACCAAAATTTACTTTTTTAAAAGCGTGCTATAAACGTTTATGGTATTACGCATTGAATCAGAGTCGTTCAGTTGAAAAACTTGATCGTAAATTAATAACAATGATGAATGAATTATTTTTTCATTTATCATTCCAAATTTTTATGCCATAGAGATGAAAGTTGTATGTAGACTTTTTATCTCTTCTGTCTTCCAATCAGTTGTCAATATTTTATCTCTTCTATTGTTTTCTCTTCCCTATTATACACTTCTCTTTTGTGAAAATTGCTGCTGACACTGAAAATTGTTGCTTGTAATCTAGCTGTAGACTAATTTCCCCTCTTCTTTTTCTTTCCAACTCTGTAGATGTGTAGATCTAAGGGCGTTGAATTTTGTTTTCGTAAAGCAGCAACAGGTAAACTTTTGAGAGAAAGGAGACATTTGTATTAACGAAGTGCTTGCTACTTGTGTATTTACTATTGTAGAAAACAGTGTTCAACAAAATCCTACCTCGAGTTAGCCTTGGAAACAAAAGTACGTATCGTAGATTGAACTGAACAGGTGTTGTGATTATCGCAAGTACTGTCAGAATATTAAAATGTAGGTTATGCGAAGTAGAGTTGTGTCGTTCACGGACGAATCGTTCAATACGAACGATTCAAAAGATTCGTTCTTTAAATGAGTCATTCCCGAACGAACGAATCTTTTGAGTCAACGAATGAGATGAACGAAATGAACGGATCGGACAAGTACATTTATCGAGTGCGCTCAGTTCTAATCGACGATTGGCTTGCGTTGACGTATTTTAAGTATGGTTTTCGTTAATGTATTTCAGGGTGCCTATTCTAATTCAAGATTTCGACTCGAAAACTGTTTCGATGTCGAAATCTTGCATTTGCTTTTCAATGAAATATTTGGATATCGAAACAGTTTTCGAGTCGAAATCTTGAATTGGAATAGACGTTCAGATTTACACTTATTTTTCGCTCGGACATATAAATAAATAAAACTGGAATGTTACGGCGCGGCGTGGCGATTCGTTCATTTCGTTTAATTGAATCAAATCAATCAAATGATCTGAATCATTCTGAATCATCTCGTTCGAAAAGATTCGTTCGTTCACGAACGACATTACAACGAACGAAATGAACGAATCTTTACTCAAAAGATTCGTTCGAGTTGACTCAATGATTCGTGAACACAACTCTAATGCGAAGGGACTGAATTCAAACAATTTATTTTAATATATTCTTTTAAAAACGGAAATATTACTTTCAAAACATCTTTTTGCGATGGCCACTTCGCCAACGAATATGTGTCGACCAACAACTGAAATTAGCGATTAAAAGCTAGATCTTGTCCGCATACAAACATTTTGAGGTTAATCAAATTTTTTGACATATGAGAAATGAATATACAAGCTACGACATACGATTTTTTTCCAAGGCTAACTCGAGGCATTTTTTTGTTGAACACTTGTTACGTACATATACAGTGCCAAGCATATTATTGGAAAAATTTTTACCGTTGATTTTCGCGAAAAGAATTTTACTAGGATCAGTTCTTGCATCGATAAAAAAACAACACAATCATAACAAGTTGATTAATTTACAATTTAGCGGATCTTTTTTTTGTATAATCGATACAATGAGACAAAATTAAGTGTAACCAATAACCTACATAATCTATATAAATACAAAGGCCCGTATTCTCATCCTATGATTAATTTTATCACGTGCTTACTTCCCATGGCAACGCTCGTCTGTCCCTCTCTTACACATTAAATCGACATAAAGCTATATCGTTTCTTGTCTATTTTAGTCACGACTTTAATCATAAAATGTGAATACGGGTCAATGTTTTATAAAAATTCAAATTTCTCAATTTCCTCTTCTTCTCAAATTCGTATGCTGTAAGTGCGTCGGATTGAAAGAAATCTCCACTTTTCTACTTATTTTTATTATTTTCCTTCTTTTATTACTCAGTTTTTCTATTTTTCTGTTCAATTCATTTTCTTAATTTGTGTAGTCTTGCCTCTATTGTTCTTTTGATTAGTAAGTCTTGTTTCATCTTGTGAAATAACACTCCGTCTCCTTTTATCTAATAAATTCTATTTAGCATTAATTCCCAAGTTATAAGGCATTGTCCTCAAATTAGGTACTATTTTACTTTCTTTGTCTATTTTTTTACTTCGTGTTACCTTCTGATTTTCTCTTTTATTGGTTTGTACATTCTCCTTGTCTCTGTTGCCCTTCCAGTTAATGAGTGTTGTTTCATTCTCTTTAAATGCTAATAGCAGATGCTTCTTTTCCATCTTCATTATGAATAGTTTCGATGGGATAGTATAAAAAGAGACTGATTTGTTGAAGCACAGGATGAAAAAGTCATTGTATGTGAACGTCAACATTTGATTTCGTTTCTTCAAGCATTTTGAAACATAGTTGCGATTTGGTTTCAGTGACTGCGACTAGCCTTTCCTGAGGTCATTATTTTCAAACTGCGCTTGTACTCTTCTTACTCTGCGCTATCTTTTCAGTTTTTAATCGTTTTAAGGCTGATTGAGTTGTACAAAATTATAATAACTACTTTAACCAAAATTTTAATAGAAATGATGGTTACGATAAAATCACTTAGATAACTTCGATAATTTAGCAATAAAATTTGAATTTTAACAAAAACATTGCTTTCAGATTGCTCCTAG
Source organism: Dorcus hopei (assembly GCA_033060865.1). Classification (NCBI taxonomy): domain Eukaryota; kingdom Metazoa; phylum Arthropoda; class Insecta; order Coleoptera; family Lucanidae; genus Dorcus; species Dorcus hopei. The sequence continues at coordinate 38,748,541 of CM065426.1, forward strand.
ATTTGCTACCCTACCTTCATAAAAACAGATGCGCCAATTAAGAGACGCACTGGTCTATACAATCTTGTATAGACACCCTATATAATAAATTAATGTGTCGATTCTGCTCGTATTTGTAACAACTGTAAATGGGCGTACACACGCTCAAGTATGCCTTCACGCCTAGCTGAACGTCTTGAGGTTCGGAAGTAAGTGCGAATGTGTGTACGCTGAACTGATGATGCGTTCCAGGCCTAAATTAGTCTATCATTCTTGTTCGCAGACTTGCCTGTCAAGCAAGCGCGAAGGTATGCCTGACCGTGTGTATGCCCATTAAGATCTGTAAATCTGTACCCCATTTATTAAAATATGGAATTTTGAAGTTCTGTGGAAGGTATGACTTCTCCTAGGTCCCTAGGATTACTCGTAAGTCTCTATGGTATTATCTTATAGACGTACAAGAAATCGTAGTATACTAAGAACTTCAAAATTCCACCTTTTAATAATTGACTCACAGGCTTACAGATCTTACGGTTGCTACAGATATGAGCAGAATCGCTCCATAAAAACATTACAAGTATGCTAATATTGCTAATAATATAATTAGAATTTCGTGTAATTTGTGTTTTTTAAAATACGTGATTGGTTAGTTTGAATTGTTTTTCGACATTATAAGTAATTTAATTTGTTGGTATTTAAACAAGAAGGCTCAAGTTCAAATATTATTTTTCTGTAAATAACTTATTTGATTTTTTATTTTTAGAATTCGTGCTTATCTTTTTTTGTGGCGTAAATCAGTCTGCATAATAGCTTAAAAAAATGATTACAGTTAATTAAATACTACTTATTGTTAGAAACCCAGGCGGCCTTGAATATAGAAGAACGACATTTTTGTACCTCGTGTGTACAATAATTATTATGAGCAGGTTCGGATTTAAAAAATAATTGCATTTTTTTTTTAATTAACTGATTAGATTCAGTAATTCTCCGTTTACTATGCGAAGTCGAAGCTTTAATCTTTGCTCTTTTATTTCATCAGTAGTTACAATCGCATTTATTTGTAGCAAAAATATGATAGATTTTATTATCGACTTTTGTTACATCTGTTTGAAAACATTCCTTGCATATTCAATCATTTTAGACTTCATCAGTAAAGAACTCTGGGTATACATAGACATAGCTGGATTACGAATCGTTTTACGATTTGAATTCTGATTAGTAAAGACTGCAACAGTGTTTACGGATTTTGTACCCGCATCTAATCTAATCTGGTAAAATTGATTGTTTATCTCTCTATTTATAGATGATTTTAAAGCCATTTTTGTGCGCCAAAATCGATCGATAGAAAAATACAAAGCATTTGTAAAATATTAATTACATTTTTCGAATATTTTTATTTCATGTTCACGAACGAATTGAACTGTCACTGGTTTGTTTTTTTTCTTTTTTAATTACGTTTAACTATATTTTTTCTCTTGAATTTTTCCTCTGCATTACGAAGCTATTTACGCGGTAATAAAATGCGGAGCATGCTGTTTGTTGACCGAAGATAAAATCCTTCCTTTTCGAAACAATGGCAGGATTACAGGAGGTGTTTGTAAAGTTACACGCGCGTGCTCTTGAATAATTTACACGCCTTAAGCCGCCAGAAAAAAGATATATGAGAGTAATATTGTTCAGACATTTAATTTGCAAGTAATTAACAAACAAACAAAAAACATTATGCCGAAAGTTAATTTAGTCGGAGGGCCTTAAGGTCGACGAAGAAATATTTTGAAAAGAATATAATATATTAGGAGTGAACCAAATATTAAATTTATTTTCTAAAGAAGAGATTTTAAGATGAAATTCTACCTATAGAAATTGGTTTTAGTTGCTTTAAAAACAAAAGCATAAATTATGTGGCAAAATTTAACGCACTCTTATGTTAAATCTAGGGCCAACAAGAGGAGAACCAAGAAGTAAAGAAAATGAAGACCTAATAACCAAAAATGAGTTGCCCTAAACGAATGAAACTTTCTCATCGAAATTCCAACGCAGAAAACGATGAGTTGATTTTGGAGAAGGGCCCAGAAAGAACTTACAACAAAAACATTGAGGGCAAATACTCTTCGTTATACCCCGTGTTGCCTAAGCAACTAACTGAGGCAACACCTTTAACGGAAGTATACATAGACTCTGTAGTAAGCCCTAAAGACCTTTCAAAAATCATAGTGCGTTTAAACTCGACCATTCCCCTTCCGGAACTCACTCATTTGAAACGCGTGAAAGGAAAAAGCATTTTGCTGTTTCCCACGTCAACATGCTCTGCAGAAGGCGTCCAGAAATTTCTCAAAGATAAGAAATTCGATTCGGCTTATTTACAGAACGAAATTGCAACAGTTTCGGTTGCTAAAATTCCTCCCAAAACCAGAAGTCAGTTTGATATAGTGAACAAACTCTGGCCCTGTAATTTCCACAGCGATAAATATTTGGAGGCCCTCGTCAACAACAAACTATTCAGTCAGAAGGAAATAGAAATTCACGAGAATTTCATGAAATTGGCTTTGCACGTGGCCGAATTCTCGCGCGAAAATTATGCCGCCGTTGCCGACGTAGGCGTCGCCGTCGTCGATCCTAAAATTAATTCGGTCGTCGCCGTCGGTTTCAGCCAGGCCAAGGATAACCCTTGTAAACACGCTTGCATGGTAGCCATTGACAATGTAGCGGCGACCCAAAATGGTGGGGCTTGGGTAAAAACACGTAGCGGTGTACCAGAAGACTTACTGAATTTTCTCAAGAGCAGAACCACCGTTGCTTTCGGCGCTGCGTTATTTCGGAACAAGAACGAGTTGGATAGACCTGAAGATGGCCCTTACTTGTGTACAGGATATTACGTTTACGTGACGCATGAACCGTGCGTAATGTGCGCGATGGCGTTGGTTCACAGTCGGGTAAAACGCGTGTTCTTTGGACGCAAAAGTTCTAACGGTGGACTCACGTCATTGTGTCAAGTACACACAGTTAAAGACTTGAACCATCATTATGAGGTGTTCGGTGGATTGTTGGAGGCGGAATGCATGAAATTGTAAGGCGAAATTTTTTAATAAAAAATATGTAAAGTTGATTTTCTTTTCCACCTGAAACGCATAAAGAATTCTCGATGTTCAAAACCTATAATTATTTCTTTTTAATCTGAATAGGCTTGTGCAAAACCCTTGGTCTTAGAAGCTTCCTGCGATCGAAAGCAGATTTTGTTTGATCCTTTTGCCTTTTAAATTTTATTCAATGGTCAGTCAAAGTAGGTGGGGGGATTTAAGTTTGTACATTAGGGTTTGAAGACCGTAATTGAAGTGACTTCTGAGGTTAGGTTATTTCGTTTTATAGTCTTTTGGAAATAGGTGTACTTTTGTATTATCCTTTGAAAGTTATACCATGCGTTCAAAATGTAATTACACCATAAGACTTGGTCATGGAAAGCAAAATAATGTCTTGTCATCATTGTTATTATCATCAGTTTCTTTTGAAAATTCAATTAAGCTACAATTACAATGGTTTTTACAATACCTCGCTGGAGACATAACTTTTACTTTCCATGACCAATCCTTATGTAATTACATACTTTTAGAATTCATTTACTTACAGTGACAACAATGACTATAAATTTTATTCTGTGTTTCAATATTAAGCAGCAGGAGTTTTGTGCAACGCAATAATTTCATTGTCGTCAGACTTTATCCTTCATTAACAAGTTCCGCGACAAATTTCACACATTTGCATGCCGGTCCATTCCACAGGATACGAAAAATAAGCTCGCCGGAAATGTACTGCATTCCAGAAGATGGAAATTATTTAATAACTAACTCTGAGAGCGACGCACTTTCTCAGAATTGCTCCTAAAGAAATTCTACATTCCCTGCCGCATTGAAACAATAATCTAGGTTTATTTATAAATGGCTAAATCAATGCGAAATACTAGTTGAATGACAGGCTTAATGTAAAGACTGATTCACAAGCTGTAACACGTGTCATCTTGAAAAAGTGAGTTAATTAAAATCGTGTCAATATTTTACCTGCACGTAATTTTGAATTGTCCGTTCATGTTGATTTTCCTAGTGGAAAAGTTTCAATCTAATTACACTGGTTTAATTTATTCCGATATATTCTGCATTCTTTTCAATCTAATCATCAAAATAAACAGAATTATGAAAGTGACTTTAACAATTTGCAAATGTAAAGTCGTTATGAGGTTTGTTCTCTTAATGAGTTTGCGATTTTTTCAATATTAAAATGTGATTTTGGCTTTAAATAAAATAAAATTATTTAAGCCAAATCGTAATTATTAATTATACAAAAATCGATTTGTTACAGTACTGTCCGTGGTTAATTGTAGGGTGATAAAGAATTTACTTTTTGTACGTTTCTTTTTGACACTCATTTGATTTTCGAAAAGATTCTCTTTCAAGTACTATTTTTTGTAATACGTTTCGAAAAGTATTCTTTTTGACACTCACTTGATTTTAGAAAAGATTCTCTTTCAAGTCCTATTTTTTGTAATACGTTTCGAAAAGTATTCTTTTTGACACTCATTTGGTTTTCGAAATGATTCTCTTTCGAGTCCTACCTTTTGTAATACTTTCGAAAAGTATTTTTTTGACACTCACTTTATTTTCGAGAAGATTCTCTTCCGAGTCCTACTTTTTGTAATACTTTCGAAAAGTATTTTTTTAACACTCACTTTATTTTCGAAAAGGTTCTCTTTCGAGTCCTACTGTTTGTAATGCTTTCGAAAATATTGTTTTTGCCACTCATTTAATTTTCGAAAAGATTCTCTTTCGAGTCCAATGCGATAATGTGACACTTTTTGGACTTATTAAGTAAATAATTATTTTTTATTTAGGTAATTCCATACAAAATTTAGAAAGCCTTAAGATGTAAGTTTAGAAAGCTCTAGAATTGATGCACATCTTGCATATACATACATCCTTTTGCCTTCTTAATCAGTAATTTCTTATAAAAAAAAACATACTTTGAGGGTTGCGTTGTTTTTCTGTGGCTCCAAGACATGTTTTCAAACTTTGTTTAATCCAATCCATGTTTAACAGTTCTGTTCTTTCAGGATGGATCCAGAGCCCAAATTCTGAGAAATGAAATCTTTTATGGACAATCAAAAGCTCTTCATCTTTTTCGTATTAAACAAAATCCTTTGGTATAAGTCTGTCAGTCAATATTTCTTCGGCCATGTAACTTAAGCTCAGGATAGATTATGTCGTGTTTATATTTTTTACATATACTTTTATTTTTGCTCGCTTTGAACTCATTTTTTTAAGAAGTCCGGCTGTGATAAGATAAAGGAAGATCGTCCTGCTAGGTTTCTTCTCTGACCCTCACTGACTTGTATTAAAAAAAAAAAAACAGTTTTAGGATCACTCTTAAATATATTAGAACAAATCTTAACCTGATTGGCGAAAGGATTGTTTATCAACAGACTTGCGTTTAAATTGTTAAAAATTTGTGTCAAGTCCATCGTATTAAGCATTTCTGTAGATTACTACTATTGTTTATATTTTAATAGGAATTTATTTGTCATAGTGATCTCCAATTAATTATTCATTTTGATTTCAAAGAACGTTTTCCATGTTTTTGGAGAGTTCCTTCCTGTTTCTCTGAAAAAATTGCAACCTGAAAGAAAATTTGTGGAAGAAACTGTACTTCTGTCAACTGGTTGAGCATCACTCTGTGCAAAAACACGCGTTGTTTGTTGTTTAACGTCCTAAATTCACAAAGATAGAGAACTCTGAGAGTAGAATTGCCGTCACCCGTCCTGTATAAATAAGATTAATTCGAATTGCTCAGATAAGAGCAAGATGTCGGGCATTTCGAGGAGTGCAGAATCACAAGTTCGCGAGGATGTGATGCAATCAGGTTTAGAGATTTTTGGAAGCAGACAGACAGTGCGGTTCCTCGATCGATTCTGTGTTTCTTAGATAGTTAGTTTGTTTGTATGTACATATCTCCCAAATAATTATAATTCCTTTAGTAATTTGGTAAGTACAAATATATTTCTAACGAATTTGTGAACGTTAAAAAATGACTTTGAACACTGATTTGCGTCGACCAGTTTCGACCTTGCCATTTTCAAGAGACCTTTTTATATTTAAATGCACACACAATGTACGCAATATTTTACGAATTCACCAATCAATCAATGAACCAAGTGCATGCATATTGAAATTACAGAATACAAATTGCAATGTTGACCTAAATACATACATGCATAAGTGTTGTTCACAACAGGTGGAACGTTGCTCAAAAACCTGCCGTTCCAAACGACTGTGGATTCAGCGTTTTATTAAGAAAGATAGAGCCAAGTATTATTGATAAATTCTTATTCTCGTGACCTTTAGCATGCTTTCTCGTCAATACGAAATGTTGATCTAGAACTGAAACGCGATAAGCGATAACGTTTTTCTGCTGGTTGTGAGTTTAGAGTCGGTTATGTATCTCCATCCACAACAATGCTCGCGTGGAAATACTTAACAAAAAAAAAAACGATTGACCTTGATATTGTTGGGGCCAAGCAATGGCGTGAGACGTCTTTTTTAACAATTAATATCCTTTGCGCTTGTGGAATTTGCAACTGTGCTCTTAATTATTCTGTTTTCTTTCGGAGAAGTCTTTAAGTCACGTTTTATTAATAGGCACGCGATGATTTTTAATAGTTGTCGTTCTTGAATGGTGTCTTCTAATTGCTGCCACTGTTTGCTTAAATCGCTTATTAGAAAAGTGATTCGATAGTATCACTTAATTTCAATCAAAGTCGTGGGCCACTTAATTACTATGTTTGTTGTCCTTTATTGAGACTTTTTTTGAAGTTGCGAGTTTGGTGTCGTCCACCTTATTAATGAACAACCCCCCTTGCCTTTCATATCACGCCCAGTTTCAGGCGCTTCTTTGATCAATTCCAAGACATGCAACTGCAACTCGTTGTTCGCAATAACATGTGTCATTTGCTTGTTCCATTTGAAAACGCTGGATTTCTTTCCTCTGAAGCTATAATTAGATCTGGAGAAGTGGTGCGTAATTCAGACTATTCTTATCTTTCGTGGTATCTCTAATTAATATATGTACGTACGCTCACTGTGTGGCAGATAATGTCTGGTACCTACTTCAAATTATATATAGATAGAGAACCGTATTGTTCGTCGCCCATTTTATTAGATTATGTGATAATGAACCGGCACATGTCTCAAAATTGTTAAGTAATTGAGATATCATGGAGAGCATTGCCACTTTTGATTTGGTCGTGTTGAAGTTATGAGGAATCATAAATGCAGTCTTTCAAAAAAACCATTGCATAATTTTAGAAATTTATGAAGGTTTTAAATCAATTACTTTTTTATTACTATACGACAAATATGCTCATCCACACTCATTTTGCTTCTTTTGATACTAGTGTGATAAAGCAACTTTTCATGTGAGAAAGTAATTTTAATAATATAGTAACATGTTTTGGACGATTTAGGTCCAAAATATAGAACAGATTTAGAATGTAATGTAATTACGTGTAATTTAGTGTTTAAAAGGCAATTCTGAAATTAAATTTGCTATCAAATTTAGTTAATGAGTCAGTATAGAAGAATATTTTTTAAAATTTCGAAATTAATCAGAAGAGATGAAATGTCTCAATAAGTTGAGTACGAATAATTTGTTTTCAAATTTTCGATAGTCTGAAATACTTTAGAGTTTGGATAACTATAACTGAGGGAAAATTATTAATCGTGGTTTTCGTAAATGTTTCTGTCATTGCAAAACCTGTTACAGGTTTTCAACTTTCCCAAAATTGGTGCCTGACTTTCGTATTTCAAATAGGACAACTGTTATTCATAAAGTTTTTCATTTTCTGAAAATTAATTTATTTTTTTGAAATTAGTGAAAATGGAAATGATAGGCATTAAATTCTGTTTAACATCTCTTTTCAAAATAATTTAAAAAAATAAAAAGTTATCTTTCTTATCTTATCTCAACTGGTAGAGGCTTTTCTTTGAATAATGCTATCATATTTGCAGTTGAACCAATTTCAGAAAATAAACTTAAAAAATGAAACGTGCAAAGAATAGAAAGTGTTACTTTTGGTTTATTTATTTAATATCCGAAATAATGAATTTTGGCCTAATTTTGAAGGCAAACATCATAAACAACTGCAACGTAAAAACGACATTTTTTGCAAAAAGGAAACAAAGAAACATGCGCTGCATTTAGGGTAAATTTTACAATACCTAATGAAATAACGGACTTTAATATTAAAGTCGCTAATTTTAAAGCTGCCTTTAAGTTCCATTATGAAACTGGCTCTTAGGCTGAATTGCACCAACGTCGTTGTTAACTAATCTTAGATTAAACATAGGACTTTATTCACTTTAATTCGAGATTAACTTTAATCGATATCGGTGCAACTCAAAGAATGAGATTCAAATGTGGCAAACTCACATTCACATTTCTTGGTCTTTGCTTTTCTTCAGTTCTTTCTTATGCTTTTCTTTTGATTTCACATTTTTCACTTTTACAGTGTCTTTTTTCTTTTTGCGCGTATCAGAATAATTCTCTAAGTTTATTCCGATAAAAACACAATTAAGAAAAAAAATAAACAATAAAATATTAATATGAGTTGTTTGTTGATGTGATATAAAATGATATCTTACAACAATTAGTTTATATCCGTAGATACGTATTTCGGCAGCTATGTTTTAAAAATTCGTTTTTTTTTAATTACGACATTTGCAATTTCTTCACCACGCTTATGAATTGATTTTCTTTTTTTACCAACGTTTCGTTCTTCAGGACCCTGAAAAAGTTTAAGAGAAGCTGTTTTGCAAGAAAAACAAAACGTCGGCAACAAAAAAAAATAAATAAAACTACAAATTTTGGCCAAAATTGACAACGGTCGCGAAAGCCTTCAAGTTAATCATTTGTAATTAATTAATTTTTTGGGAATGAATGTTTATGCATTTTTCCATGTTTTTCACTGCATCTGGGACTAAAACTTTTCATCTTACAAACTCTTAAATTATATTTTTTCTAGCGTGTCTTTTAGGTTGATATTTTCAATTAATTCTTTTTCGAGTCTTGTGTGTCGTTCTCTGCAATAAACAACAATATACTTGACGATTTAGATTTTTAGATTCAGAAAAAAACGCGCCGAATACCTATAGAATTTATAGGTCAAGTATCGACTGAAATCGCGGCGTTAGTTATCGTAAAAAATTCTTAGCGAAGATTACGACACGTCAGCTTTTTAATTAGACAATTTTTAAATCGCACATTAGTTCGAGATGGCAGTATTTGATTGTTCTCGCTTCAGTAAGTACTAGCATAAAATTAGGAGACATTTTTTTTTTGTTTGGAAAAGCGATTACTACTTTCTTTTTAAAAGAATCATGGAATGAGTGAAACCTTGAGAATTGGGAATTGCTAGCAACCCTACCTTATAGATAGTAGGCAACTGTGATACGTATTAAGAAATTAAGTATTTTCTATAAACAATTAGATTTTTCTTTTGTTTCAGAAGCCTATATATTTATTTTTACGCACATTGGAAGAAAGTAATAGTTGGTACTTTAAAGCTTGCATCTGGGAGTCGGAGGAACTGCCGAGAAGAACAGGCTTTTGGATACATAAAAGAGAAAAGAAGAGGTCCTTGTAAAAGTCAAACAGATCAATTCAGTCAACGAGTATAGTCAAGTCCGCGTAGCATTCAGAAAAGGGATATGCTGTTGTCCGAGACGATAGTTGGCTTAAACAAATTGAACTAATTTAGTAGTTCTCTCTCTTTATTAATAAGACGTCACGTCATTTAAGATCTCAGTACGAATTTTGAACGCATGGTGTTCGGACCCTCTCAGGCTTATCAAGCTAGTAAATTCATTTAGTGTTCCGAACCGTGATCAGTACATTATGTGTTTGAGAGTTGTTTACTATCTTTGGCTTGCCGATACTTGATGGTGGTAGTTGTTTGTTTGGCTACGACAGTACTTAATAGAGTTTGTTACGTTTTGGATCACTTTTTTGAGCCTGCCAAGTAATTAGTATCCCTTTTCGCCAAAACGGCACTGGAAAGTTGCCCAAATTTGCCAGCATTGATAAGTGTCATATTAACCAGAGTTCCTTTGTCCGAAGGGGCTTCCTTAGTTTATCGCAGAGCAACGCCGAGAGGGAAATCGACTTTTCACGAATTTGTTAGTTTTAAATACCTTGTGATAAATGGATATTGAATGTCGCCATTTACAATTTAAAATGATGTACATTGACAACACCGTGCTGCAAAATCACCGTCAGAGAGAAACTACCGGCATCAAAAAGTTATACAATTCGTTCTTCGTTATGTTCTAAGACTTTCTGAACGTTAAGCTTGTGGTTCTGCAATCGGCAATTTCGTTTTTGACGAGTCTTTAGAAGAGATCGTCCGCGTTAGAAGACGATTAGTAAATGTAGAAAGCGAATTCCTTTAGATCCATCCGAGTTCCACCGCGTTACCAGAGGGTGATTTCAATCGCAGTCACTTCATTATATTATGGATTTCCAAATATACAACTACGGGAATGCGCGGGTTTTGTTAAACGAAGCTTCACCGACTACGAAAAATAACTGGAATTTGCAATGCGACAGTGATAGCATGGACAACGAGGAATATTTTAGTTGGCCAAACGCGTTGAGGATCGACGAGAACAAATTTGAGGCCGCTGATAGTAAGGCGACAGCTCGTAAACGTAAACTTAGCAACAACATAGAGATCGAAGTCACCAAAATAACCAAGGCGAACGGTTTCAAGATAACCAAGAACGTCGAAAACAACGAGGACAACACCAAACAACACAATGGCATCGTGAAGAAGGCAGCTCAAAGTGGTAAGTAACATAAAATACATTCCCACCTTTAAAAGCTATTGCATAATTGTTTCATCTAATAGCTATCAGATGGCGTTACAAAGACAAACGATACTTAACGCAAAACCGGGCGAAGCACAAAATTACACGTTCTTCGTTGAAAGACCGAAAAGCAATTAGTTTTAATCACTGCTTCTTAGATGGCGCCAAGTTTGCTCATTTAACTTTTCAATTTGTAAATACACTTCTTCTCTTGTGACGTACACTATCATTTGGGCAAAAATTGTGATGGGATCTTGCTCTGAAAAAAAAAAAAGATGGCATCACTTTCAAACGCAGAGCAAAAATAGAAAATTCTTCAAGAACGTCGAATCTCCTGAACCTGCGGATAAATTTTATAACACTTTGAACGTCGACGTTTCGCTATACATTGCTGTTCTTAATTTTAAATGTTAAACAACGTTGTTCATGATTTATTCTTGAAAAAGCCTTGAACGTTGTTTAGTATTAAAAAGTGAGCAAATAAAAATCAGATTAGAGTAGGCGGTGAAAAGAAAATGTATGTCTGTGATTAACTGAATTAATTAATCTAATACATTCATGAACTGTAAGATCAGCTTAACACCGCGTTAGTAACAGACATACTTTTTCTTTGCACCGCCGACTCTAATCTGATTTTTAGTTGCTCACAGGTTATTTTAATATGAGAAGGTTGATAACGTTTTGCTTGTCATCAAATCTTGGTTTTTCATCATTTAATTTTGAAAAATCTGCCAAAGCCTATACATATAATTTAATGTATCAATGTTTGTTATTTCATAATGAGAAAGCTCCTTAACGTTGTTTGTGAAAAATGTTTTTGCAGTTTAGTTTTGAAAAGATTGTGGCATTATTTATTACCTAATCTTGAGAAACTTTCCAACATCTTTCGTTCAGAAAGGTGCCGACGATGTTTATCATTTAATCTCGAAAAAGCTTCTAACGTTTTTTATCATTTCATCTTGAGAAAGCTGCCTTTATCGTTTGATCCTGAGAAAGCTATCAACGTTATCATTGGATCTGCAATGTTGTTTATCGTTTAATCGTGAGGAAGCAGTTAACTTTGTTTAATCATTAATCTTGAGAAATATTTTTAATTTTCAGATATTTAATCGTTGTTTATAATTGAATTTGTCAACATTGTTTGCCATCAAATCTGTTAATGTTACAATTTATTTAATCTTGAGAAATCGCCAACGTTGTTTGTCATTAGTCTTGCTGTGAACGTTATTATTTAATTATTATTTAAGTTGCTGATCATTTAACCTCTCAAGGCTGCTTATCGTTTAATCAGTTGCTTATTATTTCATCTTAAGAAAGTTGTTTTTATTTGTTATTGAATCTTGAGAAATTTTCCTCATTGTTGTCAATGCTATGAATTGAAACGTCGATTTTAAAAGTGTTTAAAAAATTTGCTCAGAGAATATTAAATACAATTTATTTGTTTTAAATTTAGGTGAAAGAAAATTTATTAAACGTTTTTCCAAAATTTGCATGTACATCATGATCATTTGTGTATTTTTAATTAAGTGAAGTAGAATCTCTGATGTCCTATAAGTCAATTTTCAAAAGAAAAAATGTTATAAATTAGTTTGCCTTTTGAGGTATACTGAATAGTAATTGTAATTACATACAAGAATATGCCTGTCTTGGAAATGTTTTAAATGAATTCTTGGTTTAATTAAAATCCTAATTTTTCCAAGATTTCCAAGTAGCCTATTAAATTCCTTTCCGTTTGGTTTCATATAACATTTCGAGTTATTTAAGTATCTGAGGTATGTGGTCAGCTACGTATCCTATAAGTTTCAAGTGTCGGTACAAAGAAATGTAAGGAATTTAAGATCATCCATCATTCTTCTTTTTGCTTGCCCTAATTTAATTTTCCCAAAGAAGTTTGTCATTTAGACAGGATTAAAATATTTAAAATATACACGATTGTTTTAAACTTAACAGCAACCGTTTACAACTAACATCAAAGCATGACGTCGACTGGCACTTAATCTATTTGCTTATCGTACCAATGACACGTCTTTATCTAGTGTCTAATAACACGGACCTATTTGAATAGAAACAACAATAAGCACCATTTAATAATTGCCTGCGCAAAACATGCACTCGGTGTGATTTATTCCAGTTTCGGTTTTCACTTACGCATGCGACGAAGAGTGAGTGTGTAACTTGCAAGGCAAAGAAGAATCATCAAAATGGATTGCTTAATCAAATGTAGGTCGTAATCACTATTGTTTCTTAGGTTTAGTTTCGTTTTAACGTTGTCAAAACCAGGAAGTTGAGACTTTAATCTTGGTTATCGGTAGACTTGAAATTCTTGACTTGTTTACAATGATTGCTTTCGATATGTAAATATTAAAACGGACGGTTTTAGGTTCCTCTGGGCTTATTTGCTTTTGGTTGTTTTCTTTTTAATTAAAGTTTTGACTAGAAGTGGTTGACCTTTGCTTCGGTATTGTTTCTTTTTCTGACTGCTTGTGGCTTTATGAAAAAATTAGATAAATTTGTTGAAGCCATCAAACTTTATATCGTAACAAATTTGGTCAAACTACCAAGCTCTTCGCGAATCAATATGGCCAAGCTTGACGAATGACGATTCCTTTTCAGTATGCGCAAAAGTTCGTCGTTCTATCTGAATAGGAACAGAGATCTAAATTAAACGGTATTAAATTGTGTATGTGTGTGTTAATCACTATTAGAAAATCCATTAACCACAATTTTTTTTTCTGGGGCCTTTTTTTTCTGGTACTGTCGGATTTACTTGATATAGCTCGTGCATAACTGATAAAAAATATTGGTTTATTCAACCACTAGTCTAAATTTTGTTTCCCTTCACATTTGCTTCTCCTATCAGATTTTGGCACTCAAACCAGGTGTAATTATGTCATAATCTTGATCAAGTTCGTCGAAAATAAGCCTCTTGAAGTGCGGAATTTTTCGCATTTATAGTCCTCGTAACTATGGTCTCTACTATAATTATCTGTAAAATTAAGTAAATGGTATTTCTTTTGCTCAAAAGAAAACTATTTGGGGGTAATTTCCTCATCAATAAAGACTAGATGAGATCTAATTGTTGCATTTCTCTTTAGTTACAAATGTTTTTTTGTGAACAAAAGTTTAGTCTCAACAGTCTAATAAAAAGATTTGTTGCCTACCGAACATGACGTTGCATTGTAATGTATACTTCTAGCGGCGCTTTATTGTATAGGCTATTTATGTGTGTTTTCGCAACTATGTTCATAAAACATACATGTTGGTTAATTAGCAAATTTGAACTCAAAATTTATTCCGCCCAACATCATGCCTCAAATCCTTATTGATGTATTAACATCTTTGTTAAATCGACTTATCCTAGCTAACACTAAACTCAAACAAAAACATAATTTTATTAAGATGGATCAGTGGCGTAGCTCCCTAGATTTAAGACGTTAGTTAAAAAATTCATACTATTGTAATTTATAATACCCCCAAATATGTCAAATATATCTCCAATATTATTTTTAAAAACATCTTATTTTACAAAAGACTGGAAGCTTCAATGAAAGCATTCGAATGCTCCGAGTGTCCGGGTCCGCCGCTGCTGGACGTTAATAACGCCGTAAAATTTAAACTTTAAACAAACACAATGGCAACTTGTTAATAATTATATAATTGTAAGTGAAAAATTACACTGTGACGTCAATGGAGTTTGTTTGACCTTATTAAATCGCTGGAAACTCGCCGCTACAGTGCGTTACTTCAATTTATTTTATTGCTCTTTTCCTCCGCCTGCCGGTCTTGGCACAGGTCAATCAGAATTGACGATGGTTATATTAACAGAGTAGTAGCTAATTAGGGTGCGTCCAATTGATTCGCAAAGCAACATTTGCATGATAGACAACTCGATTCAAAAATTTTCTGAGTGTGCCAATCAAATTTTTGCAGCACCAATTAATTCTACGCCAAAAGGTTTCAAGGTAAATACTTTTTCTTGCAAATTGAATAAATTTCTACTCGTTTTTGATAAATGACATTTTCTCTTTTCTTTTTATTAAACCCCAAAGTTAAATTAGATTTTTTTTAATTTACATGACAGTTGGAATCAATGAAGAAATCAGATGTTCCCTTGCCCTATCTTTGATAAATCGGAACTTTCTCGTTTCAGTATTCAACGTCACACTCAAAAGCTTCAAAAGTGTCTTTGAGAGTAAGCCAAAATGTGTAGTTTTTTTTTCTTCTGTTTTTCACGTTCTTCTGTATATTGGTTTCTGTACTTGGAAAATAGAGAAGCCATTTATGAAAGAATTTACATCTTGAGTGCCCGTTTCAAGTTTTCCCAAAAGCGTGTGAATGAGAATCAAACGTCTTAGCCAAAAGCTCAAGGGAAATCCAGAGTCAAAAGCTCAAGGAAAATCCAGGACACTCACGACAGTTGCTTGAAATAAATGGTAATCAAAATTGACGGCGATTTGATCAACATACCAGCAACTTTGATGTGTGTCGTTACAATATCAAAAGCAATAATTGTATTTCATTCTAACAAACACCATGAAACGATCACGTGCCCCCAGGTGTTTGCCAAGCATTTTATTCATTAGCACGTACGACGTACACGAATTAACCGCGTCGGTTATTAATACCGCCGATAGTTTACGTTCGCGTGTCCAAATTTACCGCCGGCAGACGGAAATAAAGCACGTTTGTTTTGGGAACCTGAATCTCAACCTGTTCCTTTACTTTCAGGCAGCTCAAGGATGCCGCAATGGCAGGTTGACGATATATCCGACCTCAACGCTGACATCGAGGGGTCCCTCAATGGATTGGGATCGGAATTATCTAACAACTCCTATAATATGAGGTAAAAAATCACGAAAACACAAAAGAAAAACTTTACTTAGACTAAGATTAGACTAAGCATCAAATATAATTTTGATTAGTTTAAAGAAAGGAAAAGCAAAGTTCCGTTGTTTTTTTAGTGATGCCATACTCTCCATATCAGGCCTAACCGTTTTCAAACAGGAGGCTCCATCCCCAACTTCTCACGATGGAGCCGTTCAAGTCACTAGGCCCAATCAAAATCAACCTGCAGTCACTCAGGGAACCGTCATCACTCAAAGCAACGCCATCAACGACAGCAACGCCAATATGCTTAACAGCACACTCCATCAACTCCTGGGGCAAACTGGGTATTCAAATCTGCAAAACGCAATTGATGGTTTGTTAATGCCCGTCGTTATTTTTCCCGAAATATTTGAGGATCTTCTTTCAGGCAATCTGTTGGTTACTTCACCAACTGCTTCTCAAGATGGATTCGGAGTAGTTTCCAGCGCGTCTTCCTCCTTCACGGAGGACAGTCGTTTCCAGTACGTTTTGGCAGCCGCCACCAGCATAGCCACGAAAATCAATGAGGATACTCTGACGTATCTAAACCAAGGTCAGAGTTACGAAATCAAGCTCAAAAAGCTGGGCGATTTGTCTATGTACCGTGGCAAACACTTGAAAGTGAGTAGGTAAATGAACGTCTTCATGGGATTCACTGGTGGTTACATTGCAGTCTGTCATTCGGGTGTGCTTTCACGAACGTCGACTGCAATACATGGAGAAGGAGCAGATGAGCCTTTGGCAGAGGGCAAGGCCTGGTGATCGAATCCTTGAAGTTGATGTGCCTTTGTCCTATGGTTTACACGACGTTGTTCAACCTACTAATGCACTTAATATTGCACACTTTAGTTGGGATCCCACAAAAGAAGTCGGTGTTTATATTAAGGTACTTTTTTTTAATTTGGGACAAAAAAGCGTCTTAGTTTAGGCAACTAATCTTTTAGTAGCATAATCATTGGCGCATTGCTCATATCATTAAGATTACCTAAGTTACCTAGACAGGAGACAAAAGAAGAAATTAGGGATCGATCATTTTTGTCTGTTTTTTTTTTAAATACTCTTGATTCGTACCTTGACGATTTAGCTGACGAAAATGAATTCCAATTAGGGACATTAAAGTGATCTGATGCTTTCTTGCAGGTGAACTGCATCAGTACTGAGTTTACTCCTAAAAAACATGGTGGTGAGAAGGGGGTTCCGTTTCGCATTCAGGTGGAAACTTACCAGACCGAGGAGGGACAGGACATCGTCAGACGGTTGCACGCAGCTGCGTGTCAAGTTAAAGTCTTCAAACTGAAAGGAGCCGACCGCAAGCACAAGCAGGATAGGGAGAAGATTCTAAAGCGCCCTCCGGCGGAGCAGGAGAAGTACCAACCGAGTTATGAATGCACAGTTTTGAACGATGTGAGTCCACATTTAAAGTCAATTTTTCTTATTTTTGAATGAGGTCTAACTGAAATTTGAGGATTTCGGTCCGCAAACAATTACGGTGTGGTGTGTTTGTTCAATGGATGGTAGTAAAAGTTTGAAAGTACAGGAAATTAAGACTACAATTCCGTAACTTTATAGCACAATGTAGTCGTAGCATCATTTGTCCAGTGGTCTTGGCTTCCAGGCTGGAATCGTGTCACATGCACTTTAACTGCTATGCTACAATAATATTAGAACAACAAGCGACATCATCGAGATTCAAAACGCGATTGTTGATGAAATGTCGGCAGAAGAAAATTGATTTGAGGGTTCGACTTGTCGGAGGCCAAGAAGTATGGAAATACTTGAAGACGATTTGATCAATGTTCAGCGGACAGAATTAATACTCATTCATTGTTTTTCGTTTTTGCTGTAGTAAAGAAATCTTGATAAAATTCTGGCATTATCTAGAAAAGAATTTGTTATTTTTACGGAAATTCTTAGAGTCGTTTTGGCCAACGTCTTTAACCAACCAACGTTTCATGTAATTGACGACGTTACCTATTTGCACTGGAAAATAAATTTCGATAAAATTCTGGTATTTTCTGGGAAAAGCTTTATTTTACTCTATTTTTAATCTAATTGAGATTTTTTGTCTCCTTGATTGGTAAAGAAATTTTGAAGGATTTTGCTGGAAAGGCATTTCTTAAAGACGCTTTAATCAACGTGTACGGCCAATCAGGGTTCTGGATTTATACTCATTTATTGCAAAAACATCTTTTTCCAAATAAAGTTTCATGTAATTTTTTTTTTTTTCATATTTTGCACTGGTCAACAAATTTTAATATAATGCTGGCATAATATTCTGATTGCGACTTTTCCTTGTTTTCGCTGATTAACAAATTTTAAAGAAATTCTGACATTTTCTGGAAAATGTTACGGAAATTCTTGGAAAGGCTTTGACCAAACAGAATTTATACTCATGCATTGCAAGAGCATTTTTTTAAACTAAAGTTTCGTGTGCTGGTGCTTTGCTTATTTAGGTTAGTAAACAAATGTTGATTAAATCCTGGCAATTTCCGGAAAAATCTTCTTTTGTTATTATATTCAAAAATTTTGAAGACGCATTAATCAATATATTTCACCAATTAAAGTCGAGAATTTACACTTATCCGTTGCAAAACAATTTTTTTTTTATATTACAAAATCTTTAAACCGGACACTAAATAGCGCACAAAACACTTAACGTTTCGCTGTCGTTCGACAGCTTCGTCAAAAGTGAAAAATATAAACATGTATATAGTGTTTTGTGCGCTATTTAGTGTCCGGTTTAAAAATTTTGTGATACAATTTTCATCGGACAAGAACCAACTTTAAATTATATATTTTTTTTATTTTCAGGTAATTAATTGGTAATATAATTTTTGCCCTGGTTAAACAAAAGTTTGATAAAATTGTAACATTTCTGATAAAATAATAACAGGTTATCCATGATATTTGTGACTAAATTAAAATAATTTAGAAGACGATGAGCCGAAAGGTCACAAAAAACTACGTCAAAGATCTTGGATTATATTTTGCTCATCAGTACAAAAAGCTATGAATTAGATGACATGTTTCGTTTCATAGTTTTTTGTACTGATGAGCAAAATATAATCCAAGATCTTCGACGTAGTTTCTTGTGACCTTCCGGCATATCGTCTTCTAAATTATTTCTGATAAAGTTTTTTCGTCTAGAACGTAACTTCTTAATCAACACATTTGACTAGAATCAAAATCCTGGTTTTATATTTTTATTTATTGCAAAAACATTGTTTTTGTAAACAAAGTTCATGTCATTAGAATATTTTCCTACTCACACTGATAAACACTGGAAAATGGTTTCTTACTATTAGGAAATTCTTGACCAATGTCCTGATCAACATCTAGGATTTCTGTTCATTCGTCTCAAAAACAATTTTTATAAATAAAGCTTCTTATAATTCGCGTTTTTTTGTCTCATAGCTTGGTGATCAAATTTTGATAAAATTCTGGCATTTTCTGGTAAAGCTTTTTATTACAACGAATTTCATTCAAAGAACTCTTCAGAAATAAATCTCTCTGTGTCTGATATCTACGTTTGGAACGATGAGTCAGATGAGACAGAAAAAACAATTTACCATAAAATGAATCAGTCAAAGATCATATCAATCCAGAAATGCCTCCAATTATCCTGTACGACCTTAAACAAATATACTAGATGGATTTGTTTCAATAATATTTTGAAACTGAAATGGAAATATCTAGAAACATTTTTTACAATTACGTGAAGAACTGCGTACCTCTTCTTCTCTCGTTTTGGAGGTATTCTATTGCATTGCGCATTAATTATGCAAATGATATTGTCATCCAGGAATTCACTGATTTTGTTCCACTTTAATTATCTTTTTTGGATATAAAGTTGCAACAATGTGTAGAAGAACTTACGATGGTTTTATTTTTGCTCCAGTTAATTATAATTGCAATTCGCATTTGCAATACTATTAAAATTAGTTTCGAAAATAATGAAAAACGAAAGGAAACTGCTCAGTTTTATCATAATTTATGATAGCTTTTTTTCTTCTAGGAAAAACCAACAACACTTTTATATGCAATGCTGTTAGTCGTTTTATCGGGAAAACGGAAGTGTTTAATTAATTTTTTTTTTTTACCTTCTCTCGTATAACATTAGGACATTACCTAGCATTGACATTTTTACCATTTTTTACCACAAAAAACCATGAAAGACAACTTGCAGCGAAAATGAATATAAAATAAATTATTAATAAAGTTGGAATTTTTTTTGTCACGGAGCCCGAAAATATTTAATTCATCTAGGCGTGAAATTCTTCTCAAAAAAAATTATTGCGTTAATTAACACAGTACATACTTGACATTACCTTGCTTGCTGTGTATAAACAGAATTAACTATTGTGCTGGCTATCAAAAAAAAACCGACGGTGTAGGACTTCAACCGGAATGCACCGGCTAACCACTAGTTTTCTAAACAAATACTGCACGTATCTCTTTTTTGCAATTCGTTTGCTTTCAGATACCATGTGATGCTATTATACCTTCCCCTCCTGCCGGAACATTTTCCAGCGAAAGGTGAGTTAAAATTTTCTTGCACAGTAAGCTCTTGTCGCTCAAAGGTGTGTGTTATCTACTATGACATTTTGCGAATAAATACATTATCAAAACTTACTTTAGAGCGACCACCTAATTAAGTGATACGTCAGGCAATGATGATGGTGTAATGGAACCTGGCGAAAACTGGTTTATATTTTGTCACTCCGAAATTTATTAGTTTATCGTGATGTTGTTAGTATGATTATTTCCGAAAGAATCCGAAGTTAGGCTAAATTGAGGCGTAGTTAAATGTTTAAAGTGACTGTATTAATATAATCGGTCTTTTCTGGTTTTTTCTATGTATATTTAAATTCATATCTGAAATATATACTTTCTTAAAGTATAAAAACAAAGTCATAATAACGTGGGTTACTTTGAAAAGAAAATCAACTTTAATTTTTTTGGTTAAATTTTTGTTGAATTTCAAAAGAAAAAGTACTTTGAATTAGGTCAATTATAGAAAAGTTTCAAACTTCAAAAGTGGTTCAAAACTGTACATAATTTTAACTTACATCATGAATCAGGTTGTGTGTCCATTAATCACGCTAACGTGAGTTGCTCTGCAAATAAAATTAAGGAGAAACTTAAAGGTTACTTGCTTCTATTAAACCGAAAATCAAAAATTGGTTAGTTTTAAAAACTAGGTCATAAAATATATGAGTTTAAAAGAGTTGAACTTCTGCACTAAATAAATGTTAAGTAACATCAATTCTGAAGTTCGAAAATCAAAAGCACAATAAGTTCATGTATTTATTTAATTTATGGATCTACAAGTTTTTTGATTTTGAAACATTAAATTATAAAAGATCAGTAATGATCAAAAATGAACTTATTTAAAAACGGTTTTTTTTTCTATTTTTGGCATAAAAAAGTTTATCGGCCTATTATTTAAAATTTTGTTCCACAATGTTAAATTTATTCCTGCTCCAGATACATCCTTTAGCGGGCCTCTGAATTTGTCAATATTTTGTTCTAGAAATTGTTTATAATTCAATGAATTATAATAAAGTTGTTCATCCTTGTTTTTGACAGCTAGTATATCCTTTAATTGCAAGGTTTATTAACCCACTCACGCTTATTATAAATCCTTTCACGAATCACACAACATTTAACAAAAATTTTTTCGAAATTTGCTAAGAATCGGCCGCAGGATGTTGCGATCTAAACTGTTTTATCGATTATAAAATTCAGTGGTACTTGATGAAAATTTAGTCAAAAATCGTTTATAAAATTCAACAAAATTAGATTTAGTCACAGATCCTTATTATTACGTACTCGTGATAGTGAATCATTCTTCATTCATCACAAATCCTTTCACGATTCTTTCAAGTTTTGATCAAAAGTTTTTCTCAAATTCAATGCTAAAAGTTGCTAATCCTTGTTCTTGTTTATTCTTTCCTTTATTGAACTTTATGAATTCTTTAATTTTTTTTTTAGATTGTACGAGAAAACGATTTTTAAAATTCAAGTCCCTAACTTAATAATCCTTGTCCTTGTTTACTGTTTATCCTTTACCCTTCGATTTTGAATTATTTACGTTCAATCCCAAATCCTATCGAGTAGTGACGGCCGGTGCATATGAATTTGGAGGTGCTGCCGATGTGCGTTGCGGATTATTTGCTCATTGTTCATCTGTGTTAGACAGAGCTAGCGCTGAGCGAGTATGTCTGCAGCACTCCCAATTTCACTGCACCAGCCGCCGCTGCTATCGAGAATCACAGAATTTCATCCTTAATTCCGATGAAAATTTATTTCGTAAAACTTTACGAACAGGTTAAAAATTGCAAACGTTTCCATGTTTCGCTATCGAATAATGATTACAAAAAAATTCAATAAAATCGCCTCTCCTTGTTCTTGTTTCTTGCTTATCCTCTAATACCACGATGAAAATGCATATGCAGAAGCTGTTTATAAATACAGAAAGTCGATGATCCTTACCTGTCCTTTAAATGTATTAACTTTTCGTGTTTAGTACCAAATCCTTTTGTGAATTACACAATGTTTCCTTTTAATCATTTGATATTACATTGTTAATCTACATATATGTGTTCATCACAAATAATTTCGCTAATCGCTTTATTTTTTATCAGAATTTAATCAAAAATAGTTTTTAAAATTGAACAATTCAAGTTCAGCGTAAATCCTTTGGCGTACCACACAACTTTTGATTAACATTTTATCAAAAATATTTTATAAATTTGCAATGGAATTGCAACAAAGTCGTTGGATCCTTGCTCTTAATTATTGTGTATCCTTTAATAACCACAATGGTTAACTATTTATTTTCATGGCAAATTCTTTTGCGAGGAAGAAGATTTTTTACAAAATTCAAATAAAAATTGTTTTTAAAATTGTACCAAGTATCGTACATAAAATTCAATAGATTTGCAAAAAGGTAACAGAACCTTGTTCTGTTCTTTAATTCCCGATGTTGATGTTAATCACAAAGCCTTTTTCGAATCATTTTCATTTCTTTTGTGCTTTGATTTTGTTCCGCAATTTGGTGAAGCTCTTTAAAAATTCAATGAAAGTTCCAGCAAAGAAATTTCCATTGCTGTTCAGCAGAGGAGTTTTCAAAACTGTGTATCTTACTGCAATCCAATTATAAATTACTCAGCACAAAGGCAAAATCGGTATCACATGTTCACTTTATCTGTCTAACATATTGAGTTTCCTGTAGATTCCGGTTAAACCGGCCCCGAAGCTCTTTTAACTTTCAACGTCAAATCCTTGCGCAATACACAGAAAACTTTAATCATCAGACTGTATGTTTCTGTGCATAAACAAAAAAAAAAGCAATTCTCATGCTCTTTTGTTTTACTAAAATCAATTAAATACAGATTTTTTGTTGTACCAAAACTGTAGGTCCTTGTTAAACTGAAAAAAATTTGAAAACGACCACGTTGACGTTGGGTCGAGACTATGGTCACAGCCAAGGTTACTAAAGAGACAACGTTGCCTGGTAACTTTCAACGTCATCACAACGTCACTCGGTAGGCCCATTTAATGCATTTATACAAATAGATGGCTTACTGGATGACGCGTCACTCCACGAGTTACCAGGCAACCTTCTCTCTTTAGTAACCTTGGGTCACAGCTTATAAAAATAGAGTTGCACAACAAAGAAAGAAATTTCTAATCATATAAAAGAAAGTAAAGTCATTTTGTATTACTTTTTCATTGGAACAAAAGGCGGCCTTAGATGTCCCATTTTAAAAAAGTTATGACATACCGAAGCTTCAAACGGGATATTTAAAAATCAAGTAAAAATAAAGAATTGCGACAGTATATTTTCTTTAACTCTCAGTATCCGTTCTTTTCATGTATGTACACGTTCGATTTATACGGAACAGATTATTTTTAAATGGACTTTCCTACATCGTTTAAACATTCCTGAATTAACTGCAATCCAGCCAAAAAAAAAAAACCTTGTGAAGTTCAATTCGCTGAGCGATCCGGTATTCACTGGTTGCGGTCGTTATTGCGTTCGTCCCGGAGCTGTGTTTGTTTTCTTCGCCAGGAACGAACAGGTGGGAGAATGTTTGATCCCAAATTCACGTTTATAATGTACAATGATGGACGAAAGTAATGGACACATTCCGTGCAGGTTATAACAAATGATTTTCAATACTGCATGTTTTCGCAAAACTGTGTTTAACTTTTTAAATCCAAAGTTGCAATGATTTTATTTGTGATTGTGTTGATTGATAACTGTTTTTAATCTCAATGGTGGTGAAAACGATGTGGCATTATAGATTTACAGAGAGGACCTTATCGTTCGTCGCGACCTTTGCACCTTTATAATTTTCCACAGAAAACAGCAAACGGCGTCGTTAATGCATAGCAATTTTTATAGACACGAACCAGACTGATCGAGTTATACCTGCCAAAAACATCGACTTTCAACGTCGCACATTATCTTGTTTTACTCAGAGTCACAAGACGAGATCCGCACGGTCGTTATCTGTGGAAGAATTCCTAATGCACGATCGGATAACGTTTCGTTCCAATTACGTATTTATAGTATACATACGTGCGTACGTTCGCCACTAATTATGTATTACGTTTTGTTTGCTTCGAAATTCCGTTAATCGTTGAGGAAGATTTAGACGGTGAGTTACACGTGATTCTGTTAATTAACGCTAACAACCAAAACGATGTGAGTGAGTACCGAAAAATTTTGACCTTTGGTTTCCATCTTAAACCCCTCATCCACCTTACGCGTAACAATATTTTTAAGATGAGCTAGCTTCTTAATTAACCTCGCTTATAGATAGGTACTCTTGAAGACATTATCTTTTCGGCTTCCAGCTTTTGCTTTCAAAGAAAATCTATTTACGAAATAAAATGCAAAAGTAATACAATTAACGAATAGCTACTAGTTCTTTCCACTGCGATCCGAGCTTTGTGGAGTAAACAAGGAAAAGCGTTGTTAATTGAATTTTTATTCAGCTGGTAACGTGATATAATACACGAATTGATTGCACATAACTCTTGCGTTTGGACTAAACTGGTTTGAAGTTTGTTTCGACCAGATTTCTGAAGTTACCGGACTGTTCGTGCTGCAATGTTTCCAAGCAAATTTAATGACCTGGCGACCGGTCGATGTTTTGCCAAAAATATAGTTTCACTTGCACTTTTTGCGCAGGACTTACAAAGTTATTTAGTGTGGGTGTTAAATTTTTTATTTGGTAAATAGAAGGTAAACAAAGCTTAAAAAAGTAAAGGATATTATTAGCTCTTTAAATTATGCCAATGTGTTTTTTTATTGGAGAATTCCACTTGCCTAGACTTCACGTTTAATTTGAACAATTATTATTCAGTGTTTGCATTTCTTACCAACATTCAGTATGCAATTCTTTAAAGAAACAATTTTAAAAATCATGGAAAATTTTTTACATAGTTCTTTTAAAATAACTTTAATTTATTCTAAAAAGTTCAACAAAATTACTTTGAATTTAATTATAAAAATCGCATAAAATTTCTTGAATTATGGTACTTAAAATTTATTAGAACGTTTCTTGGAAACATTCCATAAAAGTACTTGGCAGTCCTCTACAGATTTTCTTGAATATTTTTCTCAACATTCCTTAGTAAGTTTTCTTGGAAACTTGCTGTTAAAATTCCCAGATTGCTCGGGAGCCTAATTTTAACTTTTCAGAAAGTTTCTTGGAGTCTCTCTGCCTAAAGCTACTTGGCAGTTTTTTTCAGATTTTCTTCGATATTTCATTCAAAATTTCTGACAGTACTTGTGAATTCTTCTCGTAAAACTACTTAGCACATTTCTTCAAATTTTCTGGATTTTTTTCTTAAGATACTTCATTACATTTTCTTGGAAATTTTTGCGATACAATAAAGTTTTCTACCGAAATTCGATAGAACCTAACTGTGTACAAAAGTATAAAATTTGTTGAGATAGAATTGGAAACTTTTCTCCTTAAATTTCTTTAGGAAATTTCTTGTAAACTTTACAAGGATTTTCTGAAATTTAGGTACAAAACATTTTCGTATACCTAGTGCAGATTTTCTTTGACAAATTCTTATATAAAGTTTACGGAAACAATATTATAAATTTCGTTGGTTATAACATAAAAAATGTCTCGAAATTTCTGGGGAATTTTCTTAATGATTTTTAGACAATCCGGCTTACAAACTCCTTCAAGAATTGCAATGAATAATAAAGTAAAAAAAGATTATTTTAGTCCTGTCTATCATAATTGCCAATATGCGTTTTCATCGAGTTTAATTTAAGTTAGGAACGGCACTAGAATTATTGATTTGCTTCTTCACTGTTTCTGTTTGTTCATCCATACACGTACACTTCACGATTCGCCTTGATCGATGACGTAGCGCGTATAACGTTTGCCCACTTTTGGGTACTGCGTTATTTATGGAAGGCTCAACAAGGTAGATAAGGAATTTCAACTTTTATGAATTAACTAACGCACACACGACCGAGCGCGTCACCAGTCGATAAGAATTCCTTATAATAACAACGGCGACCTAAACAGTGTAAATATTTCTTATTTATAAAACTTGTGATTTATGAAAAAAACGGCTCGAGTGAGAGCTGGTGTATAAACAAACCCATCTAAAAATAGATCAGCAGTTCAAAAATAGCTGCGGAATAAAGTCTATCTGGTGTCACTGAGTAAAACCGTCGGTGTTTGCGCTCAAAACTGCGTTCCCCCTACCGAATTGAACCGCTCATTCCTGGCCTAACCAGTCATAACCGGTTAGTCATTGTATGTAGCACCGGAGTTGCTTTTAACTAGACCTTTCCCGAATCCTTGTGTGACTGCTCGCTATAAAACAGTTTCGAAGTTACAATTCGCCATTGCGGTCGTGGTTTGTTTCGGTTTCAGCG
Source organism: Dorcus hopei (assembly GCA_033060865.1). Classification (NCBI taxonomy): domain Eukaryota; kingdom Metazoa; phylum Arthropoda; class Insecta; order Coleoptera; family Lucanidae; genus Dorcus; species Dorcus hopei. Next base: position 38,775,214 of record CM065426.1, read on the forward strand.
TTTCAGAGCGGTTGTGTTCTGAAGTGATTCTATTTAAGTTCGCGTGCGAGGCCGCGTTGTTTCGTGACCGGTTATTACCACTTTCAATTTAAAAACAGCATTTAATTGCCCGCAATTGGAAGAGCCCAAACCTAGAAATGATATATCGTTGAAATCTCGCACAAAAGCGCAAGTGATGTTCATTAATAAAGTTTGTGTAAAGTGGGAATGCAATATACATTGTTAATTTGTGCTACCTGTTTGATGTTACCTAATTGAAGAGGGCAGGAAGGAGAAGTTGCTGGATTTTGGATTTCATATGCTGACATTTTTCAACTTTGGCCGTATATCTTCACTAAGAATCCATCAGGAATGGTTCACAAAACAACCTGCGCAACACCTTATATCGCGTGCAGTGTTAATGCGACAAAGCTCCGCTATTTCATCTTCTTGCCGATACACGTGTTGCTGCAAGGCTACTACATTAGATGACGAAAGTGTACGCCGAAACGTGCAGGCAGTAAAAAGAAAATACTTAAAGGAATACGCCCTCACCAAAGTGTATTTCTGCCACGGAAGGAACTGCATGGCGCTCATCTGAAATCCGCTTTTGCGAAAAAGTAGGACGAAATGTATCTGCTAATACACACGATGACCATCACTGAATGTGATGTCGTGCTGGAAGCGCAGTTTTTTCACACTTTCGGCTACAATTCCATGCAAATACAGGACGCGCGATTCTTGGGAAGACGACTGAGTCTTCGCATCCATCCCAATTTGAGAGCCAACAGGCATAAAATCAACTTGCACCGCTTGAACACGCCTAACCTCAAATCTCTCATGAAGAGAAACTCTGCACACATTAAACATCACTTGAGGACCATACATATGTAGGTTTCTACATTATTAATTTACTCGAACACTACCATCAGAGATTCATTCAAATATCTTCGACTCATTTTCCAACACTCTAAATTAGTCAGTTCGGCAACCCTCACCTCCTCTAGAAGATTTCCAAAAAGTTTCGGCTAATTTTATTTCTCATGTTTACACCTGATTTACTATGCAGAAATAACCAGAATAGATCAGCCTTCCAATGGGTTAATGACTTGAACACTTCCTGTTTTTCAGCACTATGTCCCCCCTAGAAATTATCCAAACATTTTGTCTAATGGCATAACCAAAACAATTCATTAACTTTTGAATGTATATGAAACTGATAACGGAATTGATTTAAACAACCCACATTGCAAAATTAATTATGACGTGAACAACACAGTCCATTTGTTTTGACATCCCCCTCTCCTCCAAAAGTTTAGGTAAACATTTCTACTTCCAGTCAATTGTTTACTTTTATATTTACGTTCTTCATTAATGAAGAAGGTGATAAGTACCTACTCGACGTAATTTTTATCGTAAGAATTACAACACTGCGATTACAATCGAGTCAGTTGTATTACTGTAAATGTTTATGATTTTGATGTTTCATTTGTTTTATGATGATTTCATTCGATTATGATAGAACCAATTAGCATGTGTGACATAACGAAGTTGGAATTATTTCGCGATTATTAGTGGCTTTAGAATAGTTTGCGTCCTTTATTACATGTAAACAACCAATTACTTGAACGTCTGGTAGTACCAACGAAAGATGTATTGCTATTTGAAAAGTAATTTCGTTATTGGACGAGTTTTTCTGTTTGGAAATCTAGTAATTTTTAAACATGTTGGTGACTGTCAAGTTAAGATTATTGATGGATGTCAAAACATACGATTCCTTTCGACATTGATTGTTTTTACGGGAACCAATGGAATCGAGCAGATTTTATTTGTTTTGAAACTTATAATAAGGTTGTTTTAGTGATTGTTTTTGCATTATTCAAATAAACAATGTCTTCGATCGGTGAAATTATTATGAAACCACACCGTGATTTTCAACGTATAATGAAATCTCATTGGATTTAGCAAATGTGCAAGTTGCTTCAATCTCGAGATAACTGAAGATGATTATTATTCGTCATTTTCTTTTTAAATTATTTGCTGACGAATTAAATATTTAATTCCTTTCACCCTTCAGGTTTATAGTAATTAAGTGGGCAGCATTGGATAACTCTTACCCCTAGATTGTAATTCTGCTCAAAACAACTTCGCAGTAAAGTTGCTTCAAATTGGAGATATGTTGGAGGTGATTGTTGCCTTGTCATTTTTGTCTTTATTTTCTCACTTTTAATTTTATTTAGCAAGAAACTGACTTGACTTCTTTTCCCTCAGAAATCAAAGAAGATTTCCTCCAATTATATGCTTCTATTAAGAACAGATTCAGCGTTACTGAATCGGACCAATGAATCCATTGTTTCGATTCAGTGACTCGGCTCACCTTAATCGAATCAGCAGATCCATGATTCGATTCACGATTCACTAACAACACTATTTGAAAGTGACTACTCTTAAGTTTCCTTCATGTGAAATCTGGAAAAGCTATTGCCAAAGTCTTTCAATTCATTTTAGACTAAAAATCCTAAATTTCTTACAAATTGATGTAAGTGTTAAAATCTGATGCTGGTCTAGTTTAGTGTTTTGAGAAACCAATTTTTTCAAATTGACATAAAAACGTTTTTTATTACTCTTTATTTCTTCCCTTAAATAAAATTGCTTTTAGCTCGAGAATTCTGCGAATGATGTACGCAATACTGAATTAATCTTTAGATTTATTATAAATAAAATCCGGGTGAACTTGTTTAAAATTGCTTAGTAGCGACTTGGACTGTTTCCAATTTTATTGTCGTCAGTAGAGTTTTATTTGCCAGGCACTAACAATAGTTGTAATGAAACTGATCCAAATAAATATTGACAGATTAGCAGATTCTTTCCATAAAAAAAAGCAATGAGTTCATTTCATGTAGCTAAAAGATTGCTCTTTTTATTTGGTGTTATATTTTATGTTTCGAGAGGTAATTTCTAATCTGCGTCAGTTATTGCGTTTTTGTTTGTCGATCACTTTGCTCTTAAATTAAGTGTTTTATCGATGACGCAAGCTATAAACATAAAACCATCAAATTTAATGGATTAATATATCAAATATTAGATGGCTTTTTGAATACTCCTATTTTATTTCAATTTACACGTAAACGCCCCAAAATTTCATACATACAGATTTATCATATGTATTTACAAAAAATGGCAATATTTTAAAATGAAATCACATCCAATTAGAATAATCGCTAAATAAAACATTTCATGCAAAAAATAAAACGCCTTTGATTAAACAGGAATACGTAATCAAATGATTCGCAAGTAACCTTGGACAAGTAAACTTTCAAGTTTTTCTGGCTCTCACCAGCAAGGAATTACTTCGATATCTTCCAAAAGTGCCAGACTAATTTCGTATTTGCACCACAATATCGAGATCGAATTTTTGTTTTATTTAAGCGCATGTATGTAATCTTAAAATTAATAAAAACTACTGATTAACGCATTCTTTTATTGTTGAAAAACGCAATAATTATTATTATATTTGAAATGACAATTAATTGTTTTCTCGAGTCGTTTGTTTTGACGTAACAAGAGAAACACGTAACTAATCTGCATCTGATCAGCATAATTTATTAGCGTCTGTTCTGTTTAAAAATAAACTTTAAAATTAATCTTTTTTTGCAGTGGATCTCCAAACCATAGTAACAATTCTTTGCAGCCGACACAAATAATCTCTCCAAAGGATGAGAACCTCAACAACCATCTTCAACCACCCAAGGCCCTGCCCGTCCCTGACAACGTCACTCCAGAAACGGAACAACGTAAAGAACCCGTAAGCATAAATACTTACTATGACTTTATATGAAGAAAGAATGTCTTGACAGGTAATTCAATGAATGAAGGTTTTATTTTACAAACTGACTGCATCCCCAATAAAACCTTCGTTCACGACTTTATGTGATCGATAATTCCCAAATTGTCAATTTCAGATTAACGACGAACTTCTTCAATCTGAGTCCACCCCCAGTGAAACCACCCGCTGGTTAACCCTCAATCGCTTCGAGAAATACCTGCAAACCTTTTCGAGCTTTTCAGGAGCAGATATGTTACGCATGTCCAGGGAAGACTTCATCCAGATTTGCGGGCAGGCTGATGGCATTCGCCTTTACAACGTCCTCCACCTAAAGTAAGCACGCCCTTAACTATTAATTCGGGATTCTCAAATTTAATCTTCTCAGAACCATCGCCCCCAAACTTACCATCTACGTCTGTCGCGAAAATACGACGGTATACAACGCCGTCTTCCTCTCGACCCACAACAATGTGGAGCTTCTCCAGAAACTCTCTTCCTTGATGGGAGTGCGTAAGGAACAAGTCCGGGACGTGTACATGCAAGGACCCCAGTCCATCCACATTCACTTGAACAACGATGTCATCAGCCACATCAAGGAGCAGACCATGTTCAATCTGCAGATCCTACAGGAGAACGGCGGCTACATCTTCGTCTTGAAACCTGCCGTAAAGTAAGTTAATTTTCCGAGGAACTTTCCACGCCTTACGGTATAAATTTGATGACCTTGTATATTTAACGTGCCTTATACAACGTGAACAATCTGAAAACAGGAGTTTGTGCTTTAATGTTAACGCAGACGTTCAAGGAGCCTTAAACCAACTGGAGGAATAGTGTTTATTATTATAACTGTGAAAAATACCTATTTTTTATAACGTGTACAAAACGGTTCATCTAAAAAAAAATGGTGCTTTGTTATATGCCTTACATCTACAGTTAGTGTTTACGTAATGTACTGTATGCAAACGAGGATTTGGGCTGTACTTAACGTGCAGGGAAATTCTCAAAATGTTGATGTTATCTTCATATTTGTAGAAACATTGGGATTTGTTTGAATGATGATGGAGTTACTCTGGTGGTTATTAGTCCAAGTGTACACTTCGACTTGGTTTTGAAACGGAATAAGAACATGGGTAACACTTTTCCAAAAAAACAGTTTTGAAATTCGTGTGTATCTTGCTTATTCCTAATAAGAGAGATGAAAGCAAGCGCCTACTTTTGTAAAATACATTTTGTCTATTAAATAAAATCAAATATACAGGGTGAATACCGTATTTCCTCAAATGTGACATCAAATTTTGAATTTTTCACGTACTGTTCCAATCCAAGAACTTATTTAACATTGTAATGCTTTTAGTTATATAATTTATTATTAACTGTATTCCATTGATTTCCCTACAAAATAGTAGCGCACTTAAAACTAGTTCATTTTTTAATCTTAATTTTAAGATCGATCCTTTCAAGACAGAGTCTGCCTTTAACAAGTTCACTGCTTCATTGTACGTACCTACCTAATTATAAGATTACAACTAAACTTACTACTTTTAAGCATTAAGGTTAGATTAACTCAGCGTTTATTCTAAACATGATGTAGTCGAATAGGGAAATTCCCCCAGGTTTTAGTTTTAATTTTATGTTATGTTTAAGTTGAACGAGCTACCGTGTTGCGAAATACGGATTGCGTGTGCACGCTTCAGCCGGAATTGCCTGAATTAGCACATTTCTTTTTAAGAATTTAGAAGGCAGCTACATGTATTGATTGCACTCTTAAGTTTGAAGCAACAACTAATATTTAATCTTTATGTTATGCGTATCCTAATCTTATGTTCATTTAATTACAGTGTAGAATACTCGTTCATTTTACTGTTGTTGTATAACCGTATTCAATAACAAGTGCACATGTGAATAAGTAGAACAAATCAAATGTAAATACACAATCGTGAACACCAGGCGAGCATAAATTCCATTCTAATTTGCAACGAAAACACGAACTCTTGCGTGAGCGACGAATGTTTCGATTTGCCTGCTTAGTGTTCCGTTCGTTCTTAAACAAGTTCTAAAAACTTTATGGTAGATGTAAGAGAGATTTTAAGCTTTAAGTGTATCAGTTGTTATAATAGTTGGACTAATTTAGTTGCTTGTTATTAATAACAGATATTTTATGTGCCATAAGGGAAATATATGTACTACAGGAAGCACGTATGTGTCCATGTATTTACTTAACCAAAACCTTCCTGACCAGAAATTATTACGTAAATTTATATACTCTTTGTCTTTTTTATTAACCCCCCCCCCTCTTATACCTTTTATAATATGATTCTTGTAGAACTGAATAAATTTGTTCTTTTCAACAACATGAAAAGGAAAGAAATCCAAGAAGAGCTTTTTGAGTAGTTCCACTCAAGAAATACGTCAAATTTAACGCAGTGCAACTTAAGGCGCGCGTGCTGAGAAGGTGTCTTGTTTTTGAGTCGCCGATGAACAGACTTAAAAAAAATATCATCGAATTTTTGAGACCATATAAATTAAAGAAAACGTAGAAACCGCTTAAGAAAACGAACTTACTTTCTGAATTTATAACAAAAGCTGTACAGACGAAATTAATTTCATTTTGCTATATCTTAATTATAAAACATCATGCTGTATTTCTTTTACAATATAATTATTTGTCGTATAAGTTATAAGCTAGATTAACTGAGATTACCTAAACCTAAAAGATTAAACTGAGTTTAAGCGGTTTTATCTAAATATAACTAAAAGCTTTTTTTTAGTAACTAAGGAGTGTGCGACATATATTATAAGATGGAACCAATAAAATTATTATTTTCAAAGCAATTCTCACAAGGAACTCGATTCAGAAACTTTGTAAGAGCAGACTCAATTGGGGCAAGAGAGGAGCAAATCGCCTTACTTAAAACTCACCACTGGCTCAGTTGTTTAGGACAGCGATTCTTAATCTGTAGTTCATAAAAGTTTGGGGGCCGTCATCTCCTCCCAGAGAGTCTACAAAATTTCGAAGAAAATTGTTATGACCTACAAATACCGGCAGGTAATAATAAAACTTTAGAACAGTCCAGAATAGAAATAAAATTCAAACTATAAAATTCTGGACAATTTGTACGACAAACAAAAATAATTGAAAGGGGATGGTAGAGAAAAGTAAAAAACGGCAAAGAGAACAAGTCTATTAACTAATCCACTGTCAGAAGTCAAGAAAGATATAAAATAGAGGAAGAGAAAATTAAAGTGAGTAGATTTTAAATAGAAATATAATAATAACTGTAAATTTAATAAGAAAAACTTGAGTAATGAGAAACCCGAGGAAAAGAACAAAAATGTTGAACATGAAAGATGAGGGCTAAAGAAGAGCTTATTATGTTCAGATAGAAGCAATAAAGAAGAATAAAATGAGAATTAAGAAAACGTCATAGATTCAAACCAAAACCAATTTTTGTTCTTGTAAGAAATGAAATTCGGAAATTTGTGCTCAACTTTTAAATTAAGCATTTACTCATTGTTACTAGTAAATTCGACTGATCATAGAAAAGAATATACGAACGTTGTGTCTGTAAATGTACTTATGGTATTTACAATACTGTAACACATTAGACAAATGGACACAATATTGGACTTAAGATTAAGTCTTGCGGTACTCTAGACTACCTGTTTCAGTAAGTAATACTTTTGCACCATTTTTTGTGTCTTAGGAAGTAACTACGAAACAAATCTAAAGCAGAAAAAGAACGTAAACAATTTTGTTCTGAATTTCTTTAACAATGTTATCTTTTGAAAGTTGTTTGTTTTCCTTCTCGAAAAAAGTCCATTACCTTGAAAATATTTTACAAAATCAAATTTTTTTTCAAATACTTCTCACTCTTTAAATTACATTATTCTGTAACTACCCACGTACTTACATCTTTTGTAACATTACTACTAATGTGACTCTAGCTCTATTATTCATAAAAAGATAGAAATTTTAAAGAAAGCCTGCAATTTTATGAATTTGGTTAGAAAGTATAAATATTTTTTAGTTTAATTCATTGCATTTTTTTTCTTGATTCGACGAAAAAGCTCTCTTGTGTATAACCTCCACCAGATGTCTGTTCCAGCGTTCCCCGCGGAAGCTGATCAATACCTAGGGACACTCAAACAGCATAGAAACGATGCTGAAGGTGAGATTGGTGAATATGATTTTGAAAAATTGTGTGACCGATTACATTACAGTTCGTCTTAGTCGCCTTGCTAGTTTTGCTACAAGAGCGTCAAGCGCGAGTTATCACAAGAAGAAGTTTCTCGGATCAATCGGTTCAAATGTATCTGACAGAGGTAAATATCATTGAACTGGAAGACTCCGTAAAATATTTTCTATTTTCCTTTTTTATTTTATTTTTATCAAGTTAATACATTTCAATTCAATAGTAGGAGAAAAACAAAATTTCCTTTTCTTTTAACGACTTTATCACACTACATTTCTATTAAAAAAAGTTAAATAAATACTTGTAGATTATGAATATTGTTTTTTGGAAACTGATAAAAACCCAATGAACCTATTCAACGAAACGATAGAGTAGTCAATACAACTAGTTATAAAACAAAAATATTGAAGAATTCATTGTTAATATGTACCAAGAACTTAATTGTGTTTTAACTTAATTAATTTACTGTGTAATTGAAATTACCTTCCCTTTTCCAGAGAACTTGTTATTGGAATGAAGTTTGTAAGGAGGAGTTTCAAAATCAGTTCAGGTGCAAATGCCCGGTGTGGTCCTTTTGTCGTGCCCCCGGGCGTTATTACAACGCATACTGCTCAATGACTTCCACAGGATACATCTGGAAGCAACCTGGACGCCTTGAAGACTCCTAGCAATAAGACACCCAACATGTATCTTACGTAACTCTAACCGTTTTTAAGCTGCCAGCACTGCATCGCAGTTATTTATCCTGTATATCCTGACGCAATAACACTTCTACATAAGTTGTTACTATTACATTCAGACGTACAAGATTGTTTATTATGTAAATTGGTTAACTGGGACGTCAAAGTCGATTAATTAAGCTTAGTTTAGGAGTTCTCAAAGTATCTGCTCCGTTCTTTGCACCAATGCAATAATAGAGTTCTGTATTTGTTAGTTTTACGTTTGTCAATGCAAGTTTTAATACCAGTACCATTTGATATTAAAATAAAACCGAATTTTATAACTTTTCTCGGTAAATTAGTGATTTATTTCTCCTCTTTTTTCCCAGCAAAAGTTACAACCAAAATTTTGTTTCACCTATTGAATCATAAACCTGTGATTACAATAAAAAAGAATTGAATAATAAAATGTTTGTCAGAGCAGACATTCATGTTTTTAACACCTAACAGATTCGGAAACAAAAATCTGAAAATGAGTGAAAACTGAGTACAATTTCTTTGTATCAGGAAGGAAACACTAACAGGAGGACATTTGAATTGACTTAAATCCAGGAGCAGAAAATAGCACGAGAAAGAAAAAGGAAAAGGCCACTCCAATTATCATACCCTAAATTCACTCCTGATTTAACTGAATAGGTAAAAAAAAAATATTTCAAAATGAATAAACCAAGCTAGCCAACCGAGCTATTGAGAGAGATGGTGTCGGCCTTCTGCATGACGAATTCCGTACGGTACTAAAATTGTTGGGCCCCTAATTCGTGGCACTTTCATTAACAATTTACCAGCAATTGGCACAGAAAAGTATATTTACAAAAATATTCGGCGACCTCTAGGCTTAAATGCATTTATATTCTCGAGATGGATGTCCGGGTTCTTTACACTTGGTGCATCCCCTGGGGGTGACTCTGTTATTTGTAAATTCAATTTCGTATTTTAGTAATAAACATGTATTTCAAAAATTTAATTACATTTTTAATTTTTTGGAATTGCCTGTGCCTATGAGCGCATTATAAAAGAACGCTATTATTAAAAATAAAATTGCGTTGCATTTTTAATTCATAATTAATAATAAAATAATATAAAATTTTTCTACAATATTTCTTTTATAGTTTCAGAAGATGGTTTTATCGACGGCATTTTATTTGGGGATTACAATCGTTAGGTACGATCCTGTATGCGCATTATTATATAAGTCTTTTGAATTAATTAATTTATGAATAAGAAAGTGCGATATGAATTTGATTAAAATGTAGCGGAGAGAGATCGATAATTTCTCAGCAAACGACCTTCACCGTTAACAAAATGTCTTGCACCTAACACTCACATCCACGTCCAGTGCTGTTTCATGGTTTAGTAACCTGAGTGTACTTGCGCAGATTTCGCGGCCGCTATCGATCTTGATTTTAGTTATACAATGGCGACGTTAAACGTCGCTTGTATATTATTGATACTGTTAATCGGGACTTCAAACGCCGTCCCATCCGGCATTTCTCAAAAAGAATTTTACGATGAGGTGCGACAGCTGCTTGCTCTCTCGTCCAATGGCCTCCAACAGGTAGGAGAGACCTTACTACATTCTTGTATCGTGAGCTTAATCAAACTAAACAATCAGTTTTTTAAAGATAAAACTAAAAAAAATTGATTTCCAATTGGCGTTAATCATGCGCGTGGTCTTGCTAATTAAACCGGAAACGCGACTTAAAAGTTGCATGGATGCAACCCAGGATGCTCGTCGTTATCGTTGGTTTGCATGTTGCAGGACCAGCCGTTACTGGAGAGCCAAGAAATTTCATCGAAACCCGATGTTCCCAAGGCCGTGAAGAATTGGCCTAAATTCGATTTGAATTTGGGGCAGGTGTCTGGTGTGGCCGTGAACTCCAATAATCAACCGGTCGTTTTTCACAGGGCCGATCGAATTTGGGATGAACAGTACGTATAATAAAAAAATGATAAAATTGAAGTCGTGTGTAAAGTGATTAAGCAACAAGAGCAATGTCAAGGATTGTTTAGGTCAAGTATGTGTAATTACATAGTACACAAAATGTAGGATGACGAATTTGCGTTGGCAATTATTGAATCGATTCTAAAATCGGCCGCCGAAATTGCGCTCTGCAAAACATAAAGAAAGAACACGATGAGAACATAAGTTTGAGTTCTAAATAAAACAAAATTTGAAAACAAATTAAATAAAATGGTAGTCCTTCACACTAGCTTCAAAAATTTAAAAAAGGATTTGATGTTAAAAAAAGAACTAAAGCTGATGTTTTTTCAAACTGGAAATCAATGAAATCAAAGGACTACAGATTCGATAAAAACGATTTTACGTTGAATTTTTGAGAGGCAGGAAAACGCCAGAAATTTAAATTCTAAAATAAAAGAAAATTTAACACGAAAGTGAAATTCTTATTTGACTCCTTTCAATAAATTTGAAACTGCACATTTCAAATCCGTTTTGAAAAAATAAAAGTAATTTCGAAAGAAATTTGAATGGAAAATAAAATAGAAAATGTTTACCACGAAGGAATTTTTTTTTTGTAGTTTTGTTACAGATACTTTTAATAGTACATTAAAATAGTACTGTGTGTAGTAATGTGTTTTTCTGCGTATATAAATAAAAGCAAAAATCTCGCCCAACGTGGGGCTCGAACCCACGACCCTGAGATTAAGAATCTCATGCTCTACCGACTGAGCTAGCCGGGCTTACAACTTTCAGGATTCTTCAGTAAATTCAGCATGCCTTCTGAAATTACCTACCAAAGCCATTATATCAAAAATACTTTCTTTTTTTTTTGAACCTAAATGATTTTAAACTTCTTTAATTTTTCAGCACTTTCAATTCGACCCACCATTTTCAAGAGGGACATTTGGGACCCATTCGAGCAAACACCGTTTTAACGCTCGACCCGCAAACTGGGAAAATCCTGGGGGAATGGGGCTCCAACTTGTTTTACATGCCGCACGGCCTCACAATAGACCGACACGATAATTTGTGGGTTACTGACGTCGCTTTGCACCAAGCATTTAAAGTAAGTAGGTCTATACCAATTTATTGATTAGATAATAAAGAGCGTGTCACCCAGAAAACAAGAACTTATTTGGCTTTATTTGGGGCGTCATGGGGAAAGTCAATTAATTTTTATGATTAATATGACCCTGAGTACTTGCGTTATTGTTCGTCAGAATTGAGTAAGTGCCTATTGTGAAGCAAGTGATAATTGGACTCTTTATTGAAACGACGTACAAAAACAAAGGTTTTTTTTTAAAAGCCTTCTGTTAATAATAATGTTTTGCTGCTCGTTAAAATATTTTCAGAATCTTTTTTTAAATTTTATTATAATTACAAATAAGCGCTTTCTTTTTCCTTATATTTTATCGCATATTTAAATTTGGCCTGCTTTGAAATAAATTCTGGCAACCCTAAGAATGTGTTTGGTTTCATTTTTCAGTTTCGTCCCGGTGAACTAGAACCAAGCCTGACTTTCGGCCACAGGTTCCAACCCGGCTCAGGTATTAAACACCTCTGCAAGCCGACCTCAATAGCAGTTGCCAGCACAGGGGAAGTTTTCATCGCAGATGGCTATTGCAATAGCCGAATTCTTAAGTACAATGCCGCAGGTGGCCTTCTACGAGTAATCCCAAATCCACCGGGTATGATTTTAACCAGAAAATAGCTGGCAAACTTTACTGAAGACTTTTTTTAATACAGAATTTCTTTCTCTGTTGGTTCCTCATGGCGTGGCGCTCATCGAGTCCATGGATCGGTTGTGTATTGCTGACAGGGAAAATATGAGGGTCACATGTCCTAGAGCTGGCCTGTACACGGTTCAGGATCAAAGAACTCCGGCCCTTACTATTCAACAGCCTGATATGGGGCGTGTGTTTGGAGTCGCTGCTAGAGGTAAAGTATCTGCAAAGCGTTTCAGTTTGAATCTTTTTAGCAAACAGAACGAGAAGGTGCTAAAAACAGTCAAAGAAAGAAATTTAAAAATTTTCTTGACGTTTCGTTAATCAAGTCGCGAGCTTCTTGAGGGTGAGCTGATACCGGAAACGGATCTAGGCAGAGACAAACACTACAAGAAAAATATATAACTTTTCTTGCAAAAATGAAAGATTAGGTACAATGTAAAGTCTCTCCAACGTGTACCTTCGTTTTTAGACTAAACTTTAGTTTGTATTGCCCCACTCTATCGCTTCCTAGGATTACGGTCTGAATCCGCCCCTAGCTTGCCTGAAGAAAAATACGTCTCCAAAAATCATTGCATTAGGTTGAAATAATTTAAGATAGCTGTTAAAGGATACCTACAAAAGGGGTTGAATTATTAAAGTTTAGATTAACAAACAGATGTATTGCTCAAGTAAGGATTACGCTACGAAATGTGATAAAAAAAGAACGAGGTATGACAAGAATCAGAGAAACTTGTAATTTGTTGAATGTGTTGCCTATAACACAGGGACGTTAACCGGTAGCTTTAAGAATATTTAACGGACTGGTTTAAGGACTGTAACTCCTCTTGCGTCGTTGTGATAATTTTCATCGGACAAGAAAGTGCTTCAATCATAGTTTCTTCGTCAAGTTGTTTTTTTTTAATAAAATAACTAATTAATTAATATACAACATGTCCCAGATAAGTTTTTCAGCATGGGGTTCTCGCTTATTATAAGAGATAGGTACGAATTCGGTTAACTGAGATGAATTATTCCTAAGTATTAGGGTAGTCATAAACTATTTTGAAAATTCCATGTATATCCAGATATAACCAAAAAACGAAAATTTTCAAATTTCGTTTTTTTTGTAATAACTTCTTTATCGTAATCGATACGTTTTCGTTATTTGTACTTTCTTAAAGCACTTTTTTATGCAGAGCTTAAATGTACTTTTAGATTTTTGTTTATACTTTCCGTTTTCGAGTTTTCGCCCCCAACTTCACTTTTTCTTATGGACCGTGAAGTAGGCTTTGGAATAATTGAATGCGCTCTTTTTTCTCTGTACAATGATACAACACATATAATATTTATTTTGACAGATAACGAAGAAAATTTTTAAAAAATATTTTCTCCGCAGACGTAAGCTTTGTTTACTATAAAAATAAACAAATTTCCTAACAAATGAATGAAAGAATTATTGAGAAAGTCCTACACAGGAAACAAAAAAATTAATTAGTAACAAACAACAAATACGTAGTTAAATAAAATACTAAACTATTTACGGAAGATGTTCGAACAATTGACCATTACGTTCTAAACATAATTGTGACCTGCGAATTGTTGCTCTGATTACATTACGAAAATTACGACGTGTAATTTTGCGAAATGCTGCAAGCACAGATTCACGAAGATCTTCAACATTTTCAAATACTTGAACACTTTATTTTTGACGTAACCCCAAACAGTAAAATTCGAAGGGGTTGAATCTGGAAACCTTGGAGGCCATAAAATAGATCCACGATTACCAATCCACGAATTAGGGAACTGGTTATTAAGATATTCCCTGATTACGTTTGAATTATGTTAGTATGAATTACGTTTGAACAGAAAGATGTGGGTTCGAATATCAGCCTAGCCAACCTATTTTTTGTAAATAGACATACCTTTTAATAATTTTAATCAATTTCCTTGAAATATTCATGTATTAGAAAATTTGTTTATTTTCTATTGCAAACAAAGCATACGTTTGTCAAGAAAACATATTTTTTTAAATTTTTTTCGTTATCTGTCAAAATAAATATTACATGTGTTATAACATTGTAAAGAGGAAAAACGAGCGCATTCAATTATTCCAAAGCCTACTTAACGGTCCATAAGAAAAACTGAAGGTGGGGGTGAAAACTCGAAAACGGAAAGTGAAAACAAAAACTAAAAGCACATTTAAATTCTGCTTAAAAAATGCCTTAATACAAATAACGAAAACGTATCGATTACAAAGAAGTTATTACAAAAAAAAAACGAAATTTGAACATTTTTGTGTTTTGGCTATAACTTCTGAACCACATGGAATTTCTTAAATTTCAAAATAGTTTATGACTAACCTAACACTTAACCGAATTCGTATCTATTATAATAAGCGACATCCCCATGCTGGAAAAGTTATCTGGGAAATATTGTACAACCTTTAGATTGGTTTAATAATAAATGAATCGACATTTATTTTTAAGTCTAATGACATCTCTTATCCTTTTAATACAATTCGGAGTAGTTCCTACACTACAGATTTAAGACTAATTTAAGAAAACTAGGAATAGTCGAATTTTCTTTTGTATTATAGGAAGCAAGAAACTTTAGCGAATTATTTACTTTATTGTCCTTATTTTAGTGACGACAACAAGCGTCCTTAAATCGAGGTAGCGTCCTTAAATCACCCCTACGACATTATCTTTGGTTTTGATTGTACCTCTTACAGTAAAATAAATCTTCGTAAGTGCAACAAAGAAATACAAAATTTTACGTCTTCCGCACTAACATACCTAACTTACTGCAAGAATTACTTGCAGTAAAAGAAGTATTTAAGCTATTTTTACATATATCATCAATGTTATCGCATTTCGAGAAGTTTACGCTCGAGGAAGCATAAAAAGTTTAAACCGAAACAACATGTCGTAAAGCAGAGAATACACGATCCCACATGTCTTAACACATGTACGCGCGTACATGTTCGTCGAACATCAACGCGCGTGTGTTGGCCCGAAAAACGCTTCGAACATGTACGCACATACAAAAAGTCCGTCGAACTTGTTTTCTGGTTTTCCTGAAAACAAGTGCATGCGTTGATGTTTGCACGTACATGTTCGACCGTGTGGTTGCCAAACGCACATGTTCGCCACGGATTTATTCAATGCAGTACGTCGGCGTCGTGCATAAACTTTTCCACAGCACCTCGAAACAACCATTTTTAATAAATAACTTTCCGGCAATGTGTGGTGGCAGATCCCGCAATTGGAACTATTAAACTGGGGACTTATCACAGCTTTATTAATTTTTTTTTGTATTTTTGTTTTATTATAATAGCGCACGCCACTGCCACCAAACATAATTCTTCGGACATCGTCTTGGTTGATAACTGGACTACGATGTCTTAAGACAAGTTCGATTGTGTGCAGTATGGTACTATGTGACGTTGATGTTCGGCGAACATGTACGCGCGTACATGTGTTAAGACATGTTGGATCGTGTATTCCCTACTTAGAGCAAGCACTTCGAAGCTTCAGTTTTTTTTTAAATGTTTGTATGTATGATACTTTTTGTATTCGAGTGCAAAAGAAAACTATTTTCAACGTAATTGCTAGTTAAACAAATAATGTACGTTTTGCGCTTGTAAAAGAATGCAACACGAACGCTTGCTGAATTATTATTAGATTTTAAGTATGCCATTAGATGCGCTTGGAATTTTTTGCTCATTAGTATTACAAACTATTTTTGTATAACAATCACAATAGTTTTGTTTTGCTACTGCAAGTTAAGGAAAAGAAATTTGGTTAGTCGCAAGCCTTAATGAACAATGTGCTTTCAATTTTATCAGTATGAAAAGCACCACTTCATTAATTAAATGATACACGCATCCAATTCGTTTGGTAGTCATGCAGCACAGAAGACTTCTATCTACATTAACACATCACCTAGGCTAGCTGTGGTGTGTACTAAATATATCACCGCCGCACATACTAAACGCTAATACACTTAGCAATTCAACGAATTCAATTTATTTATATTTCTTCTGCGTAAACTTTCAAGTGGCATATAAAGTATGGTCGTTATTGCCATTCGTAACATGTTTTTCCTTAAGCCATGTTAATGACGCGCCACTGCTGGTATGCATTAAATATGGTATTCCAAGAAGTATAAATCACGCGTTTTTCTTGCAGGGAACCTTATTTATGCGGTAAACGGTCCGACGTCCCATCTTCTACCCATCCAAGGAATGACAATTGATCCTCAATCAGAATCGGTAACTGATCACTGGGCACCAGAAGAGGTAAGCGAGATAGAAATTTAAAAGAAAAACATAAATATTTTCACACCTTTATGTAGACAGAGGCTGCTTATGAAAGAAATTATTATCTGCGGGACAGTTTTATGAAAAATTAAGTCGTGATAAACGATCGCTTTATTTCATGTTGTGACTTAAACAGAAGCGCAACTCTTGTCGTGCAGCACATGTTTGAAATTTACACGCTGACTGGTTTATTTGGCCTGAAATTGCGCCCACGGTGATGTTTATGAACTCACAGAAATTACTCTTTCGTCTATTCAAAGCAGTGGAAAGATATATTATTTGCGTGATAAAATTATTCAGAGAAAAGAATTTTCAACATGCAGAAGTCTAAAGAATCTAAGAGGTAGGTTTCAAATTTGTTAATTTTCTTGAAGGTGCAGCTTTCCAATAGTTCTTTCGTCCTTAAAATTAAGACGATAAGTCTTTGCTTTGATTGCAGTTGCATTATCAGATTTTCTCTTCCTTTATGAATCATAATATCCTTATTTTTGTTTTCTTATTATTATTCTGTTTGTCATCGAATTTAAATTGCCAACCTGCCATTGCTTCTCATGGATCCATCCATCAGGTACTTTCTTCCTTTCTTGTATGGTCTGGATCCAGTTTTCTCTTTTTCTTCTTAATCTTTTCCTTTATGATATCCACTCCATCTTTTGTAATATTCCAGTATGTATGTGTACAATTTCTAGTAGTATTTCTCATTGTCTCTTCTCTTGTTTCCTTTCCCCTCCAATTTTGAGTTCTATAGTTATATATTCTTTCTATTCTACCATTTTCTCTTCCCATATCTCCAATATTATTTTCAATGCAAAATTATCAATTAAAAAATTTATTAGGTACCAAAACTTACTACAGTACACAGATACACCCGTAAGATAACTTTTCGCTACTCTTCGGCGCGCACTTCCACTCCTAAGTATGCGAACGCCTTTATAATCTACACTTGAAGAATAAAATCTAACTTTAAAAAATCGTACCTAAAAGGGGTAGCCTATTAATCTTGGAACCTATTTAAAACTAATAAAATTCTGGATTTAAATAAAGAAAAATTCTCGGAACATTTATTCTGCAATAAACACAGTGCCCCAGTTTTTTTTTGCCACGTGCCACAGTTTATGAGCGAGATAAGCGCCGGCGTTTCGATTTGCAGCTTTTTACAATTATGTTTTTGTTTGCACCCTCGTTTTAACGACGTTTCCGAGAAATTTCCGTTTTTATTTGCGTTCCTCTGGAAGTGGGTCAAATATTAAAGTTGATAGCGTCGTGCTAATAAATGAGAACAATATTGACAATATTAGTGTTGTGACTTATTTAGAAATACAAATTAATTATATTATAACAATAAATGAATTTTGAATGTTAGTTGTTTTAAACTTAATATACGAATTCAATTAGAATTAGAAGTTTTTTTTTGCATCAAGGGCCAAAGTCTGAAACATCATTCATACTTAACTCACAACTCAACAGTTTAATGCTAATTTGAAATTCTTTAATTTTCATTTTAATGATCTTTTGACATTCTATCGTAAATCATTGATGTTCAAAATACCTATACTGACCACAAACTTGATTATACGAGTAAATAAAAGCCTTGTAAAAGCATTTCTGAATTGCAAATAACGTCAAACTGTCAAGTTTGAGTGTGAGTTGAGTTTGAGCGATGTTTTGGCCCTTAATCTCGTACATTAGAAATCTATAAGTAAAAAAATTATAATTATTCAACGAATCAATAATTTTAACTTTCTTTGATCACATTGAAAATTTTGAGTGATCTTGCTCATTCTGTACTATATGTACATACTTACATGTTTAAAATATGTTCACTCCAGGCATCATAAATTTATAACAAACGGAGAAAATCATTTGTACAGTTGTGTTCAAAAAGGTGTTGTACAGTACAGCTACGTTTTAAATATCTTTGCTTATGAGCGGCAATTGGCTTTTCTATTTTTGTGTTCGATAATATTATTATTGCCAGAAACCGTACATGCAACAAAACTTGTACAACAATTTTTGAACTTACTTGAATGCACATACAAGGTTACACGGTAAAAATTCTGTACAACACTTTTTTGAACACGACTGTACGACACAAGACAACGAATGGCACTTCAGACCCCACTTCATCGACTGACACGCACTCAGCAAAGTATCGATTATTGGGGACCGAAACTGTACAATACTTTGCCACTACATATAAAACAAAAAAATAACAAGCAATTTAATACATACATTAAAGATTTTTTATTAAAAAGCTTATTCTACTCTGTAGATGAATTTTTGTCAGTTACTAAAAGTACACACTTTATATAATTTTCGCCAATAATTGTATGTTATTCTTGTTATGTACATATTGCCCATTGTTATCTACACTTATACATATGTTACACTGTGTTGACGACTATTATTGTAATATTATTTTTATACAGTGAATTAATTGACGTTTATTGTAATCTTTATTACAATTAAAGATTGATTGATTGATTGATATGGCGATAAAAAATGGTATAATAACAAGTCAGGATTTTCTATTAGGTATCTGTTTGCCCCTTTCTGTAATTTGAATTTCCTTTTATTAGCTATAACTCTGTGTAAGTGGGATTTTAATAAAAACTCAAAAAGATAAAACTTCAAAACGTACTTTAAAAAATAGTTTATGAAACTTACGTCCTTCAAATAAATTGATTCTTTTCCTTGCTACTGCTGCTTCCAGATACGCAGCAGACGATAAATTGAACCTTGTGGGTGAAACAAGACCATCAAGTGAGTTTGGCTTCTTTAAGCCGCAAGAAAATATTGAAAAAATATCTAAGGCTTATATTTATCTTGAACCATCTAATCGCTTTTCAAAATGCACCCGGTACTTCTCCAAATAAGGACTCGCTCGTTCATAAAGGCATGTTTTATTAGACACACAAAGCTGTAAGAAGTAAATTTTATTTTTAAACGCAGTAACAAGGTCACGTTTTATACTTTACAGCAAATTCCGAAACGTTCGCGTATGGAAAGCACTTAGTTGTACCGTAAATTAGAACCAGTCGTCCATAAACGAAGAATTGTGGCGAGTCTTGCTCACCTCTTTGGCATTTTATGATTCGCCATATCATATGTTACTAGAACGCCTGATTGAACCGCGCAATTAAGTGTTAATTAATTTTAATTGACTGGCTCGTAGACAAAGTGTCTGCCTTCAATGAAAAATTCCCCCATTTTTTTTTGTTTGTTTCCGAAGGAGCGCAAACGTTGTTGGTATTTAGCACCAGGTCATTAATTGGCCGGGTTGTTAAAGAGCTTGTCGTTTGCAGTACCTCGGCTGCTTATTATGTAGATGCTAACGAGCATACCCATTCTTCACAACTTGCTGGTGTGTTCCTTAATTATTGCAATAATAAACTGCTGGTGCTCTTTTATTTGTAAATAACGTTTACATAGGTATTCGAGGAACTTAAACTACTTCTGCATTTACGTTTTTGTTTCTGGAGTACAGAAATTACTTTCTATATTTTTAAAGATGGTGTGTATAAATACTTTAGCAGACAACAGATTTATTTTCAGTAAAACAAAACTGTCACACCATTTATTTTTAATTTTTAAGTTTGCGCTGCCAGCTTTCGTTTATAATAAATCACAGTTTCACATCAAAGCTGAAGCCACCCGACATTATTAATGAAATACGTTCAATTTATTATTTTTCAGGGTTTCGAAAATCCCCATGCGATTGCTGTGAGCCCCAACGGTTCGGCTTTGTACGTAGCGGAAATTGGGCCGAACCGGATTTGGAAATTCGAGCTGGTCTCTCCCAAGTAACTCTCTTCATTAGACAAATTAGTACATAGTTCAAAGCTAAGCTGTTGCTCGATTTTTGCGGTTAAGTTGTCTATGTAACGAACAAAGTAAATGTTGCACCAAGCGTAGATGATTATATACCTATATACATATATGTAAATTTAAATAATAAAATTGTTGACCATATTTAGACGAGTTAATAAACACTTGTACGCTTAGGTATGTCGTACGTATTCTGTAGCAAATGCATCTATGATTTAATGACAATAAGAAAAATATTTTACAAATTTGTTTGTTTTGATTTAAACATAAGAAGCACAAAGTCGTTATAATAGGAAGAGTGTTTTTAAAACCCCCTCACATATTAAGGCCAGTCAAATGAGCTCTACTTTTTCCCTTACGTTCAAAAGGTGTTTTAATTATTATTATAAGGTAGGTAAGTTACATTCTTGTATACCTTATTAAAGAAATTGAATGTTGGAAACAAAAGTACATAGTTTGTAACGTACTCGGGTAAATAAAACCTGAAAATCTTGGGAGGTGAAAGTGGGAGATATAAATTTATGATGGACGGTAACGTATTAATCACTGGGTATTAAATGTCGTAGATACGCATCAGATGGAACAAAATAAATACCATACAATCGGAAAATATTACACCTGCGGTGTATTGAAAGCGTGAATTATGAGCAAGTCCGGTAAAGCGTACGTGGTCACGACAAGAGCCTCTTGAAACAACTGTACGAGGTATATTTAAATGAAGCAGAATAAAAAACGGAAACACCTCACGTCTCGCTGTAACCAGCACTTACGGCCAAGATAATGTCTTATTTATAAGCCAGCCAGGCAACGAAATAAACAACTTCGGCCTGCCCCTATTTTACAGCTGCATGCGGGAGCGTATGTTAATATTTCAACTCAATGCTACGACCCTCAGACACGTTATGTGTTAATTCGTATGTTAATCGCGCGAAAAATAAAAAAACAATATGCCCAGATTTATGTAAACTACGAACGAAGCTACTTAGAACGTTTAATGTTCACCGTCATCTATGTCTTATCGAAAATAACGTAAAACCAAGAAAATTATCGCTTAATGGGGTACGTTCCGCCTGGCTAGTTAATGGAGACGTTCGACCTGTAAAAATGCCACCACGTATCTATCAAATTTTATCTTAATTTCACCGGACAAGTCTCAAAATGTAAGCGGCAGATAATATAATGTATTTTGAAACGTCCAAGTACTCCTACAAACTACTAAATAAATAAGTTCGTCATTTTGCTTTGATCATATGCGAAGTGATCGTCCTTCTTGATCAAATCAAAGTCGAGGAAATTACCGTACAAGAAAATTACGTCTTCCAAAGTGAAGGCAAAATCGTAAAAATGTTCGTCCGTCATCTTGCAATTAAAGAATAAATTAAGGTATGTGGTAAGTGGACAGGCTATTTAGTTTTACGGTTTTATCTTAATAAACACAATATGTCGGCGGCTTTTCATTTATTCTGCACTTCGAGGACTTAATTTGAAAACTAATTGCGTTGCAAATAGTATACCGTTAACGCATTAAAAAGCTGAAACATGGTCTTTGAAAGTGGATAAATGAAAAAAATACAGTACAGTAGCTTCTTAAATAACATTTTCGCTATTGGGTAGAATACAGAATAACATAATAAACAGTTCATCAACAAAAGCAATTATTTTTCCCCCTTTCGTAGAACGCTGCAGTGAACTATCAACTCATATAGTATGGGATGCTTGAATGGGTTTGGGGAAATCCAAATTGGTACTCAGAATAGAATAAATCTTGTGAAATGGTTTTCTCATAATTTGGAGGTACCTACAAGGGGTGAAACAAGCCACGAAACAAAAAAGCTACACAGAGAAAAATTTTACGGAGTTAAATTCATCTCCTCCATAATTTGCAATTAATATCTGTTTTTTGTTAGACCTAACTAAAAATTAATGTATTTTTCACTTTTTCGGATAAACGTTTATCTTTTAGAAGTTGTTAAAATTAAGGTGGAATTATTTGACTCCGAGGAAATGAAAAATTCCACCACATTAACACCGTAAGTAGTCAAGCTTCATATACTCGATTTTTACATACATAAAGTGAAAGTATATACTGAAATTTGTTAAACTCCTTTATAGAAGTTGTTACAATTTTTCATGATGGTGTGACATCTTTCAGCAAAGAGTTAAAATAATCTTAAAATTTGTTACGTTTGAACACCTGCTTCTTAGCCCCGCGTGTTGCATCTTTGATTATGGAACAAATACAGAATTTTCGAATTAAATATCAACACCATAAAAAGAGGGAATTACCTACTTTACCTCCTTCGTGGAGTTAAGAAAAGTAACTCCCTTAAATCTAACACCTTGGAAGGATGGTCTCCAGGGAACTACCAAAAAGAGTTAAAAAGAGTTACATTAAGACCGTTATTTTTTCCTGTGTACGTTGTTGATTCTTAACAGTTATGAATTGACAAGTTTTTGACACATCTGTGTAATGAGTAACTTAAAGTTAGAATTAGACAATTTATTGGCTTATTGAACTCCATATAGATAGTCCAGATCTGGCACCCATCGCCTAGTAAGTACCTATTTCGGCAACTTAAAGAGAACCTGCAACCTTCAAATCAAAGATGCTGTAGACAATCTGTTTGCGAAACTTTCAAAAAATATCTTTTTCATCTAGGTTAGAAGAACGAAAAAAGTGGCATAAGTGTGTGGACTTAACTGGAGAACATAATGAAAAATAAATTAATTAATAATTAATTTCCCCTTCTAAAATTTAATAAATAAATTAATCCCTATAAGTAAAATTCTGAATCATTTTATCCTTATTTATGCTATATTTAATACATATAGGTTGTACAGTCGCGATCATGTAAATCGCTGATTCAGTAAGTACTGGTTTCTTTTGCAGTGTAATTTTATGGCAAATTAGATTACTACTTCTTCCAGTTGCTTGCGTCTTTTCAACCTTTCATTGTCACGTCAACAGTAATAGGAAATATTATCCGCTTTCAGGAAAAACAGCAAATGCAATTCAAATCGATTTAAAAACAATTTCTTTTTATTACTGCAGTAAGTATTTGATTAGTCGTAAAAGAAAATGCAGGAATATTAATCTTAAAGTAGTTTCTCATGCGGATATGTTGGTTCTTAGAATTATTTCCTTTTATCTAACGTTTATCTGTGTCACTTAATATAGTTCTAGCATTCGCGTCACGTAACTACATTTTTAGTTTTAACTCATCTTTCGCTTCATTGCAGAAATTAATTAAAATAAGTTCTGAGCTTTGTTTTATCGAGTCATACGTAACTTCGCTAATCTAAATTATTAAAACTACTTTCCATATGAGAAACTGAGAGTTGTGCAATATCGGGAGGACAGACCCTAACCAACCAGACAAAAGTACTGTTGGGGTTCACAATTTGATTAACCATTAGGGTGGGTCATTTTTATATGGAAAAAAACGAATATTGCGCTTTTGATTTTTAATAGCAAAATTATGTTGCCTTTACATGAAAACAGTGTAATGCTAGAATTTAAAGTAAATAGCACCTCATCTTCAGGTTGCGCTTTGCCTTGGAAATACGAATACCTTGAATATATTCTGATAGTCATATAACATAAATGTCTCAAGGAAAATAGGGTTATTAGAATAAAATAATCATTTATTAATAATTAAAAAAATAATACAACAGAAAAATCAATGAAAATCATTCAATATTGAAATCTTTCTTGTTATCGAATTTAGGCATTGCTGCGAGATTCGAGTTTTAATTTTATCCACCTTCTCTTGCCCTTTTAATATACAGTTTTGATGATAACTCTGTTATTATTATTATTACAAATACGAACTTTTCATGGCATACTATATGGCCTTTCTTGTATAATTTCAAAAATTCAAACGTAAGGCGCACCCTCTAAATATTAATTAAATTCAAAAATATTTCGTAGGTGTCATAATATCACTAAAAGACAACATAATTTTGCTATTAGGTAAGATTACCTCAAAGTTTGGTTTTTTGACCCACCCTATTAACCATTGCAATATCTAATACACCAGATTGCAACAATAAATATTTTATTAACAAAAAAGAACAGTTTGTTTAAACTATCAAAGTTTACAACAAAAAATTTGGTGGCAGCTGTGAAGATAAAGAAAAATTTATTAAAATTTGAGTGAAAAAACCAGTGCTAATTTCTGAAAGTTAAATGAAGCCGATGTTCGACTTAATCAAGTTACACAAAAGTGTTGAACTTCGAAGTTTATAAGCAACAGTTTGTACAAAAAATAAAATTGTTGCCCAGAAGCGAAGAAAATTATTGCCTAGAAGCGAAGAAAATAGATCCTGTGGAATACGAGTACGCCGGAGCCGAATTCTACGTTCTCCTGAAAGGAAGCATCATCGAGCTGGATCCGAATTGCAGCCGTTGAGTTACCTGTTTGTGGCCGTCGGACAAGAAAGAAAATTCGTCCTAAAATTTATCCTTATTTATGCTATATTTAATACATATAGGTTGTACAGTCGCGATCATGTAAATCGCTGATTCAGTAAGTACTGGTTTCTTTTGCAGTGTAATTTTATGGCAAATTAGATTACTACTTCTTCCAGTTGCTTGCGTCTTTTCAACCTTTCATTGTCACGTCAACAGTAATAGGAAATATTATCCGCTTTCAGGAAAAACAGCAAATGCAATTCAAATCGATTTAAAAACAATTTCTTTTTATTACTGCAGTAAGTATTTGATTAGTCGTAAAAGAAAATGCAGGAATATTAATCTTATAATTGTTGTATTATCTTCTTTACAATTTACACTTTATAATTGAGTTCTTTTCTCCCTATTACACATAGCTTCCTAAATTTTAAACTATCAAGGTAAGGTTAATGTTGTATATAAAAAAATCACAATACCATTTTTTTTGTAATAATTTTGTTACTACAATTACACAATGACAAGCTTTCTTTTATTTTCATCTTAATGAAAGAATATTTCGATCCGCATCGTAGCGCCTGCATTCACAAGAATCACAAGGATCAACAGACATTAAAGGCCCGTAATTGCGCTAGAAAAAGTGGCAACGCAGCAGGACGAGAGCAAAACCTTCAATCTCTATCCGAAATTAAGTTGTTAAGATTGTGCGCTCGAGGCGGGGCAACATTGTACTGCTGCTGCTCATCGTAAAAAAATCAGTAATGACTTATTGAACTCAGTTCCTCTGCAAATCAAACAAAACTGCAGCACCGGCTGAATTGCGTGATTCTCCTAATTGCACCGCTTCGGACGCGCATGACTGAGTCATTGTCGTTGAGAGCAAAAGAAATCTTCGAATTGTGTAACAGAGGGGAACGAGCCAGCTTCAAATTACACCTTGCAAGTTCCAGTACAAATTACGTCCGTTTTTTAATGATCGTGATCTTAGTAATTAGGTTTGTTTAGTAATTGTGCTCTGAAAAGGAGAAAATCGAACCGATTCTATTTTGATGAAAAATTATAAATGATTCTGATCAATTACACCAATAATGACATATTTCTTCAATTTCGCCCTGGAAAGGACACTGATTTAGAATTCCTAAAATCGAAGTAACTAAAAAGAGAATTGAACCAATAAAGAACATTTTTTCCTGTTATTGGAAATACTGGTTTACAATGAGCTATTTAAATGTAAAATGATAGACCCAATTGAGTTCCCCATTACATAACGTAAAAAAGATTTACGGTGTGCGTCTAAATTACCGTGTGCAGAGCCGTATACGTGTGTGCTTTTTTAATAACATCGAAGAGGTATGAAAAGAACCGCGGGCAGAAAATAATATGATTGGTGGTTCGAAAATCGACAAAAAAATGCGTAAGGTATAATCACCGGAAAGCATTTATTACCTGCCCTGCACCTGCTTGATGTTTATATCTTACTCAGGTTATTACGACGCTTCTTCGTAAAGCTAGCCAATTAAAGACGTATGACTTAACATAAATCAACAGAGAAAGAATGAGCTGATTTAGAATCGTCTAAGAAGTGATGACTATTGATTAAATCTACTT
The DNA here is from genome assembly GCA_033060865.1 of Dorcus hopei. Lineage (NCBI taxonomy): Eukaryota > Metazoa > Arthropoda > Insecta > Coleoptera > Lucanidae > Dorcus > Dorcus hopei. Next base: position 38,801,765 of record CM065426.1, read on the forward strand.
ACATACATACATTCAACACGAAGTGACATTAACACATGACAGGTTTATTATAGTTTTATTTTGCTTTATTAAATTTGTAAATTATTTTAGTATTTATATTTTGAAAAAAAAAACTAGGGGTTCACTTCCTCAAAATTTTCGCACTTCTTTAAATTCACCCTATATAAATTAGTAGTAGTATACAAGTATGTTAAACTATATACTGTATTTCTTGCATAAATAAATCCATAGATTTTTTTTAATCAATGTTCAGGCAGGATAACATCATTAACATAAGTAAATTATTCAAGAAGTTTAATTCCCCGTCTAAGAGAGTACCGCATAGTTAATAACCCTTCACTAATTTTATATTTCCTCGTGATTGGCTCAGTGAATCCACCAGTTGGTAATTAAGATAACAACATCAAATTACAGAACTTCATTTACAACGCTCGCTGGCTGGAAAACGCTCATAAATCAGCAGCATTTTTCTTCACTCAAATCAACTAATTACTTCCTGCTGGCTATTCTCCTCTAACGTGGACTGTACCTATAAACAAAAAGAAAAACTTAACATTTTGTTTGTGATATGCGCGTTGCAAAATGGCCGTAATTTATGGGTCGAGCCTCTTCATTTACGGCTGTTGAGAGTTGTCCGGCCTGAATCGAAAAGTGCAGATATAAACACCAAAGGGCCTTTGAGTGAGAGCCGCCTCAATATATTACGCTTGATTCAATGGCAGCGGCTTGCCGACGTGCACATTCTGAAAAATGTACCACCACAGAATTGAGAAACTCGGAGCAAATTCGTTCTGCAATTCGTAGTGGTTTTAGTTTTCTTTGACACTTGACATTGACGCTTCGTAAGAAAAAAGAATTGTAATTTTTTTTTCTCTTTTGTTAGTACTTCGATTTTCAATCAAGTCTCTAATGTTTTTTGTCGTTTGTGTAATTCATTTCTCTCTTGCGTATTTTTGTTAAAATATTTTTATGTACAATTTATAATTTTATATTTTTTCTTTTAATTTTTGAATTATTCAAACATCCTTCACTTCATTTTTCAAATATTGCCATTGTTTATTCCAGTCCTTTATAATTATTTTCTGTAAAAGGAACATGTCATTGTTTTGCATTATCTTTTCTTTTAGATTTTTAGTTGAATTAATTTTTTGTTTAGCTTTTGCTCTTTCTTCTCCTTGTTTTCTTTTGTTTGATTATCTAAATCTCTTTATTTCGATAACAGTTTTTGTCTTTCTCGATTAAATTACACTGAAATATGTTTCGCTCTTTCAAATTTTATCTCATTTAACCGAAATCTTATAGATTTCTTTTTATTTTGTCTGAAACGTTTAGTGTTTTCAGTAAGGACCGTACAACCATATTTTTGCTCAACCTTGTTTATAACTATTTTTTTCTGATATTTACAAGATTATAATGTGTATGTATAATTATATTTAAAAAACAAAGTCAATTCTTTTTAATATTTATGTATTAATGAATTTTCGTTAACTGTTAGTCAATTAGACAAGTTGCGTACTTATTAAATATTTGTTTATTTTTGAAACAACTAGAGTTAAGTTATTTTTTGGAAAGAAATTGACGATCCACAATTTGTAAACTCTATAAAATCGATTCAAGCATCCTGTTGTACGCATGGCCGAGCAACATTCCCGTTCGAGTGCAACAATTAATTTCACTCATTTTTCAGCGCACAATTTCGCCCCTCAAAAAAAAAGCACTGAAACAATGGCTCTCAAGAAGAGGTGCGCCCATCCAAACTCGAATTACACAAAAAATGAATAAATTTGCAGTCTCATCGGAATTGATCGACGCAGAGGGCCTTCCATAGATAGCGCAGATAGGGCAGAGCCCTTTCTACATATTTATCGTCCTCATCTATTCTATACATTGAATCCGCTAAGTGGACGTGACCGTTTCGAGGCGTGATGGCTTTATCTACATCGGCTGTGGAGTGTTGAAAAGCTTTTGTGATTAGGCACAATGAAGCAAGTGAAATTTCAGTTTTAAATTGAAGGGCTTTTATTAAATAAAAGAATGCTGTCGTTAGCTATTTATTTCATACACATGGTGTCGGTGGTGGTTAGAGAAAAAAAATTGTTTTTTAAAAATGTAAAACTTGATGACTTGACATTCAATTATTTTTCGAAGTTGAATATGTAAATAAGTGAGTCAGACTCTGACAATTATTTATTAACGTTTGAAATAAACACCTGATTTCAAATTAATTACATTTGGCATTCCATAAATCTTCTTGGCAGTTGCTAATAGCAAAAACGTAAGGACAAATTTATTCAAAGCCAAGTTAACGATCCACTCCGCACCTTATTTTAATGATAAAAGTCAAGGTCCGCTGTTAATTAGGAATGCACACGAGAACGAAACAGTCCGGCTCATTATATTTTTATCACCGCCGTTTTCCGTCATTAACGAACCGCCGATAATTACTTCATTAGAGTGCGTCAAAATTACGCGGGCCGATTTCGTTCTCCTCTCGCATAATTGATTGCATCACCGCATAATTCGTTCTGTGAGAGATCAAAGTGGCCGCCGGCTTATTGAGACGTACGCGCCGAAGAAGAAGAAGAAAAAAGGGCCGGCACATCCGCCGCAAAGTGGTTCTTATTGCAACGCCGGCGTGCTGGAAATGCCGTTATTAACAAAGGAAAATTTAAACATTACTCCGGCTGACAGACGACATGATCTCTGCGGAAAGAAGTCATTTGAAAAACCGACGGCACGATGCTTAGAATGAGTATTTAAACGCGCTGGGAGCTCGAATGCCGCATACAAAAGTGTTGAAAATCGTTAATAATACGTATTGTGTGCGCGTTTGATGTATTGCCGACTTTGCTGTTTGTAAATCGTCTTGTAACTTGTAAGGGCAGAAGACATACACGACTTGCGCACTACGAAAAGTTAACAGAAATTGTAGATAAATTATTATTAAAACCAGATGTAATATAATTAGAATGAAAGATATACCATTTATGCCTGATTGCACCGCATTTTTAATCATTGATTAAATTTAAGACGTGTTTAGAATGTGACAATCGTGAATACATGACAGCATAATGTCAATCACCATCTAATTGACACTTAAACTTCAACTTAAGTGTTAGTTAGAATGCGCTTGACGTTATGTTGGATCTACGTTAAACATCACATTCTAAACACGATTTAAATTTAATCTGTGCTTAAAAATGCGGTGCAAATGGCCATTAATCCCATAAAAGTAAACTGAAGCGAGGTTTTGGGTAATCGACGAGAAAGAAAAAACTTGAAAGTTGTAGAAGACCAGAAAAATGTAACCGAAAGGGCTCAGAACACTTAGAATGATCTGACTAAAGTAGAAATGCAAATAAATAATTAAAAAGAATACCTATGCCAAATTAGGTTGAATTCAATATGTATTTTCGGATGGACCAAGGAAGAGAAGTAACTTTTTTATTTCTAAGTTTACAGCCGTTGGTACTTCTTGGCTTCTGGGCTGAAATCACGTTAAGATCGATCGCTTGGGACGTCTTCAGATCAAACGTCGGCTAAAGAAAGAAGACTAGCGTGATTCCAGTTTCAAAGTTTTCGCAATCAAAAGACATGTTTGAATTAAATTGAAAAGCAAAAAGTATTTCCCCATAATTTATCTCAGCGAAGTAAATTATAAATCCATGGCAAATAACTCGAGAAGAATTCTATTAGAAACCAAGAAGCTTTAAAAAAATTCCCCCCTGGACTAATCGCAATTCTGGACAAGAGGGTTCCAGTGGCTCACAGTACGTTGGGGATTTACTTAAAGTGAAGCTTTTCTTGCCTGAGAATTACCCCCTGCATTTACCAAAGTTAAAAATCTACTATCCAAACATAGACAAAGCGGAATCCCACTCTGTAAGTTCACACGGTTATTCCCCCATTGAACGAGGGCGCCAAAACGTGGAAAGAAAATGAAACCCACCCCATAGTTAAAACTCAACAGTGAACTGAAATGTAGGCAAGAAACGACGAGAACAAGTATAAAGCAAAATATTAATGAGGGGTGAATTTTAATCCTCATATGTTGAAAATAAAAAATTACTATTATAAAAGTACAGGGTGCGACAAGCTAACTTCCTTATTTCATATTGCAATAAAACAAAAAGTAGTAAAGATGCCTTTTCAATGTTTTTTTATACAAAAATTTAAAGTTGTGGTTTACATCGTTTTAAAAATCATATCGGGTAAGTGACGCCCCCCGTTGTCGATACACTGGTTGAACCGAATTCTGCTGTTTCTCATCACTCTCTCCAGCATATTGATGGGTATGTGGGCCGTTTGTTCCTGAATGTTTCTTTTCAGGTCTTCCAGAGTCTGTGGGCGGTTGATATATACACGAGATTTAAAAAAAACCCACACATCATTGAGGGGCGATTTGGAGTGGTCGGCGCGTTCACCCGATTTGGCCCTTGTGACTTCTTTTTGTGGGGGTATTTGAAATCCCGTGTCTATACCAACCGCCCACAGACTCTGGAGGATCTGAAGAGAAACATTCAGGAAGAAACGGCCAACATACCCATCAATATGCTGGAGAGAATTCAACCAGTGTATCGACAATGGGGGGCGTCACTTACCCAATATGATTTTTAAAACGATGTAAACCATAACTTTAAATGTTTAACTTTTGTTTAAGAAAACATTGAAAAGATATCTTTACTACTTTTTGTTTTATTGCAATATGAAATAAGGGAGTTAGCTTGTCGCACCCTATACGTTCCTGTACTCTCCTAAAGTTAAAAGTAAAAAAAGTTCTTTTCTTCAATTCATTCGTAAATACACTGTACATAAATGATTATGTCTATTTCCTATTACAATAAATATAACGAGTGCCACGCTCATTACCAGTGTAAAAAGCTATAGAGGAGACGATATTAACTCAAACAGTCGGAATAAAACTAGACCCTTCAGATACAGAAAGAAAAATATACAAACAAAATAACCTAAATACAGTAGATATTTGGCAAACAAAAAATTATATGAAAACGCAGGCAAGTTATTCAAGAATACACTAACCAAAGAACAATTTCAGAAATTAGAGAAAAGTTAAAAATAGGTAGAAAGTAATGTGAAAGTCACAAAGGGACATAACAAGAAAGAATGAATGGGAATGTAACCAAAAAGATTATTTTAAGGCAAGCAGTCGAAGAAGAGCAACGAAAGCTAAAAAGGAAACAAATAAAATAGAAACTCCACGATTTGAAGGAGAAGGAAAAGACACCAAACCAAATCAGAAGACTTATGGAGGATGCAAGAACGGGAAATCGATCGATAAAGAAGCTTTCAATAAAGAGATGAAGACTAACATAACAGCTTAATAACATAATTATTAATCTTGAAGGTTTCTACATTCATTTTTGTTTTTATTCCTCTCTGTTTGTCTCATTACGATAGAATTTACACATTTAAGAGGTAGGTAGGTTTATTTTGGTTATGTGCTCTTCATTTCAATGCGCCAGGTATTCCCCAAAGTGATAAAGTCTGCACTTTAGTCTTGGCAATAACTAGTTTGTTAACTAGCGTAATTATGTTATTTGATTGGATACGTGAAAAAAATAAAATAAAACTTCAAGCCAGAACAATAAAGGCGATAGTTCATTCCTTCTGACATTATCTTTGATTGCGATTGTACATTAAGAAGAAAACTGCCTTTCACCAAGGAGTCTCGTAATTAACTTTCCTGGTGTTTCATTAAATCATTTAAATTTTAAATTACGGCGAAAGCATAAAACAAAAAACAACATAATTACACTCGTTTCTTCTTCTCAGTATAAGCTTTCTAAACCAGGGATCATAAAACTTGCTCGGTTTGTTAGGCGAATTATTTGACGCTGCTATTTTATTTGATTCGGAAGCCCCGATATTGCGTCTGTTACGTTTTGATTGACAGTTAATAACATCGAAAATAATAATACGCTCGCGTCTTATTAACATACAAGTTTAATTTATAGTTGAAGCCCGAAACGCTGCATTTATAAGCGAGGATGCGAATATATGTATAGACAAAAGGAAACGTGAATCGATGTAAATTATGCTGATAGCGACGTGACGATAATCCCAAATGAAGGGATGACATAATAACATACGCACTTCTCGGCCTTGGCTATTTTAAAAGATGCAACGCCGTTACGGTTAACACCTCAAACAGTTCTTCTTCCTCAATTAGATTACGACGTTTCACACTTTGTTCGCTCTGAATAACAATTAGATGCAACAGTTTTTTGGACTAATTTTACAGATGTCTTTGTTTTAAGATTTAATCATGAAGCAAACTTTATAAGACCATTTTCTTTTTTTCTTTTCTTATTTGGTTTTGGATGAGAGAAGATGAAGTTATTGTTTTGGTGTCATTTTCGTAGCTTCTTGCATCATTTCATATCTTCAGTCACTTATTCAATATCTTGGTCACTTTTTTTGCTTGCTTCATGCATTTTTGTCGTTTTGTATTTCGTATCAATATTATGTAGCAAAATCATTCAATTGGATTCCTTCTTTCTTCTTCCGACTTCGAATCAAACATTATTAAAAAGATTGCCATATTTTATTCGTAAAGGCCGTTTTAGACTACCCCATTTCTTGCACAAGATTTGGTTAAATTTCTACAATAAAAATTCAGAACAAAAATTTTTGGGTTGCCGATTCAGTTTCAAGATAGAACACGTTCTATTTTTCTAGATAGTTTTTAATTCAAATTAAATGTTGTTAACTTATTAATCATAAAACGCCAGCCAGTTGTATTTCTTATATTTGCTGTCAACAAATAGCAAAATAAATTGATGTCTGTCAATTCGCATTAAGCGTTAAGCGACACGTAATATAAGACCTTGTCAATTGTTCGTAATAATGTTTGGTTCGTGGTAGCGTCTGATAAGAGGAAGAATGGGCCCAGAACCGCCATCCATCATGCGGGCAGCTTGCACCTGACCTGTCCAAGAACATAACGAACATCTCACAAAACTGTCACTGCCTTAAATCAGGTTTCACAGTCCTCTTTGTTGCCCGTCCTCAGAGGACGTCTACTTATTACTTCTTTTGTGCGTACGCTAAGTATTTCGTTTCGTATTTTATTACGCACTGCTGGCCGTTGCGTTGGACTGATTAAAGCGTGGAAGAGGACATTTTTCTTTTTTTCAATAATCGATAAATAAAACCCTGGAAGAAGTCTGAGGTAAAACCAAAAAAAAAGAAAGAGGGAGGTTTGCCTTCATTTAATTGATATTATTTGCATAGTTTTGTAGTGCAAAGCAGTAAACGAGAACGAAAAAGTATTCTCGTGTTAAAAGCTCGCCTTATAACACGTGAAGTGGTGTAGAAGAATTTTTAGTACCTTTAGTATTTTCGTGTATAAAAACACGTACATCGAGGAACAAAAAGGTCCAGTCGTGTAATTATTGAGGTAACCGTTGATTATAATACAATCTATCCTACGAGTGCCTAGCAGCTCCATTATTATAAAACTGTGAGCCACCTGGTCATTATCTTAAAATAATTATGAGCATAATAGAAGACAATTGTATTTATCTAAAAAGTTCGCAGTTAATTTCAGAAAATTAAAATGGTACATCTACAACATCTGCTTAAAAGATGAAAAGTCTGCACAAACATCTTTATTTTTTATAAAAAAAATTTCTGCTTGTTCTAGTAGAATTTCAATCTGGTTTACTTTCATTTTTATTCTTTTATATTTCTATTCTATTTTACTTTTTTTAAATAATCGGAAAACTTGATCGTTATATTAACATGGTAGAACTAGAGGGTGTTGGATTATGTGCATCGTGAACAGGGCTGAGAGATAAAACCAGTCTTCACAATAAAGACGTATCTGTCAGTTTTTATGGGCGGTTCAAGGCGCCCCGCAGCCGTATCCGCCCGACAATCTGGCCGTACGCATAACCAGTGCTTGCACAAAGGATATGTCAAGGGACTTCATATTGAAGAAGCGGTCCTTCGCCGGACCTCTTGTTTTGGAAGCGCTGGTCCGCTCAGCGGTGATTGTTTGATATATGGCTTTTCGTATCCAGCGCTCACAACGGTCGTAAAGTTTCAAATTGGAAAATGTATGTTACAATAGTGTAAACAAAAACCGACCACTCGCCGCAAGATGCGGCTAATAACGTTGAAATTAGAAAGTTATAAGCTTTTGTTGCGTTCTTCTTTTTTTGTGCGGCCGGAGACGGTAACTTTTAATGCCCGTCTAGAATTTTATATAGTCGTTCGAAGAACGTCAGTTTTTATGGCATTTTTACAAAGCATTTAATAACAATGGATTTTAAAATGTAGAAGAAAAGTTAATTAATAAATTTCACATAAACGTCGGATATTATTTATATAACTTTGCGCAGCTTAAACCTCTTTGTTTGCGAGGACTGATAATGTGAAATCCTTATTTTTTTTAAGAATCATTAAAGAATTCTCAGGCAAAATTTATTCTTCTTATTGTCTTATAAATCATCTATCATCAATCGCATTTACTTCGTTACTTTTACAGTTGAAAAGTGGGGTCAATCTATAATTAAGCAGATCATCTCTTTGTAAAAAAAATAAAATAGAAACAAGACTGGTGTTAATTAAATAAACAAACGTGTTTTCATTAAAAGAAAAATAAATATTTCTTGTCGGCAACTGCAAGCATCAAATTGCAATATGTAATGTTTTTCCTCTCTGCGAACGTTTGTTTCTGTGTCACGTCTTTTGAAAAAGCTCTTTTTATTTTTTTATTAAAAGTCGTTACAGGGTATGTTTTAATTTGGCAAGCCAATCAAATTGTGCATAAACTTTCGATCAATTATCGCAAGTTATTTAAATTTATGACATAAGTGGCACCAGTTAATGAGACCCGTCACAAAAACTCGAAAACTTTTTAACATTTATAATTTATTAGCGCTGGCCGCGCTGTTAAATTAAGGCAAGCGCTAATGAATTTTTTTAGCGACACATGATTATGTCGAATACATTTTATGTGACAAGCCAAAAAAAAACTCGAATTTGTGTTTTTAAGTAGCGACGTTATTTATAATGTCGCAACTAACCGTCCATTAATAGCTCGCCGGGTTCGGGGGCTGAAGAAGCGCCTGAAATCTGAAACTCGACGGATACATTCGTTCTTCATAAAAATGTCGGCCTTTCCAGTGACACTCGGAATTCTTTATGGCGCACGAGATCGAAAGTCTCGGTGATTTATTCTATGTTTTAATATTTTTCTCGGAAACATGTTTAGAAACTTAATCGCTGTAAACGTTCGGAAGAGCAAAATAAGGCATAAATTCCGTCGGCGAGGTTGATGTGAACGAGAGACGGAAATAGCTTGCTACAATTTATCAATTCTAAGGAATTTTTTGAGACTTTTGTGTTGTTGCTGCTGGTATACTTCCTTGAAAATTGAACAAATGTGAAGCATACGACTAATTTAATTAAACAGTAAAAACAGTTTTTAGCTAACTAATAATATTTTTGCAATCTTAATCAAAGTGTAGTTAATATACATATACAATAAGTGTCGCGCACCTCTAGTCACATAGTTGATGTTCATTTACGCAGGGGGAGAGAGATGTACCGCAGTCCGGAGGGTAACTTCAGCGTGACGCAAGGTTTATTATTGAATACAGTGCATAAAATTCACTAAATGACTAAGATCAAGATTAACGTGAAGTAATGACGAAATTTCACGAAGTTGTCTGACCATAGAGTCTTAACACGTTCTATATACGAATCTGGTATACTAATAATACACATATAAACAATAATATTCTAAGAAGCTGTCAAACGTACAACGAAACTCAACATTTATAACAATTTTAAATAGTGTCCGATCAGTTGTTCTTTTCAAGTAAAGCGAACCAGGAATTTTCAGGAAAAACAATCTGATGTGAATTATTTGTTTCGATTTTAATCATCACCATCAATATAAATGCTTCAGCAGAACATTATGTTACTTACAAGCATAACGACAATAACCGGTGTGTTTCTGGAAGCGATAAATATCTGCGAACACCAAAATACCTTTTTGTTTGCCTTGGACACAACGACGTCTCTTGACGCATTTGGAACTGATTCAATCCTCCCAAACACTTCCTTAACTTACGCAATCCTGTGTAATGACTTTGTTGTAAAACTAGAAATGGCTTGCTCTAAAACTCTTTTGTGTTACTCATCTGCGAGGCGAATGGAATAAGTCCGACAAATACTTCATCATTATCCATCATTTGTCGGTGATTATTGCAAATCAAGCGTGAGTCTCCTCTCAAGCACTTTTAAGACGGATTATCGCATTGTAAGTATTTCGGCCGCCTGCTAAAAGAGGACAAATACGTTTTACCTGAGACTTCTGCATATGTGCAGCCTTCAAAAGGCTGGAACGCTGAAAGAGTTATAATGCTAATTAAGACATTGGGAAATTGGTGCAATCACTGCATTCATTCTGCACTCATTTGCATATTTAATGGGGTACGCGATAAGATGTATGCAAATTCTCAGACGCACGAAATTTTTAACGACCGCTCGCTTCGATCGATATTCAATCTCGCCCCACTTTGGGTATTTTGCAATTAAGTTGGATTACTTAATTTGGTCGGCTTGTATAGGCATTATCTTTTGATACTTATGTTGTGGTTATACATGTATATTGAATAATTAGGAAAATGTTTTTTCTTACCTCTTCTTTCACTTGAATTTATCTATCTCTTCTTTTTTATTATTTGATGCTATTTTCTAATAGTAATCATCTCGATGTCAACCAATTTTTGTTCTTTAATGATTCATCACTGTCTTTTTAGAACAGCCGGCTTTTGGTTTGACTGTGCGCTTCCTAATTGGAATTTTTCTTTAGATATATTTTTTAACAACGGACTCAGATTATTTCGCGCGTTTCCTAATTGGACCCTGTCTTTGGACACCGTTTTCATGAACTCTATGGTCATCTTCTACTTTCTCCTGTTTTATTTTGTCCATCCACTTCTCCCAGAACTTCCTTTTTCTATCCATTCTTCATTCCGACATTCTGTTTGCTTGCAATTATTATGTCTACTCACTTGTTGCCTCAAATTTTCTCTTCAACGAATGTAAATGTAAAAGTCATCTATCTTTCTTCTTCTGACTCGTAGCTTCCTTTTGATTTTTTCGTCAGCCTTTCATTGTTTAATTTTTTAAAATTGACGATAACTTTCACTTCTTATAATATTTTTGGGTTTATAATTTACAGTATTCTCTCAAGAAGTACTCAAAACTTTTACTGCCAAAAAGTTATTATATGATCAGGGTTCATTTCAAATTAAGTAGTTAATACCTTCATTGTCTGTAGTGTTACTTACCAAAAGGACCAAAGTGCCTTTTCTGCTTTGTTTTAATATCTTCAATATCTAACCCCACACTTTCAGTTTACACTTTTAGGTATCTAACATTTTTTCAATTCTTCTTTCGTTGTTCATCTTTTGGTGCTCTATGTTCCATTTTCTCACACAAGATTTTGCTGGTTCCAAAGGGTTGTAATTTTTAATTATACCTTCCCATCATGACATCTGCAATTTAAAATGATCTAGGAATTGAATTTTCAGTGAAAACTGTGATTTTCGGATGGATTTAAATACACCATACCAAGATACCTTTGAAATCGAAATAAAAAAAAAATTATTTGCAATTTATTCTTGATTATCAAAATTGAAATCATCTTTAATTAAGTAAACAGCAAATAATATGCGCTGTTTTACTTTAAACAACGTAAGTAAATATTGGTGCTTATGATGCCGTGTCAGAGTAAATAATACGGGCCGTTTTGTTTGCCTTTCAAAGTGGTTGATCCAAGTGTAAACCGACTACTAAAGGCAAACACGAGTAAAATATTCAAATTTGTTTGCATAATATAATTCCAGTTTTTGTTTCAGTTCGCTTCGCGCCTAAGCGCGCCCGAGACACGTATTAAATTTAAACTAGATTTTTGGTTGTTTAGGGCCTCTAATTTATAACGGCTACTGTTTTTATGGCCCCGGTGCCTTTTTATGGCGGGCTTCAAGGACTCAAGGAGAGAAGTGCACATGGCAGGAGGCTACAATTGACCATTTAGTTAGTGCTTTTGAAAATAAAACACGTCAAGCTAATTGCATGTTAGACTCTTACAATTTTCTATTGCACACATACTGATTAAATTCATTTACTCAAGGAAACAAATCCAGTTCTATAATTAACAGCATATTTAAATCATTACGTAATTATTAAATGAACAAGATTAATAATACATGTGTAATTAAGCGTTCAAGCGTGGTGAACGAACTTATTATCTGTGTATTTACTACTCGAGTGTAATTTATAAAGTATTCCGTATTTCCTGCATTATTTTGAATAGCTATGATCCGTCGTGAGAGCAACAGCATTCTGACACTTGACCCATAAGAAATAAACATAATTTGCTTTACTTTATAAATTTAAAAAATACAGGCAGGTTGACGTCAGTGGGAAAGTTCAAATTTCAAATCAACGTGTACAATCAGAGACACAAATCAGGCAAGAAGTTAACTTTAGTTTATTATTTTATATTTACTTTGAAGTGATTGTGGTCGTTGTTGTGTTAATACGATTAACTTTGAATTCACTCTCGAATGGCCCTTTTTCTTCTCTTTCTCAAGTCAGGGTTTAAAACAGCCGTTCTTTGACACTGTCGATTTGGAAACATGCGGATTTCTTTGACTTTTTAAAGTAAGAATAAATTAAATTAACTTAAAATATCTTAAACATTTCAACTTCAATCGTGTGACACAAGAAGTCTGTGCAAGACTTTTGTCTATCGCTGTACGTAATCGCAATTTATTGCGAAATATTGCCAGGCATTAACGGAATTTAAAAATAATTTCTAATGTCCTTTGTTTTCGTGATTTCGTTCGCATTGTTTACACTTTACGCGCAAGTATTTACACTGAGAAAAATGGAATTTTGCGATTTTGATAAAACATCATTCCTATCGATAAAATAAAAGTATAATGTAAAAGTAAAATGCTGTCATGTTATAAGATCCATCTTACTCTAAATTAATCATGATTCTTAGCACAATTAAACTGTTTAAATTTAAGAATGTAAAATTATCATTCTACATAATACGTATTGTTAAAATAATAAACCATGTAATGAAATATTATGCTGAATAAATTAGTAATAAAATGTCATGTCTGACTTTTTGTTAATTATTCCGGAAATTTTATCATGACGCGAAATGATACTCTAAACAACAAACCACGTAGTGTTAACTTTGCAGGAATACGCTGAGTCGGTTTTTAACGCGAATCCGAATAAAATGTTCGGAATTCTTGTTAATATAAACGTACTCCTTTGTGCCATTTTTCTCAGTGTACGTAAGGATAAACATCAAGAATTTGCGAAGTGATTTAACGGATTTAATTCCTCTTATATTATTAACGATGCAAAAATAATACTTTTAAATCCACAACATTTACAACAAGATTTTACAAAGGATTTTAAAGGATTGGTTTTCTGCGAAGAATGTTAATTTAGTTGTTTATGATTAGTGTACTTAACGAGCCTTCAAAACTAGTCATCAAATGTGTAAAAACATGTTTTCAACAAACAAGTAAATACGAATGTTGAATTATGTAAAGCTTTTAATTCAGTTCTGCGTTAATATTTAAATATGAAACTCAACATTGTAGATAACATTACAAACAAAATAGAATGGAATCCTTCGAATGTAAGTTCAGTAGTATTTTGTAGAACTCGTTACTTTTTATGCAGTTAAAATAAATTACTTTTAGGAGAGTCCATTCTTACTTTTTACTTATACATACATACTTTGTAATATAGAGAGCTTAAAAATAGTTCAAAGAGTTCGAACGTTATCTACACTTATTTGCTTAATTTAAAACTGATTTTTTTGAAGAAAAAAAAACTCTTATTATGCTAACAAGGAAAATATTTTTTGAATAAGTTATGTGCTACGGTTTAAGACAACTCACAACAGATTTGCCAAATACTTTTTTAAATTTCTGCGAATAATATCCGAATCTGATATTTTTCTTCTTACGTTGAAAGTTATTGGTGATTAAACATAAAATAGAACCATGTACTTCACGTTAAATAATAAAGTAACTTTCACGTCGTGTTTCTATTTTATTTCAAGTGATTATGATTGGAATGGGAATGAATAGACTTAATTAAAGTTTCATCGTTGTTTCCTCATAGAAGAAGGAAAAAAAACACCTCATGTTTATCAATAAACGCTAATCGAGGACAAATAATGTTGTATCAAGTAACAATTTATTATTGTAGATCCGAATCTTTAGAGAGAAAAAAAGGAAGAAATTCTTGTGTTTGTTGTTTAGTGTCGGGGTCAGTGTACCAAAGGAGAGAGATGCATGGTCCACTGTAAATTCTAGACTTGTAATAATGCATCCCCATCTGGCAACTATGTAGTGTCTTGGCCGAAGAAGACGAAGAAGAGAGACGCCGATACAACAAAACTGGCCGTGAAAGAGAAGAACAACACATCATAAAGATAGTTACGGTACCGAAGGGAGACGGACATAGAAATTTAGGAACAAAAACGAGAAGGAGAATACTGTCAGCTTCCTTCCAACACAACTTAATCCAAAGCTTCATTCCCGCGCTTGCCATCGCGGAGAGAAGGCGAGAGTTTCGCGTGGTACTCGAAAGCGCGCTCGATTTTATCGCGCATTTTATTATTATCCTTGCGGCGGTTTTCATGTCGCGCGAAACGTGCATCGGAACTTGTTATCTTGGTGATTCTCTATCGTAGAGTGGGCATAGACCGAGTGCGTGCGTCGAGTACAGAAAAAACAATGTGAAAAGTTTTATAAACAAACTACGGTAAGTGCCCATCGACTTCGTCGTTCAAAATCAAAAGAAAACAAATTGGAAATTTTAATGATACATCAAGCAAGCAGATTTTTATTTACCCGCATTTAAATTAGAGTAGAGCGCGCGCTAATAAGAATTTGCACTTGTTGAAGAGTGTCATTGATACTTACTTGCCTAGAATAAATAATCCGCTAGACATTCCGACTTGTTTTCAAAACAAACTAAATTGTTAATCAAATAAATAAAGCAACTATTACTGTTTATTTTATTATCTTTTTCTCGAAGCGATTCAGATTTAATTTATATTTTGTATAATCTGCGAAATGTAAATGATTTTATATTATTATATAGGACACATACAGGTTGATTGTGTAAAACATATGAGATTACTCAGTTTTGTTTAAAGAAACATTCATTTTTTTAACATTAGACCAAAAACGTTTAATCCATTTTAATGATTATCGAAGTTAAGAAGTAACTAAAGTTAGACTGTTGATTCTACTTTGAGAGAAAGAAAAGGTTTAAAGATCCATGAAAATGTAAGTATCATTATGTTAGATGACGATAGTAGGTTTGAAATAAGAATATTTTGTTTAACAACCGTGCCTTTTAATGAACATTAAATTACGATTACAGCAAATTAGCTTCAATGCAAGAATGTACATTTTTCTTTGAAATATAATAACCTAACATAATGACGTGAATTTCGTTATTAATTTACTACTAAAAGAAGGACTTTTTGCCATCGAAGTAGAGAATTTTAAGCAACAACTTCACGTTCATATAACTGAAGCAAAGGAATTTACATTTGGGATTCCTTACGAGGGTTAGTTATAGTCATATAGCCCCTCAATTTTCTCATTTTATAAACGAGGCCTAAAGTACAGTAAAGTTTCAATTTGCCTACTCTTTCAAACAATATCGCTGTACATAATAGTTTCATCAAGGTAAATAAAATTATTTACTTTTAGAAAACTTCAACGAAATACCTATACATTCTTCAAGCGTTTATGAAAGTTGCCTAAGGAGTAGTTATTACATATTTGTTTAAACAATAAACATGCTAAAGTGTAAGATTATATAAAATGATTCTAGAAAAACTTAAATGTTTCTGGAGTGTATCGCGAATGAACAAGCATTTTTAAACACTTCAATTTATTTATGATTTATAACGCAAAAATTTTATCTAAAACAAAGCATGCAGTTTGGTCAAAAACTACACTTTCTTGTTTGAGCCCGTAGGGTCGATTTGAGGATATCATTGAAAAGGACAATTATTTACCCCGCTAGCGTTTCCCCAGTCAAAAATCAACTACGCAGCCCTACGACCTCCCGTTTCCTACTGCGCAGCCCTTTTATGACTTTTATCCTTTCGCAAATATTATGGCGGTTTTAAGTGCTCAAACGCCCCTAAGAAGATGCGTTGATACCGGAAAGTAAACAAGGAAGTTATCAACAATTTCCTATTATACTTTACAATTCTAGTTTTATAATTTTTTATCTTCCTACCTCTGTTAATTTTTAGCCTCTCGTTTCATGCAATTGTATTTTGTACTCTCTGAGAGAGAGAGAGAGAGGGGGGTATTTGTATTTTTAATATTTGTTAAAAAAATAACCCCAGGCGTAGGCATCACTTAGGTTTCAATCGGAGGTGGTTATCTGCAATCAGGAGCAAACACATTAAAAAAATTTAACAGGAACAAAACAACAAATAATCCAACTTTAACTTAATCTACTTGATTATTAAATACCAATGAAAGTTAATCTTTCTTAAAAATAGATGTCGTTGGTTTTTTGAAATGCAAAGTCCAGGTAACGTTTGACAATTTTACAATGTTAAATTTATACAGGGCCTAATTCCTAAGTTTCCAAAAAGTTACGTGAACGATTAACTTTTTGATTCGATCTTTTGTCTTGTACGGCATTTTGAAGTACATACATCTGTAAGGTAATATTTGTACCCTCGTTAAATAGCTGTATTCATCAGCAGTTTTACCTAAATTATATAGAAAAGACATAACAGCAGCCTAAGAACATTGACTTGATGTACACCACAATTATTTCTGCAGAAAGATGAAAGGTGTTTTTCTGGGAAGAAAGTAAGGATCTTTAGGTAACGGTTGTATTTGTAAATGAAGAAGTAGTTAATATTGCTAAACAACATTTGTTTTGTAACGTTTTTACCACTTTCTGTAATTACAAACTTGATGTTTTTCTTCGATTGTTAGATACATATACATTTTCTTATCCAATGGAAGAATGGTAACAGCGTGTAAGTTATCGCTTTTTCAAAACTGATTGCAACATATCAACCTACCTGGGAGTAAAGTTACGGGTCTATAAGGATTTTACTTCTTCCAACGAATTTAATCTTTCCTGGAAAGGTGGCCTATCGTAAAGCCAACCATAGACTTGGCGGTCTGACCTATGAACGATCAAGGGCCAGACTTGATCTGTAATCACAAGGGCTGGGTTGTAGAAAAAATTTAAGCCTGGATTAAATTTAACTTAGGCTAAATTCAATCCTGGCTTGAATTTTTTCAGCAACTCATCCTTAGTGATTACATATATCTAGTCGCTGATCGTTCGTAGGCCAGGGGCCTTTTCCATCAACAACTTATAAAACTTTGCACTTTGCACTTTTCATTTTGTAAAAACTAAAAAGCATAGTTTATTTTGGTTCTACCAACATTTTAGCAAATTATTGAATTGCAACTTATGAAAAGTGTTTTAGTTTGCAAAGCCTTAGAATTCAATAACATAATTTTATAATAGTAATGTTGAAAAAACAAGAAAACGCTAAGTGCAAAGTGGTTGGTGGAATAGGGCCCTGGTTGTCAAGTCTGTAGGAGGCTTTAGGGTATCATTATGTATTGTTGTTAGCGTCTTTGAGTTTTTTATCTATTTGTTCTTTCATCCTTCTTTGTTCAAAATTCAAAATGGCTTAAAAATTATTCTTTAATAATAATTATTGAAGAATTTGTATCCCATTCGAACTAATTACGAACGTGTCTTCCTGTCATTCACTTCAGTTTTATATATAAGTGCACTCGTTCTCATTAAAAATAACTCGTCCAACGCCTCTCAACTACAGCCTTGTTAAGTATTGTGCAATCGAATTCGAAACGCTCTTTATTTCTAATCACATTTCATTAGGACTCGAACTGGGTCCGGTCGTGAATAGTAGAAACCAAATCGAAACGTGAGAAGACGGCCTGTAACACGCGATCTCGTGAGTGTACGCATGTGTTCAGGACGAACGCACTTCCGCTCGTAAAATTAAAAATAAAAGGACTTATTCGAAGTAAACTGAAATAGACTAGGAGTTATGCGCGACTGAAAAAAAAAATCAAACACAGGGCTGTATTAATTTGATCGTTTCAGACACGTATTACATCACTATATTTATTGCAGAAACGTTCCGTTCGCTGAAACTTAATATTCATGTCTTATTGCGAAAAAAATTTGGCGGGCGATAATGTTATGTCATTGTACCGGTGCCGACGTGCAAATCTACACGAATAATACTTCACCGATTTTATTATGCCTACAACGTCACAGCTAGCTGATTGATTGTTGTATTGGCATAGGTAATTGTTTATGTCAATTCGATGATCTGTTAAAAAATGTACAAATTAAAAATTTGAACTTGAGTTTTAAGTCAAAATGTCCACATTTATAAAGTTTAGATTTTAGATTATTTTGAATTGAACACATTAAGGGTAATTAAATTTTATTTATGTTTTAATTTTATTACAAAAGGCGTTTGATTTACTCGCTTCCGCTATTTGAAATTAGCAAATTTGATCCGACTCGGTGTGTTTTCTTTAGCGAAGCAGCTGCAGTTACATCAATAAACACGGGAACCAAAAACGTTAAGCAAATAAACCGGGGGCAACATAAATTAGCCACGATTCGGAGCTCCTGCGCTCGTAATCGCACACAATTTCAGCGGGCTTTTCAGTACTTCAGCGACCGAATTAATCATCGGAAATAAAAATATCAAATCTGACAGGACCGCTCTGTAAACGCATAATAACAGGTAACACAGATTTAAACGCAAGCAGATTGCAGGTTCTAGGAAGTTGTCAGAAACTGATTGAGCGTTTTCGTGTCTACCTGAAACCAAACAAAAACAAATCCTGCGGCCCGAGGACTCCGGACAGCTGCTCTCCGAACCGACCGAGGACGGACCCTTTTCGTGAACGCATTCATTTAAATTCAAGGTCAAAATTTAAGCTCCAACGACGAGCTTACTATTTTTTTTATTTATATGGATTTAGAACAGATGTTTGGATATTTTTATTCAACCTATTTTGTATGTACTATATATCAGGAAAAAAGAAATATGCCTCCTTACAAAAAGACAATACCGTAACAATATTTATACTATTACAGATATGAAATGTTCATAGATGTAATTTAGAGCGATTAGAAATACAGGAAATAGTATTAAGATAAATCTTTCCAGAACAAAGTTAGTAAGAAACGAAAAAGAAATTGATAAAGTAACGATTCTGAAAGGAAAAAATTAAGAAATAAATAACTGGAAAATGTACAGATGGGCCGGATTTAGAGAATGAGAAAAAGCAAAAGTATCGAAAGAATTGATTTATTATTTCTAAACCTAAACGACTGTCTTCTTTACTATTCTAAATAGAAATGTGTCCATTTTTTTTTCTTGAATGATTTATATTTAACTAAAATTCGTAGATGACACCTCATGAAAATTAATTGTTTTTATCTCTGGCATATCAAAGCAGGCAATTACGAAGAACACATGCATGAATAATGTATCTCGCTAAATCAAGAAAACAAAACATTAAGCAAATCCGCTTTCGTTATATGTATAAATAAGTCCAGCGATGACCTTACGACGTGAAAAGAATTATATGAATGCAAACACTTAATGTCTTCGAGTCACAATTAATTACATTCGACGATAGCAACAATAATAATAATGGCAATTATCGTTTATTATAAAGCGCGTTGTTATGAATGAGCGTTTATTTTAGAAACACATAAAACCGTTCGCCTTTTGTATGCAGATGGTTATCTGCTATGCAGTTTCTCTGATACGATAAATCGTTAATTAGTTGTCTTAATGCCACTCGAAACGGAGATAATAAATTTCAATATCGTTTCGAATTCATAGCCACAGCAATGATTAATAATGCATTATTCTTAGCCAATGAACGACCACTTCGTAATGATTTATGGAGACGTATTGCATTAGTTTATTAATCATCGGAACGGAAAAGTACATGTTCGCGTGCACACACAACTTAAATCAGTATTTGTTCTTAATAAAAGCGCTAATTTCATCGCGTCTGTAACTTATTTGTCCATGACAGGCATTTTGCTTCTCTTAATCTGTCTTGCCTTGCTTCAAACGAAACGGATGTAAGCTCCACGTGATGTAATTAAGCTTATCCGATCACGTACGACACAGTTGTTTCATTTTGCATGACTCGCAGAAATGTCTATCAATGTTAATTTTGATTTAATGAACGTGAAACGAGGTTGCTGACTGTTTTTGGCACACCTCTATTGCGTAAATCCTTCCTTTTCCATTCAGGTAATGTATGTAGAGACGATTGTAACCTTGTACTTATGTCTTTTCTTTTATAACTTTTTACAATGGCCGTCTATATTTGGTTCATTCTTGTATTTTTTAGTTATTGGTCATTTTTTACCTTTTGATCTGTTACTACTTCTTGCAGTCAGTAATCTTCAAACATATATTCTACTTGTTCTTGATTTCCTGAACATTTCTTGGGATTCTCTCATTCTATGTCCATCTTGGTTTCCACCCACTTTTTTTCTTGTCTGAGGAACCTATCACCCCTCATAATAATGACATATCTCAATTCATGATCTTCCTCGTTCTACTGTTCTTCGTGAGATTATAAAGTCTGATTCCCTGACTATTTTCCTTTCCTCTTCTGTGACTATGAAATCGCATTATGTGATTTTGATCTTCTTGATACTATACCTAAAGTCTTATTTATCATTTCTCTCTCATTCATGATCCGTTTCTCTTCTTTGGAAAGTACAAAGTCTCATTATAAGTCCTCTTTGATTTCGACCCAATTTTTTTTTTACCTATTGGAACCACTTGCCTAATGTAGTCATATAACCTCTTTTTACGATCTTACTCGTCTTCTTAATCATCGTGAGACTATAAAGTCTATATTACCATCTGCATCTTCCTTTTCTCTTCTGTGATTTTGAAGTTTCATTCCATGATCTTCTTGGCCTTCCCCCTTCTTTTCTTTTTGCCTGGTGAAACTCATCTTCTAAGATAATAAAATATGACTTTCACGATTTTTTGTTCGTTATACACATCAGTATATGAAACTTAATTTCGTTTCATGAACTTCCCAGTCTTTTTAGTCTTCTTGAGACTCTGAACTTTCATTCCATGACTTTCTTCGTTTGCCTCTTTTGTTGCCGCTGAAATATTTTCTTTCAATTTTCATATGCCTAAACCATAACAAGTTTCTTTTTAACTGATCCAATAAAGACCAAATATAATTCGGTTCTTTTTTTGATACGTAGATGTTTCTTATAAGTATCATTTTTGTAGTCACATAATAACAAAAATTAATTTGAATTTTCTATGGTATAAGTTTTACAAGAAAATAGGTTTTAATAAAACTTAAAAAATAAATTAGGTTTAATAATGAAATCGAAAACTATTTAACGGAAATATTCTTAGAACTCTTAAATTTAAGCCAACCTAATTCCTAAGAATTTTGTTTCACAAACGAAACTATTAAAAAAAAAACTACAGATTTTAATCTGATGTCAATCATAATTCACAGATGATTCATAGTTTCTGTATTAAGAATTAATTTAAATTTTGATGATAATATGATTAAAACAAAAACAATACAATCACTTTCTAATTATGGGTAACACTGCGAAATTTATCTAAAATATAATCTAAACGCTAGAGTACACATTTTAGAATCCTAAACATTAGCAGATAAAACAAAACGAAAATCTAGTATTTTTCTCAATTTTCCTTTTGATTCAATTTGCCCCAAAATGAAATGTTTCAGTATTCAGAAGAAGAAAAATTAATAAAGAGAACGTGCAACCTTGCATAATTCAAACTTCAAATAGAATGTTGGGCGGGGAGGCTTTAACATGTATGTACAATAAAAAAAATCACATAGATAGCAACACCAGGTTTGCAGTTAGGCGAGGGAGTGCATGCTAACGGTCACGTATACATTAATTTTTTTAATTCTAATTGACGCTTGAAAATTGCCTTGTGATTCTAAAACATTCACAATTATACACGATATCATAACTCCAGATAAGGTACTGTTCTTTAGTCTTCGACAGACTTAATGTGCAACGCACTGCTCTGGCCACGAGACGTGCGTACTCTCATCCAGTAAGTACTACTAATACGCAAGTTTTATTTAGATTAGTCTTTGATAACACAATTTATTGCTTTCCGCTTTGTTGGTGTGATTTTCGATTAGTTCCGTGAACCGCGACGACTTTTGGACTGCGGTTAAAAACTTTTATCCAAACAATTTTAAGATGCACCTACCTACATTTTATTTTATTTTATTTTTTTTATGAAAATTTGCTGAACACATCTCGATCATAAAAAATAATTTCGTGAACGATAAAACGTGATTTAGTGTGGAGGTCAGTGACAAACCGTGCGAAGTGCAAGTTCACATTATGTTTGCGTTTCGCAAGCAACAGTAAGTTACGAGCTTTATTTGGTAAGAAGATAAGGACGTGTCAATACGTGTACGTAATCTAAAGCAAATATCACCTCGTTACATTTTCCTCTCGGATAGTTTTAAGCTCTTTTATAAGAACAAATTAGTTTACTCCAAATGACTTTGCGCGCTTTAAATCAAACTTGATGAATATGAAGTTTATTGAATAAACAACTTACGCGGAGGTGATGATGAGATTTGCTTTATTAACAGGGGGAGTTCATGTTCATCGTCACGTATACACTACACTTGCGAATTACATGTTGGTATTTAAGCTAAAGGAACATGCGAGGTCACATAAATACGAATAGTGCCAAGTCAATATTTGCGAAGAACCACAACGCGAAATCAGCTTTGATCCACATTTTCTTGAGAAAAAACTGTTATGAATCTAACAAAACTTGTTTTGGATTTGTTTATACAAATGAAAATAAAATATTAAATCCAATTTAGTTTCATTAAGGAAATGCTATTAGGAATCAAGCAAGGTTTGGCCTGGTTGTTTTGAATTTATTGGATTTATTTTTTCCAATCGATTCCTTTGCACAGGAAAAGAAAATATTAAATTATCCAAGTAAGTTTCGTTGGGAAAAAAACTAGTATGGATCAAGCAAGTTGTTTGGACTTATTCGAATTGTTTTTTCTTATGGATTCCTTTGTAAAAATAAAATAAAATATTAAATCATATAATCGAATTCAAGACAAGAAGAAAAGCAAATATGTATGACAAAAATAATCTTCTCCTTATTTCTAAATTGAAGATCAAAGATTATAAACTCCCCAAAAGTTTCCCTTATAAACAACCAATTATATTTTTGCTTTCGATAAAGAAAGGACTTTCATTTATCCTTATTATTAAAAATTTTGAGGAATTTTTATTACAAAGTTCGTTATGAAATTCATCGTTTTTGATTTCGTTTTTTTTTCTTGCTTTTGAAAAGAAGAATATGAAAGACAAAACATGAAACGTTTTGATTGTTTCCTCTTGGAACGACATCTATGTCCGATTATTTTTATTTTCTTGGCTTTCAATGAAAAAAGAATACGTGACCATCAGTCTTTTGTCACACAATGTTCGTTTTTGTTTTGCTTGCATTGAATAAAGAAAAAATGCAAAAGACGTTTGTTCTTAATTAAACTTTGTTGTAATTTCCGCAACAGAATAATATTATTACTAATAAAATAGATAATATTAAGATAAAGTTCAAATACAAATAAAATAAAGAGAAAGCAAAAAACCTCTTCTAATCGATTAATCTGATTGTAAATAATAGATCTGCTCTCTTCAAAATAAACTGCTCTTCAGAGTAAACAGTTTTATTGATCAAAAACTTCTGAAAAATCAGTGGTTCCAAAGATACTCACAGTCGAAAATTTATTCGTAAAAAATACTTGAGATAAACATGAATTAGATTTTTATCACTATTTGTAGCATAGTATTTCAACTTAAACTGTTGCTTTAAATATCTGTATTACAGTTTTTATTACCAAATCATTTAATAAATAGTAATCAGTCGTTTGAGTTTGAAGGGCAAGAAACGGATTTTCGGTGCTTGTCATGCAGTTATCATACTTTTTATACTAATTTAAAACAATCTTTCTTTACTCGTGTTACGACAAAATTTAAAAATTTTGAGTATTCATTGTCGGTATTTGTGAAACCTCATCGTGATAATTAAAATATGCGAGTGCGATAAAGTAACTTTATCACACGAGTGCAAAAAAGAGCACTAATCTTAAAATTAGCTTTTTATTAACGAAACAGCTAATTACTTATTACTCTTGCAGGCATGTGGTGGATGATGTTGTTGGTAATGGCGCTGGCGGATGTCAACGGAAGCTTGCAAACTCCACTTTCATGTGAAGAAGCCAGATTTAAATGCGCCCAAAGGGACGGCTGCGGCCTAGCTTTGCAGAACTACTTCACAGGCTGCTCCGCAGTCCTCCAAGGATATCAGGAATCCTACTGTCCGGAAGTATGTCAGCATTCACTCATCGCGCTCACGTCAACAGAGGAAGGAAAAGAGCTGATGCGAGTAAGTACTCACAAACAAATTTAGTATTTTCGGCGGTTGTAAAACTGATTTTATTACTTGTTTCCAGTTAGCAACAAATTACGTTGTTATATAACACTCGCTAATAAAACCTAATCGTAAAGAAAAAATTCAGACATAAAACAAGACCGGGTCGTATAATTTATGACTTTCGCCGGGTATTATCATCGCAAAGTATATGACCGGATTTAAAATAAATAAATAAATAAATTGAGCGCCGCGATAACTCGTAAAGAGTTACTTCAAAGAACATTCTTTCGCGATGTTACTGGCGCATTAATATTGTAAATGTGTTCGTTAAATTGATGTATTTTTCAAAGGAAAAAATATCTCTGCAATTTTTGCCCTCACTTTGAACTAAATATAAGTAATTTGAACGTAACGTTTTTGCCAATAAAATTTTTGTCGACGAACGTGCACTCCAACAACGATAATATTGAATTTTATTTGTCTTGGAAGTGAAACGAAAAAATTAAACAAATACATAGTTTTGACTTAAATTGTAAACACTTCAATCACTAATTCTCCTGTAAATTGAAGTGTTGAGCTCTGCTGTAATTAAATGAAGTGACCTACTTTGACTATCTTTAACCTCTCAAGTTTTTGTTCTTTAATCGTAAGTTTCCACATAATTTATTGTGAGTCAGACAACGCCCCCAACTTTGATTTTCCTTTTTGAGGTAACTCTTTCGAACCGGAAATGATTAGAATGTCATTAACGGTAAATATAGCCGATAAGTTTTATGTATAGATCGTGTCGTGTGTGTTACTATTCTAATTTTATCACCGTCTTGACCTTTCGATTGGCACTGGCAAGTACACGTAAATACTTAGCGTAAACGAGATGACACGATAAGTGTGAAACCAGCTTGATTAATTCACAAAGTTATTATGTGGTTTCACTTCTTGATAAGGAACACGAATCGATATGTTTACGTAAAATAATCACATTTTTTTATTTAAATTATGTTACTGTACAGGCTGTTACAAATTCGAGGCTCACCATTGGGATCTCGGAAACGGTAAGAGATACGAAGTCGGTTAAATCGGGGCAAAGTTGCGTATTTTGGTGCTCAGTAGTAATCCGTTCTGAAAAATCTTCTACGATTTGTAGTTTTTGAAATGTTCCCAAAAAACCGAAAAACGAAATTTTCTTTTTTATTTTTTTCTGAAGTTATTATTGCAGGAATCTTAACAAAATTAACACATTCTACAGGCACTTTTTTAAGCTCTTTACGATGATATTATTAGATTTTACTTAAAACGTTTCGTCTCGTTCTGATCATCATCAACTTCATTTTTTCTTATGGGCGCTACATTGGGTTTTAATACCAATGAATAGATCTATTTTTTCTGATGCTTTTCCATATATCACACATCCCTATTTAATAATTTGAAACAGCTGGAAATGCAAGAAATTGTTGAAAATAACACTGCAACGAAAAACATGGTATGCAATGAAAACAAAAACCAAAAAAAGTTTGATACACCTTCGGAGTTTTATTTCGTTTATCATAAAAACAGATTTTTGAAAAAATTTTAGATATAAAAATGAAGGATGTGAATCCAAGAAAGACGTAGACTTTTAAAACGTATTGTGCTGACAGCAACAATTTAGTAATAGCAAGAGAAATTTACTTCCAACAATGACGATGACGCCTTACTTTCGTAATTAAATTATACATTTTTATGATTAAAGCAAGAAAGCATTACAAGAAATTATGTCTTTAAAAATCTCTCATTCTTGTAAATTTAAAAATGTATTGTGCTAACAACAATTTACTAATAGCAAGATAAATTTGCTTCCAATAATACCCAGAAAGATGCCATCCACACAGAACAATATTATTAAGTTAGATAGAAACATTGCACTTTATGGATATTTTCATAAAACTCGAAGGACTTGTCGAGATCGCCTTAATGATGATGATAATGAAGAATCATTAGAAGAGGTAATTTATAGTTATTTATAAAATGTTTAAAAATGTGAGACTGCAAGAAAGAATGTTTCCTCGAGCAGTAACATCTTTTAAGATACGAGTTTTCTAAAGACATGCGCATAATTTAATTTGATATTTTCTAGCTTTTTAATAATAATAATAATGTATAATTTAATTACAAATCTAATCAACTATTGTTTCGTAGTTGTCTTTCTGGATATTGTTGGAAGGAAATTTCGCTCGTTATTACTGAATTGTTGTTGTTAAGACCACAATAAATTTTTTAATTTACGTCTTTCTTGGATTCATAACATTCATTTTTAGATCTAAAATTTTTACTAAAATCAGCTTTTGTGATATATGAAATAAAACTCCGAAGGTATATCAAACTTTTCTGGTTTTAGTTTTCACTGCATACCATGTTTTTCTTTGCAGTGTTATTTTCAACAATTTCTTGCATTTCCAGCTGTTTCAAATTATTAAATAGGGATGTGTGATATATGGAAAAGCATCAGAAAAAATAGATCTATTCAATGGTATTAAAACTCAATGTAGCGCCCATAAGAAAAAATGAAGTTGATGATGGTCAGAACGAGATGAAACGTTTTAAGTAAAATCTAATAATATCATCGTAAAGAGCTTAAAAAAGTGCCTGTAGAATGTGTTAATTTTGTTAAGATCTCTGCAATAATAACTTCAGAAAAAAATAAAAAAGAAAATTTCGTTTTTCGGTTGTTTGGGAATATTTCAAAAACTACAAATCGTAGAAGATTTTTCAGAACGGATTACTACTGAGCACCAAAATACGCAACTTTGCCCCAATTTAACCGACTTAGTATCTCTTACCGTTTCCGAGATCCCAATGGTGAGCCTCGAATTTGTAACAGCCTGTATAGTGAAAGCTCCATAAGCGCAAGTCTTGCGATTCAAGAAATGTATAATCCAGAAATACATTAAAATATCTATAATTTAAAGTCTGAGTAATTTTAGTAGATTTTGTTCGACACAATTTTTTGATACACTAGTTTGGCAACCCTGTCTGTGAGAAAGAATCATTAATCTTGACAGACACACATTCGTACAGTATGGTAGATAACTAGGTTCCACTGTATATACTTTTTTATACCGCAAATACCTTGCATATGCATAACACAGTTTTTTTATAAATTATTGACTTTCTAAGTTAGTCTTAAAGATGCTACAGAAGAGTACGAAATTATAAAGTGACTATTGCTCTTTCAAAAACATGGCTGTAAACACTAGCCTAAGCCAAACTCTAGTGATTATCGATAAGATAAGGTTTATATAATGCAATCTGATTTTTACGTATTTAGATTTATTATTTTTTAATAACTTTATCATTATCAGTAAAGTAATAATAATCGTCAAGAAGGTCACAGTTCATTTCAGGTATTTACAAAATGACTAAACTCTTCAAATTGCAAAAGCAAAAGATCGATAGCTGTTGTAAATTATTACATTACATTATTTTATTTTTTTTTTATATTTTTTAAAAACACAGGCAGTATTTATTTAAATAATTAAAGTTTCAATTGGCAAAAATGTATCATCCAATTAACGAAGTGTGTTACACACTTGTTATTTGTACATACTACTCAAACATACTCAAAAGGCCACAGGAAATGTTGATGGAAGGTTATATTTGCTGGACTGATTATAACAAGGAAGTAAAGTGTAAACAGGTTAACTTTTATCATTTAGAAAATTGTTGGTAATTTTTTAAATACTCCCGTGTCCAAACATTTAAAGTAATGTACAAAATCAATCTCTTAAATTGTTATATGTACAATGTTGCAAATACAGCTAGTAGTTAAATTTTTTATTTGAGTTGGGTTAAATTTAAAAAATATGTGACTTTTGCCCCATAGATTTTATATTAAGATCATTGGGAAATAAATGACTAACTCGAGATTTAATTAATCTCACATTCTGAATGCGATGCGATCGTAAAAAAATAGAAACCAAACAGTCATTTTTATTTGTCGACATTACTAAATGGGGAGGGTTATGAAATAATTCTAATTTAACTAACCACTTGGAAGTATAAAAAAATGATGGCAATTTGAACCGTTTCTATGAATGTCAAACTTATTAAATAATTCAGAAATTAAGAGAAGAGTTTAGTTTAGTTCGCAGTGTTTTTGTTACCCATAAATCAATTCTTTTGTTAATCTCATCCCTCGAAGTTCTTGCGAAGTTTAACTAATAAGTTTTTCTTTTCTGTTTTTTCAGTGTACGTGCAGTGATAAATTCTGTGAAGATTCAAAAAACCGCGTGGAAATCTGCAGAGATCAAGTGTTGTACGCCAATCGTAATGAAACCGTTCTCTCTTGCAACGTGGCTCGCATGATTTGTGCAGCGGATGCTTCTTGCTCCACGGCTTTCGATTATTACACCCACTTGTGTAGGTCCATGTTCCACGGGAAGAAGTGCACCCATAAATGTCGAAATTCGATACGGATCCTTGAACGTCAAGAAAAATCTGCCAAACTGAAGACGTGCACGTGTGATGGCCGAGACAAGAACGATTGCGAGAAAATACGTAACAACATGAAGTGGTTGTGTAAGGAGCATTCGATTTTTGGTGGAGGCACCACGGAAACCAGCAATGTGATCCCGCGGATTGCCCAAAAAGATAGTTCGGCGAGTACGCTCGGTTTCTGCACGAGTTTACTGTTCGCAGTACTGTGGACTTTGACGTGATGCTAGTGTTAATTCAGTTAAGTAGAATCTACCTCATCCCACCTGACAGTATTGAATTTTAAATTTATTTAACGCACATTTTTTACCAAAGCGACGGGTTTTCTTTGATAATAATAGTTCCTAAGGCAGTTTTTACCACGCACGACGCTATACTAATTCCCTATTTAATAGCGAATTAAAGAAATTATTAGCAGGGGGACGAACGAACAAGCTTTAAATTAGAAAGTTTTTTTTTGTTAATAAATTTAGGGCCCCTGTGAAATTACTTTTACCATTTATTACGTGTGTAAATACGGTCCGTTACGAGCGTAAGCGAACGTGCATTTTCAACTTTTCGTCTTAATGTAAATACTTAATTATTAAAGATTAAACTAACATAATGTAGGCAAAATTCTTTTTTTTTTTAATAAATAAATAGCGTAAATTTATTTTAGTAATGGATTTGTTAAATAACGAAAACTATTTACTACTACGCCTTCTTAAAAAATCTTTTAATTATCCGTATAGAATTCTTCTAGAATCGTCCTGTTGATTCTTACTCTTACAATTTTTGAAGAAAACACCCATTTGGGCTAAGAGACCGAAGATTACGTTAACGACGTAGTTTAAATTAAAATTTAAATATTTTATAAGAACCTTTTCTTGTATTTAATGATATCGCAGCTGCGCCTTTAATTAAAAGCGAATGCGTTCTAACTGTTCGCGACGTTATTTAACAAATTCCGCAGGTGAGGAAACTTCATAAACGTAAATTCTGAGTGGAAACCAAAGAGGTGCTTGCCGCTGTATATTGCTTTTAATTTATTGTCGCTTTATACAGAACATGCACTTCGCTAATCAACTCGATCAGTGTTTATTGGGCCGGTTCGGTTTTGCGAGCCGAACCTTAGTGTCAATTATACAGTATGTGACGTGTACAAATTGTTGTCTCATTGTAAGGATGTGTAAATACTTTATTTATGTATTATTATTATTATTTTTATGTTTCGGGTTACGTCTTGTTTGTATATTGTATGTAGATTTATTAATTTAAATTGTCGATGTGTATGGTCTTCGTAATAAAAAAAAGAGAGAGCGAGAGTTGAAGTTGCTTTTTAATTTTCTCCTGCATATTCCAAATCGTTAACTAAAGTTGAAGAAGGTGGATGAGCTGCAACTTTCGTGATCTTTTATGATCGACTGCGGTTCGGGCGTTCGTATTTGAATAGTCCGAGCAAACCACAAATATGTACCTAAAATGGTCGAGGTTTAATCGCTAATAAATAAATTATAAAAGAGAATATTCATGTCTCTAAATTATTTTGTACAAACGAAATATTTTTATGTCCTTTTGTATTAAAAAAAAAAATATGGACATATCAGTACAAGTAATTACGTCCGTCTGTGCTACATCTAATGGATAGTTTAGAGCTAAATTTTATTGTCTATTAAAGATTAAAACTAAATTTAAAATAACTATAAAAATAAAATATGTTGATAGCCAATAGACGTCAATGGAATTTATTTTTAAATGTTACTCGAATATATGCGATTAATATGTACCTTCCTCGTGATTTAATTTAGTAAGTAATTTATGTCCAGCAACATAGATCCAACATTATGATGTTTAAAACTAATTTAAGACAAAAATCGCTTATCCTAAATTGATTCATCGCAGTAAAAAATTGCAAACATAGTCTACATCGAAGTAGTGACGTTAAATTTTTGAAAGTTATCGATTACTTAAAGATATTATGCTGTCCTAAAAGCAGGCAGACATTTTTTTTTAATTTGAACGCAAGCGAAGTTATTTATTAGGAATTAAATATAAAATAAAATTCAAAAATTAAAATGACAACAAAGGGGCTCAAAATACCATCAAATGAGACCAAGTTTGCTGGAGTCTAGTGCCGAGTTAGCTAGCCACTCGATTCAGTTGAAGTCTCTTGGACATTTCAGGCTCAGTGCATACGGAGAGTGAGAAGATTACTTACGTCCCTGCAAAATAAAATATGACTTTAGAATTTTAAATATATACACTTTGAATTAAATCAAGCAGCCATCCGCCTCTCTTTACGTCACAATCCAAAGAGATTGAGATATTTGTTTAAAAATGTCTATATATTCCCTATATTCCTATCGTTCTAAAAGTATTCCACTGGAATTTATATTTAAATCATTTTTATTCTTTGTATAATCTGTTTATTTGTAGCATCAGATTTAAGAGAGCAATTTGTTTTTTTTTTATATTTAGGTGTATGAATTTTACTTATTTATTGCATTTTTTTTTCTCGTTTCTCGTCAGACCAGTTCCTTTTGTGCTGCCTCCTTTTTGCTAGTGTAAGTTAAAGCTACGATTTCGTTAAAATTTGTTAACACGAATTAAAACAATAACTCCTAGACAAGCCTTCGAGTTTGAAATAGCATATAAATAAGAAAAATGTAATGTTAAAAAACACAGAAGCAAATAAATTGGAGATAAAGCTGCAATTCAGACCCATAGTATCCTCTTCTTGTGGTCTTTTGCTTTGGGTCCCTCCAGATATAGTTAAGTACTTATTTGTATCAACATTTTCTTGGCTTTCCTTCCTTTCATCTTCAGCCTTGTTATTCTTCTTGGATGCCCTGACCACCTTCCCCTTGTAACTTCTACAACTTATCTACTTTATTAATTCCTGGTTTGTACTTTTATCTCGATTTCTTTCTCCATTAATCCTTCTTACCTTCAATCTTATTTCCGTATAGTTGCCTTAATTATCAGTCTTTAAAGCATCTCGATAAAATCTAACGGTTTCATGCATTTAGCTGAAAATTTTACGTCCTTTCAGTCAGATAGACGTTTCAGCAATTTCTTTTACGGCTGCATAAACGTCGAGAACCGTTTAAATTCCGGCGATAACGTGTGAGAAGTGACTCCCAAGTGTGCGTTTCGAAAGGAATCGATCTATTTTTCATCCGCGAGCAACTTTGATTTGAAACCGTGAAAGTAACGGCCTCCATTTCGCAACCAAAGAGGCGAACAATGAACCGACGACCACAAATGACTTTCCTTCGGCGCAGATTGGTATCACACGTTTTGAAATTGTCCCTCTCGAAAGCGAACGTAATTACGACCGTATTACACGTTTTGGTCCGTTCGAGGAGCACGTGCGAGATTGTCGGTCGGGTTTCCTGTTATGAAACTCTCTTTGTGTCTTTTATTTTTCCTGGACTTGGAGCTTATATTTTCCGTGTATAATGCCCGGTTTAATTGGTCGCGGACCACCGTAGAAGCGGGACCGAGTGAGATTAAGATTAAAACGCTTAATAGACAAATCAATTATTGAAGGAGTAAACACGCTACCATGTTTACAGAGATTATTTTGTTCAAATTTTATTTTTTTGTTGGCATAGTGAGATCAGGTAAATAACGCAGAGTATTCCATTCACAACGCCCACGTTTTTACCAGGAAGAAAAAAGGATAGTTTTATAAAATTACATGGAGCTTTTTTGTAGTTAAAGAACGTTTCGTTCTTAAATTCTTGACGTCTCATCAAGGAAGAATTTGTCACAAAACTTCACAAACGCTTTGCAATTATCTGAGGTATATTATGACATAATGAGTTTAAATAAATTATTTAGTTTGTAAAAGTGACACAAACCTGTACTATTATTAGTCCATTGAAAAACGATTCCGGATTCGTTTCGAGAAACCCAGAAAAGGATCGACACGTGACATTGTTTCCTGACATCTAGAAAACCGGTACACGAATGCTCTTTCTGGAACACTCAACAATTACAGACTTTGTAAGTTTGGTGACTTTTTCACCTTTTAAAAATTTAGCTTCCGAGAAAACCAACACGTCCCCTATTATTAAATAGTTTTTGTGTGGCAATAAACGAACTCAAATTACAACAAGGAATAGAGTAATAAGCAGTCGGATATTTTTAAGCGATATCTTTGTTCTCAGAACTCATGCGAATGTGATATGGTATACGAGTAGAATAAAATCCGATCGTTAATTACCAACCAATTAAATAGAAACGTCTTAGTTATGGCTCGGTTTTCTTAATAATTGGAAACGCCTATCTAATTTTGAAATAGTCTAGATAAACGTAAATGTCACCGAGCAAATTTATAACGAGCTCGGAGTGCTTCTAATTAAGGAATTGGATCAGAATAGAAAGTGCATTCCTGCATTTTTGTCCTTTCTTTTTCGAAGCACGCAGTGATGACTTTTGTGTCAGCAATTATTTGTTAATTGAGCAATAAATTGTGCAGTTGCCCTAATAAAAGATGAAAGCAAAAATGTACTGGATTTTATTTTTTGTGTCTGCCTAGTCTAATTATTTAATTACATTTTTTCATAAGTATGAAAAGTGAAAACAGCTTGCATTCGTTTGCATAATGAACATCCTTTATTCATTACAAACCCAATTACCATCATCTTTCAAAATTCACTTAGAATTAAAACAGAACGAGGGCTTTAATGAAGATATATGTGTATTTTGTCTTGATACATTTGAGTTAAACATTTCATATTCTAATTCGAACTACTATAGAACAGCATTCAGTTGAACCTCTCTGAAAAGAGACACTTACTTCTGTTTTACTATACCTAGACCGTCCTCAGAGGTGAAAACTGTAAAAGAAATAGAAATAATAATTGCTAGATAATTACCTTTTGTTCTGTCATATGGTAATTAGTTTTTTTTTAGTCATTTTTGTAATGCAATTAAAATAAAGAAATAAATTGATGTGTGGGGTCACTTTGAAGCTAAAGCCTGAATCGCTTGTGAAATCAAAGATTGGTGTAATTGAGCCGGCGGTTTGTTTAAAACTAATTATGTAAATGAGTTTGGCGATTGGTGGTTGCGGTGAGGAGTAATTTCATCCGGAAATTATGATGGTTTTGAGTAAAGTTAGTTCCAGTTGCATCTAACGTGGTAGTAGTAAGCTTTACAGCTGAGTGGTGTGCACATGGCAAGCGCAAGCTGCGAGGCAGGGCCGACGATAAAAAGACCTAGGTAGGAGTACCCCGTGCGGGGTCCGGGGGCCGAACGCCACACACGACGGCGGCCACACCGAGGACCACCCAGCGTGGTCCCCGCGGCAGTCGAGGGCGCCCTGCACAACCAACTTCAAGGAATCGCGAATATTGTAATCAGTGCGTCAGATACCAGATCGCTACTCAATGGGCCACCCCTCCACGATCAGCTGCTCGCTTGAGCCCCATCATGGGGACCTTGAGTAAAACGTAGAGTATCCTTGCGGTTTCGGGATGTGTGTAAAACTAGTAACTCACTACTGCGCAGGTTCTTGCCTTGTTGCTCCTTCACCGATTTTAGAATCGCGTAATCAATTTTATCGTACGTGAATCAAACCATCGACGCTACTACGTTTACAGTGTGCTCCTATTGTAACGGCTCGCCCACAAAAGACACTTCCTGGTATTTTTTGCTCCAGATTATTTAGGTCACCGAACAGTATGTATTAAAATAAAAAAAGAAATAAGTGTTTGAATTAAAACATTATAAAGACACTGCTTAATTGATTATGTAACAATCAATTAATTAATCAATTCAATTAAGTGAACATATTTTATTAATTGAGATACAAATATTAAACGCATATGAAGTATTTTTAATAATAATTAATAATTAATAAACAAAATTGATTGCACTCACAAGCGTTTGTTGGATTTTTCGATTTAATTAATATTAATATATCGTTGATCAAAACTGTTAATAAAATAAATTGTTCAATCAATTAAGTTATATTTCATTCATTAAATTACAATTAATCGACAATTATTTAATCATGTATAACCGCGACAAAAATTGTTGTTCAACCAACATTTTTTTATCGCAGACACAAACATAAAAGAAATAATTAATTGAATGTCTTTAATGAGGCAAAAATTAAAAAAAAAAAAACTTACAATAATAAAAATAGCTGTTCTTTAACTAACGATTGACAAAAAAACAAGGACCTAAGGTGTTACCTTGAGGTGATTCCAAAAGCATTTTATAGTGTTTAACCTTTTTTTTCAATGATCCGATCCTATCTCTTGAGTAGGAACTTTTCAAAAGGCTTCAATAAGAAAAGGACCTTTTTTCGATACCGTGTTTGTGTCCTCGAGCCATTCGTCTGTCTGATTCTGCATTTATGTAAATCGGTTTGGAGTAATAACTAAACTTAACTAAGCTTTCCTTGGCAACTACTTTAATATCTCTCGTCATTATTTTTAATTTCGTTATTTACCTGTATTTGTAGTAGGTGTGATAATTTCACTCTCTTCATTTTTCTTCCTTTTCATTACGCGTTTGTTCTCTACAATTTCCTTGTTCGTTGTTTTTTGCTAAATTATCAACGATTTTTCTGTATTTTTATCTTTTTAGTTATCTTCTAAAAACAGTAGTCCATACACAGATAAAAATGCGGTGTTAGATTTAACACAGTTTTAACTCTTTTGGGTGTTCCCTCGCATCCATTTGCACAAGTAGTTAATCACGAAGAAGTTAAAATTTCAAGGAGTGAAAGTAACATCGAAAAGGAAATAAAGGTGTTAGTTTGACTACACAAAGGTGTTGAAATTATTCTTTCAAGGAATTGCAGTTATACTTTAATACTAAAATTACTCTTTGCGGGTGTTACAATTACACTTTTTTTTCTCTTTAACTACCAATAAGTGCTATATTTTCATTTTTAGGTGAGAATGTAACACATAAAAGTATAGCAGAATGCTTTTGGAACTTTTTAACACCGCTTTGTTGTTGGAATAATATTTTTTCTCCTAAAATGAGTTACATGTTCACCGGTTCGGAAACATTTCAACACACAAATATGTTAAATTTATCTTCAGCACCGTAAAAGTGTAATATTTCTCCGTTTTGTATATTCAAAATTTTTAACTACTATACAAGTAGTTAAAAATAAACATCAAAAAGAGTTACTTTGACAAAATAAAAGAATGGTTTTCACTACATCAGGAGAAATTTTCATTCTTTTGGTAGAACGTTTAACTACTTACTCCTTAAACTCCGCAAAATTTTTATCTGTATACTGTTAAGTTCCTTTCGGTGACTCATTTTATTTATTTTTTTAAATCTCCTTTAAAACCTCCTCAGTAGTAT
The DNA here is from genome assembly GCA_033060865.1 of Dorcus hopei. Lineage (NCBI taxonomy): Eukaryota > Metazoa > Arthropoda > Insecta > Coleoptera > Lucanidae > Dorcus > Dorcus hopei. The sequence goes on from CM065426.1 coordinate 38,838,168, forward strand.
GAGATAATTCATTTTATTCCTGTCCTACGGGACTCTGAATTGGAACCATCTCATTCCTGCTTTCCCATTTTTGATTCCAATTTCTCTAGAATAATTTTCAAAAGTTTTTTCGCCTATCTTCATTCTTCAGTGGTACCATTAAGTTCTTCAGCAAGGATTTTCCTCACCTTTTGATAAAACCCAATAGAATACATTTCTAATTTAAAAAATACATAATTGTTTGTCATTTCTTTATTGTAATTTTCTTTTGAGACGTACAAGCTTTATTTTAAAAATACATATTCAACAATGCTTCTTTTATTTTTAGTTTTAAATCCTCAGACGTCCTTCTTTCTCACAAACAAGCTGAAATCCTTATTAATCGCCGAACGGTAGCCGAATATAATGGCCAGCTGTCGCTGCGCCGTAAAAATGCCCGCAAAGGAACCATGTGCGTTGGAAATTTTATTATAATAGATAAAGCCGACCATAAATTACCTTGCGCAATCCAAAGCCGGCTGAGATTTCACGCCGCGGAATTAAGTCCTGCCAGGGATCCTTCCCGGATAATAGACGGCGACCGAGGCTCCAACATATGGCGAGATGTCTCAATTGTGTTGCCAAATTCGGGCCGAAATTGCGTTTTCGTCTTCAAGGTGCAACTGGTGCGGCGCCAAGTCGATACTTAAGTTATTATTGTCGTCTGCGCCATGGAAGAACGTCTTCGCCTCACCCGGATGTTGTTTGTTAACAATGGCAGAGAAAAATTAGGGTTCGAGTTCTCAATAAGAACCTAAATGAGACGGCGGCTAATGAAATTAGGACATCAGGTAATTGATGAGACTCTAACTTTGAAATGCTGTTTAACTTACAAATAATAAGAAATAAATTCGTTACTCTTTACTCTGTGTCGAACCACCGCACTTCCCCTTGACATCAATAATCACCAGAATTTAATTACCCCTTGAGTTTATTTAAACATCCGTTCTTAAAAATAAACGGCCGCTGCACTAATTAAGTTTTAATATCCATTCATGTTATAAAATCTTTTTAAGGAAGTGACGCCATATGGCCCCTCTCCACCCACATAATTACGGTATGATGTTACTTTATAAATAACATCACCCCAAATAATGACGCCGTTTATTATCGTCCTACAAATGTTTACTCTCAAGCCTGTCTTCGTTTTATCTTGTAGGACGTGCCGAGGAAATTGCGGTGGTACATTATGGTAATTTATGGTGTTGCTCGTGTATTACACTCACAAATACGAATTTATTATGGTCTGCTTGCTTAAGAGGACCATATGATCGATCTATCCGGTCAAGCGGACAGGCTTATGGTTGATAGCAGGCCAAGAGTCGAGAGCCGTGCTTCATACGAAAAGTTACGAGTGTGTTAGCTTTTTACTGTCTTCTGCATATTTATTGGTCACATTTCAGGCTTAAGCTGAATGTGTTTTCTTTGAAACTAATCTCGTGAACGTGAGCGATCATTTTTTTGTATGTGCACGTCGGAGGTCTTGTAATACCTAACTTAATCTTGAAATTTTATGGAAAAGCACACGCTTTTATTTTTTCATTTTCTATATCTCCATTTTTGCAGAATCATGAAACTCAACATAATCGTTGATATAAAGCCGGTTCTGATTTTATTCTGTAAAAAGCTCTGCCCTGGTTTCACATTTCAAAACAGATACAAATGTTGAAGCATTCTTGTTACCCGTTAAGTTGCAATGAAATAAATTCCTCCTTGAAACAAATATTTATTTAAGCTCGTCGATTAACGAATAAAAAAATGAAAAGGACGAAAACAAATAGCCCCGATTGCCCGCAGTCGTGCAACAACCAATAACCCGTTCTCTTTAAACTCGCCGCTAAAGCGACAAATTTTGATCGCGCTCATCAATAACGTTCGGCTCGTTTATTTTTGCAGATTAGTTCGGTTTCGTTTTCATTCTGAACTCCTCGTGCATGAACCTCATTAAAACTAATGAAGATCCTTTATGGCATTTGGAACGGAACGGCTCTGATTGCTTGGAAATTCAAATGTATTTATAGGTGTAACTTAATTAGTAACTATTATCGAGCGATACTAATCAGATTTAACTTGCTTGAGCGTAATGATTTTGAACTAACGAGTTACTATAAATCATTGATACTATTTCTAGTGTTGTCGGCATGTAAACAAATCAAGGTTCGATTTTAACCCTTGCGGTACTCCATTTCGTTTTCCTGTATAGTAATTTGCTTACAATATCTGAATTTTTTTTTCTTTTAAATAATTGATGCGGTTTCAGAATATAAACATCATTCTGAGATGACGTTAATTAAGCAAACTACTTTTTCAACACCATCCATTACTCATGTAAATCAACACGTAGCAGACGTGTCCAACTGAGCCCACAATTTATTTTAGTCATGCAAATTACAATAAGAATCGCTAACAGTCCGTGTCTGCATTTATGCATTCGTCTTGCCGGGAGAGATAAGGGAGGGCGAAGGAATCACATAAATTAAAGCAGTAAAATACATTTGCCGCCAATTTTATCGTGCAGGTGTCGACTCGGAGCCTTGGCGAATAATAATAATAACAACACGGCGGAACCGTGTTTATTTTGAACACAATAAGCCAAAGAAGTCGGTCTTTCTCGTGTTGTTTTTTTGTGTCGCCGAATTTGCAATGCACAAACGCAGACCTAAACAATGTTTTATTTTCTGTATTGTGTGCAAATTTGACAAGATATAATGAGGCAATCAAAATGAAACATCACAAATATAGTTTAGCTTTGATAGAGTTTTAGCCCTTGGTACCACGTTAAGGTAAAAAGGGATTATCTGCGAAATAGATGAAAGTTCAAAGACTATATAGTATAGCATACGTCAAGCAACAAAAGATGTGAAATTTCGAAACTTCACTTTGGGTAAATCGTCAAAGCTAATAAAAAAATCAAGGAAAGTATGAAAACTGGAGGATCTAAAATAATTTAAAAAATGAAGAATGGTGACTTCGGTAGAATGAGAAGGAATGAGATGAAACATGAAGTTCTTTAATCGGAAATTTTGAAAACAAAATGAAACGATGAAATTCAGAAAGCAATAAAAAGCCAACTAATAAATAAATACGGGTTTGAGCTTTAAATAAATGAAAAACAACACAAGGAATTGAAAAAATCTTAAAGAAACTTATTCGTCAAACCTTATTAAATGAAAAATTAATAACTTGAAATAAAAAACAAAAGCTTTAGGAAGAAAATTCATAAATTTAAACTTAAGGTGAAATAAAGTGCCACATCTCTTTTAACAGAATAATCGCAAATTACTCTAATGAAAAGTCAGTTGATGATAATGAATGAGTTGTTTGAAATCAATTTATTTTTTTTCCAACTCTGGATTAAAAGATATCTAGTTGGGAGAATTAAAAAAAAGCTCAACTCAATTCCGCCCGATGACATTTTGTGGTTTTTTCTGTTGCGTTTTGTTTCACTGAAATAAGAGAAGCGTTATCTCTCTCTGCCAAAAAAAAAGCACTGAGAAACGCTTGTCCATTTGAAAGTCTTAAAGCTTCTACAATAAATAATACAGAATGTGTAAGAAAATAAAATATTTAGGTATATCGAAGCAAATGATTTGTTACCTACGAAAGAAATAGTAATTTTACACGATTTACGTGAAACGGGCACTAAATCAAATTAATTTGAAATATCGCCCCATAAAATCACATCTGATTAATGTGTGTTCCGAGTCCGAATCAGAAACCGATTTAAAAATACGATCGGCGAGCGGAAAGCTGAAAAAATTAGGGCGATAAATTTCTTTAATTATGCCATTCCGGGCCGCCGCGGTAGCACAGAGTTCGGCTTGCTTGATTAACAATAAATTAACAAACGCGGTATTTAACGAGGCTGAAAAAATGAAGAAGAGGAAATCGTCGGGCAATGCAAGCTGCAACTCATCTTCGATAATTCCAGCACGATATTTCGTGCTCTCTAATGAAGGCATCAAACCTCGGGCAGTCTGCTTAATGAACGGTCTCGGGTATACCGTTTTCGTAGAGGAACTCATCTAGAAAATGTCTGGCGGGAAGATTAGATAATTTCCTTAGGATGAACACACGATTTCGTAATTATGGAAATAGAAATGAAATTACATCTTTTATCAAAATTTTGTTCGTAAATTCTTTAATTAAATATCTCTTTTGTAGTTATTGTTATTTAAAGGAAAATGAAATTATCGAACCACCCAGGAATACATAAAAAATCTACCTTTACCATTTTTAATTTCACGTTTAAACGTCGTGTCGTTCGAATTAAATAACATTAATATCTGTATACTGTTGTATTGAGAGACGTGTGAAGCGGTCGGGACAATAATAAAATAAGTTATTTTACAGCATTAATCGATTAAAATAACATCAAAGAAGTCTTGTTCTACGCCAGCGCCACAAAAAAAACGTAATCCGACACAACTCTTCAGAGTTAACGCTCCACGGCGCTGAAAGCACTCAAGAGCACTGTTAATCGATTTGCCGCGCTTACTACAAGAACCCCCCGACAATCAAAACTTACTTCAGGACTTCCTCCAGGACGTGCGAAAAAAGCGCGTTAATTAAAGTGCTTATTGAGACGTGGTTCTTAAAAATTGACGGAGGAATGCGAAACGTAATGCTTTTTCTCAGTAAGACATCAATCGGCGCTTTAAGATGCCGATTGTATTGAAATCGAAATGGATTGAATTGTGAAAAAAAGGTGCGATCAAAAGAGAAACCGCATCATTGCTGATATTGCAAATTTCGTTGTTTGAATTCGATTTTTTTAAGAAACTAGACAAAGTTGTGGATGATCGGTAAATTGAGAAGTGAATAGATTCAAGATTGAAATGGCAAGTTAAACATAATAATTGATTAAAGTAAAACAAAAGGAAACTCGTCATTAACCGCAAGATCCAATTAATGAATTATTTGTTATACAAAATGTGTTTATAATGAACGAGAAAATGGTTACTGCGTCTGTTTATAAAGGCTAAAAGATATTTACCGAAGTATTAACACACTCAACTGATCACTTGTATAAACAAACTTGCGGAGCTATCTTAAATAAATATTTTACTAAGCAAATATTACCTGCTACTGGTATACTTAGTGGTGGATTAGAAAACTGAAGACATCATTCTTGCGCCTCCCTTGTTTTTGTTATCGTAGTTCGTGTTATTTTAGCACTTACGTGTTCGAACTGACACGCTTTGTGCGTTCTAAATTCTTTTTCATATTTGGATGTTCATGTAGATTGTATGGAAATTTCTCGTGTTACTTCAAAACTTAATGTTTCAATTTACCTATTATTCTAAAATAAATAAATTCTTAAGAAATTTCTGAATGTGACACCCACACAAACACATTATCAAGAATAAACGAAACGTTTCTATTTGTATGTTTGCGTTGCGTACTCAGTTTTAATTTCCAATATAAATTTTAAACGCCGTGGTTCTGTAAGCGTGACACACAAATAAGTATGTATGTACAGTACAGGAACCTACGAGAAGCAGAACAGAGGGGAAAGTACCGGTCCCGCCTCAGGCATAACCACCTGTCTCCGTGATGTCTTAATTTCGTTACTAAAAAAAACGTCGCTGCTTATGAACACGAGGAATTCGAGCATCTTCTCTGAATTGCCGTCGAGAAAACGCAATGTAATTAATTTCATTGGCGACGACCGGAGTCTTGCGGTTTAACCCGGAGGTTTTATTTCGCTCCATAAAACGCCGACGGAAATTGGAGTTCTTATCATTGAGTTTACACCTTTAGTCACCCACATTCTTCCCACGTGGAGTGCATTTCGTTTTAGTCCTATACACGTGCTACATGTGTAGCCTAAAATAACGCATTATAAGCTCTTAAAATTTGTAATCTGAAAGCTGTAGGCTAAAATTGAAAAGCTAAAAATATACGCGCCGATTCCTTTTTCTTTTCTCTATTCTTTTTTGGTTCTGTTTTATTTCTGGTGCGCTATGTGCAATTTACTTCAACACTGATTTATACATACATGCGAGCTCCTACCTATTCAGTTTTGTCCTTTTTTTTTTATTTTATTTCTGCGAAAAATTACGCGAAAATTATTCTGAAACAGAATTCTTTTATACTTAAGTCGAGTTTTCTTTCTTCTGTTTCTATTGTATTAGCTTGCGCTTTCATCATAATGTCTTTTAAGTTTTTCCTTATTTCTTTGAAATACAAATGATTTTGTTTGTAAATCATTATTGTTATGTAATTAAAGTAGGCTCTTGTCTAATGAACATTCGTGTAACAAATTCGTTTTAATCTTTTAACGGACACTTTAAAAATCGCGCAATCTTTCAACGTTTCACTATCAAGCAAAAATAAAGTTATTTTTCACTACTGACTAAGTTATCAATTGACACTTAAAGTGTGTGTTAAAAGATTTTAAAAAATTGTTATACAGTTTATTATAACGTTAGAATGTTCTTGTCATGGCACTCCATTTTGTCACTTTCTGCAACATTGAAATGTTCTTCATCCGATGAAGCATTAACTTCTTCTGCGTTACAAGCTGCAAAAGTATCAATTGTTTTGTGTTCAAAAATCAAATTTTCATCAATATTTACAAAACCCATCATTTTTGCGGCGATTATTCAGGATCAAAAACTCAATTTTCTTCTACTACTTGCACTTCAAACCCTGCTCCGCTAAATCAGTTTGTAATTGTAATGCTCTCAGGCATTTTGTGTAAAATAAATAAACTTCAAATTATCGATCAGATAAATCGATAAAGATATTTAGTTCTTTTTCATTGGATTTTATTTTGGTCAAAATATCAAAATATGCCTCACTGTTATTGGCCATTAATATGTCTTAAAATTGTTGATGAACCCTTATGAATCATAAGGCCATTTTAAATAATTTTACTCAATTAATTCTTGAATTGCATTTGATGATTTCAAAGCAAAAAGCACAGTTTGTACAAAATTCCACCTCCAGTTTTAAATAATGTCCCGAGTGACCGCAAGAAGTGTTGGTTGCCTAAATAACGCGTTCATACTTTAAACATATTTGAAGTTATAGGCTTTGTTTTAAGTATAGTATTAAACTAACTCAGACAGTTTTTTTATCCATCGTAAAATTAAGTAGAGATATTATTCACCCCAATTCTGTAACTCATAACAATATTGCTAAGTTAACAATATTGTTAAGTGAGGTATTTTGACCAATCAGAGCTTAGATACAACGGATTTCTATGTACTGATTGGTCAAAATATCTCACTTAACAATATTGTTAACTTAGCAATGTTGTTATGAGTTACAGAATTGGGGTAAACCTTATAATATACAAATACATTATATATATATGAAGTCATATGTGAAAATTGCTTGTAATCTTTCGCTGATTAATTATCCTTAACTTTACTTAAGTGACAACAAGAAAAAACATCGAGACCTTCGACTCTATAATAAATCAATCTTTGAATGAATGAACATATCGAAGAGAAAACGAATTAATACACATTTTTAAATCAAATTATTTAAAAAAATATATATTTTTACTAAGTAGTTGACAAAAGCTTGTCTCGTAGAAATTGAACGAACTTGAAAATTTTATCAGTTGATGTGGCCTTTTTAAAAATAAAGTTAACGCCATCTCATAGTAACCCCGCAAAGAAAAATCTAGAAAAGAATATAAAAATTAAAACATCTGAATCCGTCACTGATAACAACTTAATCAGCAATGATAAAATGTTACACGCTTCATTTATAAATATTGCTCCGTAGAGAGTAGTTTACTTCCGTCAGTGTTGCTCAGCAAAATGGTTAAAGCCAAGAAATTCTTGTACGTCAAGCCTTTTAAGGGCTTGCCAAAAGCAGAGAATTTTGAGCTTGTAGAAGAAGAATTGCCTGGACTTAAAGATGGAGGTAAGAACGTCATACAATATCAACAGCGCCAAAATTTTGAGTGTGCTTTTATTTGAAGAATTTTTGGCTGAAGCAGTTTACCTCAGCGTTGACCCATACATGCGAGCCATCGGTAAAATGTTGCAGATAGGAAGTACAATGACTGGATTGCAAATTGCTAGGTAGTCTTTAGTGTTTGCGTACTTTGGTACTTCTTGGCTTATGAGCTGGCATTGTGATGATCTTTCTTCCACATACATTTTATCCTTATTCGCACATTGATGCTTTGCTGTTGATGCAGCCAGGCCTAGAAGCCAAGACGTCACAGTACAATAGTTAATTTGTTTTGTTTTTATTTAACATAGAGTCATCGAATCCAAGAATGAAAAATTTCCTGTTGGAAAATATGTATTCGCTGCATTTGGTTGGCGCACGCACACCATATCAGATGGACACCCAATCGGCACTGGCTATTCTATATATACAGTCCCCGAATTAGAAGGACATCCTCTATCCCTGTATATAGGCGTCCTGGGAATGCCAGGGTACAATCCAAGCTTTCTTCTTTACTTGAAGCTCAGGCAATTAATTCTCTTACAGTAACACAGCCTATTTTGGTTTCCTTGAGATTTGCAAACCCAAAGTGGGAGAGACTGTGGTCGTTACCGGGGCAGGAGGAGCAGTGGGCAATCACGTGGGTCAAATCGCCAAAATAAAAGGGTGCAAGGTAATTGGCATAACCGGAAGTGATGAGAAGGCGGAATGGCTGAAGACTTTGGGTTTTGACCACGTCATTAACTACAAAACAACGGATATTGCAACAGCTCTGGAGCAACTGGCGCCAGAAGGTATCGATTGCTACTTTGATAACGTAAGTCATCGCACGGGCTGCAGTACCAAAAGATTTCAAGTTCATCTTCTTTAGGTTGGTGGTGAAGTGAGTAGTACGATAATATACAAGATGAAGCACGGCGGTAGAGTTTCAGTTTGCGGAGCAATTTCGTCGTACAACGATGAAGAGACGCCAAAAGGTAAATGCGCTGGCGATTCCCCAGAACGATTTCGTTAACGTCATGAGTTTCAGCTTCAGCGATTCAGTGGAGCGTAGTTAAGAACGAGCTTTTGCTGAAAGGATTCGCGCCAAATAATTGGAAAGATCGGTGGGAGGAGGGAATCCAGCAAAATACGAAATTGATTCAAGAAGGCAAACTGAAATATCGAGAAACGCTGACGCTAGGTTTTGAGAACATGCCGTCTGCTCTGATTGGAGTTTTAAAAGGAGATAATTTTGGAAAAGCTATTGTTAAGGTTTAATTTTTCAATAAAATTTTAAAGGGTAAATGAATTGTGGTTTTGCAAATGCTAAAGCATTAAAAGGTATTAAAAAGAAAGGGTGCTCCAAGGGAAATATGTTTTATTGCTTCAGAGAATCACAATAACAAAAGTAACAAAGTATAAAACAACGTGTAGATCAGTCTACCATGTGAATTGTGCGGTGCAATAACGCTTTTGGTTCTGGTAAAAGACGTGATTTATAATCAACGCATACAAAATATTTTCGTGTAGAAAAATGATTGTCGCTTCTACACTACTATCTACCCTAACGTAGTTACGGGGTACACATAAATAATTTACCGACGAACCTTATTATAACTCATTATTCTCGTACTTCTTCAGCATCGCTCTGACCAGTATGCACTTGGTCATGTGACAAGTGCAGTATTCGGGGTGTTCGACTTCATCAGCATCCAGCATGACCACCTCGATTATATAGCGCCTTTCATTATTCTCCAGTCTTCTCATCGTCAATTCGTAAGCTATGGGTTCGGATTTGTCGATGGCGATTTCATTCGGAAGTACCACCGTCGTTTGTTTCCAGTGAGTTTCCGGCTCATCCGGATCGGTCGAAAGTATAACCGGCTCCGTCGAAGACGACGGAAACGTACACGTGAACCAAATGCATATGCCCTGGTACAACCCCGGTTTATTAGCCACGGCTATGTGTTGGGCGTTTACGCAATTTAGATCCTCGCTCGTCACTGCCGTCAAGTCAATCCAAAGGATGACTTCCGGGTCTGCTAAGATCTGTTCTGGTTTAACAATTTTGGTGTCTGGTTGTTGTGACGCTTGCGAACGTAATTTTTCGGCAAAGCATTCCATGGAGACGCCCTCGACGTTTTTCCAAGCATCATACATACCTGGTATGCTAAAAAATTATCTCAATTCAATCAGTCAAAAAAAAAAAAAACAAATTCGGAGCCCTATTGAAGATATCAGTCAAATTCTACCATACCTACAAGGAGCGGAATATATGGTGGCCGATTCAGGGAACATTAGTCCGCCGGATTTCAAAAATTTATCCCTTGCGAATAGGACGGAATCCAACATCCCCTCGTGCAATAAATAAAGCCCCATCCATTCTGACACGATTATATCGACTTTTCCATCACCGGGTAATGTTAAGTTTTCGATGCGATCGTGTATGACCTGAAGTTGATTGGGTGAACCAAAATTTGTGGAATTTTAGGGTTTTACCTCCACGACATGTTCGAAGTGGTTTTCTCTGACCACGTCTTCGGCGATTCTGTAGATTTCGCTGGCTTCAACTGCGAACACCTTAGCGGCGCCAGCTTGTGCGCAAAAGATTGAAAGGATGCCGGTTCCAGCCCCCACGTCTAAAACTATTTTGTCTTTGAATGCGTCTTTATTGTCTTCGATTGCCTGTTTGTATGCCTTGTTTCTGGCCGAGTCTTGTAGCATGAGCCTATGAACCTAAAACACAAACACCTTAAGAATCACGTTTCGAATTCGATTAGAACTTTTAATTTAAATCTTTTCAAAATTTTTGAAAATGCAAATAAAAACAACTCTTCCCGACCAAAATTTCAAGTCATTGTGACTCGAGATAAACAGGTTCCAAACGAATTCAAGGTTGCGCTTAATTTGTATTGAAGTAGCTAACCAACAGTACGGAGTGCTCTCGACTCGTACCGCCGATAAATAAAGCGACGAATTTAAACGTTTTCAGTGAGTTTGCGAGCGTAAAATAACGCGGTTGTATTCGATAAAATTGAAAAGTCCAAGGACAAAATGGTGAAGGCGAGGAAATTCGTTTATTCGAAGCCGTTCGATGGAATGCCGAAAGAAGAAGATCTTAAGATCGTCGAGGAGGAGTTGCCGCCGCTTAAAGATGGAGGTATGTTTATGTGTACCCCTGCACAGTTTATTATATATAGTAATTAACAGTTCACATTGTAATAACCCGCATTAAATCTATCTTTGGAACAGTTGTAGTCACTTGACGATAACAGATAACACAAATTAGTAGATAACAAAAAGAAATCCAAAACATGTATTGTCGATTACATTAAATTCAGGATTAAAATATAATTATTCTAGACAAGGGGAGATTAATTTATGATTGCGAAAATATATTTTGTTTTATTTGAGCTTACATTTACTTTTTAAAAATTGTTAAAATTTTGACCAAAAAAAATTCTGATCAAAAACGTCAAGGTAGATCACATTTAATTGATTGAACAACGAAGTAATATTTACTTTAAGGGTAAAGAACAAGTTTACTGATGATGGGTAAGGGCGAGGTTTGGGGCATTATTATAAGAAGAAGGTCGCAGTCTCTTTCGTTAGGCTTGTTGGAAAAAAGCAATATATTATTATCTTTACATTAAAAATTAAAACCACGAAAAGCTTCAGTATTTAAAGCCCGTCGTGCTTGCAGAATTTTTGGCAGAAGCAGTTTACTTAAGCGTGGACCCTTACATGCGAGCTTATAGTTCTCGATTGCCAATAGGAGCCACGATGATTGGATCTCAAGTTGCAAAGTAAGTTTTAATTTAAAAAAAAATGTGAAAGCTACATTTTGCTTTACGTAGGATAATAGATTCCAAAAACAAAGACTTCCCCATCGGAAAATACGTCTTCGGTCAATTCGGTTGGCGTTCCCACACCATATCCAATGGTACCAACAAAGGAAACGCAACTCCACTATATCTAGTGCCTGAACTGAAAGGTCATCCCCTTTCACTTTATTTGGGCATCCTAGGAATGCCAGGGTAATCCAACAATCATGGGCGTAAAAAATTTGCAGATTTAATTTAGGCGTTTCACAGAAACACTGCATATTTTGGTTTCCTCGAGATTTGCAAACCGAAAGCTGGAGAAACGGTCGTCATTACTGGAGCAGCCGGTGCAGTTGGTAGTCTTGTTGGACAGATCGCCAAATTGAAGGGGTGCAAGGTGATTGGCCTAACAGGAAGCGAGGACAAGTCCGCGTGGTTAAAAACCCTTGGATTTGACCACATCATTAATTATAAGACTGCAGATGTGAAGAAGGCTCTACAAGAAGTAGCACCCGAGGGCATAGACTGTTATTTCGATAATGTAAGAAGCACTTCGTTTAATTGATTGCCCGATTAATTTGACTGGTTTAGGTCGGCGGAGAAATAAGCAGCACGATCATCTACCAAATGAGACTGTTCGGAAGGGTGTCTGTTTGCGGCGCAATTTCGTCCTACAACGAGAAGACCCCAGCCAAAGGTAACGAAAACCAAACTGCTTTCAAACACGCTTTTATTTCCAATTGTAATTTCAGCCACCGCAATTCAAAGAAGCGTCGTCACCAATCAGTTGCTAGTGCAGGGTTTCGTAGTGACGAATTGGGCGGATCGTTGGCAAGAAGGTATTAAGCAAAACACCGAATGGCTTCTACAAGGCAAACTCAAGTATCGGGAAACTGTGACTGAAGGATTTGAAAACATGACCAATGCTCTCATCGGTGTCCTGAAAGGTACCAACACCGGCAAGGCTGTGGTTAAAGTTTAAGGAATGTCGAAAGAAGAAAAATGTCTGATTTTGTTTATTTTCTAACACTGAACTAAAAATAAAATTATATGAAAAACGAATAAGCGAATTTCTTTTTAGAAAGAAGAAATACTTGTTTTCAAACTTGTTTCTACAAATAATAATATAATGAAGACAACTAGTACGTTGTATGCAAAACCTTGAGACTTCCTCGTTTAAGTCCAATGCAAGGTTAAAGTCTCGTCATACATTTTATGCGTGATCAGTTAGTTATATTTATTTACAAAGAAAAAAAAACAAGGATGTCGATGGTCTAACTTCACAAAACGGGAGCTTTCAATTAGCTACAGCTTCTTAACCGTTAAAAACAATAACATTAGGATTTTCTTCAGAATTTTTGACATGTTAACCCAAAATGCCTAATGTCTCAGAAAATGATTATCCCAAGGTAATTGAACAGAACATGAAAAATTATCAGAACATTTACTTAGAAGGACATGCCAACGCTATTATCGTTTATCAGTCGGACTTTCACATAAATCTTAAATTATGCATAAGACATAAAATGGCATTTCAAAATAATGTTGCCGAAATATTTTTTAAAACATATTTCGGATGAATTATTTTCTTGACCACTCCTATTAAACGGATAAAGTTAAATTCATGAATTTAAGTATTCATTAGTAATAAGAGTATCGGGACCAATTGCATTCCCCAAAGATACACCTCAAATAGCCTCAAAATTGGATGTCCAAGGAAAAATGGAATCTTATTAGAGACATCTGACTTAAGTCCAAATAAAAATAACACACAAATATCTGGGTTGTGTCATTTTGTAATTTTTTTATTGTGTGTAAGATGATCATGAAATTTTGGCTCCCTTCTTGGATTATTTAAGAATCCAAATTATTACGTTCGTGCATTCAAGTTACATCAGACGGATGTATAGAAACAATTTTATCAGAATGATGTTGTTGTTTTGTTCCAGACAGAATTAAAATAGAATCAAAATTCGTTATCTTATGTAAACACAAAGTGATACTGCCGAAATTTAGCGATAATGTTGAACTGTACAAAATTAATGTGGAAGAAAGAATACAGCGAGGTAGACCAGATTTTTTTACTGTTTAATAAATCTTAATCAAGGAACAATAAAATATTTTAAAAAAATACTAAATTATTAGGAAGCTAACACTATTTTAATATGTTATTCTTGGAGCTAATAAAAAAATGGCTATTTTTTTAATGAGTTTATTTTTGTGTTTATTCAAAGGTTAAAAGTCTCTTGATTTTTATTAGGCGAATGTTTATTAATTTAATCAATGACAACTTTATGACGATTATGCAATTGACGTCACGAAATTTTAGCCAAATCACTGATCTTTTGGCTACAACAAATTCCAAACATGAATGAGTTCATTTAAAGGTAAAAAGTCTCTTGACTTTCACTCGCCGAATGTTTATTAACTCAACTGATGACTGGCAACTTCATCATGACTGTGCGATCGACGTGACGAAATTTTAGCCAAATCACTGATTTGGCTAGAAAAAATTCCTATCCTGAGTTCATTTAAAGGTTAAAAGTGTCGCCGAATGTTTATTAACTTAACCAATGACAAGCAACTTTATCGTGATTGACGTCACGAAATTTTAACCAAGTCACCAAGTCTTGGCTAAAAAAAAAGCCGAACTTCCGTTCATATAAAGGTTCAAAGTATTTCAAACTTTTACTCTCCAAATATTTATTCACTTAACCAATGACTGGCAATTTTATTACGATTAAGAATTGGCGTCACAGAATTTTAGCCGAATCACTGATGTCTTGGCCAGAAAAAAAATCAAGAATTTAATTCTTTGTTTATGTGGAAAAACTTGAACGAGTATTACAGTTTAATTAAGCATGTTCCTAAACTTTAAAATAGTTTGTAAAAAAAATACTTCCTCTGTCCTCTATGATACACATAACAGTTTTAATTATTTAATTTTTTAATATACTGATCATTTCGATATCATTTGTAAAATTTAAATAAAACTTAATTTAACTTGAAGGCTTCCGCGGCCGTCGTCCATGTTTGAATTGGCTTCCGGTTAGAACCGCGTGAAGTTGACTTCTTCTGCTGCCGACGTTCGTTCTCCATTGCAGAAGAACTTCCTCAGGGCTGAGAGAACGAAAGTCGGCAGTAGAAGAAGTCAACGTGACGCGGTTCTAACCGGAAGCCAATTCAAAGTTAAATAAAACTTTTTAAGAATACAAAAAAAATCACTTATCAGTGGCTTTATTTAACAATTTCATTAATTAATTCCGACCAATGGTTCTCTAGAATTGAGAAAATTGACTTTCGAAAAGTAAATTAACAAAGATACCAAAATTTTTATTCAGATTACAATGGTAGTGACGAATTTATTTAAAAAAAACGAATAAAATGATACTGTCACAAGGATGTTCTTAATTTGTTTCCGCTTTAACTTTTCTTTAATTGACACAAATGATTCAAAATAAACAAGAAAATATTATTTTAGGTTCATATTAGTGTTTTCAACATAGGATCATAATCAGAAATGTATGGGGAAAATTGTTTTGTAGTGTAAGTCCGTTAGCACTAAAATAACTCCCCTACCTGACTTGCAAGGTTTTTGTTCCCTCCAGTAAGGGTGAAACAGGTACCCAACCGTATTTTTCAGTCAGTTTATATTTTCTACGTTAAGTTCTTAGAGTTTATTCTAGGCAAAGGCAGTTTGCAGTGTACATAGTTGTAATAATTTAATAAACATTGAACGTAGTTACATGGAGGCCAAGAAACAATGAATATGTAGGTATAGCGTTTTAATATACATATTTTATTTTTAATTTTACCTTAATGTTTTCTCCACATTTTCTTTTCTTGCATTTACATTTTCTTTTAGCATTTAGCATTCTTCTTTCCTTAATGAACGAAACGTTTTTCATGTGCAAACAGCTTCTCTCTTGTTGACTTTATTTATTTTTAATGTTATGTCTTTTTATTTTTCATTTTCTTACTGGCACATCGACTTTTGTATCTTCATGTGCATCAAGATATTTGTAAAGCATAAGAATAAGAGAAAACCAAGCGATTTTTACTGGGCATTAAAGTCCTTAAAATTTAATTAGGCTAGCAGTTCCCCGAGCCAAAAAATTTTAAGACAAAATTATCTATTTTTGGAATTTAGTTTATTTCAGCGCGGACCACAGAATTATCAAAAACATTATGTAGACATAAACACTATTTAAACATAAGTAGACCAATTATAGATAAAAAGAGACCCAAAACGTATTATTTTTGGCTCTACATTGTGAATATAAACCTGCATCATGAGGCTATTACTAATTTAAATATTCCTTCAAGGCTAATACTCTACCAAAATATACAGTTCCTTATCAATGAACTGAAGTATGCATACATTTAAGCATACTGATGTAAAGAAGGACGGAAAGTAGTTGCGCAACAGTTTAATCATTAGCACACTTGTCGCTCGTATAGAAAGATAAAAGTAGAAATAATCCGGCGGTTTCGAGCAGTGACTGTCGAAATTTTATCGGCGACGAACGTCCTTATAAGGGCCGCTAAATAAACATCCACTAAATTGATCGTAAAGTGCAGGATGGTCAAGGCAAAGAAGTTTGTGTACGTGAAGCCCTTCGAGGGCATGCCGACGCATGAAAACGTGAAGATCGTCGAGGAAGAACTACCACCTCTTAAAGACGGGGGTAAGAAGCGCCCTATTTATTTAATTTTAAATTCTTATACTTGGGCTCGTTTCAGAATTCTTAACAGAAGCCGTTTACATCAGCGTTGACCCTTACATGAGAGCTTATGCGGCCAGGTACGAATTGGGGACGACTCTCGTGGGCCAACAAGTTGCAAAGTACGTACTTAAAATTTTTGTATTATTTTTACTATTAACAATCAGTATTTTTTTATGTTTCGTAAACAAATGGTTTGGTAATCCTCACTTAATTTAAAGCTGAGATAAAATTTTGCTTTATCCCAGATCGTGATTAGAGAAAGCTTTTAATTACGATTCTGATAGTTGCAAATCAAGGGTGACGTATTTTATTGCGTGAACGCAGACTCATTTATCAAAAGATGACATTAAAATTAACGTTAGAGTTGACAGTGTGACCTCATTTATCATTTTTAATGACATTCAGATGGCGTTTAAAATGATGATGTAATTTAAAGTAAGAAAAACTTAAACCAAAGTATGTAGATTTGTTAGTTCTTGCTTAAGGAGGCACTCTGTAGTTTAAACCTTAATGCAAAAGCAAAGTTATCGTTGAAAACACTTACATTTATTTATTTTTTTAAATCTAAATACGTAAAAAATTCCGTTAATAAATAACAAAATTATTTTCAGGGTAATCGAATCAAAAAATAAGCAGTACCCAGTTGGAAAGTACGTAGTCAGCCAATTCGGATGGCGTTCTCACACCATATCAAACGGAGAAGAAAGTGGAGTTCTAACTATGCCATTTTATACAATACCTGATGACAATAAATTTCCATTATCTCTTTACCTGGGAGTCTTAGGAATGCCAGGGTAATGTGCTGATGCAATAAAGCTTCTTCCCACGAAATCAATATTTTTTCCTTGTACAGCAATACGGCATATTTTGGTCTTCTCGAAATCGTCAAACCAAAAGCTGGAGAAACCCTGGTTGTGAGCGGAGCTGCTGGTGCAGTTGGGAGCCACGTCGGGCAAATCGGTAAAATCAAAGGCTTAAAAGTCATCGGGATAGCAGGAACAGACGCGAAGAAAGCGTGGTTAAAAAGCATAGGATTTGACCACGTCATCAATTACAAAACGCAAGATGTAGCAGTCGCCTTAAAAGAAGCGGCCCCCAATGGTGTAGACGTTTACTTCGATAACGTAAACACAAATAAATCAAACAAATAAAATAAAATTAAGCAATCATTTTAGGTTGGTGGTGAAATTAGCAGCATCGTCTTGCAACAGATGAATCAATTTGGAAGGATATCCGTGTGTGGAGCTATTTCTGGCTATAACGCCAAGGAAATTCCAAAAGGTACTCGTCCCCATATAGTGCCTTAATTGCAGATTTTCAAGTTTAATTATTTCAGCAACAATTCTCCAATACAGTTTGGTTTTCAAGCAACTGGAAATGCAAGGTTTTATTGTGACGAGATGGGCGGATCGCTGGGACGAAGGGATCAAGCAAAACGCAGAGTGGATCAAAGAGGGAAAGTTGCAATACCAGGAGACTATAACCGAGGGCTTTGAAAATACTTTGGAGGCTTTGGTCGGTGTACTTAGGGGCGATAACACCGGAAAAGCGATTGTCAAAGTATAAACGAGAGAATTAATTTCTATGTGCGCATTTACTGAAACTTTTGATATAATTTTTGACGTAAAAGTAACGGATTAAATAAACAAAATGAAAATCTGATTGGCTTTTATTTATTTTCAACCCTTTTGCGGAGTGACAATTTACTAGTTTTTTTGCTCGAACCAAAAGTAGAAAGCTTTAAACTTGTCAATTTTCCTCTAATAAACATAGGCGTATAGTAATTTCCGTAATGGTTGAGAACCGCTGACCAATTAGTATTGATAATCTTTGGTACTAATTAATTCACTAGTTTCCAAAAGAGTTAGTCAAATTAGAGCTATTCATAACACGCTTGCCTTCAACATTAAATGCATCGTCACCGAATTTATTTATAAATAAACAGTAAAAAAAAAGGTTAAACAAATCATTGCAACAATAATTTGAATGCTGTGCAACATCATCGTAATGCGTAATAAAATTCCAATCAATTTTGGGAGCCTTGTACTATAGAACTGTTTAATTAGCATTCCAGTTTATAAGCGTCTAATGTAACGATTTTTTAGAACTGGTAGAGCTATACGAAAATATCACACATTCGCGCGTGTTTTTGGCCCACTCGTAGATAATCAAACTAGTGAGCGGCCGAAATCCGCTTTCTTTCTCACAATCAGTCGTGTCCTTATCAAAACCTAACATTGCGCGGATTTCTCGCCGTTTCATGATACGCACCATCGTTCGCAGGACGGAACGCGAAATGGTAAAAGCCAAGAAGTTCATCTATGCCAAGGTTTTCGATGGAATGCCGACGCCCGAAAACTTTCAGCTCGTCGAAGAAGAGCTGAGACCGATCAAAGACGGAGGTGAGTTGGAATTTCAAGTAGCATGATAAAAATAACTTCGGAAAACATCGATGAAGGAGATGGTTAATTAGATGCTAATCAAATTTGCGGCAGGAGATTATACCACAATTAATACTTCGGTGTATACACCATAGAAATCGCACAAAGTATGAAACTCCTTTTAATGTGTAAAATACAGCAACTTCCTTCAAAGAAATGTTTTTTCCTACAACTTGGTATCTTTCTCTAATTGAATCCTTCCAAGGACGCATTCAAATTGAAATCTATTTCCCCCCCAAAAGAAAAAAAACTGGGAAATTATTCTTCTTACGTTTAAAGCTTTTCAATTTTTGAATAACCACTGACCACAGCCTCTATTCCTTTGCACATGTGTAAAGGTAGAAAAAAAATCTACTTACATTTTATTTTTCAGAATTTCTATTAGAAGCCCTGTACTTAAGCGTTGATCCCTACATGAGAGCTTACAGTGCCAGATATGTCCTGGGCCAAACAATGATCGGTGCACAAGTTGCCAAGTACGTCCCTGATTAATCTAATTTACGGAAATAACACCATACCCTTTTCAGGATACTTGAATCAAAAAATGAGAATTATCCGGTCGGGAAATACGTGGTTGGACAGTATGGTTGGCGCACGCACACCATAGCAGACGGTACTCCCCCAGATGCAACTCGCTATCAACCTTACCTGGTGCCAGAAACAGAAGGAATACCACTATCCTTACACTTAGGGGTGCTAGGAAGACCAGGGTATGTGTCTAATCCTAATCACTCAAAATTATTTCAAATTAAAAAGAAGCTTAGGTTAGCTAAGTACACAGTTGAAAAACCCAAAGTACTTCGAGTGACAGCTTGATGTACGTATGGGCAGTTCAAGATTAGAAAATGGGCTTGCGCCATTATTTTGTTTCATATGAAATCATTTGATTATGTAGAAACTCGGCTTACTTCGGCCTTTTGGATATTTGCAAGCCTAAGGCAGGAGAGACTATTGTGGTATCAGCTGCTGCTGGAGCTGTGGGCAACCACGTCGGGCAAATCGGCAAAATTCTAGGTTGCACAGTAATTGGCTTAACTAGCACACAAGAGAAATCTGATTGGCTAAAGACTTTAGGTTTCGACCACATCATCAACTACAGAACGGAAGATGTTAAGTCAGCTTTAAACAGCGCGGCACCTAAAGGAGTTGACTGTTACTTCGACAACGTAAGTTATCCCTAATCATCAAATGCAATTGTACAATTCCAACTTAACTTTAAGCCAAAACTTAAATCCTCCACAACAATTGTTGAAATAAGTTCCATTTAAACTGGAATTGTTATATACAACTGGGCCTTATTAATGTTGTAGGTAGGTGGTGAAATCAGTAGCATCGTCCTGCATCAGATGAATAGGTATGGAAGGATTGCCGTGTGTGGTTCTGTCTCGTCTTACAACGCAAAAGCAGACGAAGTACCCAAGGGTAGGTGTTAAGATAACGCACCAGAATGTCTCTTTAGGCTTTCATTGCAGCTACGATCGTTCAGAGAACGATGGTCACTAACGAGCTGGAAATGAAAGGCTTTATCGTTATTTCGTGGTTGCATCGCTGGATGGAAGGGGTGAATCAAAATATTCGTTGGTTGAAGGAGGGCAAGTTGAAGTACAGGGAAACGGTGACCGAAGGTTTCGAGAATATGCCACAGGCTTTGATCGGCGTACTCAGTGGGGATAATTTCGGAAAATCTGTTGTTAAAGTATGAGACGTTTTGCGTAAATGCATGTGTATTGTGGAATCAATATTTTTACGTGTATGCAAATAAACAATTTGTATAATTTTGGTTTGCCAAAAAGAAAATTCCATACACTTTATTAAAATGAAAACTAAGAAGTGTTCAAAAGAAAAATTCATCAAGTAGTCTTTGAATTGTTCATAACATTGTAAAGCAGGTCTGGAATTAGATCAAAGCGAAATGTCACTTGACGTTTAGCGTTTTCGTTCGTTGCACTAGCGTGTATCTTGTTTTTCCTCATATATTAATACGAGATGAACTGCGTGCGCAAAGAAAGCACTAATAAGTCGCGTTAGGATATAAGCAAAACATAACTGTTTGAAAACTGTCATCTGTTAAACTTCAATCGGTTTAGGAAGTCATCCCTTTTTCGCTCCATCTTCTTTCAACAAAAAATTAAAACCAATTTGGTGAACTTTTCAATTGAACACTCGTTATAACCGAGAGACGTCTAATTGAAAGAGAATTTGTATTAGAGATATCAGAAGAATCTCCACATGATTTTTAAATTAGTGGGCGGGGTTTAGAGATTAACAGGCGGAGCTTAAAGATTATTTCCAAAGCCCCAGTCCGGTGTCGAAGGACCACGTTTAGTTTATCATGTTTGCTGGAATTTTATTCGGTTTAAAAAAGTAGGCGGAGCTTGTATTTTTAGAACCAAAAAATGAATAACATTCACATCGTTACTTGATCTTAATTTTATGTTTTAATACGTGGGCAGAGCTTAGTAATTCATCTACAATAGTAATCTCGAATGGTGATTAGTTCTCCTTCATTCGTCTTCAAAACTTATAGGCGGAGCTTAGCTAATCTATCCGTAAAATCGAGTCACCTTTTCTTAACAGGAATCTATAAATGCAAAATGGCTTTGTTTGAACCTTACAAAAAAATTGAAAGGAAATTTAAAATGTCATACTGTAAATTAGCAAAAGCCATTTCTATTAGTCTAATTTTAATTTGGGCGGAGCTTAGACAAGGAATTTAGATCGGTTAGTTTAATCTTATTGACTAATAAAGATTGTGGGCGGAACTTAGACAAGGATACTTTCTTGTTCATTATATTTATAGGCGGAACTATAATCAGTAGCACAAAATCCGTCTTGTTTGGTCAAACTTTGTAAAACTTCGTGGTTAGAAGGAGATTACCTCTAGGTAGATTGTTTCTTTTTGTTGATTTTGACGATTGTAGGCGGAACTTAGATCAGAAATGAGTACTTTTATTTATTACAATTTCGTTTGGTTTTGTTCAAGTCAGTATTTGACGATTTAAGCTTTGCGAATAATAAATAGAAGGCGCCGTATGAGCGCTCCTTTAAATTCGTTAAATTTTAAAACAGAAAAAAGGCCTAACGGGATCGCATAAATGACTTAGAAATCGACATCAAAATATCTCATATTTATATACACTCCTGGACAAAATTAACGCACCACTACAGTTTTAGTTTTTAATTCCTAGGTAATGATAATTTTTATTTCTCTAACTGTCTTGCACGTAGACTTTGGACCTCCTCTGACATTTCAAGCAAATGCCATCAAGCAAAGTATTCTTTTAAAATTACAATTGTCAATTATAGTCACTTTTAACAAAAATTGATTTAAAATCTGTTCTGAAACAGCTTATATGATAAGTTATTTTTGACTACCAAGTTATTTTTTTGTTATTGATTGCATAACTTACGAGTATTTCAAAGTTTAAAAAGGAATTGCCCAAGAAATTTATCGATGGAGGAGGCAGTTCGAGCATCAACTCTGCTGGATGAAGGATATTCGAAGCGTTATGTTGCCGACGTGATAGGAAGAAATCATTCCAGCATAAGTCGCATGGTTATACGATTTAACGAGACAGGATCTAACTCTCGAAGGCCAGGGCAAGGACGAAAACGATGTACTAATCCAAGGGATGAGCGTTTTCTTAGGCAACTCGCTCTTAGAAACAGGAGAATCACTAGTAGAGTGCTAAAAAATGAGATCATAAATGTTCGCAATCTTGTAATATCGTCTCGAACAGTTAGAAGACGTTTAAATGAAGCTGTATTAAGCAGCAGACGACCGGCAAAAAAACCATTGATCACCAGAGAACACAAAGTTCAAAGATTACGTTTTGCCGCAAATCATCAACGGTGGACTGTTAATGATTGGAAGAAGGTTTTACTCTCCAATGAAACGAGGGTTAGCCTCAAATCTCCTGATGGACGTGAGCGTGTCTGGCGAAGGGCGGGAGAGACAGGGGCGGATTTAGGCATGGTCTTTATGGGCTGCAGCCCAGGGCCCCGCCAATCAAAGGGCCCCCTTCGCAGCAAATTGGAGAATGAGTCGCCACAATTAACCCAAACTTGGGTTAATTTGTGTTAATTGGGTAGGTCCCCAAACAGTAGTAGTCCAGGGCCCCCAAAATTAGCCGTCCGCCCCTGGGGAGAGAGATTTGCAGCTTGCAATATCTCTCCAAGAGTCCCATTTGGTGGTGGCTCTGTAATGTTTTGGGGAGGAATCAGTTTCAACGGTCCCACAGAGTTAGTCCCTATACGCCTGAAGTCTATGAATGTGGATTATTATCTGGAAACCATTGTAGTCCAAAATGTAATGCCATTTACTCCTTTTGCAGGGCCCAATTTTTTGTTCATGCAAGATAATGCTCGTCCCCACGTGGCTAGATAAGTTACCGACTACTTGAATACTGTTAATATTCCGTTAATGGAGTGTCCACCTAACAGTCACGATCTAAATCCCATAGAGCATTTATGGTACGCTCTTAAAAGAAAGGTTCGTAATCGTACACTCGCACCTGTCAACCATAATGAACTGATGGATGCAGTAATTGCAGAAAGGGAGAATATTCCCCAGGAAATTATTGAAAATTTAATCTCCAGCATGCCAAATCGTATGAATACGGTAATTAGGAGTAGAGGAGGGCATACACGGTATTAACATCGCACTGATTCCATTAATTCTATTGTTTTCGATTTTTTTTTCATTTTCATGTTTCACGCGTTTTCAGCAAAATATTCTTTTTAATAAAACATAATATAAAATAAGTTCATGTTTTGTTGATTTTCTTCGCAAGTTTTTACATAAACTATATTCATAGGTTTTAAAGTTATTTTGATTAAATTTTAATTTTAATGTTGTAAATATGTAAGTTTAATAAAGTGGTGCGCTAATTTTGTCCAGGAGTTTAGAAGACCTGATTATAACATACATACAATACATGTAAAGAACGCGCATTATGAATGAAGATCACGTGACGAATAAGAGAATCCTGACCTACCTTCATTACTGGTCGCTCTGTACAACCGCAGGCGCATAGATCAATATTTTGCTTTGACAGCATTGTTTGATCCGCGTGGGTTTACAATTATGAATAAAATAAAATTACGTACAACGTAAAACGTACAATGGCTAACCGTTTATAATTCGACTTCAAAAGCACAATAAATAAATATAAGGTTGTCTGTTACAAGCAAACAAATTAAATTTTATGTCTAACCTAAAAATTTAATATTCGAATGCTTTAAAATTAAGCCTTTTTACCTCGATATCCTCGTATCCTTGGAAATAAGCGACGTCCATAGAATCCATAATTAATTATCCGATGTATCAAATACAAACTGAACAACAAATACAAGTAACAAATTAACAAACGGCAACAGAAACTGTAAGGAAGCAAAATTCCCTGTTACTTTTGCCTCAGATTTTCTAGCGCTGAAAATTAAATAAATTCTAAAATTTCACTATTTACTTTTTATTACAGTTTTATTTAAAATTAAAATTTCAACTGCGCAATTTTTCTATAATTGCAGTATTTTATTGCATATACCGAGAACATATATAAAATTTCAAGTCTCCATCTCAACGGAGACGCGTAAAAATTGCGTTTAAAATTTTTACTACGATAAGGAATTCCTTTGCTCTCGTTTCGTGAAATTTTACTCTAATTCTAGGAATGGATGTAGGTCAAGCCAATCAGAGTGCAAGTTCATTCATCTGCAGTAGCGCCGCGCCGCGTCGGTGACGCTCGCTTGTCTCTTTTGAATGAACCCGCCTCACATTAGGATATTTATCCGTTATCGGTTTATGGTTGGCACCGCAGAAATTACCAAGCGGTAAACAAAAATAAATTTATTTGTTTTAATACTATTCTTAATAAAATTTGGGCAAAATGGCCTTGCGAAACTGTTCATTATGGTAAGCAGTGAGTGTTAACCTGATAACCTGTCGCTCCTGGGAGGGGGGCGAGAAAGTTAAAGTTATGAAACTTAACCTCAAAATTCATTTGCTCATACTATTTATACCGTGTATTTTAATTCTTAAATTTAATTTAAACGGCGTTTTTAGTTGTTTTGATTAACTTTTGTGTAATTTTAATTTCCAGACCGAAAATTGTGTTGGTACATCTGTGAATGACTTAACCTTAAAGTTACGTCAATGACAGCTCATCGTTTCCCGTTTTGAATCAAGTTCTACTAAGCCCTCAATGAAAAGGCAAAAGTAAGTAACCCTCAGAAAAAATGATAGAATTCACAACGTCCCCGAATTTCTAGATTAAAACGCGATGCCTCCGATTATAAGAAGTTTTATGACAAGAAGAGCGACGACAGCAGCGGCGAAGAAACCGAATTGCTTCCGCGTAAAAGCCTATACCACGCACCACCATCCACAGAAATAACCATCGAAGAGGGCGACACATTACAGGCCTTATCAATTCGTTATCACTGCAGTGTAAGTGCTGCAGCACTTCAACATATTGTGCGAGTTAAACTTCCTCATGTTTCAGGTGGCAGAACTGAAACGACTCAACCACATCCACAACGACAATGAAATGTTTGCGAAGCGTACGTTTAAAGTACCATACAGACCGTTCAGCGCAATCTTAGCCGGTGTACATAATAGCGGCGGGAGCTCGCCCGTGTCAAAACCTAAAGCTAAGGAAGAAGTCACTGCGGAAGTTCTAGAAAGCAAACTGCACACGTTTCTGAGTGTACCCGGTAGTTATAAGGACCAGGACGTGTCTAGTTTTAACGAAGTTATTTTTAATAGTACGATAGCTAGTAAATCCTGTGATAATGCAAGCGATGGCGAATCCGAAAACACAAGCGATGAAGAAATCCATTTATTACCGAGCGAAGCTGTCACGGATTCCAAAGTTGCCTCAAAGTACTTTTGCAATGAGTTAGATATATTATGGCTCGCATTGTTCTGTTGTGTTGTTGTATTCGCTATTCCCATAATTATCATTGTGCACGTCACTGAACACAATAATTCTACTACTCATTCGCCTAATCACATTTCATGATTGATGAAGGTTGAGCGATCTCTTTTAATTAGTTCCATGTTCTAGAATGGAATGCATTAATTAATATTAAGGTTAACAAGTGCCTTTTCAGACAAAAAACTATAGTGTTCTGAATTTTATTATCACAACTTAGAGTTGTCATTATTTGATCTAATCTAAAAAGAAAGAAAACTGCACACGCCATAATACTAATCAACGACTTACGAATACTACTGACTAAGATCAAAAATTAAAACACTACTCGAGTATTTCGTAATATGAGTGTGTTCTTCCGTGACGAATCTAGAAGTTCTTTTATTTTCTTCTTTAATTTTTTTATCCCAGTAAAAATCATGTTGACACGCATTGTAAATTACGAACGAAACCGACGGGTATTTTTATGCAAAACAAAAAAAGTATTGGCTGTTTATAGTATTGTTTTAGGTGTGGTTGTGATAGGTATTTATGAATATTAGATAAGCGTATTTTTATATTGATGAACAATTTAGAGATCTGTTGGACAATAAAGTACATTTATTTAATTACTTTAATTTTTCACTACACATTGAAACATCTACATAGTCCTGTCTTTTTGTTTTATTGTGAGTTTGTTTATTTTTCTTTAAGCATCAAATTTTTTTAATTCTTTTGGAGAGGCAGGTCCGGTAGATCACTCAGCAGTACTAGCAACTGTGGCTATGATTGACTTACTTCTTCTTCTTTGTTTACTTTGGCTTTTGGCTTAAATCATTCCAGCCAGTAACTAAGGTCAGTGGAGCTATGCTTTTCTTCAAATTAGGTTTCCATACTGATGTATATTCATGGGATTTAAGTATGTCACTTGCCTGAGTAATAGAGAGAGGGTCCATAAACAGAAGAGACTATACCCTTTAAGCTACAAGGAACAATTAAGAAAGCCATCAATTGATCAATTTTTTTATTAATTTACTTTTTTTAAACTTGTTCGTGACTGTTTCATATACAAATTAAGGTCGAGTTGAGTGCTCCAAAAGATTTATAATGTTTTGTATAAACAGGGGATGCAATGACTATTTCGCAATATCATCGCCAAATTTTTTCTTTGTTTTAATAAATAAAAATGAAAATATAAAAAGGATTTCATCAAGCTCTAAATCGAAATAAGAAACGTTTTGTTTGAAAAAATGATACAAATAAGAACAATAATAGTGCATGTTATTAGTTGAAGAACAGGATGAAAGAATTATGGCAATAACAATGGCAGAAGCATTCCCAATCAACCCCTTCTCAATGGTGTCCTGAAAAGTAAAAGATTCTTGCAGGAATTGAGGACAATGATACACTAACAAGGAAGGTAGACGATCAATGTAAACTGTACTACTAAACTCAATTTATCTAATATTCATATCTCTAAAGCCCAATTGTAACAAATGTTAAGGGTTTAAGCTTTGGCTTAAAGTTGAACTAGAATTGTACAAAAATAAAGAAAAGTTCTCAATGCTGTTACTAGCTTTGAGGTTATCAAAAAAACGAGGCTCAGAGGCTTACTATTGAGGGCAGCAACAGCAAGTTTTACCTAAAACTTGCTGTTGCTGCCTTCAATGGAATGCTAATTGCTGCACTTGATAATGCCTGTTGGGCGAAACTGGTCGTGGTGAATGAGGAAATATATTTTTACTACCTGACTCAGCTTCGTTTTGTTTTAAATAAAATTGTATAGTTGGGCCTAAAACACCATAAAATTTTATTTTCCCTTTTATGAGCTAATGTATAGGCGCTTTCCAATTGCACAAACGAACTACTCGGAGCTACTCCGAGCTGTTCAAAGTGCAATTGGAATGCATTTGAGCAGCTCCGGAGTAGCTTCCGAGTAGCACCGGGTAGCTCGTCTGTGCAATTGGAAAGCGCCTTATGTATGTTAGACTTCCTCATTTGTTGTAATATTTTTGTACACACACAATAATTTAAAAATAACGTGTTTTGTCTTCTTTATATTTCTACTGAATTCGCGGATCTTTCGTACCTACTTTAGCCATTTTATGAATCCTTGCCCTAATCAAATTTTATGGCACTTTTAGTACATTTAGATGCAACCCTCCCTGAGTGAGAGAGCAAGACATTTTAAATATTTATTTTTTATAGGGCAATTAACAAAATTGATAAAATAATGTTAAGTGAAACAAGAAAAAAAATAAAACAAGTGTACTTTCAGTTACTTGTAGTTCTGCAAAGAACTGTTAAAAAATAAGCTCAGAAGTAGCATGAAGCTACAACTTTTATTAGTCTCTGTGTTGCTCTGAATTTTCTTGGATCGCAGAAAGGTAGACTCGTCAAAGACGTAGCTGACGTGAGAACCTCGGCATACTGATCGTTGAATCGTTCGAACTTAAAGTTAAGAAAAAAATCAAAACTGTAATAGAACAGTTCTTGGTTCTTTTAGTCATATATTATTAAAACAGGCGCTAGTAAGGTGAAAGTCTAATCGCTGGAGCGATCGCTGACATGAATTGATGCATTTTGTGACGTCACGAGCGCCCGCCATCTGTAGGTAAATACACGAATCTATGCCTTATCATCTGCTGTAGATTTCTACGACTAGGTCGCATTACAGGAACCTGTAATTGCCGCTAAAGGTTAGACCACGCTATGTACCCACAGATGGCAACACCGATACACTTTTTTTAAATTAATTTCGTTTCCTTATTAATTTAACTGTAAATTTAAAGAAAATCGGCCTGCGTTCCTTGATAAATAACGATCAATCGATTGCCGTACATGTTTATTTTCCTTTCCCGTCTTCCGCCGATAAAATAATTTCTTTGCACATGACGTCCCCTTAATTTCGGTTCTTTTAATTAATTATGGCCTGAAACTTTTGCTTTTTTCTTCTAATATTGCACAGATAACGTATGCGAACGACTGGAAATACACTCGTTAGTTATCGCGTTATTTTCTGCGTGAAAATAATTACTTTCTGTGCGCGTGATTTAATGATCGATATCTCGGAAACGGGGCGGGCTAGAGGGGAACGGGTTGCAGTTTTGGATGCGCCTCGTCGAGCTCTATATCTGTGAATTTTTTCGATATTTTTGGAGAAAAAAAATTTTTTCGGTCGAAAAATAGCAAGGCTATAGTCCATGAAAATTTTAGGATTTTGATGGAAAACCGATCGCTGCCAAAAAAATCACCCTTATAGAGTTTAACGAGACGAGTTTAATGGTGCAAGCCAAATGTCTCTAGTTCCAACGGTTCTCGAGAAAAAAAATTTGGAAAATGTCAGACAATCGACGAAAACTTTCTTTTGTATAGTTCGATGAGGCGCGTGAAGAAAAGCTAACACTCAAAATTTCAGCTCTTTATTTCTTACCATTCTGAAGATATTTACAAATTTATTAATGCCCGGCGTATCCACCAGTTTACAGAACAGAACAAGTAATACCTCAAGAACGTTCAATCGATATTAAATCTCTTTTGTGAATTTTGCCCTCCTGCAAATTATATGGCGGTTTTAAGTGCTTAGATGCACCGCTTAAGCTTCCTTAAACACCCCCACGAGCACGTGTTGAAATCTGAAACTAGACAAACAATTTCCTATTAAACTTTAACAATTCTGATATCCCTTTAGAATTCTTTATCGTATATAATTTAAATATTTGTATTTTTATAGGGCAATTTTAAACAAAGATAAAATTGTTAAAACAATATTCATTAAAATCAATAAAGTAGATGTTGAAAGCGTATTCCAAGTCGAAATTATTTGTGGTTCTGAAAAGAACTGCTAAAAAGATAAGCCCAGGTTATGCAGTTACAACTTTTGTTAACTGCTCTGAATCTTTTTGGAACGCGGAAAGATCGAAGCATCAAAGAAGGAGCTGACCGTGAAGACCTCGGCAGACTGGCTTGAACCGTTCGCATTTAATGTTAAGAAAAAAATCAAAACGGCAACGATTCTTTGATTTTTAAAATCATATTTTATTAAGTAAAAGGAGCGTCAATAACGTGAGCGGCTAATTTTGGGCGGCTGAGTAAAGAGCGAAGCGCTGGAGCTATCGCTGATATAAATTGAACGCACTTCAATATCGCCATCTGTGGGCGAACATCCAAAACTGTAGCTTATCGTCTGCTATAGATTCCTATGGAAAGACCGTGTTACAGGAATCTGTAATGGCCGATAATATTTAAGTCACGCCATGTGCCCAAAGTTGGTAGCACGTATTTATTTTTAAAATAATTTTCGTTTATTTATTAATTTAATAGTAGATTTAGTAAAAGTTAGTCTGCGTCCCTTAATAAATAACGTTTAACCGATTGCCGCAGATGTTCCTTTTCCTTTCCCGTTTTCCACCGACAAAATAATTCCCTTGCTCAGTACGTCCCTTTAATTTCGGTCATTTTGATTAATTTGCGCCGAAGACTTTTGCTTCTCCCTTCTAATATTGCACAAATAACGTAACGACTGGAAATAAACTCTTTGGTTATCGCCTTGTTTTGTGCAAAAATAATTATTTTCCTTGCCCGTGTTTTCAGGACCGCTATTTCAGGAACGGGGCGGGCTAAAGGGGAACGGGTTGCGATTTTGAATGCGCCTCGTTGAGCTCTATATCAGTGAATTTTTTCGTTATTTTTGGAGAAAAAAAAATTTTTCGGACTAAAAAGTAGCAAGGCTATAGTCCATGAAAATTTGAGGATTTCGACGGTATATCGATTGCCGCGAAAAAAATCACTCTTATAGGGGTCGAAGAGACGAGTCCAACGGTGCAAGCCACAAGTCTCTACCTCCATCCGTTTCCGAGAAAAAAATTATTAAAAAAAAATTCCATTGTACAAATATTTTGACTATCAGCAGTGCTATTGGTTTTATGATTAGAAATTCAAAATACTCTTGCAAATCTTTGCTAATTTTACCAAATATTTACCTTCAAAAAAAAGACAGCAATGGTGAACGAACCAAATTGAACAGCTGTATATGCGAAGGTTGATGCAATTTCCAATCTCTGTGAATCATTCTCTGAGTATTCAGCGGGGGTGCATAGATTTTTATAAACAAAGGCATTTTGTTAAGTAAAGCGGACGTTAATATGTAGAGCAACTAATCTTCGGTGGCTGATTAGATAGCAAAATGCTAGAGCAATCGCTGACATAAATTGAACGCATCTCATGACGTCACAAGTGCCTGCCATCTGTAGACAAATATACGAATCTAATGCTTACCGGTTGTTGCAAATTCCTACAATATCGACTTACAGAAATCTGTAATTTAACTCTAGGTCTTGCTGTTAACCCAAAGATAGCAGCACCATCTGAATATTTTTAAATTTCATTTATTTCTTTTAATTTCGGTTTTTTAAACTAGTTTGAGCCTTAAGCTTTTACTTTTCAACTTCTAATATTGCACAAGTATCGTACACATAAGATTGGAAATGAAACTCGTTAGTTATCGCATTATTTTCTGTGTGTGTTTTGAGTATGGTTATCTAGCGAACGGGGCGGGACAGAGGGGAATGCACTGTGGTTTTGAATGCGCCTCGTCGAGTTCTAAGTCGGTGAATTTTTTCGCTATTTTAGGAGAAAAAAATATTTTTTGGTCGAAAAATAGGATTTTGATGAAAAATAGATTCCCGCGGAAAATATCACCCTTGTAGTGTCTAGCATGACGAGTCTAGTGGTGCCATCCAAATGTCTCTAGTCCCAACGGTTCTCAAGAAAAAAAATTTGGAAAGTGTCGGACAATCCTCGAAATCTTAGAAAAAAAAACTTTCTTTTGTACAGCAAAATGAAACGCATGAAAAAAAGCTAACAGTCAAAATCTCAACTCTTTATCTCTTACCATTCTCAAGATATTTACAAATTTATGAATTCCCGGTGCATCCACCAAATTACAGAGCAAAACATGTACTATCTCAAGAATGGAACGTTTTCATAGTTCGGTGTGGCCGAATTGCGGCGACGCGACGGTCATGTTAATCCCTTTTAAGTATAACCGTATTGCGGCGGGTCAAAAATTGTACCTGTTAAGAGGACAGCCGGATTGCGGCCATCAGTTCTTACAATAACAATAAAAATTATTCTTGTGCTGCTGCTATCTAGAAACTTGGGTAATTGTTCTGATTTAATTTGTCTGTAATCAATAAAATTCTAAAAGAGTAAATTTGAAAACTTTGATTGGTTCAGCTCTTTTGATTTACAAAATAATTTTCTTTGAGGACAAGACAGTTTGACTGATTTGTCGTTTAAAACATTTTTAACTTTTATACGGCAATATTCAGTAATCATAATGGAAACAATATTTAGTGAGCGCAGTAAACAGTTGATTTTATTAAATACATAAATATGTAAATATAAGTTTTATAAAAAGTGCGTAACAAGTGTGGGAGTGAAGTGGTGTTGCACAGTAAAAACTTGTAATGCCAAAATTTATGTCGATGAAGGACTCAAAGTTTTGTTACCATTCTTAAATCCAGAAAACGTAGGAGACTGTTTTTTAGAATTTGAGTATTCGGCCAAAGCGTAAAAAAATTAACGAATTTTCCGACTATTTGGTGGAAAATTATATACAAGAGGGTGGACAATTTCCACCATAAATATGTGGATGTTGCACGGCTTCCACCGAAATGACGACAAACGGTTGCGAATCATTTCACTCTAAATTTAATTCATTATTTTATTGTACTCATCCAAATTTGTTTATATTTGCAGATGTATTAAAAAAATATGCAAATAGATGCATATCTAAAACTCAATAGTGGACACATAACAAAAACAATAAATAACAAAAATTATAAAGAAAAACTTTTATATTTAGAAAATAATATTACATGTAAACTAGAAAAAAATAACAAATTTAACTTCGTTCAAAGAGCAGCTTATCATTTAAAAAAGTAAAATCATATGTTAAAAGAACTGTTTTACTACATAACAAAATACGTATTTTATTTACATGTCTGGTGATAGGAAATAAAAATAAAAATAATTTGATCTATCGGTATCTTAACACAGCAAGATAATCAGGGCTGCAATCCGGCTACTCCGAAAACGGTCACCATTTTGAACCCTAATAAAGAGGTTAGCCATCGCCGCAGTCCGGTATTGCCCTCACAGTTAAATCGACATTAAATCCCTTTTATGAATTTTGCCCTCCCGCAATTTTTATGATGGTTTTAAGTGCTTAGATGTATCCCTTAAGCTTCCCTAAACATCCCCACGAGCACGCGTTGAAATCTGAAATTAGACAAAGGAGTTATCAAAAGTTTCCTATTATACTTTTGCAATTCTAATCTCCTTAGAATTCTTTATTTTCCTATCTCTGATAATTTTTAGCTTCTCGTTGCATGCAACTGCATTTTGTGCTTTTTAAGAGAGAGACATTTATAATTTTAATATTTGTTTTTTTTATACGGCAATTCTTATCAAAATGTTTAAAATAATATCATGTAATACAACAAAAAATAAAGTAGTGCGTCGAATGCGTATTCCAAGATTGCGGTTCTGAAAAGGACTGTTAAATTTTAAGTCTAGGCATGGCATGCAGTTACAAATTTTGTTAACTGTTCTTGGAACGTGGAAAGATCGAAGCATCAAAGACCGTGCAGACCTCGGCAGACTGGCTTGAATCGTTCGCATTTAAAGCTTAAAAAAATTCAAAACAGCAACAGAAAGCGACGGTTCCTTTTACAATCACATTTTGTTAAGTAAAACGGGCGTTAATAAGGTGAGCGGCTATTGATAAAGAGCGAAACGCTGAAACGACCCCTGACATAATAAAACGAATTTCTAAGCCGCCATCTTTAGGCGGACGCCCTACCTTACGGTTTATTGGCATCTACAGATTTGTATGGTAAACCAATACTACAGGAACCTGTAAGGATCGGTAACAGTTGAGTCAGGCTATTTGCCCAGAGATGGCAGCACATGCTTACTTTTAAATTTAATTTCCTTTATTTATTAATTTAATTGTAAATTTAGTGAAAATTGGCCTGCGCCTCTTGATAAATAACGATTAATTGATTATAGTAGACGTTCCTTTTCCTTTCCCGTCTTCCGCCGATAAAATAATTCCTTTGCATAAGACATCCCCTCAATTTTGGTACTTTTTATTAATTAGCGGCGGAAACTTTTGCTTTTACCTACTAGTATTGTACAGACAACGTACGTGAACGGTTGGAAATAAACTCGTTGATTATCGCCTTATTTTCTCAGCGAGAATAATTCTTTTCCTTGCCCCTGTTTTCAAGATCGCTATCTCGAGAACGGGACGGGCTAGAGAGGAACGGGCTACGTTTTTGAATGCCCCTCGTCGAGCTCTACATCTGTGAATTTTTTCACGATTTTTGGAGAAAAAAAAATTTTTCGGGCGAAAAATCGTAAGGCTATAGTCCATGAAAATTTTAGGATTTTGATGGAAAACCGATCGCTGCGAAAAAAATCACCCTTATAGAGTCTAACGAGACGAGTTTAATGGTGCAAGCCAAATGTTTTTAGTTCCAACGGTTTTCGAGAAAAAAATTTGGAAAGTGTCGGACAATCGTCGAAAACTTTCTTTTGTATAGTTCGATGAGGCGCGTGAAGAAAAGCTAACAGTCAAAATTTCAGCTCTTTATCTCTTACCATTCTCAAGATATTTACAAATTTATTAATGCCCGGCGCACCCACCACTTTAAGGAACAAAACATGTAAATACCTCAAGAACGTTAAATCGATATTAAATTCCTTTAGTATGAATTTTGCCCTCCTGCAAATTTTATAGCGGTTTTAAGTGCTTAGATGCATCCCTTAAGCTTCCCTAAACACCCCCACGAGCACGCGTTGAAATCTGAAACTATTGTAGACAAACAATTTCGTATTATACTTTAACAATTTTAAACAAAAAAAAAAGATTGTTAAAATAATATTAAGTAATACAAGAAAAAATAAAGTGGTGTATCGAAAGCTATTCCAAGTTATTATTATTATTAAGTAAAAGGGGCGTTAATAATGTGAGCGGCTAATTTTAGGCGGATGAGTAAAGAGCGAAGCGCTGGAGCAATCGCTGACAAAAATTGAACGCACTTCAATACCGCCATCTGTAGGTGAATATCCAAAACTGTTGCTTATCATCTGTTGTAGATTCCTATCGAGAGACCGTATTAAAGGAATCTGTAATGGCCGATAATATTTAAGTCACGCCATGTGTCCAAAGATGGCAGCAGGTATGTTTTTTTAAAATTATTTTCTTTTATTTCGCTATTATTTAATAGTAAATTTAGTAGAAGTTG
This sequence comes from Dorcus hopei, assembly GCA_033060865.1. NCBI lineage: Eukaryota > Metazoa > Arthropoda > Insecta > Coleoptera > Lucanidae > Dorcus > Dorcus hopei. Next base: position 38,873,308 of record CM065426.1, read on the forward strand.
GTCTGCGTCCCTTAATAAATAACGTTTAACCGATTGCCGCAGATGTTTCTTTTCCTTTCCCGTTTTCCACCGATAAAATAATTCCTTTGCAAAGTACGTCCCTTTAACTTCGGTCATTTTGATTAATTTATGCCGAAGACTTTTGCTTCTCCCTTCTAATATTGCACAAACAACGTATGCGAATGACTGGAAATAAACTCTTTGGTTATCGCCTTATTTCGTGCGAAAATAATTATTTTCCTTGCCGGTGTTTTCAGTATCGTTATTTCTGGAACGGGGCGGGCTAGAGGGGAACGAGTTGCGGTTTTGAATGCGCCTCGTCGAGCTCTATATCAGTGAATTTTTTCGTTATTTTTGGAGAAAAAAAATTTTTTCGGACTAAAAAGTAGCAAGGCTATAGTCCATGAAAATTTGAAGATTTCGACGATAAATCGATTGCCGCGAAAAAAATCACTCTTATAGAGGTCGAAGAGACGAATCCAACGGTGCAAGCCGCAAGTCTCTACCTCTATCCGTTTCCGAGAAAAAAATTATTTAAAAAATAATTTTGATACGATTGCACAAAAATACTTTTACTACCAGCAGTGCTATTGTTTTTATGACGAGAAAGTCAGAATACACATGCAAATCTTTGCTAATTTTACTAAATATTTACCTTCAAAACGAAGACAGCAATGGTGAACGATCCAAATTGAACAGCTATATATGCCAAGGTTGATGCAATTTCCAATCTCTGTGGATCATTCTCTGAGTATTCAGCGGGGGTGCATAGATTTTTATAAACATAGGCATTTTGTTAAGTAAAGCGGACGTTAATATGTAGAGCAACTAATTTTCGGTGGCTGATTAGGTAGCAAAGCGCTAGAGCAATCGCTGACATAAATTGAACGCAACTCATGACGTCACAAGTGCCTGCCATCTGTAGACAAATATACGAATCTAATGTTTACCGGTTGTTGCTAATTCCTACAATATCGACGTGCAGAAATCAGTAATTTAACTCTAGGTCTTGCTGTTAACCCAAAGATAGCAGCACTATCTGAATATTTTTTAAATTTCATTTATTTCCTTTAATTTCGGTTTTTTAAACTACTTTGAGCCTTAAGCTTTTACTTTTCAACTTCTAATGTTGCACAAGTATCGTACACATAACATTGGAAATGAAACTCGTTAGTTATCGCATTATTTTCTGTGTGTGTTTTGAGTATGGTTATCTAGCGAACGGGGCGGGAGAGGGAATGCGCAGTGGTTTTGAATGTGCCTCGTCGAGTTCTAAGCCGGTGAATTTTTTCGCTATTTTAGGAGAAAAAAATATTTTTTGGTCGAAAAATAGTAAGGCTATAGTCCATGAAAATTTTAGGATTTTGATGAAAAATAGATTCCCGTGGAAAAAAATCACCCTTGTAGTGTCTAGCATGACGAGTCTAGTGGTGCCATCCAAATGTCTCTAGTCCCAACGGTTCTCAAGAAAAAAATTTGGAAAATGTCGGACAATCCTCGAAATCTTAGAAAAAAAAAACTTTCTTTTGTATAGCAAAATGAAACGTATGAAACAATTAAAATCTCAGCTCTTTATCTCTTACCATTCTCAAGATATTTACAAATTTATGAATTCCCGGCGCATCCACCAAATTACAGAGCAAACATGTAGTATCTCAAGAATGGAACGTTTTCATAGTTCGGTGTGGCCGAATTGCAGCGACGCGACGGTCATGTTAATCCCTTTTAAGTATAACCGTATTGCGGCGGGTCAAAAATTGTACCTGTTAAGAGGATAGCCGGATTGCAGCCATCAGTTCTTAGAATAACAATAAAAATTATTCTTGTGCTGCTGCTATCTAGAAACTTGGGTAATTGTTCTGATTTAATTTGTCTGTAATCAATAAAATTCTAAAAGAATAAATTTGAAAACTTTGATTGGTTCAACCCTTCCTTTTGATTTACAAAATAATTTTCCTTGAGGACAAGACAGGTTGCAGATATTAGTTTGATTGATTTGTCGTTTAAAACATTTTTAACTTTTATATGGCAATATTCAGTAATCATAATGGAAACAATATTTAGTGAGCACAGTAAACAGTTGATTTTATTAAATATATAAATACATATGTAAATATAAGTTTTATAAAAAGTGCGTAACAAGTGTCGTGGGAGTGAAGTGGTGTTACACAGTAAGAACTTGTAATGCCAAAATTTATGTCGATGAAGGACTCAAAGTTTTGTTACCATTCTTAAATCCAGAAAACGTAGGAGACTGTTTTTTAGAATTTATGAGTATTCGGCCAAAGCGTAAAAAAGTTGACGAATTTTCGGACTATTTGGTGGAAAATTATATACATACAAGAGGATGGACAATTTCTACCATAAATATGTGGATGTTGCACGGCTTCCACCGAAATGACGACAAATGGTTGCGAATCATTTCACTCTAAATTTATTTTATTTTATTGTACTCATCCAAATTTGTTTATATTTGCAGATGTATTAAAAAAATATGCAAATAGATACATATCGTCGTTGTGCATGCAAAATGCGCTATGTGCACTTTTTCAAAATGAGTAACAAAAATATACTTTTGATTTAATATTTCATACAGTTTCTTGTTCCTACTGTAAAATTTAAATGTTAGCACTTAGCGCAATTTGCATGCACAACGACGATATCTAAAACTCAGCAGTGGACACATAGCAAAAACAATAACAAAAATTATAAAGAAAAACTTTTATATTTAGAAAATAATATTAGATTATGTAAACTAGAAAAAATTACCAAATTTAACTTTGTTCAAAGAGCAGCTTATCATTTAAAAAAGTAAACTCATATGTTAAAAGAACTGTGTTTTAATACAATCTGTTTTACTACATAACAAAGTACGTATTTTATTTACATGTCTGGTGACAGGAAATAAAAATAAAAATAATTTGATCTATCGGTATCTTAACACAGCAAGATGATCAGGGCCGCAATCCGGCTACTCCGAAAACAGTCACCATTTTGAACCCTAATAAAAAGGTTAGCCATCGCTGCAGTCCGGTACTGCCCTCACAGGGCAATCGACATTAAATCCCTTTTATGAATTTTGCCCTCCCGCAATTTCTATGATGGTTTTAAGTGCTTAGATGTATCCCTTAAGCTTCCCTAAACATCCCCAAGAGCACGCGTTGAAATCTGAAATTAGGCAAAGGAGTTATCAAAAGTTTCCTATTATACTTTTGCAATTCTAATCTCCTTAGAATTCTTTATTTTCCTATCTCTGATAATTTTTAGCTTCTCGTTGCATGCAATTGTATTTTGTGCTTTTTAAGAGAGAGACATTTATATTTTTAATATTTGTTTTTTTTTTATACGGCAATTCTTATCAAAATGTTTAAAATAATATCATGTAATACAACAAAAAATAAAGTAGTGCGTCGAATGCGTTTTCCAAAATTGCGGTTCTGAAAAGGACTGTTAAATTGTAAGTCTAGGCATGGCATGCAGTTACAACTTTTGTTAACTGTTCTTGGAACGTGGAATCTCCTTGAAACGTGGAAAGATCGAAGCATCAAAGACCGTGCAGACCTCGGCAGACTGGCTTGAATCGTTCGCATTTAAAGCTTAAAAAAATTCAAAACAGCAACAGAAAGCGACGGTTCCTTTTACAATCACATTTTGTTAAGTAAAACGGGCGTTAATAAGGTGAGCGGCTATTGATAAAGAGTGAAACGCTGAAACGACCCCTGACATAATAAAACGAATTTCTAAGCCGCCATCTTTAGGCGGACGCCCTACCTTACGGTTTATTGGCATCTACAGATTTGTATGGTAAACCAATACTACAGGAACCTGTAAGGATCGGTAACAGTTGGGTCAGGCTATTTGCCCAGAGATGGCAGCACATGCTTACTTTTAAATTTAATTTCCTTTATTTATTAATTTAACTGTAAATTTAGTGAAAATTGGCCTGGGTCTCTTGATAAATAACGATTAATTGATTACAGTAGACGTTCCTTTTCCTTTCTCGTCTTCCGCCGATAAAATAATTCCTTTGCATAAGACATCCCCTCAATTTTGGTAGTTTTTATTAATTAGCGGGGGAAACTTTTGCTTTTACCTACTAGTATTGTACAGACAACGTACGTGAACGATTGGAAATAAACTCGTTGGTTATCGCCTTATTTTCTCAGCGAGAATAATTCTTTTCCTTGCCCCTGTTTTCAAGATCGCTATCTCGAGAACGGGGCGGGCTAGAGAGGAACGGGCTACAGTTTTGAATGCGCCTCGTCGAGCTCTACATCTGTGAATTTTTTCGATATTTTTGGAGAAAAAAAAAATTTTCGGGCGAAAAATCGTAAGGCTATAGTCCATGAAAATTTTAGGATTTTGATGGAAAACCGATCGCTGCGAAAAAAATCACCCTTATAGAGTCTAACGAGACGAGTTTAATGGTGCAAGCCAAATGTTTTTAGTTCCAACGGTTTTCGAGAAAAAAATTTGGAAAGTGTTGGACAATCGTCGAAAACTTTCTTTTGTATAGTTCGATGAGGCGCGTGAAGAAAAGCTAACAGTCAAAATTTCAGCTCTTTATCTCTTACCATTCTCAAGATATTTACAAATTTATTAATGCCCGGCGCACCCACCACTTTAAGGAACAAAACATGTAAATACCTCAAGAACGTTAAATCGATATTAAATTCCTTTAGTATGAATTTTGCCCTCCTGCAAATTTTATAGCGGTTTTAAGTGCTTAGATGCATCCCTTAAGCTTCCCTAAACACCCCCACGAGCACGCGTTGAAATCTGAAACTATTATAGACAAACAATTTCCTATTATACTTTAACAATTCTGATCTCCTTTTAGAATTCTTTATCGTATATACTTTAAATATTTGTATTTTTATAGGGCAAACAAAAAAAAAGATTGTTAAAATAATATTAAGTAATACAAGAAAAAATAAAGTGGTGTATCGAAAGCGTATTCTAAGTTATTATTATTATTATTATTATTAAGTAAAAGGGACGTTAATAATGTGAGCGGCTAATTTTAGGCGGATGAGTAAAGAGTGAAGCGCTGGAGCAATCGCTGACAAAAATTGAACGCACTTCAATACCGCCATCTGTAGGCGAACATCCAAAACTGTTGCTTATCATCTGCTGTAGATTCCTATGTAGAGACCGTATTAAAGGAATCTGTAATGGCCGATAATATTTAAGTCACGCCATGTGTCCAAAGATGGCAGCAGGTATGCATTTTTAAAATTATTTTCGTTTATTTCGTTATTATTTAATAGTAAATTTAGTAGAAGTTGGTCTGCGTCCTTTAATAAATAACGTTTAACCGATTGCCGCAGATGTTTCTTTTTCTTTCCCGTTTTCCACCGATAAAATAATTCCTTTGCGCAGTACGTTCCCTTAATTTCGGTCATTTTGATTAATTTGCGCCGAAGACTTTTGCTTCTCCCTTCTAATATTGCACAAACAACGTATGCGAATGACTGGAAATAAACTCTTTGGTTATCGCCTTATTTTGTGCGAAAATAATTATTTTCCTCGCCCGTGCTTTCAGGACCGCTATTTCAGGAACGGGGCGGGCTAGAGGGGAACGGGTTGCGATTTTGAATGCGCCTCGTTGAGCTCTATATCAGTGAATTTTTTCGTTATTTTTGGAGAAAAAAAATTTTTTCGGACTAAAAAGTAGCAAGGCTATATAGTCCATGAAAATTTGAGGATTTCGACGGTAAATCGATTGCCGCGAAAAAAATCACTCTTATAGAGGTCGAAGAGACGAATCCAACGGTGCAACCCGCAAGTCTCTACCTCTATCCGTTTCCGAGAAAAAAATTATTTAAAAAATAAGGATTTAAGGATCGGTATCTCGGAAACGGGGCGGGCTAGAGGGGAACGGGTTACAGTTTTGGATGCGCCTCGTCGAGCTCTACATCTGTGAATTTTTTCGATATTTTTGGAGAAAAAAAAATTTTCGGGCGGAAAATAGTAAGGCTATAGTCCATGAAAATTTTAGGATTTTGATGGAAAACCGATCGCTGCCAAAAAAATCACCCTTATAGAGTTTAACGAGACGAGTCTAATGGTGCAAGCCAAATGTCTCTAGTTCCAACGGTTCTCGAGAAAAAAAAATTGGAAAATGTCAGACAATCGACGAAAACTTTCTTTTGTATAGTTCGATGAGGCGCGTGAAGAAAAGCTAACACTCAAAATTTCAGCTCTTTATTTCTTACCATTCTGAAGATATTTACAAATTTATTAATGCCCGGCGTATCCACCAGTTTACAGAACAGAACAAGTAATACCTCAAGAACGTTCAATCGATATTAAATCCCTTTTATGAATTTTGCCTCCTGCAAATTATATGGCGGTTTTAAGTGCTTAGATGCACCGCTTAAGCTTCCCTAAACACCCCCACGAGCACGTGTTGAAATCTGAAACTAGACAAACAATTTCCTATTATATTTTAACAATTCTGATATCCCTTTAGAATTCTTTATCGTATATAATTTAAATATTTGTATTTTTATAGGGCAAATTTAAACAAAAAGAAAATTGTTAAAATAATATTAATTAATACAAGAAAAAATAAAGTAGATGTTGATAGCGTATTCCAAGTCGAAATTATTTGTGGTTCTGAAAAAAACTGCTAAAAAGATAAGCCCAGGTTATGCAGTTACAACTTTTGTTAACTGCTCTGAATCTTCTTGGAACGCGGAAAGATCGAAGCATCAAAGACGGAGCTGACTGTGAAGACCTCGGCAGACTGGCTTAAACCGTTCGCATTTAAAGTTAAGAAAAAATCAAAACGGCAACGATTCTTTGATTTTTAAAATCATATTTTATTAAGTAAAAGGAGCGTTAATAAAGTGAGCGGCTAATTTTGGGCGGCTGAGTAAAGAGCGAAGCGCTGGAGCAATCGCTGATATAAATTGAACGCACTTCAATACCGCATCTGTAGGCGACATCCAAAACTGTAGCTTATCGTCTGCTGTAGATTCCTATGGAAAGACCGTGTTACAGGAATCTGTAATAGCCGATAATATTTAAGTCACACCATGTGCCCAAAGATGGCAGCACGTATTTATTTTTAAAATAATTTTCGTTTATTTATTAATTTAATAGTAAATTTAGTAAAAGTTAGTCTGCGTCCCTTAATAAATAACGTTTAACCGATTGCCGTAGATGTTCCTTTTCCTTTCCTGTTTTCCACCGATAAAATAATTCCTTTGCGCAGTACGTTCCCTTAATTTCGGTCATTTTGATTAATTTGCGCCGAAGACTTTTGCTTCTCCCTTCTAATATTGCACAAATAACGTATGAGAATGATTGAAATAAACTCTTTGGTTATCGCCTTATTTTGTGCGAAAATAATTATTTTCCTCGCCCGTGCTTTCAGGACCGCTATTTCAGGAACGGGGCGGGCTAAAGGGGAACGGGTTGCGATTTTGAATGCGCCTCGTCGAGCTCTATATCAGTGAATTTTTTCGTTATTTTTGGAGAAAAAAAATTTTTTCGGACTAAAAAGTAGCAAGGCTATAGTCCATGAAAATTTGAGGATTTCGACGGTATATCGATTGCCGCGAAAGAAATCACTCTTATAGAGGTCGAAGAGACGAGTCCAACGGTGCAAGCCGCAAGTCTCTACCTCTATTCGTTTCCGAGAAAAAAATTATTTAAAAAATACGATTGCACAAAAATATTTTTACTACCAGCAGTGCTATTGTTTTTATGATTAGAAAGTCAGAATACACATGCAAATCTTTGCTAATTTGACCAAATATTTACCTTCAAGAAGAAGACAGCAATGGTGAACGATCCAAATTGAACAGCTGTATATGCGAAGGTTGATGCAATTTCCAATCTCTGTGAATCATTCTCTGAGTATTCAGCGGGGGTGCATAGATTTTTATAAACAAAGGCATTTTGTTAAGTAAAGCGGACGTTAATATGTAGAGCAACTAATCTTCGGTGGCTGATTAGATAGCAAAGTGCTAGAGCAATCGCTGACGTAAATTGAACGCATCTCATGACGTCACAAGTGCCTGCCATCTGTAGACAAATATACGAATCTAATGCTTACCGGTTGTTGCAAATTCCTACAATATCGACTTACAGAAATCTGTAATTTAACTCTAGGTCTTGCTGTTAACCCAAAGATAGCAGCACTATCTGAATATTTTTTTAAATTTCTTTTATTTCCTTTAATTTCGGTTTTTTAAACTAGTTTGAGCCTTAAGCTTTTACTTTTCTACTTCTAATATTGCACAAATATCGTACACATAAGATTGGAAATGAAACTCGTTAGTTATCGCATTATTTTCTGTGTGTGTTTTGAGTATGTATATCTCGTGAACGGGGCGGGATAGAGGGGAACGGTCTGCGGTTTTGAATGCACCTCGTCGAGCTTTATATTTGTGAATTTTTTCGCAATTTTTGGACAAAAAAAAATTTTCGGACGAAAAAGTAGCAAGGCTATAGTCCATGAAAATTTGAGGACTTGAACGAGAAATAGATTGCCGCGAAAAAAATCACTGTTATAGAGGTGGATGAGACGATTCCAACGGTGTAAGCCGCGAATCTCCATCTCGAATGGTTTTCGAGAAAAAAATTGCTTCCTACAAGTGCTAGCCTTGCTTTGGTCTCTCTTTGTTTTGTGAAACTGCTCTTCTGATTTCTTTCAATTTCTTTTTGCCAGATACTAAATTACTGCATTCTTATTTAACACATATTTAATATTTTTAGGAAGCAGTGGCGCACCCAGAAATTTGTCTCGGAGGGGGCTTAAAAATAATAATAATTGTAAGAATCACGTAAGAGTGTACAAGGACATATTAAATACTAAAGACACATAATACGAATTTATACCGAAGTAACGTTACCAAACGAAATTAAGTTAGCGTACTCTTTTTTTGCAATACTTAAATTATATTATTAAATTCTAGTACCACATAGCTGACTCTGGGGGGAGCTTCAGCCCCCTTAGCCCCCCCCCCCGTGAGTGCGCCACTGTTAGGAAGTTTAAATGGGGAACAAAACTATTCTGCACATGTTTTACAAAAGGGCGATCAGGTGTCGAGGATTGTAACAAGAAGTTTTATTACAGATGTAACTCCATATCAAATACATTCTGGAGAATTAGGTCATATCCACATCGCACAATGGGGGGGCCTACCTTCCAAATATTCAAAATATAATGAATAAATTAGTAGTCTTAAAATGTGGAAATTTTGCTGAAGAGATTCCCCAATATGGGTACAAAGAATCATCCCCAAACCCCATTGGTATCTCTGCTATATTTCATCTCCATTCTGCACTTATATGTTTCATTCTTAGCTTAGTCAGTTTATTATGTTATTCTTATACTATTTCTGTTTGATACTTTTCTGAATGTTTTAAATCTTTATGCCTTTTTGCTGTTACTTAAATGTACAAATATTGCGGTTTTGGTCTTTTAGGTGAGGACATTCATTGAACTTTCAGCGAAGAAGCAAAAAGAAAAACACCCCAATTTGTGTTGCACAGTTTTTATTAATTGTTTATATAATTAAAGTATATATAATACAATACGATTACTTTAAAACTGTAGGATAAATCCAACTAAATCTAGAAAAATATTTGGTAGCCTGATGTGTTGTTGAAGATCATGGAACAAGTGGGAGATTGATTTGTACTGCATTGTTCCCTGATATACAATATGTAACAATACGAATGCGACGTGTACTTCTCATTTAGGTTAGTACTATACATCAACCTACGCATCTATATTAAAGATGATTACACGTATCCATCCACACAACTATGACCTGTGATACGAGAAACGAAACCTACCAACGAAACAGCTCTGATCTTATTCGTCGTTCGACTGCAGTTAAAATTAGGTAGTAATACAAAACCTATTGAGTTTATTGTCTTGTTACACCTGCAAAAATTTTTACTAAGGGCCAACTGTGTTAGGCTTAGGAGTTTCTAATGCATATACAGTAACAAACAAGATCAGATCTTCTTAAATTCTAATCTAGAGTAGTATACAAAAATATGAGCAAAAATAAAATGCTTATTTAAAAAAGAAAAAGGGGAGATGCATTTCGTTAACTTGCAACCGCACGCGAAATAATGCCCGCAATGGGTTCACTTTTTTTTGGAATGTTTAATATATGAAAAAAAGAAAATGGGGAAAATAAATGAGACTTACGCTATTAGACTAACTTAATACGAAAAATCGCTGTGAATATAACTATGAAACCCACAGGATGAATGATGAATCTTCTCTAGATGCTTTTCACTAGTAATTATTGCGATCGGCGTTGTTGTGCACGCTGCAAAAACAAATACAACAAAATATTATAAGACGTTATTATACGGGGCGAAACAAAAATTAGTTTATTAGTGTCATGACGAAACAAAAAATGTATGTACAAAAAAATAATACAAGATGATATTTGTTACCCAGCAAAGCCGGAAGATTCCATGAAGCAGAGCAGGCGGCTTTATGGGATGATTAGTGATTTTTTGTTACCAAATATAGAACAACAAAATCACTAGTCTTCCACATAACACGGCCGTGTTAGTAGTAGCCAATCCACACCAAATTAGTTCTTCACCTAAATGGCATAGAGCAATGGGGTGTAGAACACTTCGTAGCAGTGTTATGTTAGTTACGCTTACGCAGTGTAAATGTAATTGCAGTTTTGAAAAATTACAATCGAAACTCACTTTTGTTGCGAATAATAAATTTGCTTACTGGATGTAATAATAAAAGTAAATCATAAATAGAAGGGGGGAGAAAATAAAATAGTAATTTAGCAATTACAAAAAGGGGACTTCCAAGTTCGAGTGAGGAGATTGAACACTGCAAGGTCTGTATGTACAAAGTATTTACAAAAAAAAAAAGTTAATGTAAGACCGATACGAACCTCTGTTGAAGTAAGTACTGTGCCATCTGTATTTGATTGGGAAGCCCTGAAATGGTGATTATACGATCGTTTGATCCTGGGAGCGGTTCGTCTATTGTGATGCCTGCTCCTGAATCCTGCCGAATTTTCCTGATGCGGCCGCCACCTTTGCCGATTATTGCCCCCGCGAGCTACAAACATAAAGTACGATTTAATGTCATAGTGTGTAAAATGTAGCCGAAAGCCCCCAGAACTTTTTCCAGATTCGAAAATATGTACCCCCCAATTCTGTTATGTGTTATGTGTCTTAACGATTTAGTGCATAAGTTTGTTGTTTGTTGTCCACTTACATCTTTTGGGATGGTAACTTGCGTGGAAGTTCTACCACCCCCTGATTGTATCCCACTTCCTCCACCGCTTCCGCTGAGTGACTGTCCTATTCCACTGCTCATCAGGCTCGGTCCCGGGCTCATAAGGCTACCACCACTGGCACCACCTCCGTTTACAGGTCCACCCCAACCGTTGTTTCTCTGTGAATCAAACGAACCGCCGTTCATTCCACGCGGAGGGCCGTTGAAGCCGCCGCGTTGAGGTGGATGGCTGCCCATTCCCCGATCATGGAATCTGTAAATTTTGCAACATCCCGTACGTTAAACTTTAACTTAATACTTCGCCGAGACATTAATGGCGGCGCGGCGTTATTTAAGTAGTCGGCGAGTTTCGAAACAAAGTTAAATTAAAATGATTACGGGGAGAGATCGAAGAGGACGTCGAATTTGGAATCCCAATTAGGGTATTTTCATAACTTCCCCGACTTTTAACCCGGCGACGTAAGAAAGAAACGAAGTTTCGTTCGCTTTGAGCCGGCGTCGGGTGAAACGCTCGATCAGATATTGGAAACCAATTAAAAAGCAATAAGAGACAGAAGGATCGGATCCTCACAAAAAAGGACCTCTGACCGAGAGAAATAAATCAAATTGATGCGAAACACTTAAAATCTGTTGTCAGCTAATGTGCAATGTTAACACCCCCAATCATCGTAGTTTGAAAACTTTTTAATATAAAAGAGGAGTTGTAAATGAAATTGTTATCATCCTCCAATCGTAGAAATAAAAAAAAAGTCTTAAGGGGAAGTTAAACATAGTAGCTGTCTTCATAAATAATTTTACGTCGAGATTGCCAAGCATAAATAAAACGTTCTTGCCACGTAACAGTGATAATTACGTGAAATATTTTTCTGGTTAACGTCGTATAATGTATAGATCGTGTTTTCTAGGCCGACACAACTATGAACCCCCACATAAGGGCTTAGTTATGCGGGCGCAGATGCGGCTGAATGTGGCATTTATGCGTCCTTTGTCAACGGCTCGTCCTGCAGGAGAAGCTTTATTGTTAATATTACGAGGAATTTTGTCCGTGTAGGCTTGTCACGAAATATTATCCGCGATTTAGTTGGATTACTCGTCTTTATTGCACGTTTTCTTAAGCAAAAGCAAAACAGAAGAAGTAAGAAAGAAATAAAAATTCGTTGACTTAAAAAAGCTCTAATTTTTTTCTTTTAGTGCCAGCACTTTGGTCACTGGTTTATTTCCATAGAAACAATTGTTATTCAGTAATTGAAGTACCGCCCCATAAAATAAAAAAAAGTTACGGCAAAAAATAATTTATAATATAATAATTTCTACTTCAAATTATTCACATTTGTCAACACACATTATTCATTAATTTTGCGAGAACTTTTGGCACCGATTCAAGCAAGATGATTTATAACCTGCAGGTTTTTGTAAGAAATAAAATTGGATAAATGCAAGTGGCGATGAAAATAAATGATAATTATTATATAAAACAGGAAACGAAAAACTTGCAATATTGATTTTAAACGTGTCCAAAATAACAATAAAAAAAATTAAATAGTAATAACCCAACATAAATTTCTGATTATTCACTATGTATGAAACAAATTTGTAATCAGTTTTGTCTGAACAACTTCTACAAGCTCTTGGAATAATATCAAAGTTTCGCTATTACACTGACCGTTATGTGCAATCTTGAGAATTTTATACAGCGTTCGATTTGAATGTCTAAATCCTTTTAATTTCTTTTGGCACCTTTTATTGAACACTTTATATATTATCATGAAACTTCTGTTCCTGACCAAAAAGAAGAGACGTTTTTCTTTGGCTCATGAACATTTGAGATATAACAAGATTCAAATATTTAGAGAGAATTCTAATATCATGTAATGGCTAAGATAAATTAAAATATAACGATATTTACCCTCCACCTCCTCCTCCTCCACTGCCATTTCCGCCCAAAGATCCACGTGGTGGCGGTCCTCTATTATTCCCAAACCGTCCTCCATCGCGATCACCGCCTCCACCTCGTCCTCCTCCACTCCCTCCTCTGGGTCCTACTCCAGGACCTCCGCTGCGTCTGTTCTCGCTTGAACCACCCCCGTAACCGCCGTATTCTTCGGCATAAAAATCGTCGTAATTGTGGGGGTCGTAGGGGCTGACGGGGCCCTTGATGGGGTTCTAAAAACACGGATTGCAGCCAGTTACCGACAATTAAACGCCCAATTAGCTAATTGAAACATAAGCCCCGGTTAATCCGAACAATCAACTGCTATCATCCCGAGTATGTAAAACAGGAAGGGTCAGATCTGGATTTATGGATGATACTGGTCAGTTTCTCTAGTATTGCATTGTTTCCATTTAATAAGGGATTACAACGGGGGGTTGAAGTACGTTCCTTTTTAATTACCCTCCTCTTCAAGTTGTGTTTTTTTAAGCGTAAAAACTAGAGTAATGTAAAAACGACGGGCACAAGAAAACTTACAGTTTTGATGAGGGTTATTACTTCGCGTATAGTGTCGATGCACTTGGATGGTTCCCCAATGATCTGGATAATCCGGTCGGTGCTCTGTGGAGCCCAGTTGGAGAATATTTTGATTCGAGCTCCGGTTTTCTGCAACAACGAAAACAACATTTTCAACTCAGAGAGAATCCTACATTTGAAACACTAAAGCTAGAGCATGCAAAAGCTTTTTGGCGTAATTTATCTTTTAATTATTTGCCAAGAAACGTCCTAAAATAATTCGTTGCATATTGCACATGTGAGAAATTAATATTCCAAATGAGTACGGTACGCGTTAGTGGAACTGTAAGCATTTTATTTCAAAAAAATTAAATAAATAAATAAAACGCTTTTAATCATGAAGATGCAAATGATTTAGGCCGGGCGCAGACTGATCAAGCAAAAACGTCTTCAAACAAAACGTTTTGTGGCACTGAAAAACATTATGTTTGATCTTGCAACAATGCTGCATGCATAAACGTTTTACAACAAAACTGTTTCGTTTTGTTCCATAACGCTTTGTTTGAGTGAAATGCACATTGATGATGCAAAACGACTTTAGTCAAAACAGTCGGCTGAACGAACGTCAAACAAAAATTTATGTTTGCACTCCAGACACGTTGCTTTTTGTTGTAACCTGTTGGATGGTGCCTGCCGGTAACGCACACTCATTATACAGAAAACGTTTTTATACAAAGCAATTCGTTTTGTTGGACAACGTTTTGTTAGATGTCGCCGCACACTGATTAAGCAAATTTGTCTTTTCACACAACAATTTGTTTAACAGCGTTGTGTTTTGTTGGCAAGTATTGTTTCATCAGTGTGCGATGGTACCTATTTAATGCATGTAAAAAACAGATTTTGGCAAGTTCAAACAAAAACGTTTTGTCTAATGACGTCTTTGCTTGATCAGTCTGCGCCCGGCCTTAGGGTTCAATTGCGATACTGAAAGAAGTTAAATCCAAACGAAAATTTGTTAGAATACCAAGTGATTATACAAGACTAACGACATGTTATGTGACAATATTTTATCACATTGATTAAGTGTAGACTGTTCAAATGTTCTACTCTTGATGGCATACATATAATTTAATAAGACATTCTAAAAGACTCTAGAATCTCCAAGCAAAGTGTATCTAGATCTTTCTCTAATTGGATAATCACGTTGGCGTCGTTCGTTTCCTTGTCGTATCGGTATCGTTCACGGTTACCTACATTGTGACAGTGTATTACAGACACAGTCTGTATATAATGTGTTTAGTTTAAACTGTAATTGCAATGAGCAATAAAAATTCTATTGTAAGAAACAATATCAAAATACTTAGTCAGAAAAGAAAGACAATAAATTTTGATTACGTTAAAACGAGTAACCATGTTTATGAAAACTGGATCTCTTTGTAGGTTTTACACTGAAATTTTGTAATAATATAATATCCGAGGCATCGATTCTCGAAAGCGCGAGATAAGGAGGCATCCCTTGCGACTTCGCCCCTCCAATTTTTCTCCTCACAACAAAACCCCTTGTTTTAAGCACTGGGAAAATGAATTCGCGAAGGATAACATTTTCGAAACAGATACACACTTTTTAGAACAGAGACAAATTACAATCCAATAAATTATACGAATAGGTATATAATTAATTTTAAGCTGAGCTAAAATAAGTAAACTTGAATCTGATTCTCGTTGAGGGCCAAATTGAAAGTGAATTGAGCGTGAAAATCTGCATCTGGGGTCCTCAACTTGTTTCGGGGATAAATTTAACGCTTTCACATAAGTAAGTTACTTATTCGAAATTTATTTCTAACTGGATTGCACGACATCTAATAAATATTAATTTAAATTATTTTTGAATAAGCTATGTGACTAATTGTTTAATAAAATATGCAATAACTTTGACTTTACTCATTTTGACTTTGGAATAGAATAATCGATTGCTTCGAAAAAGTAAGAATTTTTTTTATAATACAATCACAAAGCACACTGTTTCTTGAGTAAAATTAGCTCTCTTGCTTTTTTAGCTCAACAATTTCTGCTTGACATGGGTAAATCAAATTTGTACGTTAAGTTTGGCAGAGTTGCCCTTCAGATTATTTTCTGACAAAGGTTTCGGCGGTCGGCAACCTTACATCGACAGGTAGAAAGGATTATCTATCAGATCAGATCCGTGAGAGGTCACATGAGCAGGTGAACGTGTACGAACAATAACGTTGTGAGAGGGCCTCACATTTCTTGACCACGCCAATGGATTACATCAAATTAAAAAGCGTTACAAAAACGTGAATAAAGCTAAAAGAATTTCAGAAATACGACTGCCCTACGTAACAAAGTGGTTGCTTAACAATTTAATGAAACAATTATAAAAAACACCAAACACACACACTTTTTAAGGTTTGTCATAGAATTGTTTCACATGTGTCCCTAACACGAGCTTTCAGAAATAATTCTCGGAGTTATCTGAAATATTTGGCCTAAATTATGGCTAATACATTTTTAATGTTTTTGGTTGTTTTAAAAGTCCGAAAAATTTTGAAGGCGAGTCACAAACAATTTAATAACCCCCCCGCCCAAAAAAAGGGGCAAGTCTCACCATTTGTCATTGTAATTTGACCGAATTACACACGGCCCCGTCCCATATTTTAATTACCTGCCTCCACCACTCCTGCACACGTTCCCGTTAATTTATTACCCCATTATCCAATTTGAAATTCGTTCAGATCCAGACGTGTCGCGCGCGATTTCGGCGGTAAATAATCACTTATAAATTTGGCAGGGGAGTAATTCGGTCCCGGCGTGATGTCAACGAAAATAAATCGTCAAGATAAAACATTCAGCGAAATTTCGGATAATTCATCGGCTTTTAATTGTTTTAGCGGGCGATGAAAAAAGGTGGATACTTTGAGCCGCACCTTTTCTTTCTCGCTTCTGCAAGTATTAGAACTGTCAAGTCGTACAAGGTGTAGAACTGAAAGATTTCGAGGGATGGGAGAAGCGGTGAATGAAAATAACCCGATGACGACGACCCAGATTTAATGCTCGCCCTGAAGGGGAACAACTTCGGGAAAGTTTTAATAGATGCAAACACGCTGGAGGAATCATTTTGCATTAGTTCGGGTCAATATTGTATGAGGTAGACTTTTGCAAAGACTTCTTTATGATAATTTTCCTTTTTTTATATTAGATTAAAGAAAAACTAACTCACATTAAAGTTACAATTACCGAGTAGCATGTCCGCAATTCTAAAAGTATTCTTATTTTTTGTATCTACAAAAATATTATAAGAAACAAAACACATTTGTAATAGTTATTTCCCGGAAGGCAATAGCTTTTCCAACTTTAACTGTTGCAGCGAGACGTTGATTTTCAAATACCACAAAAGCATCTGGAGAAAGAAGGTCATTTGTATGTTCGACAGTTCATGATGTAATGACGTGATCCGCTGAAAAGTAAACCAATCATCATTCCGCTTTAATAAATAATTTATCCTTTCTGCTGCTTTTTGAGTGAATCGCTCGTCGGAAAATTGACAATTTGGTTTTGGAAGCCATCCGATCAAATTTCCAATTACTTCGTACTACACGCTCAGAGACATTCTTGCTGATTCAACAAACACATCAATTACCCCGCTGTATTTGCGCAGAAAATTCAACCACAGCTTTATTAATAAACGACGAACAACGCGGATGAATTTTAAAGCGCTTCCAAATTGGAAATTTAACATTTGTTCTTGATCATGCTAAATGATGTTCTTTTTTTATAAAAAAAAACCCGAGGCAAATTAGAATATTAAATTTAATGCTTCTGATGATTCACTGTAATTTCCGTTGGATTGGGGACGGACTGGGGAAAAGCCACTTGAATCTTTTTTCAGGATTTAAATCTTGCTCAATCACCTCTAATACGCAAAGAAACTCATTAACACTCGCAAGTGCCTTTTTGACGATCAATCTCAGAGCAAGGCAGTTTGAAGTTTCATCCTTTGAAAGGTCCACTCGACAACAAAGAGTTTCAGAAGTGAAACGACCGTGCGCGAGTTACTTCCACGGTTCAAAAAACTTTTCAGCACACCTAGAACTTATCCAAGTCGTCAATTGATAAATATAAAGGATTATATTTTTCTACGATTCACGCAAATAGCTTACATTCTTACCGTTGTTAAATTAAGAATTACGTATCTTTTGAAAAACATTAAAATAGTGATTTGAAAGTTTGGTCGTCGATCAAGCCGATGACACGACAGTAAAGTCTAATAACCATGGTAACGACGAGTCAGTCAATATAATCAATCCTCGCAGGATAATAAAATTACAGGTAAAAAAATTGATCGCATACATAACCTTCAAAAGACCAACGTGGGGTTGTGAGATGTTTAGGGGCGCACTCGGATTTAATGTGCACTAACACAAAGCGTCATAGGATCACAATTTCGGAGCCACTAATTCACAGGACGATTACGGGTATAACCGCGGAGTTATCGGACTGACAAAGGACGACGTTCCGGAGCGGTTGGTGCGTGCGACCAAGAACGTGGAAGCAGTCAGCGTGCAAGCCAAACGAGCGCCCGCAACCCTTATCGATTGGGGCTCGGCGCGCCGGTCTGACTCCACACGCGATTGGTGGTGGCGCGTGCGTTTCACCTGCTGCCTCACCTGTCCCACTGCTGTCACCCACACACGCATTAAAACACTTCCAAACGAATATATGGCTTTGCCTGAGCTTTCCAAACACACGTGAGACTCGCAGACACAATGTCATCGTTTTTCGGGGCAAATCGATGGGGGGAACCACACCAAGAAAAACTTTACGAAACCAAGGCAAACAAAGGTTTCTTGAAAGTGACCGATACCTGAAGGAAAAGATAGTTCAGGCAAATAATTAGAAAGGAATGAGAACTTTGGCTCAACGTTTACATCAAAAAAGACAGAGAAGTCTCTAAAGAAATCATAAAAGATGAAATGGAAAAATCACAAAACCCGCTGGGGACTTATATATTTAAGATTCCGTACATGTTTAGAAAGAAATTAAAAACCAAAGGATTTTCCATTGGAAGTCAAAGACCTGGTCAAGGATTGTGAAACGATGGAGGAGAAGGTGGTCCAGTATTAGAAACGAATGAGAGCTCTCAACAAACACATCGATCCATTATAAATGTATCCAATACAAGAAGCCCTGTCAACTAAAGAGATCATCCAAGATGCAGAAGGGCCTTCTGAGAGAGGAGATTTAAATTGTGCGAAAAAGAACAGTTAAAAACGGATGCTATCCTCAATTGAAATAAATGATATTCTCATCGAAAACCAATGGATCTCTCTATTAGGCCCGATTTTACAATCGTCGGATAAGCATTATTCTTAGAATAACGTGACGTAGGTGTGACGTAGATATGGAGGAACATTAAAGGATATTCGGCGAACAGTTATTCTGTCCTTATTCCACGGTTGTAAAATTGGGCCTTAGATTTCAAAAATACAGTCTTTTTCTATTGCTTTTCCTCTTTTGTCAATTGTCACATTTGACAAAAGAAACCAAATAGAAAAGAACCAATAGAAAAACACTGTAATACTTAACTGGAAGTCACCAACTCAAATAATGGATGGCTTACGAATAGAAGCGCTATGAATTAAAGTCCTATACAAAAGAGAGCAACTAAAAAATAAAACCTCGCACGTTTCAATAGAAACAAGCAGAGGAGAGACAGACACATATCAGAGGAATATTTAGAAAGGAAAGTGTGTTATTCAATATAATGGATTCTCCTGTGGATCTCTGGGTTAAACGAACTTTAGATGCCAATTGACCCCCGGTTAAATATTATCAAATACTGTTTATTAATTTTAAAGAACTGTGATTTAACTAAATCTTACTCAACACCCCCACAAATTTTGCTGTGAATCTATGGGGAAAAAATGCGAAAACCAGCGAAACGATGTAATAATTCGAAGTTAAAAAAAAACTAATCTTTGAAATCGCCCGCCCGTTATCCTTCACACATAAATTCCTCGGAAAATTTGTGGAGCACCCGAATTTATAGCCCGCAACAAACAGTTTGGCAGGCTTGATGAATTAAAAACCGCCATTTTCGTAGTTTCGCAGTGAAAATCACTGCGTTCGAAAATGCACGCCCGAAACATGATTTTCCAATTAATAAATCGCGCGTGCGGTTTATTCGGTTATTAAAACTTCATTTCGACGTAATTATTTAATTTAGTTTGTTGCTTTACCACCGTATGTAGTTTTTAGATAAATAAATAAACGCGCAAGTTGATAAATAGGTTGGAAAACAAACAAGCGTTTCAAAATTAGTTAAGTAACTGCAGGCTATTTAAAACCCAAGCAAAGTTATTTCAGCCTGAGATTTCTTTAGTAAATTTCAGGTTTTTCTTTCATTAAGATTACACGTCTCTTTATAGAGAATTTATTCTTTAATATGTAATAGACTTTACACGTACTTCAGTAAGATTAAATGTTTTTTTTAAAGTAATTACAAGCTATTTAAATACAACCGAGCCAGTCATTTCAACCTCAGATTATATAACGGGAATCCCGAAGTCATCCAAAAGAGTAACTAATCATTTTCTTCAGTAAATTTCATCTTTTTCTTTCGTTGAAATCATATTCGATTCTTTATTAATCGATTTACGTAGGCAAAAAAATAAATATCGAAGTAAACTCGATGTATCTCGTTCGTTTGAAACTTAATTGAAACTTACGCGACTATCCGGAATAATCCAATTTTTTTCTTCAACTCATAACTCATTTATCTTGTTGCCCGAAGCCTAAACGTATTTTTGGAAAACCGCCAGCCAGTATTACATTGTTTGTGTGTCTGCGTTGTTCGTTATTTTTTCTTTCTTTCAGCGAAGGGTTCCTCACTTTGATCTGTTAACAAAATAATAGTGTGCGCCTCGTCTATTGCACGACATGTTTCCTTCGACTACTTATAATATCGATATCAAACTTCGTTTCTATTACGTTTGCGCTTTATTTCAAAGTTCTAGCAGGAACGAAGCACTTCATAATTCCTTGGAGTGTGAATGTCGAGCAACGCGAGCTTGTAAATCATGTTGTACGCAGAAAAATAAAGCGCGCTCGCAAAACAACGGTAATATTCACGAGACGTCGCTCCAGCTCACGTGTGCCGTCAGAATTTCAGTCCGAAGGGATTAGATTTACGGGAAAAACTGAAAATATTTGAGAGTATAGCATAACGCTACTTCGAGTTGAACAAAGTTATTTTATTTTGATTGTTTGTACAACGGTAGTACAAACTAAAACTTTCTCGATTTTTTGAAATAATTGAACGGAACTCTCACATAAATTGCAGGAAATAAAAAAAGAGTCCAACTATGCAAGAGTCTTATTTCTAGTGCTCTCGTCTGGAGCATTGGGTATCATCAGGGTTTCTTTAGCATGAAAAGGGAAGTATCATCCTGTCTATTACATCTCGTCTTTTACTAGTTTTTCTTTCTACATAACATTAGGGCACGTTGTGTTTCTGTTCTTTCCTGGAATGTTAAAATCTAGAGCTTGTTTTGCTTCTGGTTTTCTCAGGTTATAAATTCCTCTCCCGTTAACCGCCACAATTCTTAGTTGACTTATGTAAGCTTTATATTCACACTGATCTATTTCATTTTCCCTGCACTTAATGTAGAAAGAAGAGTTTCCATGCAAGAAGAAAAGTGTACCTACAATTCTCATTAGCATCAAAATGAACAGAATACTGATACACATTAAAGTTCATGAAACAGGATGGAATTCGTTTCACAAATGTACTATACGTTAACCCTCCCTCCCCTATTTGCGTTCGTGGAAGCGGCTTATGTAATTGAGCCCTCAGGCATTAGTCAATATTTGCATTTCCCGCAAAAGTTCAATATCATAAATGCCGATGAAGCATGTGAGAGGCACATCGACGTCAGAAAACCGATCTAACCGAAAGCCAACCCGATTATTAAATTAAGAAGAAGAGAATTGCGTTAATCCCAAAGCAACAGTTGGTGTATCACATCACGCACCAAAACTCGAAAATTAACCACGTCTTCAACCCACTCCCCACACAAAAAGAAACAATTTTTTTTTCGTCCGAATTAATCGAAAAATTCAAATCGGTTTACTCGGAGCCTTCTGCTTTGAGAAAATCGAACAAAAATTGAATGTATCGCACCGTGAAAGAGGGCGATCTGGGGTGAAGCGATTTTCTTCCTTGCTTAAATGCCCTTATTTACCAGACGTGGTGCTCCGACCGAAACGGAGTTTAAATTAACGGCATTCCCAAAGTGAATAAACACTCTCCTCGTTCAAATGATTTAATGAAATCAGTTTAATTTTAATCGGTCGAAAGTGTTACTCAAATTGAACCTAATTATTCCCCTTGAATATTTAATTTAATTCTTTTTTAAACAATTTTTTGTATTTGTCTTACGTTTTCTAATTTGATTGTTAATTGTTAACTTTGTGGTAAGTCTTTCCTTACGAAATTGGCAATCTAAGAAAAGAAGATAATCTCCTCACTAGATCTCAAGTGGAAGTGGAAGTTTGGTGAGGTTATACCAGCTCTACATTCTACTTATTGATTGGCATAAAAAATCAATTCAAATTGTGGAGTATTTTAACTCAATACATTATGAGATGAAACATATTGATTTCTAAACCATCCTTAAGAGTTGACGTTTGAATTATGTTATTTTTTTAGTCTGAGATTTCGAGAGTTTCGAATCATGAGAACATAACAAAGTTCCTGAATCCTCGAAGCTTGAAACTTCTCCGAGTTTCGAGAGGTTTCCAGGTATCAAAGTTTCTAGTATCCCATTCCCCATATAAATTCAGTTTTGTTGTTTGAATTTACCTAAATTTAGAATTTAATTTATTTTGTCAGTGGATAGCTGTAGGCCATAAGGTTGACCAAACATGACATCTAATCGTTTAAATCGACCATTTTTTTGACGATTATATTTTCCTTTTCGGATGTCAGCAAAACCATTAAAATTGTGTAAGCAAAATAAAGTACAAGTCGCAAATTTAATACTCCTACATTTTTTTGAAAGATATACAGATATTGTAAATACTTCAACGATTTATTTTATCCGTGTTTACTTGAGTTACATTTATAAATGTGTTATATTTAGTAATTTCAAAGGTTTAACTTGTAAGCTTACGAGATAAGTATCCTTATTTTGTAGAAGAACTCTCCAGCAACTTCCATCATAAAAAGCTCCCGCTTCCAGCAGCGCAAATCAAGTTCAGATGCTTCAAGCTCGTGCCGTTATTATAAATATGTATGTATTACGTAAGAAAATTCGTCAAGTTCAAAAACGGCGAACGATATTTAAATTTAGCATGAAATTAAAACTGAAAAAAAAAAAAAAACGAAGAGGAATCGACTGGCGCGAGCGCGCGCCACTTGGTACTTCTTCGCCTTCTTCATTTGCTGATTGAAAATATTCAAATAGATTCGCTTACAATTTTAACATTTTCCGGGGAAATACACACACACACACACACACACGGAACGAATGCAGAACGAACATCTGTCTCGGAGATATCACGTTCATTGTGTCTGCGTTGCCGAGAGCATTTCGGTGTAAATTGTATGTCCACGTCGCGCGCCCTCAAGTTAAAGGGATTCATTTATATTTAAGTTTGACACCCTCGAAAGCTTAAAGTGTCCTACAACTCGCGCAAATATAAACTTGCGCCTCCTCCCCCTCATCGATTCCTTCGCATTTTTTATTCTGTAAAATACCGCGCTGATATATTATTTAAGGGGGTGTATAAGTCACTCCAGCGACGTAACTTTTTCATTATTCACTCCGAAGAAGAAGTTCTTCTCTTAACTTTCCTCTTTTTTTTTTAAATTTCAGCAGGAGGTTCATCGAGGACACAGGAAAAAATTGAATAACAAAAAGAATTCTTTCTGGATTCTTTTTTTTCCAAATAGAAATCAAAATTTCTTTCTTAATAAAAAAAAAAACTGCGAGCATATTATGATTACGAAGTGAATAAAAACTGAAAGTTTTTAGCTGAAAGAAAACAGATTTACGGTGCGCAATCTGTGCATGTATATGGAAACTGCTGAAGCATAATTGAAAATAGAAAAGTTCGAATACAAACGAACTCAATTCGTTTTACTCGAAAACCGCACAGGGCTGGCAGGATTGTTTAATCCGTTCGCCGATAAAACCGGAATATAAACAACGTTTGTTTTTTAATCTTGCTGCATATTCCACAAATCCGTTCGAAGCACGGCTGTAAAAACCTAACCGGAAGTGCAGGCAAATAAGGGTTTTAAAACGACGCCTGTATCAATCTCGCTCACGTCGAAAGCCATATTTGCAGACGTCTCTTTTAATTTCCAGCGAACGTTTGTTCATTTGCGAGTGAGTCCCTGCAAGTTAGCCTAATGAAATTTGAGTGGGTTTTGATAGTCCTTGTTGAATTTGGCCCGTCCCTTCAAGTTGGTTTTCGTGTTTTAATCCGACGTTACGATTTTAAACTGCATTAGTGATTCACTTCATTATAAGTTACTTGCGTACGCATGCAAAAGTCATTTCCTCAAATTAAATTGTTCAATTAACGGTCTCTTGGGTGAGCGAGTGCTTCTATTTGTGTTGAACACAACGTATGCGGAACGTGTTTGCTCAAGGGCGCGAGGGATAAACCATCTCTGATCATCCCTTCTGCGCCAAGTTGAGCCCACCCGCCGAACCCGCATCAACACACGCGATAATATACCATGTAACTGATACATTCTATATTTAGAACGTATTAATTAAAACTTGTAAACGCCCGCCACATATATATGAGTTAACCTTAACATTAAAACGGATTAGGTAGTATAGTTTGCTCTTTCGCTATCCTACGTGTCTAAATGAAAATTTAAATTAAACAACGTCGAAACTTAACTAGTTTCAACCCCTTAATATTGTGTGAAAGATAGAAAACGAAATGCTGGAATTACTCGTTGAAAGGTGATTCGAAAACCGTTCGCTTTTAACAAGAATCAGAATCAAATTGTTCTTAACACAACACCATTTGGTGGAAGCGCCTGATAAAGCAAGGATAAAAATTAAAAAGCAAAAATGTAATTATTTTGTCGGGCAACTTTTTATAACGCTTTTTAAATTACGTTTTAAATTTTACAATAAAGCTAATAACCTGTGAGCAACTAAAAATCAGATTAGAGCAGGCGGTGCAAAGGAACTGTATGTCTGTGATTAAATGAAAAGTCAATAAATTTGACAGCGCATGAATGTATTACATTCATTAATTCAGTTAATCACAGCCATACATTTTCTTTGCACTGCCTACTCTAATCTGATTTTTATTTGCTCACTTTTTATATTTGTTGTTTTCTAAAGAAAAATTATTTTCTTTTGACTTAATTGAATTGTCAATTTATTGAACTTGAAATAAACAAAACAAAATAATTTTTTCTATATCTGGGGTAAACATTTTTTTTTCTCCGGACATAGAAAAGTTTGATTACACAATAATAACAACATGACGAGCGAATTTGTGGGCCCGACGAAACATGCGAAATTTCGGGACGCTCGCTCTCCCGAATTCTTGAATTACTTCCACTTCACGGTTCGGCTTTTAATGGAAACGTACGTTACAGATATGTCGGGGTGTTGCGTTTCATCAGGAATCGGAGTTATAATTGAGTTTCGCGTCCAAACTTTCGTTAAATAACCACGAAATTAATTATACCCCAAAACAAAGCGACGATATCCCAGTTTCTTCTTCAAAGAAAAGGAAGAATCGACGTGCAACAAAATAAAACTGCCCGGTACGGGGAGGGGGGGGGGGGCTGGAGGAGTTGCTGTTTAAGATCAAAATTTTCCGGTCGGTTTTATTACGGTTGATATGTCTGCTCGCGAAGGCAACATAATAAAATTTCGGATCATTCTCCAAATGCTTTCATATTTCATAAGCTGCACTTTATGCAGTGGTATTCGTATTCGAGGAGACGGATTTTTATTTAAAATTCCGAAAAAGCCGCAGGCAATCGTGGTACAGCGGAAGAATGTTTCCAACTAATGAAAGATAAATAAAAGATGATAACGCACTGTAAACATCGCTTTAACAAATGTGGGGAAAAAACTGATTAATTATTCAACGTGAAAATTGTACTCGGGATTATAATACGAATAAAAACGTAACGTGATTTCTAAAAGTTTTTAAACTAAACTTCGCCGCAAAATTAGAGGATATTTAATGTTGTAGTAAATAAATTGAATATTTCAAAATAAATCAACTTATATTACAATTAAAATATGATTTTACATATATTCTCGATATTCCAACGCAAAAGTATTTAAAGAATAAAAAATTTAATCAAAAAGTCATAAATACAAAAATTGTTTTTTAAACAAAAAACGTCAAAAAGCTTGAAAAAGTCATTAGATGTGGTTGTCATCACGTTGTCATGAACAGAAATAGACAAAAACGCCACTTATCTGAAACTGAGGTCGTCAAATTGGTGACCCTGATGGAAGAAGGCTACACTCAGCAAGAAGTTGGCCGACGATTAGGGGTGGGTCAATCTGTGGTCAGCAGAGCTTTGCATAGGTACCGCGAAACTGGTAGCTATCAAAGGCGACGAGGCCAAGGCAGAAAAAAGAAAACCACAATTGCAGAAGATCGCTTAATCAGAATAAGTGCAAAAAGGCGACGGTTTTCTACTGCTAGAGCGCTAAAAAACGACCTCCTGCTTGCCACTGGTACAGCAGTCAGTACGGATACCATTCGAAGCAGGCTTAAAGATGCTGCATTGAAGCTGTACCGACCAGCTACTGGACCAGTTTTAACGGCAGCCCACAGGAGAAACCGCTTAGTATTTGCTCGTAGGCATGCTGAGTGGCAGATTGAAGACTGGAGGCACGTTTTGTTCACCGATGAATCCAGATTCTGCCTTTCGACAAATGATCGACGTGCTAGAGTCTGGAGAGCCCCAGGTGAACGATTTACGCAGTGTGCCATACGAGAAGTCGAGCCATATGGTGGTGGATGCGTTATGGTGTGGGGTGGAATTAGCCTTGCTGATCGCACCAATCTTTTAAGAATAAATGGTTCACTGACTGGTGTACGATACAGGGATGAAATCATAATCCCTGTTGTAGAACCGTTTGGTGCTCTACATGGACCAGAATTTATTTTTATGCAAGACAACGCTCGGCCGCACATTGCCAATGTTGTACGGCAGGAACTCGTTGCCGCCAATATCAATGTTCTTGAATGGCCACCACGTAGCCCTGATCTTAATCCCATAGAGCATCTTTGGGACAATATCGGGAGAAAGATTAGGGGTCTTGAAAATCCTCCGCAAACATTAGATGCGCTTTCCAATAATTTGCAAGAGGTTTGGGCAGTAATCGGCCAAGAGGAGATTGCCGCCTTAATAGAGAGCATGCCCAGAAGAATTGCAGTTTGCATAGCAGCAAGGGGTGGACACACCCGCTATTAATCGTTGTTTTGATTTTAAGTTTAATTTTTCGTTTTTACTATTTCTTGTTTATGATGAAATGTTAGAGCTGGTATAAAAGTTATTGAATTCAATTTTGTTTTGTTTGCATTACAAAGTCTGAAATAACTTATTTTAAGATTTTAAAAGCTATAATGCCATGTTGACCAAACATTTTTAGTATTTTACTAATTATCCTCTAATTTTGCGGCGAAGTGTATATCATTTATTTTCATATTCGTTCAAAAAGTCTGTTTTCATTTCAAGCTTCTAATTAAAATTCTCTCTTAGCAATTTAGGACAGAAATCGGATGAAGGTGTATTACACACCGGAAATAGAAGCGAAACAAGTTTACCTTTTTTTAGCCCAGTGGGCCCAAATAAGCCAAGCTTTTTTTAAAGTCTGAACTGTATAAAAAAAACTTGGCACAATTTCTTTGTCCAATTCACCAATTTGCAATTTGTTTCGATATCTGTTTAACAAAGCATGTGTCAAAAGAGAAAGAGACTAGGCACTTAAGAAAAAATGAAAAAAATGTAAAAAGTACTCACATCTCGAATCTCCTTGATTTTATATCCTGCCTTTCCGATGACGCATCCTGCTTGACTCTGATGGATCATCATACGCAAGTCCAGTTCTCCTCCATTAATCCTAGAGCCGTTCTAAAAATAGAGAATTATCTATCATTATTCGGGGCATCAATTTCAGGACCAGGCGACGCAATCAAGCGAATTTTATAATTCCGCGTGCCGGAGCCGGTTGCGAAAGCTCTCTCCATAATTAACTGGGCCTATTTTTTCGCGCTAATGCGATGGAAACGTCAACGGAAATTGGGACGAGGATGGTTTGAGCGACCAAAGGCGTATTGATTTCGACGTTAGTCTGGAGATACTTGTTGAACGGAACGCTCGTCCCAATTTGTTCATTTGCCTAAGAGGCAGACGATCGCGACGAACGTCCGGATTCGGAGAGATTTATTCCGCGTGCTGATTGGTTTTTGCAATCAAGTCACTTTGTTATCCTCGAATTATTTAAATCAGAAAGACTTTGATAATTTGGATCTTAAAATTGGAATCTACCTAAGAAAATTAATCAAACCATGAACGACACCATCAATTATATTAATGCCCAAAATATCAGAATTAATTTTTGTAAAACTACAGACCAGGCAAGCGACTTTGATCAATAACAGTAACACCTCGCGACTTTCCCAAAATTTGTAAATACATACATGAGCCATATTTAAAACTTCTTCGGAGCCATTCGGTTAAGTTATTAAATCCTGCCAAAGTTATTTCTAAAATGCCTCAAAAACTATCTAAAGTCCTTGCCTCAAAATAAATAAAGGATTACTATTGAGTTCATAATTTCTTTTTCGGCGACATTTTGCATCATTTAATTTAGTTTCCTTCAGATATTGACGAAAATGTAATAAAGCTTGGACGAGCAGTTCCCACATGAAAGCAATCGTTTTAATTTGCAAGCTCGTGTGGCTTTGCAGTTTTTGCCCGCAGATCGATATGTCGTGAACCTCGGCACGTGACCACTACAGACGAACTAGTTTCACCTTTGGATGAGTGACGTGACCGTGCAAGTTGTGATTCATAAGTTGTACAGTTCTGGGCAATGAAAAACCCACCTTGCCCTTCAACTGCCGACCTAAGCAACGACGGAGGTGGCAACAAAAAAGAACTGAAAAAGAAACTGCAGGAGCTTCAACAAAGAAAGATGACGTGGCGTTCGTGCGTGTTTAAAATAGTATTCTAGACAAATTCAACTTTTATTAATATATTAGTAATAACCAGTTGTTAGAGTGATGACAATTTTCAAAGTAAATAGAGGATTTTGCTTTAATTTTTAATATTTTAAACAGGATTTATAAATAAGTATAAAAGTTTTTAATTATTGTAGCAATTTGTATTCCTGAAAATACAATAGATGATTAATTCTTTATGAATGTGAAAATGTGAATGCTTCTTATAGATTTTTTAGGCACACATTCTCATACAACAACAACAACCAATAATTCCCACTTTGTTTTTCCAAAAAGGGGCGTAAATAATCATGATCTCGCCGCGTCGAGAACAAAGACTTCGTCCTCCTCCACCGATATTAATATACTGCGGTTTCGACGCTGAATTATTGATTTCCCTATATGGGATGTTTTGCCAAAAACTTTTAATGCGATTTATTCGGAAACTTCGAGGTGATCGAGCGTGAACCGAGGCAAAGTTCGATTTTCGCGCGCGGAAAAAATAACAGCGGAGTGATCACTTCTAAATTCGTTTATACAACAACAGATGTGTTAAGGTATTCCCAAAATTGGCAATCATCGCTAACGTAGCTGTTGAATTTGGAAATATTTATTTATAAAAACTACTTTCAAATAATATAATTATTTTAGAATCTCTTTTGGTTAAAAAACTTCCTCGTAAATCGGCTGTGAAAAACATAAGCGCCCTCCCTTAATTATTCAAACAAAAACAGATCTCACCGGTTGTTTGAGTATGTAAAAATTTGAAGCCCCTTTTCAATAAGGAATAAATCGAGTAGGGCACGTCAAATTTGTGTCGGGCGATGTTTCGCCAGCGGGGCCCCGCGGAGCAATTCATATTTTAGCGAAAATCAATTTTGCCGGAACACACTGAGGAGGTATTGCCTTACAAAGGAGGCAACAATTTCCGTTTGGCTTATTCAACAATTTTAAACCGGAACTCCAGAAGAACATCCTTGGTATATTCACGCGCAAACATTTTAATAACCCTCATAATTTATATAATAGTAAAATTAATGTTGTGCTTCCACAGACGTTTGTCTTCATTCACTAAAAAAAAGGAGCAATGAAAAAAATTAAAAAGTTTCACGTCGGCAGATTAATAACGCCACCGCAACATTCAATAAATGTGGAGGGCACAAAGCGCGAGATTACAAACACTGGAAAATAATTCGATTGTTGCAAATTAAGCTAAAATTGAAGCTGACAAGCGGAGTACGTTGCCATGCTAGAGAGGATTTGCTCTGATCTGTGATTTCCTTTCGAGAGAATTGTCGTTTTAATTTAAATTATACACGCGCTACGGCGACGAGTTCTACGTCGGAATGTCACTGAAGGAGATCACAGAAAATGATTGAAACGTGACGGAGGCATTTGCTCTCTCCCTGATTATAAAGAATAGAGCAGAATTAGGAGCAAAAGCCGGACTTCAAAGATGATCCTTTCATTAAGTACGTAAAAACATCAGGATTTCAATCAAGGACTTTTCTTAACATACAAAATATGGGAATGCAAAATAATTTATATTCAGAACAGACTTTGTAAATTAAAAGCAAACAATTTCGGCTTTAATTTCTAAAATTCGAAACCAATTCTAAACGGTAGGCCTCAAGATTCAAGAATCGGTCTCTTCTTAAGTAACACAGAAGAAGTATGACTTTTGCCACTTTAAACACTATTGCTAATTAGCGTGTCTACTTTCACATTCCAGCACGTTTTGCAATACGCAACGGGTTCACGAAATGCATGGAATTTAAATCGAATGAACTCTTCGGTCGTTTATTGGAAAATAATATAACCGACGAGGAATATTGCAGCGTTAGTTCCGCGAAATGAAAATTGATTCGACGTCGAGAGGAGAGAGTAACAGACAAAAATTGAATAGAGAATAATTGAAAATTTGATTTTTGGGCTGGGGTAGGGCTGGGTTCTCATGCTTCATTTTGATCTCATATTTATTCATGACTTTCCAAATGCATCGAATAAAACTGTCCTCGGGGCACTCTTCGTCTTCTTCTACATTTTTTCCTGATATTTCTTATATGCTGAAGACGCGGTGGCTTTCTGGGTAGAGACAAACGAATATTGCAAGTCTAAACATTTTAATTGATTGTTTTATTTGATGCAAAGCAGCAAGTTGATACTCAATTCCTTCAGCCTATCTGATAGATTCGGAGTTAATTACATCGTCGAACTATTCTCGTAAAACCATTGAACGCCAACCCAACACCGAGGAGGAATTAGTGCATTATAAAGGCTTTCACGAAGGCAGCCACGATCCAGAGAATCTGTTTTCCGCCGTCAGTTTCCAATCTACTTCCACCTCAAGCAAGTTGCCGTCTCCTAAGCTCGAGTATTTGTTTGGGTGGTTAACGCATGATGACTTTCTCCTTTCGGAGCTCCCTTTGCTTAAGACACTTAGAATTTAATTATTCTTTGATCTACTATAGTACTTAAAAGATTTTTGGGCAAAAGTGAACTCCCTGAGCTTTAACCATATGAAATTAAGCGAGATATAAATTTATATACTACTTCATTCAGAAGACGTAATTCTAAAATCTGTTACTCAACTCTGATTAAATGAGTAATTAAAACCTCTGCCAAATTTCACAAAAAGTACAATCAATCATCAAAACATAAAGTACCCTATCTGTAATACGGGGCAGATGAAATTTAATTACGTGTTTCAAATGAACGAGCCCGAAACTAACAAAACATTTCCCTCTACAACCCTGATAACCGAAATGATGATTATCGTCGGTGTTAGAGCAGATGTTAATCGAAGTAATAATTCAGCGAGAAGGATGCATCGTACCACTAAATACGCCGGATAGGGCATTAATACACAACTAAATATAATTCATGCAAATGAGAGAGTTTTAAGTTGCGGGAATCCGGGAATTTATTATAGGTAATGCGGATGTTCTAGGTATTATTGTGTTGTCAGTGCGTAATTTAATACGCCATTTGATTTCGATTACTGCAATGTTAAAGATAAATAAGAATTCCGAATGACTGCAAAAAAAATATTCATTATAGCCAGCATAAGAAGTATCAAAGAAATTAAGATTTACTTTTAATTTAATTTGGTTTCGAGCTTTGTGTGTGTATCATCACGATCACTAAAATGTGACATAAAAATTTGTCAGAAACTATTTTTCAAGACTCATACAAACAGCACTAAATCACTGTTCGCTTTCGTTCCGCAACGTTTAAGTTAACCCAATGGATTGATAAATTCCAAGCGAACAATAAAACTTTCCGAGCGACTGTTTGCGAAAGCGATTACACACCGGAGCAAAATGCAATGCTATTAGCTCTTTTTGCGAGGAGTGCACTTAGCTCGTGAGTGCAGACAGCAACGGCTCTATTAAAAGCTGGATAATGTGACGTGACCGCGGGCATGACCATTAAGTAAACGGTGGTCATGCGACTAAAATTGCTGAAAATTATACTGTCTTTCGTAATCGTAAATTGTCAACGATAAGAAAGTAGCAATTATTTTAAAAACCGGGGGGGCCGCAAGAAGATGTTTTCAATTTATTACCTACCTGAAATTTTCAACAAAACGAAATGGGTATGCATTTGAAAAATATGATGAAATTGTGAATTCCATTTTCACGCCATCTATTTTTGATGATGGATCGATGTAAGAATCGGTACACACTCTCTTCGAAGGCGGTGAAATAAACTAACAAGATGTCTATAAATATCGGAAAGAGCTTTCGTGTTCGCCGGCAGTAATGTTAAAAATACGTTTCTATGCGAACGTTAAAAAGGAGCCAATAAAAGAAGACTCACCTCTTCCAGATTTGGCACAACGTCTCCGACGATGTTGCAGATCGTGTCTAGGTCCGACGACAGCGTCAACATCCTGAAAATAGGTTTTAGTTAGGGCCAGGTCCGGGTGCGTTAACCTTGCATCTAAAAGACAGGGGAAAGAAACGCGCTCGATATCGGGCACGACGACAGTGATCAATTTGATTATTAAAAAGTTATAAATGACTTTCAGGATGCCGACTTCTAACTAACTACTCCAAGATTGAAGGTTGTTATCCACGCGAACGGAATAATAAACTTCATCGACTTTGTGAGGTCCAAAACTTGCGGGCGTGTATTCTATTCTAGTTAATATAAATTAGTTTTCGTTTCGTCTTGGCCTTTAATTATTATTGATGTCGAACATTTGTTACGTATTATAAATTCAGGGGTGAAAATTTTAAGGCTTCGGTGGTAACATCAAACAAATCTTTGTCTTCTTTTACGTGTGACATTGTAACCATTTCTTTACATTAACAAGAACTGTCGCAACTCTCTCACAGAAAAGAAAACCGAAAAAATTAAGGTCCTTGTATTTATGAGTTTTTGAAGAAATTATAACTTTCTTGGACAGATACAAGAATCAAATATATTAACTTGTTACTGTGTTTTAAAAAATAGAATTAATTTAGAATGTAAAAAATAAATGAAAACTCCTTTACCATATCCCCGCTACATTTTCAATGGGGATGATACTGATTTTGATCGATGCGTTAAAGTTTAATTTTCAAGAAAGTGCTTAAGATTCATGTGATAAAGGTAATTTTTGATTTATTTTTTACATCAGTTAAGTTTGTCCAAATTTAGTTTATTTGCACAAAAAGAAAATACTCGTAGATGCTCTTGCCTTTTTTAAATTAATGAAAGTGTGATGCGGTGTTATTGAGAGAAGGTATTAAGTAATGTAATTATTAATAAATCCTCAACCTAAGGAAGGCAAAGCAAAAAGTCAGCGTTGAGCGCTAGATTAGGAGTAAATATCTTTTTGCCTATCGCCACCTAGCAGAGAGGCCCGGCATTAGGTTGCACCGCAAAACTAAAAACTGGAGCGTATGTTAAAACAAAAAACGAGCGCAAAAACTACAATGTTAAAAGGGCGGCATCCAGGGGTTCAAAGAAAAAAATAATTAACTGCGCGCAGTGCAACCAGGGCCGGTGTGAGCACAACAAAAAGACTTGAATTATTTTACCGTTCAGGGCCCGGGCAATCAGGGACTGTAATCGAGGCTTTGTACTGTGGTGGGCCGATGTGGTTTGCCATATCAAAATGGTGGTGGGCGGGCAGGTGGGCAGGTGGCCGGGCCGGGGCAGAAGACATTAGTTAACATATTGGCAAATGACAATTTCTGCAATCTTAAAAGTATAGACACGGGTATGCACAAGTGAATGGGGGTAAGCCATCACTCGCCAGGGCACTGGTATAAATCATCTCATACCAAGTCCTACACTTTAAAAATTCAAATCAAATTAAAGCTTAATTAAAAACAAAATTAACCTAGACAAAAAAATTCTATTACATTCAAAACTTCTCACCACCGTATTATGATTAATTTATAGAGCGATTTCCTCCAATCATCCATTTAGAAAAAAAAAGATTCCCAACTTAAAAGAAGGTACACATTATAAATTCGGGGGGGTAACTTTGGAAAGCAACACAAATTTTTCAAAAACCTTCTACATTTAACTAACAGGTACAATAATTGAAAAATAAAAGTGAATCTAATTAACCATAATATGTTTGGTGGTGATGAATTTTTGATGTGAATATAATAGAATGGCAAAAAAATTTTGTTAAAAACAAATTAAACAAATAAAAAACAAAAATTAAATTAATTAACACGTAACATTTACAGTACAGTGTGACCTTAATTACTACGACCAAGGGTCTTGACCTAACAAAGTGGGAGTTGAACGGCTGTTGAAGGCGCGCGCACAAAACTTTACAAAAACGATGACCATCAAAACAAAAGGGCAAAACGTTAATTGATTAAACAATACGAAAAAAATTAAAACAAAAAAAACAGCCACCCGCAATGTATCCCTTGCGCTATCTAGGTTGTTAACTAAACAAATCACCGATTAATTGTTGTGATAAATTAGCCATTATTAGCTGTGACTGTCAATGTTATAGTGTTACGGGTTGCGTGTCAAAAGCAGTCTACATCTTTCGATTTTTTTTTGCCTTTTGGATTTAACATTTTCCAAACATGACGGACGTTCGTCTTGCGTTCTTCTCCGTCTTTGGAAAATGTTAATGTCCACTTACAAATCTCATCTCATCACTGGAGTACTGACCTGGCTGCGCAACTTCGTGATATTTTGGCCGCCCTTACCGATTATGGATCCTGCAACCTAAAACACAACGTTTTTAGTACGTGAATACACAATTTAGGAACAACACTCAACAGCTAGAAAATAAAACAAAACAATAAATAATCGTAAGTTATTTTTAATCAAAACATAAAACGTGAATTAAAATTAAATTTAAAAAAAAAAAACGTTATAGAGAGTTTTAAAGGCAATCGTTTTATGAAACACCATAAAAATACTTAATATCTTGGTTTCAAGAGGGACACAGTTTTATCTCTTTCATTTTCGTACCCTATTCTGCCGCCTTTATGAAAATTTCAAATATCATATGAATCTGTAAGAAAGTCGAAAGTGTTTAAGGAGGTATAGTTAACGAAGACATGACGTAAAGGAAAACTGAGTTTCGGGAACGTTAATGAAATACATTATTGCTTAATTGCTCGGAAATCAGCAACTAGGAGAAAAGAATTCTTGTTTTCAAAAGGGACGCAGATTCTTATCCTCTGTGTCCCCTACTTTACATAACCATCCTTTCGAATATTTCCAAAAAAGAGGAGGAAGACGAAGAAAACAGATCAAAAAATTTAAACTATCAAAACTGATTCGGAAGTGTTACTAAAATAACATTGCTAGGAAAGGAGGATTTTGGAAATGTTAATGCTTTAAAACGCAGGGCATTTAACTCCACAAATGATATTCGTTTTGGTCCTCTGCTTTGTTCTTTCAGTTCTGTGTCTCCTTTCTTCTCAAGTTTTATGAGATTTGCTTTGTCTCTCCAATTCTGTATCCTATTCTGTATTTCTCTGCTATGGTATCCTTTCCAGTTGCATTAACCCTTACTTTTTACTACTTGGTTTGATCTGTAGTTGTTTTACAAATTTATTAAATCCTAATATGTTGTTCTTATTTACATTTCTTTCATTTCCTCATAAATCATTAACATTTTCTTTCTGAACCCTCATTTTTTAGAAACTACTTTTGCTTAACGTTCCATTGATCTTCCTTTTCCAAGACGACTGTTGTCACATACGCAATTCGTATAAACAAATCTTGATGGCTAATTTACGTAGACAATTAAACAATCTAAGAAACTGTTCCATATGAAGGTTTTTCGTGTGTAAACTGTATGGTTGGTGGGCATGCCATAATGCGATCTAAGAATAAAAAGGTAAGCACAGGAAACTGGTAGCGCGTGTACAAAGAGAAAACAGGAAGTTCTGTCGCCGAGTCGGACCCCTCGACAGATGTCACTTCGCAGTGACACGGCAAATGTCATGCCACCAGTACCATAGCATGTCAGGCTAACGTTACCCTTATCATTTACTGAACAGTGTTGCCAATTCTCAGATGCAATTCGTCTATGCAAAAGTCACGCGAATCGCCCAGACAAACGTTTTACCCAATTCGAATGCTATGATTTAAACTTAATAATAATAATAAACGGGAGTAATTTTGTGGGCAAAAACCGTGTGGAGTGGACGTGTGGGTTTCGCATAAATCATAGAATTTTCTGCGCTTAATATTTCATTGTTCCGGCGATGTTAATCCGTTTTTATTGCGTATGGCCGTCATTAATCATGCCAGTTGCACTGGCGACATGTGCGAATTAGAAAACGAGTGGGCAGTCACGAATTCTTCAAATATCAATCTCGTTGTTCATTCATGAAATGTGTGCCGGACTCGTTTCGTGCATTTACATTCGGGACGCGAATAAATTTTATGGCCGTCGCCGTCGATGTTTGCGCGTTTGCTTTGTGAAGTTACGTTACGCCTAATTTGATCCAATTTTATTTTTACGTGCTGTAAATATGTCTGTTAAATAATATTTTAAATATCATCAAAATTAGGAAAAATGTAGTATATAGATTCTTTTCCTTCGAAGCGTTCAACGTTCAAAGAACAGATTTTTCTTTCCTCTCTCAGTATTATTTTTTTGAAATGTTCAATTCATTACATTTTTTTTTTCTTTCTTCCTCACATTCTCCCGGTATTAGTTGTTTTAATATCTACATGCATGCCAATGTCTTCTTTCTAAATTCTTTCCTTATAGTGTGCTTGCTTCGGTACTGTGAAAAGTGGCCTTCCTGTTTAATTATCTCTTAGTTTAAGTTCTACATTTCACATCCAGTTGTTATTAGGTCTGTTCCATTCGTCAGAATTTCGAGTTCTGAACCGTTCAACATCGTACTGAGCATGAGCAGTGCACAAAATTGGATATAAATTTCATACTGCGCATGACTTGAACGGTTCAGAACTTGAAATTCTGTCAAATAGAACAGCCCTATTGTTTGCGTACATATTCTGTCTTGCTTTGTTTCTTTTTTCCACAAATTATTTGGTATTATTTTGTATTGGAGCTATTCTTTTTTAACTACAAACTCGTTTAACAATTCTCTCGAAGTGTTGCCTACAAGATAACAAATTAATGAAATGTCAGTTACAGTTTCTTTTTTAATCAAAAAAGACTTCTATTTAGTATTTTTATAATCCTGTTATAACAGGTACAGTTCTTTTTGTTCCACAAGTTTTATCACTGATGTTATAATGTGATTTCTTCTTCTTTAATATTCTTGTTATTTTGTTATCTATGTTCTGCTGCTTCCCCGTAATTTTGATATGATTTAGGCTCTTCTTATTTTCTCTTTCGCCTGTTCTAATATTATAATACATTATTTTTGCGTTTCCATTAATTTTTCTTTGCTTGTTTTTAATAAAAATAAATAAATTTCTTTGAATCAGTAACTTTCTACTTTTTCAGAATTTTGTGCCTTTAAAGTTTCCTTTCAGTTTTCTACACGTAAGTACGAGAACTTAGTTTTTATTATTTAAAAAATGTTTTCTTCTCAGAAAAATTTTGTAATTGTAACAGTTTATGATGCCAGTTAAACGTCGTGATGTGATGCAGATGCTACAAAAAACTTGCATGTGGGAGAACAAAAAAATGTCTGCTTTCTTACGTAAAACGGCATCTGAAATACAATCACAATTGTGTAGGTACGGAATGAAAATTAGAGAAGTGACTCTCACTTTTCAATAAAACTTCCGCAGACTACAGATTAACGATAATTAATCATCAATGTAGCAGCAGCTCTCGTTTCCAAACCCACGTTTTCCTTCTGTTACGTTACGTCCTTGGACCAGAAAAACTTACTGCGTCACCCACCGGTAATTTTTGACTTGGACAATACAGATAATGAGACGGTTAAACCAATATGATTGACGGGAACACCCAGAACGAATTGTATGATTGACGTGAGTACTTACACAAAGGAAATGCTTAAAAAAGAAAACTGTACGCCCCACAAGTTTGAGAGCGCAGAATATACCAAATGGAATTATTTTATGTTTCGCGGAACACCGAGGTCTGTAATTAAAGAATATAAAGATCGACTCCTTTTTTTGTATACGTGGTTTATCAGCACTGGTTGATCGGGTTAGTTTAGCCTGTAGGCTGCGCAAAATAATCTTGATGAAGCTCCAGCACAAATTAAAAATATAAATTGAATCTGGGAATGTCGTAGAAGTATAAGTTACCAGACGTTTTGTGCTTTACAATTAGTCATAAAACAGAAGAGACCGTGAATCATCAATGATAAAATCACTATAATTTTATGTAAAGTATGTCTGGCAATGCAATAATAAAGACTGTCGTCGGATGAGTTGCTGAAGGGCAACTATGTAATCACTCTTTTAAAATGTTCTATTATCGTTCTGTAATTTTATTTTGTTACATTAATTTTGAAGAAATTTCCATTTATTTAAAGAATGCACTAAAAGATGCAATTAGGTAGGCTGTAGTAAATAAAAACAACGTTAATGTAAATGTCACTGGTTCTTCGAGTGTCGCATGATGCTTGAATATAACTCTAAAAGTAGTAAGTACCATAAGTAGATAAGCGGGGAATTTGAAATGACACTTATAACTGCTGCTTTACACAAACCAACAAATAAGAAAAGATGGATTGGAAATACAATGAAGCTAAGAAATAATTCAAGACTGAAATTAGTGTATTTATTCATTCAACAATCTGCGAGTTTCACATTAATAGAAAAAGATCAATGTCAATAAATTGAGGCCGTACATTAAGCAAATGTAACTATCTGGTTTTTTGTAGCTAAGATCACTGTATATGTTTTATAAATAAAAAAGTCTCTTCTTGTGTATTATTATTTTTTCAACCAATTAGTGTACTTGGCGAATTGAAACTACACAACGTTTTGCATTGCCTTCATTACATTTATTGGATTTCCGTGAAACTTCGTTGAACAACACAACTAACGAGTAAGTAACTTAACTTTGCCGCAAGCAAATTATAAAGACTTTTGCATCATTACATTACTTGTTATACATTAGGTTTGAACAATTTGAGCAAAGAATTCCGTTAAAAAAAAGTCTAAAAGCGTGATCTTCATTAATTGTACATTAATAATAAAAAATATATTAAACACACTTTTTTACGCCTTGCTATAGAAATTGAATCAAAAAATACGGGTGGAGTTTCAGTCAGGAGTGCAAATAGGGGGTTGTTTGCGTGCCACTGAATTTTCGGCAAACTCAAACATCACATACTTCAACCTTCAACACACACAACGGGAAAAGTTGAAAAGAATTTGCCTAAAAGAAAAAAGTTTTCCACCAAAACTTTTCGAAGAAGGCGTCTCTGCACAAAGGAACGATTATAACATGCAGACATCGGTGAATATTTAAATAAGTCCACAATTTCTTGTTATTAAAATCATTAAACTACCACCAGTTGTATAAAAACAAATTAAAAATATATTTGCAGAAAGGAAGTTCGGCCTAGGGGTAACCACCTCAAGGAAAGACAGGCAGAAAGGATTGAGAGTTACATTTAACGAGAATTGCCATGAATTTAAGAAGGTCGTAAAAAACATCACTCCCAGCAGTATATGCTACTTCTTACAGTTCTATGGTATTGAATATACAGGATGATTCTTATTCTTGTCCAAAATCTGAGTTTCCCTGGCATGCCATGGCGTGGCACAATGTCATGAATGTTTCCAAATATCTTAAGAATAAAGCAAAATATCAAACGTATCAAAGAAAGTCTCACTGTTTTGAATTCTGTTGTTTTCTGTGATAAGATTAAACCTAAATCACCCTGTATATATCAGTATGTATGGCAGTGAACAGATTTAAACGATAAAGTGCACTATTTTTTTTTAATAAAAAGCTTTTATTTAATGTATGGTGAGAATTTTTGTTGAAAACAAATCAAAATAGACTAAAGCAATCATCTCTAGGAAATTCTTGTGATTATAGACAGATAATACATATTAGTAGAGCCGAATCTAAAAAGATTTTTATGTAACAAACGCTTTAATTAATCAGACTTATGACATGGTATCGTTCAATCTGAGAAGATTATAAAAGCCTTTCCCTTTGATTTCTGAACCCGCCCGAAATGAAATTTTCCAACGTTGACGACAAACAACTAACGAATTAACGGCAAACGTTTCCCGTAATTAATTTCGAAATACCTTGCTCGGAATTAACAGGCGCAGCTCCTCGTCTCCACGTCGTGTCCTCTTCTGTGGAGCTCCCATTTCTCCGTCGGCCTCGCGTTTCATGATTATCTGAAAGCAAAAGATTTTTGCACATCATCGAAATTGGCAAACATTCGCTAAATAGAATTTGTAATTAGCCGGGAATGGCTGGCGCGTTCTGCTTCAGTAATTATTTCAATTCCGGACAATGAGGGCGCGCAAATGAAAAGCCGGGTTAGTAACAAAACCCTCTGAACACGTGCTGCGTGAATAACGAGCTGCCCTAACACCTGTAATACAGGGCTGTTTCCGTGTAGTTTTGCTTGCCATTCATTACGTGCCATGCTTGTTCTTCCGTTGCTGCTAATCTATACACGAAACCACAAGAAATTATGCCGAGCAGAGGAGAGTTCAGTCTGTTTAATTTAATTCGAAGGTTAATGAATAATAGAAACATCGTCACTTTTTTTACAGAGGACCTCGAAGTTTCCGTCACGTTATTAATCGTGTTTATTAATGATTTGACTTTAACTTGGCAACAAGAACAAGTAGTCACAAACGTTCTAATTTCGAGTAACAGAAATAGATTGAAAATTAATGTGCAAGATGAATTCTTTATACTAACACGAAGACAACTTAATTCAGCAAAATTAATAAATTAAATTCCCGTGTAAAACGTAGCATATTTACGATTCGAAAAACGTTCTACTTTCTCCAATTCAACAATAATAATTGATGCGCGTATATTAAAAAGATAAGTTTTAAAAACTAAGGTTTTTGTTCAAGTGGATGAGACGTATTTCAATTTCAAAACATTCATCGTCAGCGATATTCGTCCATCCAGAATACCAACTATTCAAGATTTAGATTCAAGAAGAAACCTTACTAGCAATCTGTATTGTTTTTTATGAAGATCAAATAAAAGCCTTAACTGGAAATTATACCGTACATGGTCAGTCATCAAAGGCACTACGCATCTCGTTCTCAAACACACTAATACATCTAATTAATATATTCAGTCAGTATGTTAATGAGATTCTAAAATAAGCGCAGCAAGGACGCAGTTTGTTTTAATTACCCGATAAAGTAGCCGTCATTATTTACATGTATGCATCAGACGGGCCAAAACTGAAACACGATTTATGGCAAGTCCAGAATGACGACGTTTAAATAAATTAAATTTATTAACGACATTAAAATGCAAAAATTTGGATCGTTGGTTTTCACTCGACTTTCAAATATGTTAATTGCGTTTGAAATGTCATCGGAAAAAGTCAAATTTCTTTCTACCCAGTCACCTTCAGCAAATTATTAATTAATGCAAATAATGTAGCGAATGAGGTACGACTTTTTAAGAATTGATGGTTCCAGAAATGGAATGTCAATCAGGTTTCTAAAAGCAAATGTGAAGCTTTTACCAACCTGAAAAAAAATTATGGGAAATATTGATTCATGGTTCGTGGCATGATCCATCTGAAGAGAACTAGAAAGCCAATGAATTCCGAGCTGTTTGTCCAACGTATAATTCTCACCGAAGTCGGGGTGAGATTTAATTTAAAGGACACGGAACAGATTTTACCGTTCGTTAAGCTCGTTTACTTAATGCAGGGACTTATAAAAGTTAAATGATTCTCGATAACTCGGATTAAGTTTACTTTTACTTTGGCGTTGTCCCAAAAACTTCCGGGATGTTACTTATAAACCTTAAATTTTAAACTCCGGGCCCGTCATCATCCCCCCCTGGAGTTTTATACCTCATCGTCAATAATTTATCTACTTTACAAAGTCATTTCTTAATTTACAAGAAAAAGAAAATACTTTTTAAACAACTCGTAACATCTGTCCGCGAGTGCGGTGTTTATGGAAACTGAACGAAAAGAATTTTTAACAAGTTGTAAATAAAATAGTACAAATACAAACGACCTTCAAAAGAAACTAATACAAGGTGTAGCCTTTTTCCTTCCAGGGAGTAAACTGAAAGGAATTCACAAAGAACAAAGCCACGAGAAATTGCACCGATCTTACTAGTGCAAACAATGAGGTAACATTGCAAGGATCCTTTCTCTTTCGCACGTAAATCCTCCAAGACAGCCAGATCAAAACTTTACGTAAGAGTTTTAAAATGTGGAGCACAAGGACAAGGTCTTTAAATACTCGTAACCGGTGTGCTGTTCGGCGTAACCTACGCCCTCATTAATATTTATGCCGACGTCCGCAAAAGGAGTTTACACGCTCGAATTGTGCAAGGTAAATAATTAAGGCACGCCGAGATGGGAGCAAAAAATTCCTAACAACAGGATTGCGCACAAAATCATCGCTTATTGGAAGCGGGTGAAACAGAAATTATGGAGAAATCGCTAAAGGCTTCTTGGTTATTGTGCCTCATAATTAGACGAATTCTTGCGTGCGGAATTTCTGTTACGCTCTGGATCGTTCCTACAAACTCTAGAAAGCTATCAAATTAATAATAAATTACAAGTCCTTAACAAAGCAATGCAGTATATTTTTACATTTAAATCGAGATAAGTTACGAGGGACGATCGTTAAATAATGTACCTAGGGATCAAAGTACATCAACCTCAAATGCCTTTGCTTCTAAAATGTAGTGAACATTCAGGGTATTCAGCTCTAAATGTACTATGTTTCATACGCGTTATGGATTAATGTCTGCGACCACTATTATCTGGTGAATTCGAAGTCGTCAAGCTTCAATTTCTTTTTTGAACTTTTCGGCGTTTCTTCCACTGCCAGGATCATCTTTCAGGTACTCCTAATTTTGCTTAAATGGTTTCAACCAAAATTGTATGGCTTTCAATGGTTTGTTTCTACCATATAAAAATGTCATTACAGTTCAATTTGTTCGTAATTCAAAAGGTACACGAATTTAAAAATGTATAACTGTGTTGATAATGGATATTTTTCAGACCACAGTCAGATATTTTATCGTTCCCTTTTTTGCATACAGAAAAGGCACATACGTATTAGGTAATTTAAGTACTTAAAAAAGAATCGAAATAGAATATACTATATTTAATAATATAAAAGAACAAAAAATATAATTTCTTATACGTATAAGAAAGAAAGATATTCGTAATTTAGGAAATGGGACTATGAAATATATGCCAAGCACTAAACTTAAAACTTTCAACTTTATCCTCCAGACCTCCAGAGTACATAGATATAGAATAAAATAGAATATTTTTCCTTATTCCACTGGGAGACGACCAGCGAGGATGAAACATCACTGCAGATATTCCGAGTAAAGTCGATGCATCCATCACCCAAACAAGAAGAAAACTCGTGCAGATTTCACGGAGGCCCGATAAATGTAAATTCCGGGAAAAGATGGTGCTCGATATTGTGCGTTAAATTTCACGTATTCCGACATATACTACCTGGTGCGTGGAACAAAGACGGGCCCGTTTTAATATTTCAGCGCTTTAAATCTTAAATCCTTCTGATGGAAGAACAAGGACGATAATAAAGGGGAAAAAGTCGATGGCTTCGGGTTGATTAAACAGCAAAAGCGAGAGTCGTAAACCAAAAGAATCTGCATGTAATATTATTGTTTCGCGCGCAGTAAAAATTCAAGGCTGCGTTCCAATGCCAAATACCAGCATCTTTAATTAAATTCGTTAAGTAGGTATAGTGGAGGGATCAATGAATAAAAAAAACTTGTAAACAGAAACCATGTGAAGGTCGAACGAATAGTTTGTTACCTGAAGACAAACTGGTGTGACGTAACGTTCTCGTGTTGTTGTGAGTAATTAATACTATGGAAATCGTGTAGGTGCAATAGCAAAAAACAGCAATAACTGAAAAGCTCCAAATGCATATT
The DNA here is from genome assembly GCA_033060865.1 of Dorcus hopei. Taxonomy (NCBI): domain Eukaryota; kingdom Metazoa; phylum Arthropoda; class Insecta; order Coleoptera; family Lucanidae; genus Dorcus; species Dorcus hopei. Next base: position 38,917,753 of record CM065426.1, read on the forward strand.
TCATTTTCAATTAAACTTCTCTAAATTGAATGAAAGATAGGAATTAAAACAAAAAATGCCCTATTACAAGGTGAACAAGGTGAAATTCTTTAATCAAATAAAAATAGAGAAAATATGTTTGTGTTCATTTGAAGCCAACGGTAATAAATATTACTACTAATAAAGTACGTAAGATGTAATTACACAATCTTGGCACATCGCGAGGCATAAAATTTGCGGAGTAGAAACATCTATTCAAAAGAAGTCAAAATTTGCACAAGAAAAATTAGTCACGGAAACTATTTGTCCATATACCATAGAATTTATTATTAATAAACGTCATGCTTTCTAATAACTAAAATTTCTACATGCAACCGTAAGAATGGGGCATTAAAAGAAAGTACCATCTCTAATGTCTGCGTAAGTGTATGTAATCAAGTTAACATTAGTAACGCAACACTTAATGATAATTTCAGATGTTGAAACTCGAAACAAACAGCTTTTTCTCAGGTAACATCTTCGCGATGAGCTAAGTAATAATTATAAACAAATAAAAAAATTAAGGTTGAGTAACGGATTGAGGTAAAAGTTCCCGATTGTCTGGAAAGGTTAAAAATTAAAGATACTGTAAACAAGGTGTAAAAAATAGCTGTGATTATGATGCATTGCATTCCGGTTACATCATGTTGTGTTTATGTTCTTCAAGTCAACTGTTATTGGCAGAACTTGAGATACTGTTCTAAACGAGGCAATCTAGAATATTTAATCGACTTTATTAGAGGATCCAAGTGATACAGATTAAATTAATTCCGGAACTTGACTGGCAATCGAATTGGATTTATTCGACGTTCGCTCATCACTTCTTCTTCTTCTTCTTCTTAAATACAAGCAGCCCGGCGGATTTCCCCGACACACTTCACGATTTTTACGCGTTATTTATAGCCTCGCGTTTCTCAGCTGTGCTCTTTTCGCCATTATATGAGAAAAAACTTAAAGCGTTTAATAAAGACATCGCCGGATAAATAAGACGATAGACGTAATATTGCTAAGCGAGGCGAAGAAATTTCTTTCTTCCTTTTCTGCCTTATTGTGTCGCCGCCCTTCACACAACAAATACGTCTTCGTTGATCGATAAGGTCGGGGTGGCTCGAGAGCTATGGAAAATTGCGATTTTCTTATTTTCAATAAGCCCCCACGTATTTGTCAGGTTTAGATTGCTATCAGCACGTTTTTTCGCGAAAATATTGCTTGTTGAACATTTTGGGTGAATTGACGGAAAAAAGAACAGCATAAATTTAGAATAAAAATCGAAGCTCTACAAAAGTGTAAATATTTATTTTGGGAATAACACAGACCGATATAACTCACGAAATAAAATATATTAGCAAATAGAAAGTAATTAACTTTTATAAATGTTATAATTAGTAATAATACAAATACAAATAGCATTAGAAGACAATTAACTTAATTGATTCGGAAGCTCTTTTGTTCTACTAACAGGACTATCAGTAGGACTATCTAAATAAAACGTCGAAGAGCAAAGCACAAGCCGAAAAAGCTGTCGCAATTAATTGCGTCACTTGTGAAGTAGTTAGGCGAAATTTATGGTTCCGGAGCAAATGGAATTACATACATTTTCATTATAATTCACAGTAAGTGGCGCGAATGAGGAATAGTTAGCGACTAAGATAATTAATACATATTACGTGCTTCGCTGCTATACATGTGCTAATTACCAGGAGCTGTTGCTTATACTCATTTCATAGCTCGTGAAGAGTTTTAAGTGCAAGCTCAAAAAAATTCTTTATTGCCATATACAGAGTGTCCATTTGACTATAGAATATAGAGGAGGTCCTTTTCGCTAGTGCTAGACAAATGTAGAGTCATGCAGCCATATCCATTTGACCATGCTAGAGAATATAGGGAAGGTCCTTTTCGCTAATGATAGATTTAATATAAAGTAATGCAAAGAGATTTTGGACGATCAGAATTTGTAGGAAAATACAAAAAGAAGACTTGGTGATTAAAACCTACTATATTTTCTACTTTTGTTCCTTTGAAGTAAAACATCATCTCTCTCGCGCTCTCTGGTTAACAACGTCTTCATCTTGATGAACCAAACCCAACGTCTGCAAACTCTATTCACCGGCAAATATTTAAATTCGCTGTTTGTGCGTCGACACGAAGTTTCCGCACATATTGTCGCTCCCTACGCAGCAGCCGCCGCAAGTTTGTTAAACAACAATTAACAAGCGGCTGTATTGAAACTGCCCCCGCCGATGTGACATTGCGGGCTGCCAGCGTGCTTGCTAATTAGACATTTCTGCTCCGCGTTGCCAAGCAACTTCAGAAATTTCGATGAGCACAAAGGGTAAGCTCGAAGTTAATAAAATCGAGTTTTTTCCTCCAGCGCAACGCCAACGCAGCGAAAAATAATTTATTGAATGAAATGACCCTCTCAATGATATAAAAAATAATGAGTTACTTAAAACAAGTAAAAAAAAATGTAAAAATATTATGTATAAATAGTTATGTGAGAATATAGATCAAAGCAACAAAGGAGTGAATCAGGAGTTCCACGAGGAACAATTTTAGGACCTTCACCGTTGTGTGTAATGATAAATAAGTCAATTACTTAGTAAAAGAAGTGCGATTATAAAGATTGACTAATTTAGTGGAAACAGAGGCAGAGATGTAAATATGACTCCGAAAGCCCTTTGGCTCCTATGCTATTATGTAGAGTATCAAATATTTTACTGTTTAAACAATTTAATAATAATTAAGATTAGAGAAGTCCATGGCTTGCCACATATGGTACAAACCAAATTTTTGCTACATAAACAAAATAATCCAAATACATTTTTCTTAAAATTAAAAAAAGAGGTTAAATAGCTTTATGTCAGATTTAATTTACAAGTGAATTTTCTTAGGATAAAATATGCAAATTAGGACCCTCTGAAGAGGTTGTGCGCTTCAGATGAATTGGCGAGAAAATTTCGATTGAAATTTAAAGACAGGCAATCCGTAATTATTACGGTCTTCCCGACTTAGAAATTCGTCTCGCCGCGAAGATATTTTAATTTAATGCATTATTAATGCCGCTCCGAAAGAGCAGTACTCTCCTAACCGATTTAATGTAATAATCGAATTTGTTTCATTGTAGTAATGACGGATTTATATGAATAATTCATGTCGGTGCTGTGGGAAACGCGACGTTTTCAAGGAACCCCCCGTAATTTATAGCTTCGGTTATAAGGAGCTTCTGTTTACTGGGAACGTGGATTCTTGACGGCGGCGCTCAATTTGTGAAAGTAAACTGCGGGATTTGTTCCGATTCCGTTCGCTTTGTGACGCGAAATTATGTCAGACATGCATCTACGTGAGTGGGCACTTGAAATTTCCTTCGGTAAGCAAATTCTTTTGTCGAAAAATCCACGCGAATATTTCCTTCTTGCAAATAAATCAATGTGAAAGAAATCCTGGAAAATGCATGGGATCAAACGAAGAAAAATCTATGAAGCTCATAAATATTTTAGATATTAGTTTCTCAGGATTATTAACCTTGCGCTTAGAGTCGGAAACTTTCGCGACACCAAATCTCCAAAAAGGAGGAAGAAAAAGCGACTATTTTTCATAGGTACACATAAAAGCTTTTGTAATAATAACATTACACAGAAACTCCAGTTCTGTCCCTCTGTTTTAATCTACGATAAATCATGGGAGATAGTAAACAGGAAAGCGTACGCTCGTTATGTCAAAGTCTGGACCGCTTCCAAAACAACGATTTTAAAGCGATAAATAACGAAATTAAGGCAATAGATTAGCTTCCACTTTTATTTGTTAAAAATTTCACATTGTTGCAATATTCTCTGATTTAATGATGTTTACCTAAAATTCATGGAGTGGTCAAGCCAAATACGCCAACATCTAAATCATAGGAACGACCTTGGAATTACTTAATTTATATAGAACGTATAATTCGAATGGATTTAATTCCAGCATAAAGTTGGTAAACACGACTGAAATGAATTTGGGAAAACCAACAAGAATCCAGTGAACAATGTACAGACTTAATAAACAGGCTATAAAGAGATATCTAAAGAAAGTTTGACTATAAAAGAAGAATAGAAGAACATATGAAACGAGTAGATTTTACAGACTGGAAGAAGAAAAATAGGAAACAAAAAAGACTTTATCAGAGTAAACATTTGAAAGGAAACTGAAAACCGATAATCGATTAAAGGTAACAATCAGAAAAAGAATGAGAAAGAAACTAGAACTAATTACGAAATTATTCGATGTTGCACGGTTATAAAAGCGACATTACAAAAACACCAATTTACTTAATACCTAAAAGCAATTGTGTTCGTGCTATCAAATTATCTACTTCTACGAAATACACAACGCAAGAAGCTCTTGGCTCTTTCAAACAAAATGCCACTTCATCGTAATTAACAAATAACTTAGAATGATTACACTCTACTAGTTCCGTTTTATCTAATATTGTGCGCACACTTACTTACTATAGGTCAGAACGCAGTTCACTTTAGTAATTATGCAAGTCCTCAATAATTTGCACCGCGTGATATGTTAAACTGCTTGGGGCAGAGTTTTCTAAATTTTATCAACAATGAAATGGATGAATAATTAAATTAATTGCTTTAAATGATCTACACCGAGATGAAGGTACTGGAGCGAAGAAATAAAATCATGATGCTAACAGAAAATGGAAATAGAAAAGATTTCGGGTTTCAAAGTAGTCGAGCAGCAATAAAAATCTCAAACTTTATTACCGGACGGCATAAATATAAGATGTTGATATAATTATACAAATATGAGTAATTCCTTCAATATTGATCTAAATAGTGTTTCTCGTCCTCATTTTTCAAATACTGTTTATTTACAGATGAGCAATGACTATGGTAATCAAAGTTTGCATGGATGTTTGTCTAAATTTTTTTTTTAGAGTATCATTTTACAGTCTTTTTCTTTTGGTTTTCCCCTTTTGTCAATTATGTTTCCGAATTTGTCAAATGACTTTCCAATCCGCAAGCCTACTATACTTTGAACAGATTGGAAAGTCATTTGACAAATTCGGAAACACATTTGACAAAAGGGGAAAACCAAAAGAAAAAGACTATACAATGAGTTCTACGCAAGACAGCAAAAAATCCCTCGTAGTCTTTTATTAAATCGTCTATTCATGGGAGCTTCTAACCAATCCAAGTATTGTGAGGAAGTGGCTATGAATAGGTAACGACGTGAAGCTTTTTGAAAAAATTTACAGAATATCAATTCACAATGATTTTTACATAACACATAAAAATGCGGTATAACCCTTCCAAGTCTTTTAGTTGATAGTTAAAAGAAGTAAAACAGGTTGGGAAGAAAGGGAGAACCAAGAAGACAGGAAACACTGACTGATCAGTATTTTAGAATCTAAAGAAGTAGGAAACAGGAAAGAAGATGGATGGTTCGAGAAAGACATGGAGAGGGTAGAAGACAGACTATTAAATGGACTTTTGAACTTAGAGAAGCAAAGACGGAGGAGGTACAGAAAGAGGAGAGAAAAAGAAAAAGAGTTTTTGAATCTAAAGACACAGGGTTCAAAGAAATGAAGGGGTTATCAAGCAGAGGACAATACTACATATATAATAGCTTTGCGGGCCTTGGACACTCACGGCTTCAAGTCTTTCCAATGCTTTCCTCCATTTATTCCTATCTCTCCTGCCAATTTTCAATTTCCATTTTTTTCTAGATCTTCCTTGATCGCTTTAGCCACCGTTTCTGCTCATCGGTCTTTCTCCTCTCATCAGCGTCCAGCGTAATCTCCATTCATTTTTCGTCATCCTTGCAACATGTCACATTCTTTATTGTTTCGAGAACTTGTGTAATTTCGGGTTGGCCGTACTCATCTCTCATTTCCTGGTTTGTACTTCCTCTCCATGCATTTTGTGTAATCTGATTCCTCCAAAGATTTTCCTGAAGGTTATTCTCTCCCAGATTTCTACTTTATTTTCTTCTATTCATCGTCCATTTCTCTGCCGCAACCAGAACTGACGGTCTGATTACAGTTGTATACCATATTCATAGTTTGGTGAATTTTTTTTTTTTAATTTCAGTACTTTCTACGTATGCTCTGCTTCCTTTAAGTAGTCTCTTGCCAATTTTCTTATCTTCTTCTAAGTATTCGGTATATCTTATTTTCCTTTGGTGTGATTTCTATTCGTTGTTCTTCTTTCTTTTCCTTAGCATTCATTTCTAGATACTTTATTCCTTTTCTCCTTTCCAATTACAAGCAAAAAAAATTAAATGGAAGTGGAACTGGAAGCAGCCTTTGCATTTTTCGGTATAAAGTTACCAGAATGATGGAAACTGACTGGTACAAAAACTTTTCGAATCTACAGAAATGGGAACGGAAGAAAGAAAGGATCGAGAAGGATGAGGACAAAGGACGAACAAAAAAAGGAGCAAAATTAATAGAAGTGAATTCGAAAATAACTAAAGACAGTTAAACTACAGCAGATAGAACCGGAGGAAACTGGACTAACTTGGATGTGGCGGGAACAGAAAGAACTAGAAGATGAACAGAAAAGAACATGGTTGAAATACTTTTTAGAAACATATTTAAGTATGGTGTCGATACTCAGTAGCAAAAATTTGACATTATTAGAACGTTTTTATAACTTACTTTCCTACTTTTGTTTTGCAATTCTCTAGTTAATATTTCAAACTATAAAAACAAAACGTTTGGAGAGTCTATCACTTTCGCATACGTATTTAAATTATGTATATGAACTTTAGTTTGGTATATTAAATTTACTTGCCAATCAACAACTTGAAACGTATCCGCCTCAGGGTGTAACACAGTAATCACAATTCGGCAAGTTTCCTTCTAAAAATAAGAATGATTCTACATTAAAAAAAAGAAGGTGACGGAGGTCGTCGAAATTAAAAGTATGTAATCACGCACCTGAGAGGAAAATAACGTAAACCAAAGGCAAACGTTCTTAGCCTTGATCGCATCGACAAAAATGAAAGTATGTGGTAACAAGGAGCAACACAAAAGCCTGCTCATTCCACGGACTTAATTAAAATCTTCAGCTGCACAGTTCAAGGTCGGAAAATAACAGCGGTAATAAATTTATTCTGTCCGGAGGAAAATAGGTGCGCTTTATTTCAGCCCACTCTTACAGTTTTTAAACACAATTATTCTGTCACCAGTGCCAGTGGTAAGCAATAAAATCTGTAAGATGTAACAATAAAATTTAAGAGTTAAAAAAAGGTATGTCAAGTGTGGTCGTCATATTTTACACAAAGTAACGTTTTATTTACACACACTTCCCGAACATGAGCGTCCCACTTCCATTAGCACGAGGAGTATCTGGGTCAATTCTCATTCGATATCCTGAAATCCGGCGGGCAATTTCTACCCAATAAATTAGTTTTTATTGGACGAATATATCGTAAAGATTCGATGCCATGCGAAATTGCGTTATTAAATGTGTCTCGAATTCAAGGTGGTGTCCGAGGAAGAAACGCGTTTATCGAGGACGACAGTGTCCTGGATTTTCGGGGCCTAATTTAATATTCAAGTTAACGGCGGCCTTAACGGCTTTTTTACAGTGTCTGTTTCACGTTGAACATCCTCCGGTAATAAAATGGGCATTAATGACTGTTTAACCGTTCTACAATCTATTTAAAAAAAAAACCGTTTACTTAAAGCAAATAACTTTTCTGTTTTAGATATCGTAATGTTGGTTTAAAATTGAACGGAGTTTTATAAAATGTAAGCAAGTTTTGCAAAGAACTGATTCTAATTGAAAGTTCATAACAAGACACGAAGTCGAAACAACGAATCAACATCAGACTACACCTATTCTCCGAGTACCAGAAAAAAGTTAAATTCTCATGATTTCTCAAAGAAATGGAAGTTTTAAAACTGAAATTAAACGTTTTTATTATTAAACAATTTCGACAATTTCAAAAGCCCTTAAAATATATGAAACTGTAATAAATATCTGTATAGCGCGCTTAAAATTATAGCACATTGAATAAAACGCGGTTAAGTGATTAGGCGAAATTATCATTATTATCAGACTTTCCACAAAACACAAAACCTCACTTCCTGTTAGTCAGTTTTTAACAACGAATTAAAAGAAAAATGTTATTTATGTATATGTCCTTCAACAAGCAGATTAATAACTGCAAGAGGAACAATAATTTAATTTTACTTGAAAAATTCAGCAACTGAAAAATCATTTGTCATTATATGTTTTGACACATCCAGTCATACAAGTAAAAAATTTGGGAAATGAACTTCCAGAAACAAGAGTAAATAAAAGTATTTTAATTTACTTCAATTACTCAATCAATATTTTTGTTTCATACATGTGTAAATTCTCTACATTAATCAGAAAATGCAGTCAGTCTCTGATAAGGCAATCAACAACAAATATGTAAAATTCATTCCACTGACCTGGAATTTCGCAAGTATTACATAGAACGAATTGCCTCACACACGCGCATTTTGAAACGCGAATTCGTGTCAAATTTTCCGCGATATAAACAATACTATCGCGTACGCGGCCAAGTGTTTGGCGGAATTATCTTATCTCGGCGCGTTTATCTATACACCCGACCGTGGTGGAGTTAATTCAATCAAGACCATAAGTGGTCCGGCCAAATTCAAATTTACGGCCCCAATCCTAATCGATTTGTGAATTAAAATAATGCGCCGGATGAGAGAGCAAGTCGTAAAAGTCAAACTTTGCTCCGGTTTCAGGAATTTCCCGATTACAGGCGTCGTTAGTGAAATCGTTTTTGTAATTGTTTTCCTGGTTAAATTCAAGTTAATTTGTACGTAGAGAAACAACTAAAATTATGAATCATAATCGAATTGCATGTGAAACACATTTTTGTTTAGTGAATCAGGAACTAGCTACAATAACGTTTGGCACGAAGACAATTACTGGCTCAAAATTATTATGTTAACCGCACAAAGGATATTTAATTAATTCGCATTAATTAATGAAACAATAGCCAGCGAACACATGCCAAATTTAAAGCACCGGATGCAGACGGCCTGTTATTACTTTTAACGACCGTTTTTCGAAAACATAATTGCAGCAGAAACATCACCACCAAAACGAACACAAAATACATCATCTCTGCCATAATTAAAATTACGTGCCAAAGATTTGATTTAAAGAAACATTTGGGAGAGTCTGCTGGAGTGTGAAGGAATTTTTAGAGCTGGGGAGAGCTAATAAAATTCTGAAGTAGCGGGACTATAATTATCATGTCGTTAAAAACAGAAACACGTTCTTGGTGATAATTTAAATCAAATCGGGCACAGCCAATCTGCATTTGGTGTAATAAAATAAATCAAATTCGTTATAGCACTACACATCATAGCTTATAAGCTATACAAATATCTTTGAAAAAAAAAAGCTGAGGACATTCAGGAAATCTAACAGACCACATCGAGAACTAATGGTAATTTACGATACACATTTTGGTATTCATATGACTAACATTACCAATAAATTCACCATGAAAGACGAATGAATTGTGTAGGAATACATCTTGTACATTAACATCGTTACCCCCTGCATGCTAACCTCACCCTTATTGACCTGCAATGGAAAAAATGGCCATCGTTGCAATTACACTTTGTTTAGGTCTTCCCTTGGTATCAATAGGCCTGTTCGATAGCTCTGCACTTTCTTCACTTTTAACACCTTTACTCTATTTTTCTCACTCCTACTCGCATTAATTATATACATCTCGCTCTCTCAGGTGCGGTTGGTGTAAAAAGTGTAGAAAAGTGCAGAGCTATCGAACAGACCTAATATTGTAATATGAAACGTAGACACTGTTGCCAAATTCTAATTGCGATTTCTTTTAAATGACAATATGATAATATTCCTGTATGTTACAGTATTGAGGCTTTCGAAATGTTTCTTTTTTTTCAATTGAATGTCTGGGGCTGTAAAAAAAATTTTTCGTTTTCAAAAGTATCTCTTGTTTTGATTATTAAACAATTAAAACAAAAAGCGTTAAATTAATTTAATATCTTTTTATAATTCGGGATTCAATTGCGTAAACACACCTGAATGGAGTTTATAGCAGATGGGAAAGACAGCCACCCCCTGTCAACCCAATCTGCTATAAACTGATCGTTAGCTGCAGGCCTGATTTTATTCTCCTATCATTTTACTTATTCTTTCTAGGGCTCCTAAATTTGCAGACGTTCTATTTGTTCTTATTAATTTTAATTTTAGATCACATCTTCAATAACACATTGTTTTTTTTTATCTAATTTTGAACCCGCTATTCGCTTCAGAGAAGCGCGATTATAATCAATAGATGAAGCAAATAATCATAAACAAAGAATAATTAAGTACTTACTCTTTTATAAATAAAATAAAAATAAATAATACCAACTTACAGTACATACTCAGAATGAAAATGGAACTTCTACTGATTGGATTACATTGGTAACAACGTCTAACAGAAAGCGTTCATAACGAAGCCGTTCTCAAGTTTTTAAAGTTTCATAAAAAACTATTGTTTCCTGTTTAACCCAACACGTACACACCTAACAATGGGTTGGGGGTCCTAACTCACGAATTCAATTCTCCGGATTAGTGGAACAATGAGTTCTTGTCTGTCCCTGTTTCTTGCGATCATTACAAAGGACGCTCCGACGTATGAATGAATAATTAATGATAATGATACTTTGAATTAAAAAAAAGTTGTATATACACCAAAGGTTTCTCTGAAGTGACGTCCACAAATGAAGATTTTTGTCATTTTTCAACATTCAGATTAAAAAAATAAATAAATAAATCAAATCAAACTTGAATTTATTTATCGTTAGTCATATTTTATCAGAAAGTTAATTAGATCGAGTTGTTTGTATTAATAAATCTATTTTTAATCAAGTTAAAAACGATGACTGCTCGCTTATGTAGTACATACGTAGATAAAGTAAATTTCGCTCGCTGATAAAACCAGTTTTTATTTTGCTCAATTTATCGAAAATGCAAATACTGTTTGCTTCATATTTGTGTATTTATGAGTGTATTGCGTTATTGCAGATAAGCCAAAACTCAACTAACAATAAGATTATAATACCTCAAGGATACCTCATGTTATTGGTCACAGCCTAAAAATGATTTAATTAAGAAAAAAGGGAGGAAATTTCGAAAAATTCGTTGCAAAGCGGAAATGAATTTTTAGTTTATTTATGCGAAATGTATAAATTAAACAACACGTCCGTTCCACTTTCCAAAATGTCTCAACATTTCTCCAGCACCACTCGAAAGATGTAAGTAAACACGTTCGTGAAATTACAGAAACAATTTCTGTGTTCGGCTATCTCGACGAATATATGTAAATAACCACCGTTTTTAGTGTTTCGGCTTGCGTAATGAGTCGGAATGGGCTCAATGACCTTAAAAAACACGTAAACTTGAAAAGGAGACGAGAAAAACAAATAAGACCGCGGCGACATTGGATTACGATTTCTAATTCCATGAAGTGCGGCAAGAAAGCTCCTCGTTCTTATTTCTTTCCACTCGTCCCTCTTGGTGGTGTTTAGGCGGCGATCGTAGAAAAAAATCGCGAAGTTGCGAAGTAAAACATCAACACTTACGTATAGAGTGGTAGGAAGCGCGAACAAAAGGAAAGCAAAAAGAAATCTCCTTTGTACACGAGAGCTTAAACAATAAATCACACAACACACAGAGTACCACGGCACTTGACTTAGGCTTGCCTTTGCTTCTACCTCAGTGGAGTTAGCAAAAGCTACTGCTCGCTAGTGAACTTGCCGGTCATGTGGTTACCGTACAACGAACGAGTTCGAAGACGCGGGAATTATTCGGTCTACTACTCGGTCGCGACCGTGAGTTTGAGCGCATACCTTTTGCGTAAAAATATACGCGTCTTTCCGGTGTGAGGCATAAAAATGTCGTAGGTGGACATACACATACCACATAACATGCTCTACGCAGTTTTTTCCAGCAATAATTACAAAAAGAAACAAAAAAGAATACTTTTTGAATTCTACTCGTGACTTCTATTCAACGGTTTACAGAAAAATCACATTTCTTTTGCTATTGACTTAACCTTATAATATATTACGAGGGTTTATCCAAGTTATACAAATGGGGGGAGGGGGCGCCTTGTGACACTTTTTGAACTTTGTCGTGTTAAGATGAAAACTAATCCACTATAATCTCAAACATATACACTGCTTTGAAGCTTCCATCTTTCTTCATATCTTCGTAAAGAAAATTTTTTATTATTTTGATAGTTTTGTTGCTTAGTAATATCAGTTTTAGTTGTGGCTCATTCTGTTATAGATCTTTATTGTTTTTTGGTTTTATTTATGAGCATTTTAAACCTCCCGGGTTTTACGAGTTACCAACGACGACTATAGAAAGACAGATTCACACTCAACTAACTACGAAATTACAAACCTACGTGGATAAGATGTAGAAAGATTTTTCTTAAACACTTCTAAAAAAATCGAATGTTTTATACTCAGATCTTTTTACTACAGCGCACAAACCTAACAAAAACAAACTAATTTTAATAATTAGTAATAAGTTCTCGAGTTAAGGATGTGGTAGCAATGCTCGTGTAAATATCATTAAGATAATATTCTTGAAGGCCTTACATAAACACAGACATAATTAGAATGATGCGGCTACTTTAGCCCGGACGAAAATAGAACGTTATCACATCGGCTAATGAAACATGAATCTCCTAAATTACAAATGCCCACAAAAGCACAACAACAACTAATCAGCGAAAATAATTAAGACAATACTTTCTCTCCGGATGAAGAAGTATATTTTATTGCAAATTGTAAAACGAGTAATTGTGTGAAGACGGCAATCAAAAGTACGGGTTTAAAATTAAGATTTTAAACGGATGCAGCAATAAAGTAAAAATGAAGGTCACACAAACAAATTTTAATACAAAAACAAGGCTGTGCATTCCAATTGGGATTATAACCACTCAGTTTCCTGAATTCAAATGTCGTTTTTCTTTTTCGTGATAGGTCGTTTCATATTTTCTGTGATTTATTTCAGATTGCTTCCATTCTTCATACAGTTTCTTCACTTCTTCATTTCCATTTTCTTTATATCCTTATGTGATATTCGTTATAATTAAGCAGCGGACAGCTGTCGGGCAAGCAAGAGCGGAAATGTATCGAACAGGCGAAAAATAGCACCAACCAGAATCCACTGTTTAGTTATAACTGATGTATCTCCCATTCTGTTTTCGTAAGTAGTCTAAATTCTTCTTTTCTTATACCTTTTGCTTTCCAAATCTTCTTTCAACTTTCTTTTCAGATATTCTTACTTTCTCTTTACATTCCCTTGTCAAACTCGTTGTTTCTGCTGCATACGTCACGGGAGGATTTATGTATTTATAGTTTTAAGTTTCTTCTTATCCTTTCGTTCCACAAGAACACCATTTATATTAATTAGTACTTATGGATACTTAAAGCTATTAGACGTTTCCTATCTCTTCTTACTATAGTCAGGTTATCAGTGTATTGTGTTATTTAGGCAGATTTCTTTAATCTTATTCCTAAATAAATGAAGTCGCATATTTAACTCCCCCATTCTGATGTGATATTACTGCCTTCGATCCTATTTCTATTATTTGTTCTATAGTGTACATTGTATAAATTAACTGTATATACTCTACAGATTTATTTTCTTCACCATGATTCTAATTTGTTTTTGGCCATCTCATCAACTTAACTTCTTTGTTTCACCTTTCTTATCTGGCCATTTTCTTTTCACGCTCTTATGTAAAGTTAGTTTACAAAACGAGTATTACGTGAAGATGACGTTCAAAACTACGAAATTAAGATTTTAAACAGACACAGTAATGAAATATAAACGAAGGCCACACACACACACAAATTACAGGTGTAAATTACAATGACGTGGAGTGCGTTGCGTTAGCCTGGCCAAAAATAGATCTGTTGCCATACTTATGAATTTTAAAATATGAAACTCCATTATGAAAACTCAACTTGTGGAAAGTGGCTTATAATAAAAATGATTAAAATTATTCAAGCAAAACTGGATAATCCTGGATTCATGTAAAACCATGAAAGCATACATATTTATATCGAATGCAATCGCGCTCTCTGCTAACATGTGGACGTATTTATATGTTTTTCGCCCGGATGCGAAATTAATATCGTAAATACATTTGATTTTTCGAATAAATATTTACAGAGGAAGCTCATAAAATGTATAAATGAAATCGGGATGTAACGCCAATGTAACATCTATTTTCAACGGCACGGAACGAGCACGACCTCAGCGAAAAACAAACAAAACGATTTAATTTTGCTTCGGTCACGGCAGATAAAGACCTGAATGCATAATTTTATGCCTCATTGCGCTCGAAAAACTCCTGCAAATAAATAATATTTGTACTGTACGTGGCCGGGTGTTACTTACTAATAAACCGAAAAATTTTCCATCTTTTTAACTTGATTAACACCTCAGTGGCAATCTACATGTGTTAACTGTTAAACAAGAATGGAATAAACTTAAACATACAGGGGGTGTTAAATAAGATTATGATGCGAAAGCTTAAAAATTAATTATTTCAATAAATAAATAGTCAATGAGCAAATGTTAGCTTTGAAATATTAAAGGAACGATAATGCATTTAACTGGCAGATACATTTACGTGGCAAGTTAAAGAATACAATCCAAACAAATTGATTCTCGATCGAAAGCACTTACTAATTCCAACTTTCAAGGGATTCCAAGAAGGCATCAGCAACAGAAATTATAAAATCAATACTTGAATTATTGAAATATAGCGTGTACGACCGAATACATATGTACACACGTGAATGTGACCTATAGGAAACCAATTTAAACAATTCCGTTAAAACTGTGAAAACATGATAAATAATAAAGGCAACACGCTATCGTAATCAGCGGTTACCCTAATGTCTTTTCCACTAATGAATTTGCTTTTTCTGAAAAAAAAAAACGTTAATAATTTTCCAAGTTTGAAAGGGGGGGGGGTTTAAAATTAGGTCCCGCGTGAATCACTTGGCGGTGCAACGCGGATTTAAGTGCTAATGGGCCGTAAATAACAGAAACACCGACTCATTCATATTTTAGTCTCGGAGAACAGAATTTCAACGGGCGGCCTTCGTGACTTTTATGATACTTTGCAATGCACGAAGTATTGCGTGGATATTTATGATCAGTTATTTCGTCGTCGACCAGATCTTCTTCCAAAAAGAAAACGAGTGATGAACACGATTCTGTAAGTCGTCGTCGTTAATTAGACAGCGACTGTGAATTATAATCAGCTTAGCATGATGTCTGAAATGATTTAATTTCAACTCAAAATCTTAAATTAATAATACCCAAGGGAATGCAGAAACAGAGACCTTGTGACTGGTAGGTAGTTAACGATGTAGAGAAAAAGTAACCACAGTTTCGTTTTTTATTGACACAACCTCGTAATATACCATAATGCTTACACAGGAACAGTCAACTTTTATTCTCTACACCCTTTATGTAGCAAATTAACTTGTGAATAACAATTTTTTAAATTATTTTTGAGAAGTCATTTTATTCAGAAGCAATTGAAGATTAGAAAGAAACCATGGTGCGTATAGTTACGGGGGTCTATAAAAAAAAGTGTACAATGTTTGTATGCCGATAAGATGGTGTTTGTGTAATAAAACTATTTGATACTTACTAATAAGTTTCAGTTTTTCAGAAAACTGAAGCAAACACCTCTAATTTCGTTAAAAAAATTGCAAATCCTTGGAGCGCTTTGTGTAAACAGAACCTGCCTTCTAGATTATCGATTAAATTAGGGTAAAATTCCGCTTATTAAAGAACTCCAAGGGCAATTTACAGATGGTCCGTGGAAGGGTTGGGACGGAGAGTTAAGTTCGGCCGAGTAAACGCCCCCGGGGATATTCCTAGGGTTAAGAAGCCGCAAGCTCATTTCATTAAAAGCGAATTAAACAGCCAGTGGTCTCGGTTAGATTTATATCTGGAATCTACTACACATTACGTCGAGATTTCGCACGCGAGAAGGCGGGCTGGAATATCTCACTTCGCTTATCTACACGTGTTCTCAACAACTTCCACAATATTTGTCCAAATTAATATAACACAGAGCTACTTCGTTTGCATATAAGAAGGAAAATACGCAAGGCGCTGAGATTGACTCCAAGAAGGTTGGTTGGTAAAAAAAATGTTACTTCAGGTCGTTCTAAGTTGCGCAAGGGTTTAAAACATTAATCAGGAAAAAAGGTCAGGTTCAATATAAGAGAAATGTAATAGCACTCACCCTAAATTAAATCAATGGATATCGCCAAGATCCGTCTCAGCGCAGTTCTTGGCAAATCTGAAAAACAAATAAACAAGTCCGGTTTATTTCTTCATCTTAAATAAAGTCTGCGGAATTGAAAACGCCTGTTTGTGCGTGGATCGAAAATTTTCGCACCCTCTTGACACGCCGCCCACGTAAAATGAAAAAATGATATAAACACGCCTAACAGAAAAGGTTATTTCCATTTGGTGGTTTTAGACAAACGTGCGATGTTAAAATTCACATGGAAAGTTGCAGATTCTGACATTCCTTTTTTATTACGCTCAGGATTTGTTGCTACATTCATGAAAATAAATTTTAACGTCAATGTTGAGACGAAACAACATGCGAGTAAGTACGCAGATTAATTTATTAATTACGCAAATTCAGTTCTAAGAAAGAGTTCATATCTGCGATTGTAATCATTTTTAAGTTCGAAGAAAGAGTTCATATCTGTGATTGTAATCATTTTTAAATATCCTGGAGAAATGTTGTCTTTTGAGTTCAATTTGTTCTTAATGGCGAGTGAGTGAAAGAATCTTCTTTTTTAACGAAACAATCTTATTACTAACGAGCGTCTAAATAAAAACCTGGTCAAGTAGCCTACTTGACCAGGTTTTTATTTAGACGCAACCTACTTGAAGTAGGTTGTGATCGAGAATTTATCCATTGTATTTACATAACAGAATTACTAAATGTAGCCTACTTGACCAGGTTTTTATTTAGACACTTGTTAAATAACGCAAACAAAATTTAGAATTTAGTTATCGAACACAAATATAATTTCTGAACTGTGTTTACCTTCCATACAACAATCCTGTCAGGAGCAAATCTCGGTTTTTCAACTCTCATTTACTATACTCATTTATTTTTTGATTTACTGCTAATTTCCTCTTTTCACAAACAAAGAAAAAACTGCATGTATTAAGTAAGCTGGAAGGGTAGTTACAAACAAATTAATGTTCGGCTCTTTTTAATGATTTCTTTTTGTGTACAGTTCCCTAACCTAGTTAAGAAGTTTTCAGGAACGTAATGGCTTCGTGTCACAGTTTGATAGTTACGATCATTAATCAATAAAGTAACTCCCCACAACAAAAGTTAATGTAGAATTCTCTGCAGAATGGAATCTTCCACGTCAACATAGTCGTGACAATTCTAATCAATATTAAAAATTAATAGCACACAGTCGCATTTTACACGTTCATTATTTAAATTCAACTCAAATAATACAATTTAAAATGAAATTCGCGTTTCAGGTTTAAATATTTCACGGATTTACTTTGGCTTTTATTTTTTAATTTGATTGATGTATGGATCATAAATAAATATGCATTTGAAACGCACAAATTTTGTCGAGTTAAATGAAACATAGGCTTTGTAATAATAAAAGAGAATTGAAAAAAATAAGTTAATAAAAATCGATCCACAAATTGAAATAAAAAATTGTTTCAACATCAAACAGTCGACATCAAACGTCTGTGAATTTTATTGATAAGTAAAATTCTTCTTGAAGAATTCTTTACCCTTTAGTATATAAGTAAATGCAACAGGTAAACTAATAAATTTACGAGGTCATTTACAGATTATAAATAAAAATAAAATCTTGCATGCCAATAACAAGAAAATGAGAGTATATAAAATTAAATTAAAACGGAAGGATCAAAAAAGACGAAAACAAAATTCGAATATTTTCTAAGTGCAAATGCAACCCCTCTATGGTGTTTGTTAACTGATGCAGAAGAGAGACCTACCTTATCTGGACAGGTCTTATTAAAGGCGCAGTTCACTGCTGAAGAACCGACCAAGAACTGACCAGTGGTCACTAGACTAACAACTTATCAGGTGAAGATCTCCCCCAGGATAGAACCCATTGGCCTAACGACAGGAGCATTAGAGTACGTGGTCGCAATTGATTGTTGACGAGTCGTCATAGCGACCCCTTTGAAAATACAAACAAAGCGGAAAGCGGGGGCGTACGCGAGGGTTGTTTTCCTACTATGTACTTTAATAGACCATCATATAATATTTTAAAAGGAATTGATACTAATTTATGAGCAATAATTTTGAGGAATGAGGAATGAACGGTTTTGTTAAAATCGACTTCAATAAATAAAATAGGCAAGAAAAGAAGAATGCATGTTAAATACATCGCTATCAACAAAGAACTTGAATTTCATTTTCTTAAACAAAAAGGGAATCTCTTCTTCTAGATAAGATTAAAAGGAAAGATTCTAATGTTAGAACGAGGGTTCTGAAATCTATCAAATGATTTTTCTAAAGACAGTCAGTAAAGCTTCAGCAAATTTAAGTCCGCAGTAAATTGATTCCAAATAGCTCCGAGGAACCAACAAGTTGCCCCCAAAAATATCATCGAACCTGTTGCGCAAAAGAAGGGGAATGTATGTCACCTTATGCCAACTCAACTAATATAAATTACATAGCAGAATAAATCTCAACTAAACGTCGAGCAATTTGTAATATAACAAATAACTTTGCATTTAAGCCAAGTGAAAATAAACTCTTAGAACTGAATCACTTCGACCCATTTTGTTTCTTTCTTTTTTTATTTTAAAAGAAAAGCAGTATTATTATTAAAAGAAACATGACATTGAGTGCCTGTCTCAAAGCTCGCGCCAAATATAAATCGTCCGCATCATCGGATTGTCGTATTTCAAATTAAATAAAGAAGTTAGAATCATGGGGCGACGAATGTTACACCGTTCTATACTTGGGAGCTCAGCAGCATTATCTCGGAGCAAATAAGCATGACTACAGAGACAAATATTTAATCGGTTTAAACATTGCAGGAAGACTATTTTTTTTTTTAGGATTGGTGTCTGATATATTTTCCGAATATAAATTATCACAGAAACGCTGTCACTTAGCGAGCCAACAATGAGGAAGCTTTCAGGAATCGCTCCGAGATATTACAAGACGCCTTTGTGGATAATTCATCTCGAATTTATGTTGGAATGTAAGTCGTAATTCAGAAGATCTATTTATTATAAGTGAAACTCTAATGATACACTTCACTTCCTCATATCGCGAGTACATACATATATCAGATTAATTCTTTTGTAAATAAATCAGAAGTTTCCAGAACGCAATTATAACTTATAAGCAAAATTTTCCTCTTCCACGTAAAACGTACATAAGTAGCCTCACGTACATCTTTAATGTCAGTAGTTTGAGGACACGTTGTAAGATGAGTCATTTCACTCATACACTATTCAGAAGTTACAATACCAGGTATACAATTGACCAACTTATCATTTTCCACAGTGAATGTTTTATACGAGAACTTGACAGATGCACGATGATGTGAAGCTACTAATTTTACAAGACGAAATAAACCGCGCACGTTTAAAGCAATAAAATATTCAGGGAAAGCCGGAGACAGAAAGACACGAGTACAGTTGACAAAGAAATTAAATTAAACAATTAAGTAAGTCTTCTCTGTTTAATTTAATCAAATTCTTTTGTTTACTTACCTATACTAGAAACTTCGTAGAATCTGAAAAAATAAAAAAAACATAATCAGTAAAAACTATGGAAATAAAAAACATAGAATACGTTAAGTTTTATTGCACGAAATATTCACAAAATTGTTTGTGAATCTGCAGGATGTCTCAAAACAAATTCGCCTAATTTTTATATGGTCGCAATAAATACTTTCAACGGGCATTCGATTAGAACTCCCTCACATTTCTTCTGCTGTTCTTGTTGTTACTGCTATGTTGCTGGTGTTTATCGAAAAAGAAAGACAGTCTAGAATCTGCAACAGCAAATTATCGTTGCTGTTGCAGATGCTAGACTGTCTCTCTGTCTCTGTTTCGAAGCTCTTCTATGATGGTGAAAGTTCAGGAACAAATAAACTCTAGTATCGAACACAAAGAAAATTTGTTTAGCTTATTGTTAGTTTTAAGAAGAAATAGTATATTATAACTAACAACTTAAAACGTTCGTGCTTTTGCATACGACTATAACTTCTAACGGCTGCTATAAAACCAAGAACTTCGTAGTAGTAGTAATAAAACTGTAAAGTTCTGAAGATTTAACTTAATATAACCCGACTTAATTAATTTAAATAAAAGCAATGCAAAAACCAGAAAGACATACGTGAAATTTTAATTAACCGCACTCCACAATTTCGCACTCGACGTCATCGGAATTTTATTTAGTATATTTCACCGGTTTCCTCGGATATTTCACTAATGTAAACTCAACAAAGGCAGAGGAATATTTCGGTATATTTAATTTAAAACAATGCGTTCATCAAACACACGCGAAGGTCGTTTTTTTATGTGCAATTAAAACAAGTCCAACGTGCTCGGCGACACAGAAAAAGCAGCGCTCGTTCGCTCGCTTTTCATTAAAATTTTCCGTGAGAGTTGAAAAATATCAGATTCAAGAGATACCTCCCACAATGGACCACTTCAATTTAAAATATACCACCCGGGCTACGTTTGATAATACTGAATGTTGGGAGCGTTTCCTTAGAACCGGAAAAAATTGCAGTTGATGATTCAATAAACCGCGTCGGTTAAATAGGATCGCTCGGGAAAATATGTATGTTGGCTAGTTGTAGAAGTTCACGTATAAATTTAAAGCTATTTTTCCCGGTAAACAAACGAATGAAAACTGAAAGGTTATAATTATTAGGAAAGTTGCAGCAAAGCGCACAAAATATGACGATTGAAGTTTGATCATTTAATAAACGAATTTTACAGTTTACACATATTGACGATAAAATTTTGTTTAAAATTCGACAATAAAAGAATCAATTCGTTTGAACTAATGTCAGGAGAATCGTATATGTTAGATAGAGAAACACCCTGCAGAAGAGCTTAATATCATATCATATACCTGCACAAAAAAATTGTTTTGCCTGACAGGTTAATGGAAAATGTCATCGATGGGTAAAAATAGTTCATTGAAGCGGAGCTTGTAAAGTATTAACGTTAGAAGCACAGGTGCTAGTCAAATCTACAATTGCAATATCACCTTGTTAAATTAAGTAACGGAACCTACACAACGGTATCATGTTAACCATCAGCAAAATAAACTCCGGCACGTCCTCTTCATTTGTGAAGAATTGCAAACTAATCTCTTAGCATTCGAGATTCCATTAAAATATTCTAAAAATGAACTCCACCTGCCCTCATCGTCAAAATCAACAAACAATCCACTCCTTCAGTACGGAACAAATTCAATTACATCTTCGCTGAAAGCCACTTATCCCCATAAACATCTCGTTTAAAAGAAGCCCCCGCCCGATCACTAAAAGCCCGTTTGGAAAAAGTTAACCGCATTAATTCGCGCGCGGAAGTTACCGTAACATAAACAAAAAGGCGACTTTTTTTACTGTCGAATAAATCCGAATGAACGTGCCCCTAATTGATGACAATTGTTGAAGTTTTGTAATGGTTACGAGAAGTTCAGTGGAATTTAAATTACTGCAGAAGAAAACTTTCGAAGAGGTTTCCATAACCGCAGGGTGTGGAATGTGAAGATAATTTAAGGAAAATTTCATATGTATACAAGAAAACAAGAAATTTATGAAAAAATCTGCAGGATAATGCATGAACCCATAAATGGCTAAGCTATTTTCAATTAAAAGAAATTCTTGGTCATTTTAGTTGAACGATGGCATAAGTTCACACGATTGCAATGAAAACAAAAGTAATATCTAAAAAAAGAGAAACGGGGCTGCGCCAACTTTAAATCATCCTCGTAATATTGAACAGTTTTTAGAACACTTTCAATTCGGGAAATGATACTTTTTGTCTGACGAGTTTTCTAAAATATTCGTGTTTGATACTTGCCCTACATGATTTTCATTATTTAAAAAGCTTCATATACTATATTTTAAACGATCTATCAATTTTTCAAATCGCCTTCGTAATATAGAACATTTCTGGAGACCATTTAATTTGGTGGGGTTCAATGTACCCCTAAAGAGTATTCATATTTGATTCTGTGAGTTTCAATATTTAAAAAACTTCTTGAGAAAACAGTTTGAGAAAGTTAAAAGACGAAAACAGTTGAGTAGAAATTAGCAAGTTTCAATTCGAATTCGTTCCTAACAAACTGTTATTAATAGTAATAGCCCGATGAGTTTCTGTGGTGTTTAAAAATTAAGAGGCTACGGCCCTGGAAACTGTAATTTCTGACGGACCGTTCGCATGACTGGGAACGTTTTATTATTGACGAGGGAACAACCGCAAGGTGTCTCTGAGATCGCGTGACTTAGCAACTAAATACACATCTATGATATATAGAATAACTTATTTTTCCCGGAATATGGCATGTAAGTAAAACAAATCGAGGCAAAAAAAGCATCGACGTCAATTTACTTGAAACACGACGCTGCTTGATGCATCCTCGTTATTCAGAAGAGGGATTCCATTGAATTGAAAAACTAGAAGAAATACGAAACCCCAAACATTTAAATTTTTTTTATCAACAACATAATTATAGTTGTATGTTTATTAAAGGAGATTTTCGGGCTTTAACTAACAATACGCAACGTATTGTGTTGTATTTGCGAAAGTTGGTGACAACTTTGATAGAACAGCGTGTTCCGCCGTCATGTAACCGCATGTAACGAGTACGTTTTGCATCTATTTGTGTGCGAGGGGCACATTATAACCAAAACCGTCAGTTAGCGGCTTCTTTGACAAAACACTTCGTGTTAAGTGACAGTACAATGACTGATTTATTGTATTACGGTGCCATTTGTCTTCCGTATTTACCCAACAACTAAAACTGGGTGAACGTTACATAAACATACATTTACATTCACTGAATTATGTCGACGATAATTTATGATGAAATTGCATTAAGCTTTAGAGGAACTTTTCTTTCGGTTTCTTTTTCCATTTCAAGCAACTTGCACTGAAATCATTCATTTAAAGTTCTTTAGACCATACCAAAAATAAATCGATTAGAATTCTTACAATTAACATTTTTAAACAGTGACAGATACAATACGACTTGAATTTACTTCTGGAATTCATTTTGAACCTTGAATGTTTAAAGCAACATTTCCAGAATTTCATTGTGCTCTTAAATGTACAAATAAAAGTAATTGCCTAACTACGCATTCACATCAAAAGTATCCATGAAGCCAAGCGGTCGGGTCATTATCTTTCGCTCATTAAACGGAACATAAATAAATACGAATCTGAAGACGCCATTGCATACCATTATTTACGCTCTTGCGTTTAAATGAAACAGTGAAATAGAATCGCCAATATGTAAAACTAAAAAAAATTGAAATCGATTGGGGTTTTTCCGGACCACTTTTCCTTAATTGGCTCCTGGAATATTCAAGCTCCGAATAGAGGCACATCTGCGAAATGAAAATTTATTATATACAATGGACTCGAAAGTTATACTAAACTTTACTATTATGGATTATGGAATTAAAACGTTTTGACCCTTCTCGATTTGTTCCTGATTAAAATAAAACACGATGTAAATCATGTCTGATGACCTGAAATTAGAATCAGATAGATAAGGTAGTAGGGACATCTCCAAACGATAAATAATCCCAAAAGCATTGGGGAAAGAGAAGAAGATCCATTAAAGAACTTGGATATGTAACAGGAAAACTTTTGTCCTACTTTTTGGTTTCGTCCTTTTATTACATTTCAAATCCCGTAATACTTAACATATTTAAGATTTTACAACGTTCAGGTAAACCGCCAACTAATTCCAATTCGCCTTTTGTTTCCTCCATATTCGTGCGATTCGATCCCCCTAACAAGGTGGTCATTAGGTCAATTAGGTGACGTCCGGTGGTCCGTGGTGTAATACTATTTATGAAAGAATTAGGCGTCCATCGATCCTTTTAGCGAGAAGTTAATTCCCCTTTCACGTTATTAACGCGGTTCGGCGATGTAGCTACATATTAAGTCCATAATTCTTCCTATTTTAATAAACACGCGGCTCCCTGTTCCCAACAGCTTAGGTTAATTAGCGCTGCGTAATTTCTACTTTAAGCCGTTTGTATTTTATTAGGGAAATAAATGGGGAGTTTCCTCGGGACACGCTCTTAATTTAAACGCTTATTTTTAGAATTAAGGCAGAAAAAATACACACTTTTTTTGGATAATGGACATCCTCACCCATTTGTTTCCAAATTATAAATTAAAATAGGAAATAAATAGAGAATTTATTAAATATTTAAAGAAGAGTAAGGCCCAGTTTTACAACCGTGGAATAAGGATGGAATAACTGTTCGCTGAATATCGTTCAACGTTCCTCCATATCTACATCACACTTACGTCACGTTATTCTTCCGACGATTGTAAAATCGGGCCTAAGGGTAATAAACAATTTGGACTTGGAAAGGTATTATTAAAGAAAGCATTCATATATTAATAATTAATGGTTTGCTAATGGATGTCCCCAGAAGATTTTCGTGAATATTACACTCTGGTACAATTAAATAAAAATTTGGTACATCTAAGGTGTAAGTGGTAAATCGCGTGTAGAAAATATTTGTATAAATGTCCGGCAACACGACTATTACCGTTTCTAATTTTATATACAAAAATAACGGAATTAAAAAAAAAACTTTCCATAAGAGTTGTAAGTACGAGCGAGCCAGGTCCAACCAATAATCATTTTAGCCGTAAATAAATGATGAGCATGTGCATTAAAAATGTATAGCTATGGGGAATGTCACCGGGTGGTGGGTGGGCAAGCGTTGTGATAGAACCGTTGCTGGGCAACGACCCGTTCGACACGCGATATCATCGTCAACCGATCAGGGCTTGATAAACAGATTACTAAAATGTACCTTCTTTACCCATCGATGGACGAGTTGAATGGGCCGCTTTTTTACATTATATTATTGCCCCGTCAATGTCTTGCTTCTCCGCCCCGCCGCCCTTCGCCAAAGCAAACTTCGACTTACGAGGATAAACTGAAATTGATTTGACGTGGCCATCCATTGTGGAGAAAATTCGCAGGGAATTTTCGCGGTTTAAGGCCTCCCGGGATATATGTGATATCTAAAAATGCTGTAGGAAGACAGACGCCAAATGTCTTTTTTTTCTTCTTTCATAAAAAAGCGAAAAGCTCTTCCATATGGAACCACTCATTCCTTTATACTTGAGTTTCAAATTGGAAACACTTCATTTGTCTGAAGACAACAACCATTTTTACAATTTTATTCGAGACTGATCGTTTTAAGAATGCGTGATAAAGTAAAAGTAATAAAACGAGAGTAAGGAGACATCTGTCTTCAGTCACATCAAAAATGTATTTCAAAATTGGTAGAAACAGTTCAACAAAGAATGTTTAATACAAGATAAAAGGTGAATATGTAAGTTTCATTCCTAACAGATACACACGATCACATACTCGTATAATATTCGAGAAAAGAGACATTAATCAAGAAATAGAACGAGTAGTGAAAATCAAAACAAAAACAATCACAGGGATTTAAAATAAAGAAACAAATCAAAAAGAGAATCGTATGAATATACATAATAAAAATTGCTCAAAAATATTGGGAAACATGAATTCGCCATCAAAATTTAAAATTGGAATAAAATAGATATAAGTGGAAGATCACCGATGCGTTGGTAGACAGAAAAAAAACAACCGCAAAGAGAAAAGCAAAATAATCTACAAAAAGAATCTCAAAAAAGAAACCTCACTAATAACAGTAAAAGGAAAATATCTGCCACGTAGAAAAGAACCTTATAACAAAATGATGGTGAAATTGACCCTATTGTAAAGAGCAAATTCTCGAATAAAATTGAAAGTTTAAGTCCAAAAAGATGCACTCAGAAATGAACAAAAAAGAAATGTGGATAAGCAGCGGTAAAGAAGAGTAACAACAAATCAGGTCGCAAAAGAAATCGGAACAATCATGACAGAATGCGCATAGTTCTGGAAAGCTACGTAAAGGTACACTGAAAGAAAAATTTGGTAAATTTACTTTATTATCGTTGGTAACCCACAACCATCGATAATAAAGTAAATTCACTGAACAATTGCTTTTTTACGTTATATTTATCTAAGTTTTTACAATTTTTACAAGTAATGTTACAGTTTTAATATAAAGTTACGGTGACAATGCAAATTAGAATTGTAATTTTGCAAGTAATCTGTGTTTCTAAAACAAAAAATGTATATCTGCATTAAATTGTATGCGATTATAAATTATACATGTTCATTTCAGTAAAATTACATATTCTGTAAAATGTCAACAATTTTTTTCAGTGTAGCAGAAGAAAGCGAAAGAAAAAGCTAACCCTCGAACACACTGACAAGGCTAGTTAGAAATTTAAAGCTGGCAAATACCTGATTCTTTTCAAGAAGCTTCCCAATGTTTGGATGATCCTTCTTAAAGTTTATTTATATCATTTTAAACCAACTGGGGGACAATATGAAAGTACAAGCACGGATTTATTTTCAAAATCTTTTATTTGCCAGCTTTAAATTCAATTAGCTCCTCACTAATTTATTAACGTGGGGCCAAGGTTACAACCCCATGGTACTCCATAGTGAAAAGTTCCAGAATAAAGTTAATAAAATAAAAATTATAAGTTGTGAAACCGCGAGGCATGACTTAAAAAAATAACAAAATTAATAACAGATAATTTAATCAAATAATCTCTGCTGTGCTTTGCGTAAATTGCAGCAATGGAACAAATCCTTCAAAAACAAACTTTAGGGAAATGAAACGAAACTATGAATTTCATGATTTGGAATGTTGACAATTTTTTTAATAATACAGCCACACTTTCACTTTAATGTATACTGTCAACACAAGCAACCGAATCAAATTTTCTTTTAGACTTCTTCTTCGTTCTCTCTTTCCTATTTACTTCAGAATAGTTTTCTTACTTCTAATGGTTTTCTATTTTTCCAATTCCTTCTTTCTTCTTTCTAAACTCATTTCGAATATTTTCTTTGTGTATCTTACGCGCTATTGTAGTTGTTTCGTTTTGATTTCTTCTACATTCACCTTTTTTTCGTATCTCATCTCTTCTTGTTTCCTTCACTTCTGAATATTTCGTTCGAAGACTGTAAGCTAATATAATATTCTAATATAGCGCAACTAATTAGACCTTGGTACTTCTTTCTCTTTCCTTTTTTCCTTTTTATATTTCGTAGTGTTGGGTTCTCATTAAATTTTAGCTTGTCTTTTCCTTTAACTTTAACCGGATTTAAGAGTTTGGTTCAACATTTTTCTTGTATTCTCATTTCAGAGGTCTGTTTCTTCTGATAGATTTCTGCGGCCTCTGTTGTTGCAGTTTTTCTTTCCAATTTCTTCTATGACCAGATTTATTGTCATACTTTTTTGGACTTCGTTTCTCTGGCATCCTCCCTTTGAGCTACTTTGTTTCTGAGGCCATAAATGGTCAGTAAGCTGATGAAATTTTTATGTAATACAATCAACAGGTTCTTTTGGACATTCCTTTCGTGATGTTTCCTACGTGTCTTTGTCTTGCCTTTACTTAAAAGAAACTGCAATGATTGAAATTTCTACATTTTCTAGGAAGAAGATTAAAACTATCCACAGGAAATAAATTCCTGATTTTGAAACTGCCTTCAAGTCATTATGAACATATCACGTTTGGGGTTTGGCTAGTAACTCAAAACCTAGGTCATTGGATTCATTTGCATCCACACTATTTGATGAAGAAGAAGAGCCGAGAAGTTTGAAGAAATTAAAATAATATGCAGGTTTAGAGTCAAAACACCATTTACCGAACAACTTTTGGGGTCGACTGCTTTTTAAATTTAGTTGATTTCATAGTATATGGTTTAAATTAAGGAATATGTACTAAGTTGAACTTATATTCAAGGAATTATTTAAAAAATTGCAATTTACAAACGTTAAAAAAACTAAATGATAGAAGTTGACAATTTTGTACTCGTAAATATAATTTCAACAGTGCTCGGTCCTAATTTTAATTAAATTATGTTACACGTTCTTCTATTAATTTATTAACACGCGTGAATTGATGAAAATTTAATTAAATGCAGAACCCGACGGTGAGCAAACACAATCGCCGGCAAGACCAAATAAACAGGAAAATTAATAACGATTTAATGCCCGCACCAGGAAGGAGGTAAATGATGAACAGCCATTGTTAGTACACGTTTCACTTACATGCAACTAGAGCAAGTTGCATAATAAATATCAATTATACCGTAAGACGTATCACATACCAAAAATACTTGGAAATTGCTTGGACTTAGCAAGGCGCGTCGAAGTTGCCTGCAGCCTTATAAAGTTTCGTATTCAAGTTCTAGTTTATATTCAAGTAGTTCGCAGGTATCAAAGACTTGCAACAAACTTACATAAATATTAACGAACAGCTTCGGTGGGAAACGGATGGGGTCTTGTTTACAACGGAAGAAGAAGGGCTTCGTATGAGTTTTTAGCACACTTTCTTTTTCCTTACGCTTATAATTACACAGTAATACTTTCATATATTAACAAACTACTACTAGTATTTATTTTTTACTGTTTACTATTTCGTAAAATCGAATTTCATGTAAGCTGGTCAAAGTTGTTAAATATCAAAAGAATGAAATACAATACGGCCTTGACCGTAGTAAAAATGCGTTCGCATGTCACTTTAATGAATGTGACCGTCATTGGATGATAATTTTTTCGATTGTGCGCCTGGAATTCACTTTGTAATTGGGAAAAAATATATAATAGGGCCCAGTGTCTGGTGCTTTGAACTTCAATACGTGAAATTATCAGAACTGATAATTGAAGCAACTTTTTATCAATCTAGTCCTTGACTTCTCAATCTTTAATTTCAACTGGGAAAAAATGGAAGGACGAAATATGACTTGTTGTTAAATCAGAAGAATTTTCCCTCAAGTTTCATCGCAAGGCAATTAAAGAGATATTTTTTCTTCTTCTTGATTGTTTAAGTAATGAAGGGGGCACTGTCTACAAGAATCACATAATAATACATTTTTTCTTGCCTCCCGGCCACAAACGCGGTTATCAAATGGCAACGATTTGTTACTTAGCTAACGCAAAAAATGTTTCCGTCGTGAACTGGGGTTTTTAACATGCAGTCAGACCAGAAGGGGGAGAGATAAAAATGACGCTAATTTATGTAGCTGGGGAGTGGCGCTGAATTTCTCAAACTTTTTATTAGGCCAGTTCAGAGCTACCGAACGCAAAAAGCCTAAGGGTTGTGTACGACTTGTCCGCTATCTCTGTTAGGTAAATTAACACCACCCGGCGAAGTTGAAGACAAAATAAATGTTATTACAGAGGTCACCGAAGTTAATCTAGAGAAATTAGCTTTCGTAAGTTAGCTTTAAGCGATAGTATGTTTCGAAAATGAACATTTTATCGAGTTGTTGCATTTTTCAAGAAACACCCTTTACATATACGTATGTACATATATCACTATATTATTTAATTAGCAAATTCATATGCCAATTCGTAAAGCTCTTTATATTAAGTCATGACAGTTAGGTACATACATCTCTTTTTTCCTTGTAAGTTGTATTTCAGAATTTCGGAAAAACACACAAAAAACCTTAAAACCCTTGTAAAATTTTACTAAAGAAATGATAAATACTTTTTTCTTCTTAAATAGCACATACTGTACAGGCGTTTTGTTTATATTTTCAACGGTATCTACACATTTTATTATTAGAAATATGAAATAATGTTAAATACAAAAGTTTTATAGATTTACCTAAACGGCCAGAATTTACTTTTAAAAAGAACGTATGACAGTCGGAAACCTAACAAATGAGTATCAACTTTGTTATTAATGGAATACTCAGTATATTTTCTAGAATTAAGAAAGATATTTTTCTCCTAATTCCAGAAAGATGTAGTTTGTCTATTTTTAGTTTCATACTTTTCGCGATATTTAAGTTTGAAATTATTATTATTTTGCTATATTTTTATTAATTTATTTCAAAGGATATGTTAATTTGTCTTAGATGTTAGTGTTTTGACTTATAAAATGTCTTTTAATTAGTTTAACACTTGTTACACATAATAAAATTCTTATTAATCAAAGTAAACGCATTTTTTTTAAATTTTAAATTGAAATATGTATCGCAAAATGGATTAAACCAAAGCAAGACGACAAACTACATATTTTTGGAATTGGGAAATAAATGTCTTTCTTAATTCGAGAAAATATACTTAGTGTTCCATTTAAAATAACAAAGTTGATACTCATATTTGTTATATTTACAGTTGGTTCTTGTCCGATGAAATTTGTATCACAAAATTTTTTAAGCGGACACTAAATCGCGCACTATACACTTAACTAAATCGCAGTCGTTCGACGAAGCTGTCGAACGACTGCGAAACGTTAAGTGTACAGTGCGCGATTTAGTGTCCGCTTAAAAAATTTTGTGATACATTTTTTTATGTAACCAATCATCATTTGTTCCTTTTTTTAGTAAATTCTGGCGGTTCAGGTAAATCCTTAAAACTTCTTTATTTAACATTATTTTGTATGTCTAATAATAAAATGTGTAGGTACCATTGAAAATATAAACAAAAACCCTGTACATTGTTCAATTTGTCAATTTTGAACTGAATGTTGTTCTGACGAGAACCGCCTTTATTTTCACATTATTTTGGCATTATATGAATTAGAAATGTTGTTTTTAATGAAACATAGCGCATATATTATTAATTTTTGAACTGCGAATTGAAATCAAAGGACCTAAGATTCCTTTATATTACTCATTTTTTCTTTTGAGTTTCTTGCTTCATTCACTACATTATTTTGGAACCAGAAGAAACTTATACACAAGTGGCAATAGTTTTTCCCTTTTTACGTCAATGGGTTCATCTCGTGATTTTTTTCTTTTCTTTACCACTACTAGGAAAAGTAGTCATCGACCATTGCGCTCTTAAGATATGAATTTAAAGTTTGTCTCTTTCAAGGGAACACCTCGTAAATTTTAAAGTGAATTTTAATTACAAACTCACTTTTTTTGTATTGAATCAAACGATTTTATTTTCGTAAAGGTTAAGCAAAAAAACAATTAAAATTTTACATGTTTTGCGTTGCGTTGTTTTACGGAAGTCGAAGTAACTATCTCAAGCATTAACCATGTACTTATAATACTTTCTAATCTTGTCGTAAGGACTTTAATTTTTGGAATTCTTTCCCTAATGAAGTTTCAAGTTAAGGAAACATATCATAGATAAGTCAAGGTAATTTTCACAAGCTTCTGGAAGCTCTTGGCTAGAAAACAACTAACATACGCCGTCCTAAAGGCAGCACCCTGTAGATTATCACAATCTTGAATTTAAACTCGAATTGCAGATCACCTTTACCATAACGTACGAATTTATGTCTATTGAGTATTATTTAACTAACATGTAAAAACGTCAATGTTTTTATCTTCTTTCTCATTCTTATTCTAGAATTTTGATAAATCTGTTAAATAGGTATGTCGTAGTACTTTTCCTGGGTACTCGAAACGTATTTGTTAAAAATACACCGAAAATTGCATTTCTTATAGGATATATAATGCGTGTTATTACTTTCTAAACTGGAAAACAACCGAATGGCACAAACTCGAGTTTCATTTTAAGTGAAACATACTGTATATTATGTATTTCGTTTTATTTGTGGCTTCATGAATCTGTTTTATTTTTGCATAGTCTTCGTTTTATTTAATAAATTAGCAACATCACTCTTTTCTTTAATTTATAAATTTTGAAAAAACTAACAGCATGGACAGAGGGGGAAAAGTTGCTGCTTCCATGATAAAACAGAACCAATAGTACAGTTAAACCAAAAGCCTTTACACACACATATTCTTTGAAAAACCCGACCAGTTTCTGCTCTTTTGCGTAACCATCGTCAGGAGAAAAAAATCTTCGAACGTCTAAATCTTGCAGATTATTTTTTACACTTTAAATTAAAGAATTTTTGTTAAGAAGAGTAGTGCTTGCAATGGGTTAAAAGTATTTACATTCCGTCACTAAACACAGTTAGGTAATAGAAATTTTTTGGGCTTTCAAAAGATTTCACTAGAAAACAATCAATTGTATGTTATTGTCACAGAAGGACCAGCTTTAGGTTTTTGATATTAGAAGTAGATAGTGTGCTTTGAATAATGGCCGATTTCTTCACCGTGTTTATCCTAGGTTAATTTATCTGTCGGTTAGAATGTGTCAGCGAGTTGGCTGAACACATACTGTATGTGTCACATTCTAACAGATAAATTTAAAAATAAATTAAAATTTTCAAATGTTTGTTATCCCCAATACACTACAACTTCATTTTTATAACAGAGAAACTTTATTCTCGTTTAATTATAGTTATTTAAAAGCATTATTTTGATTAGAATAATGTTATTTAATTTACTTGGAAATTTAATTAAATTTATTATCTTTGAAGGAACGATTAAATCTTATTTGTTAACAGATAATTAAACACAGAATTGATTATTTCATTTCTCCGAATTCCTGCACGTTCTATGTAGGTAGTTCTTTGTTAAAAAAAAATATACACGAAAAACGCTACAATTTTTAAATCAGATTTTATCGTGATTTTACTGTTTCCTCCCGGCAATTTTATTTATTTATTTATTTTTTTTGCTTTCAATTTGATAGTAGTTACTTTTATTTTAAATGCTAAAGAAGACGATGCTTGAAGGCCACGAACATCCTCGCTCATTTACCAACAAAATAAGAAAATAATGAAACAAGGTTAACCAAAAAAAATAAAATCTATAACACGCCTTTTTATAAGGCGAAAAACAGTTGCGAATCACGAGGTAAATTATCAGCGAAAAAAAAAAACATTATCAGGAAAAATAAGTAAATGAAGTCATGTTATCTAATTTCTAGCTTTAGAGCTAACACTATCAACGGGGCATATACATGAATACGTAACTATCCGTTTATTTATTTAATTTCTAAAAAAAAATTCCAATAAATAATTATAATAATAAGGCCGCATTTTTTTTCTAGCAAACTTTAACCCATTGCATCACGCAAACAAGCCAGATATTTAACTAACATATCGTCTGCGAAAACCATCTCGAAAATTAAATGCACGCAGAATTATTTCTCAACACGTTGTCGGTTACGTTTTTAAAATTCATGGCATTGGCCGTGATGGGAACGATATAATTTGCCGGCAAACACGCGAGTACTGCCCTGCACGAAAATATATTTTTCACAGGAGAGTGGCGCAAAGATGTCACACACGGTTTTAAACTTTGGAAAACTCACCTGCTATCAAGAGTGCCTTGGAAAATTAACAAAAACAAGACAAAACAGCGATTAAACCGTAATGGCGTTAGCTTCTGCCCACCATTAATGCGCCGCATAAGACGCAGTCGCGTCACTATACAAACCTATCGTCAGTGCCACCTCTTGGGCAGAACCTCCATAGGACTATAGTATTCTATTTCAATTTAAAAACTTCTGATGAGGACTTCGAGCTGGCCAACGAATGTAAAAAAGCTAAGTTACTAAACTCGAAGCTTGAAGCCACGATTAAAAAGCTGTTTTCTAAAAAGCTTTCTTACGCGAAAGAATCCCCCTCGAAAGAAAATACGCAGGAATTATTTAAAATAAAGCGCGCTACCGCTTGGCCAATCAGAGTGTGCGATTTTACATCGGCCATGTTTTTCTCTCCTTTCTAAGCCGTGATTGGCTATGTTGAATTAGCTAAATAACAATGTAGAATTTTTAAGCTCTTTATTATCATTAGCTTCGAATCGCACTCGCTGTGTACAGTGTTTTATTTAAATAAATTAAATGGGCTTGAATTAATTTAGTTACAACAACCACACCGAAGTTTTACGTTCGATTGTTGGTACTACTGAGTGTCAGAACTTTTTTTGTAAGATTCGAAAATAAGCTGCGATTTCATTGATTTATGATAAAAACGAAGGAAAATGCCTTTATCAAACACTGTATTTGGTAAATAAATTAATTCTGCATTTAAAAGTAATGAGGACAGGTTTCTTGCTTGAAATATATGTAACATAACCTCACATTTTGACTTGGAAGGCAAGTGCAAATTACTCTCATTTAATCAATAGTTTAATCGTGTTTTTGAAATTTAAGCCATCATGAGTTATTTATGAAATTTTATGTAGTATTATCAATTTTACTCGCATGTCTAGAAGAGCTGAAATCAGTTCAGAAATACCAGGATTTTGCTTTGTATTCGAGGTCTTTTACAGGCAGTAACTGCTAAAAATTAAAAATGTTTAGTATTTAAAGGAAGGACTTCTATTCATGTCTGTAATAGAAGATTACACATGTTCCTGAGATATATTAAATGAGTGGCAAACCTTCATATCCTCACACTGTAAATTTTCTTTAATATTTTGATAATATCGTCAGTTTGGAAGAAGACTGTCCAATTCAAAATTAACAGATTTTCAGGGGAAGCATTTAAAAATTTTGCTTGATAAAAAGTACTTGGATCTCGGCCTCATAAACTAATTAGAAACCATAATCGTTGTATGAATTACAACTTGTGACTTTCTTTCACATAAAAATTACAGTTGTTTCATTGTCAAAACATAAAATTGAATGTTTTTGAGTTGTGACAGTCTTCTTCCAAACTGACGATATGTACATTACTTAAACTAAACTACAAAAACTTGTAAAAACATGGATGGCAAGTTTCAAGTTCTTCAACTTATCTGAAAATGGTGACGCATTTTATTACACCAAGTAAAAAAATTTGTGCAAATTCCGAATGTCCGAAAAACATCTAAACTCGTTGTGCTATGAACACCTCAACAAATTGTCCAGTGAAACATTTCTATGGTGTTTTACAAGTTCTATCTCTAATCTAATTTTGCAATGGTTAAACCATTTTCAATGCTACCCAATGTTCTTGTCATAATGTTTAACAAATCACATATTTCACATCATCTATTAATCCATGACTTTCAACAAAAAGCATAGGATATTTTGTTACAACATAATAAAGAATTAACACAAATTTATTCAACACATTCTTTTAAGTTGTGCAAAGCAAATTTACTACAATTCTGTATACTGCTTTGTCTTAACATTTGATTTAAGCCAGGTTAACAGTGCTTTATGGTCGTATGCACCAAACGAATTAACTCAGCTTAACTTTAAGCGTCACTTAGAATATGTCTTACACAATGTTATGAAACTTCAAATGTCACAATATAAACGTCACTCAAATTTAAGCTCGATTAAAGTGTTTGGTGCATATGGCCCTTAGTGTCTTAACTTAAACCATCCATTTTAAGTAACCCCAGTAAGTAGTCTTGGGTTACATATATCTAAACGGTCAGCAAATTTTATATTCTTCAACGTTTGTCTTGTAATTGCTATGCCCTGACAGTTGCACAGCATAGATAGAGATCATCTTACACTTAAAATACTGCTCGTTTTATGTTTTTGGAATTGTATGCAGAACAAGGTTGTGCATCATTTTCTCTCTTCTACATTGATTCAGAATAAAGAATTTCAAAAGATTATTCATATTGACCGAAAAAATCTATCTCAAGTGAGAAATGTAATAACACTGTTACTTCTGTAATATGTCTTAGAAACCGTAAAGATCAAGTTGCATTTCGTCAACAGTCTAATCTTTTCGATTTTCTTTTATTTCTAGAATATCTCCAGTTACATTTTTCTAAAAACTACTACTATTAAGTAATTACAAACGTTATTTCCCAGTTAAATTAAATGCAAAAAATGCATGAGCGAAATCAATTCCAAATTAAAAGAGATAAACTTCTTCAAAAAACAGAAGAGCAAAAGCATATAATCGAAGGCTACCGTAAACAAATTGAGGTAAGACATATAAAAGTATAATCTCAGCTGATAATTTTAAACCTTAACATTGTTTTCAGGATTTACAAAACAGAGCAATGTCTGCGTTTATCCTGCGGAACAAGTCCGAATGTCTGTCTCGTTATATTAATAAAGAAATTGACAAATATTCCAAGTCTGAACAAACAATTTCAGAGGAAAATTTCGGTAATTTATTTTTACTTGTAGGAAATTTCTGATAATATAGATTTGCCTTTCTTTAGGTGGCTTTACTCAAGAAAGCATACAACAAATGCATCAAGAAAAACTCAAATGGACTGCACAACTCCAAAAAAATTACAAAATCTATAAAAATAATAAATTATGATGTGAAATAAATAATAATGTTACATTAAAGTATGTGTTTCACCATTTCAAGTTTGAACAACCGATTTAAAAATATAAATAATTCTTATTTATATTATTTTACTCAATGAAACAATCAACTTGTGTATAAAAATAATTGCAAATTATTTATTTATAAAAATACTGAATACTCTTTATATAATATAAAAGTTAATATGGTGTTACTTATCAAAATTATTAATTTCATCCAGACGTTTTTGTAATTCTGTAAGGTGCATCTTTAAATTGTTTCGTTTATTAGTTATAACCTGTTTCATGTCTTCTATTTCCGAGTCGATTTGCTTCGACTTTGCTTGCAACAGTTTCTTGCGCTTGTGGAGGGCATATTCTTTCTCACCAGAAAGGTCGACGACTCCTGTTTTTGGTCTCCTAAGAGAAAAAATAATTTAAATTATAAACATCCACCAACTGAAAAATGTTTACGTAATAAATTTATTTTAATTAACAGTGAAGTGTCAGTTAAACATATCACTGTTTAAAAGCCACATCTCAAGAATAATAATAATAATAATAATAAATTTGTTACATTACAATTACACATTTAATTCCATAAAATATTTGTATCAAAATAAAGATTTCTTCATTTATATTTTACAACTAGCACTGCTGATTGCAGTTCATAAGTTATTACTTGCGATTTAATTTTTCTAATATGAAATATGCTTGCTTTTAACTCTCAAATATCTGTTCAACATTTTTATTTATACTTAGGTATGATTTTTGTGAAACTTGTTCTGGAAATGACTTATGGGGTAGGTCTCTCAAAGAAACTTACCATGCAACTTCGCCAGATGCATTTTCTTCAAGTTTATTTAATCTTCTCATTAACGTTTCCAAGTCGCATTTGTTAAATGCTTCAATTAGAGTCTCATTCAAGGATTTTATAAGTGTATCCTCTACGTGTTCAGGCAGACCGTTGTTACCCAGGGTAGTGTTTCTCATGAGTTCCCTTAAAATGAATAGAATGTAATAACAAAAAAAAAACCTCAAATCGATAATAATAATGTCCAGGTGTTAGCAGGATATAGAAATCAGGCCGGGACTGGTGCAATATGACTTGAAAACCACACATTGCAAACCCATCACAACCTAACCCCAACACCTTAAAATTGCGAGCGAATTTACTGGGGCCCCGACGATTTTTCTGTCGCTTCGCATCGACATATTGCGTGTTAAGTGTAGGACATAAATGAAAAACGAACATGTGGAGAGGAAAACAAGAAAGCGCCGTTACACAGAATTTAACAAAGCAGGGGGGCATTGACACTTACTTTATGCCTCCAATGCACTCCTTAAATGCGTTCAGCAGGTGCAAACGGAATAGATCCGGATTTTCTCGGAATTTTTTAATTTGATTTTCATCGGCCATTGTACACGCAAACGTACTAAATCTTTTAATATTTATAAAAAAACAGTCATTTCCAATAACTTTTTTCAAACGTTAACGTTTTACGCCTGCGCATGTCAAGTAGTACGCAAGGTCTACAACAGATGACAGCACAACATTAAATTATCTGAAAATTATCTGATTACGGGTAGAAATTACAGGTATAAATAATGTAATTTTAAATAGACAAACAAAGCCGAACGATTATACAAATTTATGGCTAAAAGTTTAATGTTTTACGTCAAAGCATTTTTTAGCGTCATTCACCAAACAATGTTGCCACTATTTGAAACCGAAATAGCCAAGAATTTCACAATATGAAAATGTTTGTTTGAATGTTTCATATTGATTGCGTAGTTCAAAGTTGCATGTTTTCATTTTTAAATTATTAAAAGACTAATGCCCGGTTGCACAAACTTTTTAAGCAGAGCTTAAATTTAAGTTATGTTTAGAATGTGACATTTACGTGTGGTCAGTATAATGTCAAATACATTCTGATTGACATTTAAACTTCAACTCAAGTAACAATTAGAATGTGACTAACATTTTGTTAAATCTATAATAATGTCTTGTCTAAACACCACTTAAATTTAAGCTCTGCTTAAAAAGTTGGTGCCACCGGGCATAACCTTCTTAATTAATAGTCGCAGCGTAGCCAACAAAGTATTCAATCAATGCAGAGGGGTAATTGGATTTGGCGACGAAAGATGGCGCTGTACCAGAATCGCGAACTTCATTATCGACAGTATAAAATTTAAATTGATCTCTCTTAATTCTTTTAATAACCGTTTTTTATATTGCTTTGTCTATTCTCAACTTAAAATTTTATGTGAAATGATCGTAAATATTCATGCGTTGTTATAATATAAATAAGTAAAAAAATAAATTCGTTGCCAACATGACAGTAACTTATTATAGCGGTATAGTAGCGGACAATAATTTATTCGGGCAAGAATTTGGCATATAATTCGTATTTAGACAAATTTCGTAAATCAGGCTTTTATTGAGGTTAAAATTCTGTTAAAATTTGTATTAAACATCAGAATTACTAAAGTATTTTTCATAAGAGAAGAGCTCTGCGTCATTAATCGCCGAAGTTACAACCGACAAATATTTCAGTATTATTTCTTTGTCAACAGTGACAAGAAAGAAGGATGGAATTAAACAGGACATACACTGAGGCGGTTGCGATAGCGGTGGCGATGAAAATCGTTTACATACATGTGACAAGATAGACCTGCCAAGGAATTTACGTACAATAACTTTACTCTGATCGTTCGCATGTGAACGTTTATGACCGCCACCGTCATCGCAAACGCTACCGCAACCGCCCCAGTGTACGTCTCGCTTTATGCTTTTTATGTCTAATTATGCAATGCCAGACGTAGAGCTCATCTCTTATTAAAAATACTTTACTGGCTATCGGTTCAGTCCAAAAAAAAAAAAACGCCTACGCGAATAGCGTCGGTGTTTATTGTTTAATTTGAGCGGTCAAAAAATCAAATGAAATGGCAGAAAAAACTTTACAATATACCATATCTTGTGACTTTAATACACTTAAGACAAATGCATGACAGCTGTCAACTTTTGTTTTTTAAATGGAATGGTATAACTATTGTAATAAATATCGAAAGAACTTCTCTTTCTGCGTTCAATGATGTGCTGCAATAAACACTTATTTTTCCAAATAAAAGAAATAAATTATCAACGTGAAATGACGTACTGTTTCTTTGGCTATTTTCTTGACTGATGTCAGATATCTTTTATATAAAGTCTTTGAGTTTACAGTCTTTATTTGCTCTAATAATAAGTGTACATCAAATAATGTACAGGGTGTTTCTAAAGTCGCGACGCAAAATGAAAGGGGTTATAGGGAATGGAATTTCAAACACTTTTTCTCATATAAACATGTGTCCGATTTCTACGCATTTATTAGATACAGGGCTTAACTTTGTTATATATAAAATTTTTTACCGGAGGTCGCTATGACTTGATGGTGTTTCTTTTGGGTTGTTTAAAGTAAATATTCAAAAACACCTACTCCAGTTACAAGATTAGTTGACATCGACGAACTAATTCGTGGGTGTAATTAAAATGAAAATTTCCATTTTAGATTTCAGCGAAAGCTAAATTTATTCTTTCCAAAAGCTGTTCTTCTGTATGAATTCCGACAGCATAAACTACTTCCTTTAATGCTCCCCAGAAATGGATATGCTTGAAGTTCTTAGGTGGCGATGACTTGATTACATTACATACGTGTCTATTTGAGAGTAGTTTATTGTTTGATATTAATTTGAAATGTTTGTACCTTAATAAAAGTTTACATGTAACAACTTCGAGGTTCTGTATCTACTAAATGAGTAGAAATCGGACACATGTTTATATGAAAAAAAATGTTTGAAATTCAATTCCCTACAACCCCTTTCATTTTGCGTCGCGACTTTTCAAACACCCTGTATTATATCGTAATATCACAGAAGACTAATCTATACAGAAGCATCACTCGAGGCGGCACCTTTGATCTTCCGCACAATCTGCCGTTGACCTTGGCCATTTAAATCGGTAGTGCAGTAGAGATGCGTGCGTGCTTTGAAAATATTTAGAGATGAGGTGGAAATGGGATTATAATCTACTTAATCTTAAAGCGAGCTCCACTTGTGGCATTGGTGCGCACTCAGAATATCTTTAGGTCTGTTTCTGCAGCATTCCCTGACTGATCCGAAACTGCCAGAATGTGGCCAGAACCATGCGCCGTTCAAAGTCTCTCATTTAACGCAGCTCTTAAAAGCGGTAATTAATTTGACGGGCGAATATATTTAACAGTTTCAAACTAGTCCGGAACGCTGCAGAAACAGACCTATTTTCATGCTCCTAATAAAACATATTCCATATTTTTCGAATAAAATTTGTACTCGCAACCCTTATAAGCACAAGCGGTACCCGATTTACTTACTGCTACACATTTATCGCTCATTTCAGACATTTTTACTGTAGATGTTATTCGGTTATAATTATTATCAAACTTTTCTCTCGACTCTTACTAGGTCGCAGTTGGGCAGTTCTCGTTACGAAATTTTACTCCGCCATGCTTCTGCATAGGTAAATTTATCCATCCTATGTTAACTCGAGGGTATGTTCTCTCTCGCGTTACACCTTCAAGCAAAGCGTCGAAGGAAACGCGCGAGTGTTGTCGAGTGGACACGAAAGACCTTTAAACTGGTAGTGCTCTTCTTATTCTTTCTAATTATGAAGCTCCTTTTCAAGTGACACTTCTGTTTAGATTAGTCTTCTGTGATAATATATTAAATAATGTCAAAAAATTTACTTGACTCTTTAATTTTACAAATTATTTCAATTTTATAAATTTATACACTGAAGAAGCAACAAAACCATTGTGAAACGTTTGTACACTTCTTATTGGAACAAATAAAGACTGTAAACTCAAAGAATTTATATAAAAAATGAAATGACGTAATAAACAGTTGCTGAACAATAAATGATGCCCATCAGTGAAAGCAGAAAATAAAAGTTATTTCGAAATCTGTTAAAATAACTCGACTCAGCCTGTATATGTTTTAAACGTCAAAAATATTAAAGTGATGTTTGCATTGTATAAAAGAGGTGTCTGGATTTTATTATCCACTATACATTTATAAAAGCCCTGTACAATTCAAGTGTATTTTTAAATTTTAAACTTCATTTTATTTCTGTAGTATATACCGGATGTTCCGCGAGGAAATAAAGTTAGCTACGTGAAATTACTAAAAGTTCTTTAAAACATCAAATCGATAATTGTGTACATCCGGTGAAATTAGACAATTTTTAATGACCTCTCTGTATTTTATCTTACGTGGATGCAGCGCCCCCTACGATGTACTAAACAATTTAGCTCTTGCAAGTCAAGACGAAATTTCCAGTTTGATTTTTAAATTCGTTGCGTTACATAATGTATAACATATAAGCGCAAGCTAAATTATGCATTAAAGGTGGTGTGAATTACGGTGTGAATAGCTTTAGTTTGAATAAATTAATTCTAAAATTATTTACAAGTGGCGCCCCCTGAAATATAATAAATCTGACAGTTACATTACAGTTTTAATAAACTCTTGCAAATATGACTATTACTTCTTATTATTATTTCACGAGTGATTATGAAAGATGTTCGAGGTGAGTACAAAATGTAAGAGCTTTCTGAAATGGCTTTTTTACTTTCCTTGTGTTAGATTGGCGTTTGGTGTTCCTTTGGAAGATTGTTTTCCGGTTGATGATATTCACCCATCATTAAAGGTAGGTAGCTACTTCACATTTTAAGTAAGTAAATAGGTACATAATACAAGATGTATTTTTAGGAACTCTTTCTGAGAGCATACGAGAACATCGCGCTATGCGGCTACCCAATCGACCAAATAATATCGTGAGTTAAAGACCTTCCTCGTTAAGGTGGAGAAACGACTTGCTATTTTTCAGAAAGCGGCAGGGATCCATCGAGGAACGTTTAAGTATTAAAGAAAACGTCGTCTTATGTAAACCGATGTCAGGTGTTGTTTCTCCTGGAGCGTTATTGTGGGTTATCAGGCATTTCGTGGGCTTAATTCCGGTGCCGCTTTTGTCGCGATACACGGACTCGAAAACTTTTAATTGGATCAGGTTGTCGCAGTTTTGCAAGCGGGCTATTTTACGATGCTCACAAATTGGTGGAGGCGATAAGTTATTGGTTTGGAAAATTGCAGAGTAAGTTATCGTACATTTTTCTTAAAAGATTTATGAAAATTTAATAATAAGTTGGCTACGACGATCACTTGGCATCACTGTAAGATGAAGACTTCTTTTAGTGTTGTGTACAATTGGACCAGTTGTATGCATTTAATGGCAGTTTCATTTAGGTTTCCCTCTTACATCATCTTATCAGTATTTTAAGTAACGGTCGCATTTGTTAGTAAAATGGTTAGATGAGATGGTGCTGAGTGGAGACCCTCTCAGCGGATGATGTAGTAGTACCAACAAACATGAAATATCAGACACCATAAAAAGTCAAAATAAATTAAAAATAAATTCATCTACCTCATCGAACAAGAATCGAAGGCTACACGTTGCCCTCAGTGAAATCCCACCTTAACTGTGTTTATTATACGAAAGAATTTT
This sequence comes from Dorcus hopei, assembly GCA_033060865.1. Classification (NCBI taxonomy): domain Eukaryota; kingdom Metazoa; phylum Arthropoda; class Insecta; order Coleoptera; family Lucanidae; genus Dorcus; species Dorcus hopei. Next base: position 38,960,835 of record CM065426.1, read on the forward strand.
TAATTTTGATTATTAATTTCTGAATGAATTTAAGTATTGACATTTACGTTCTTTTTACAGCGAACTATTACGTCTTCCCTTTCCAAATTTGCTACTGTTCAGCGTGTTGATCAATTTCATTCGTGCCTTAACGATCAAGAAACAACGCACCTCAAATATTAACAAGGTGGCCGCACTGTGCCTCATCAGATTCTTTTGTTCTTCTATTTTCGTTCGGCCTTACCATCCAGATTGTAACAGAAAGGCAAGTCTTTTGATGATCATATAAGAAAGCACTCATTAAATTTATTTTGACTTTCTAAAATTTTATAGGCGGAAAGGCTGTACATGCCATTCCTTTTCTTTGTGGTGCTGAAATGGCTCGAAATAGAAAGAGCGTTTAAGGAAAATACATTAGACTCACCTAGGACCATTTTTGATAGTTCTAAGCAAAAATTTGACTGGCACTTTTACCGAACAGATTTCATTCCACGTTCCAACCATTTGAAAATTGCTTGCACCCAAACCGATGATTGTGAAACAAAACTGAGCTCGATTTCGGAGGAATCTCTCGAAGAAGAACCTAAATTTTTGAAAGACGTTGCTTGCCAGATTGAGTTTTCGCTTTTTGAGAAAAAGAAGCAAGAAAAGCATCGCAGGTGTTGCTGTAGATACGGTAGCAATTATGAGACGAGCACAACCCTCAGTTCCGAAGGTCGAAACGTCCTTCCTGAAAACAAGGAGGTACAAACTGAAGCCTGCGATGAATCCGAAGAGAATTCATTAGCTGGAACGGTTTTGTCATGCAGTTCTGTTTTGGAAAAGGCAGAAGTAATTTCTGTAAGCAGTAATACGTCCCCTTATTATGGCTGGGTAGATCCGGCAAAACGGGAAATTCACTGTGGGATTGCTTCGCCCAAAACTTTTATGGCGGACGGTGAATACTTCGATGATGATTATAACAATTCTAATTTAAATTTACTCTCAACTGAAGGTGAAGAAAAAAAAGTAAAACGTGACCCAAAAATTTTGGGCAGGATTTCGAAAATTGGGTGGACCTACACACCACCTTCGAGCTTAACAACTTCCGGCCTATTGACTCCGTCGAAAACTGCTTTGAAAGAGGAAAATTACTTATTGTTTTTCAATGATAAAGAAGGTGCAGATCGCGATGAGAAGGACGTGTGTTCGCTGAGCAGTCAGACTTGTACTGAGGGGGAGTTGTTGGGGAAAAGTGCATCTGGATCGTCCACAAAGAGCAAGAGGAGTTTCAGCTTGGGCAAAATTCGAAGCGGCTTGGACTTGTTTAAAATTTTCGTTAAGCGCAAGGCAAAGTTGACCAACACGTCCAGTCTTGAGGAAGTCAGTAAAATCAAATACAAGAAGATGAGCTCAGTGAAGTCGACCACTTTTTAATTGCCTATCTTAGTTATTATCATAATTTATTCACGTGAATTGTTTTCATAATCTTACAAATTGAATTCCTGCTAGGGGATAATAACGGGGCGGGCGTCCAAGGCAAAACGGGAGATCTGATAATGAATGTTGTTCAACACAGTGTTGACAGTTTGACAAAACTGTGTAACCGCAGCCGCCATACATTCATCTCAGCGTCGTATAACTTTGTATAAGCCGTGTGTTTGCTCGACATTGTTTAAACTTCGCGTTTCATTATAGCTTTAATGAAATCTGCTAAATGAAACCTTGCATTTTACGAGTCGCAAAAACTCCAAGTGGATTGTAGCTAATTGAGTTAATAGGCACGGCTGGTAAGTAAGTAGGAACTGTTTATTTTGCTAGTTTTATTGAGGCCACGGCACAGCGTGTTTAAATGCACTGAATTTTATTTACAATTCTGAACGAATTCTAGTTATTAAAATAGAAAATATGATTTTGAGAATCTGTATTTAACTAAGAGCGTGTATGTAAAATTGTGTAAATGTAAGTATTTAAATAAATAAATTGTCTAGAAACTTTGTAAGAAGATGTAATAAAGTTTAAGAAAACGCAGAGCGCTGAGGGACTACCATTAACGAAGTACAGAGCTCTCCTAAGTGCAGGCAGAGTCCCTCGTGACTGCATAGATTGCATAAGGATGGAAGTTACTCTGTCTTTGGAATTTTCCTGAAATGCACTTCATTAAAGATTAAGAAAATCATTAAAATGCGCTTTTAGATTGAAATTATTAATTAAGACGAATTCTATGTAATTAAATCTTATATGTAATAGTTTTTATAATTTTAAGAAATTCCAATAGGGGGTTTTACATGCCCTATTTTTTGTTAATATATAGGTACTAGGAGTTTTCAGAGTTTATTTAGTAAACGAAATAACAAATAATAATCCTAACGAATGAATATTTATATAATACAGGAGCAGTGAAAAGTACACACTCAAATATTTTCGCATTTATTTTCAACATTTTTTTTTAATTAACGCTTCGTCAAAGGCCTTTACAAATTTTAAAGCTCTGCGACCTCACGAGGACCGTAAAGCTTTCCCTTGCAAAGCTCAGCTCACTCTACAACTGTTCTTTATGAAATACGATATTACCGCCGCCTTCGGCCTGAAACTGCACAAATTGCAGCGTGAGCTTAATAAACAACGTTCAATTTCGAATGCATTCTCTCGTTAGGGGCAAAGTGGAAATCGCCGCGCCAAAACAATCAAGGAAAACTCAACGCTTGTTTGTCCTAATTACAAAAAGTATAATTTTTAGCAGGGGATTAATGAATTGCTCTTTGTATTTGAATCGAAAATTCGTTGCTCGTGCTATGAGCGATGTTCGGCGTTAACAATGAGACAGCTTTCATGCATCCAGGTACATTGTGATGAAGTTACGAACACGAGAATGTTTAAATCCTTCAAGCATGAAGCTGTAAGTTTGTCACGCCTTAAGCAGAACAAAGTTCGAGAACTTGCACTTAACACTACACTAAGATTGTTTTAGGATGCATAAAATTAAATGCTGGGATAATTCGTCGAGGGGCGACAAGTTTTAATGAAGTTCTGTTTGTTTTTATTGCGCTGTAATTCCGTGATTAATTGTCTCATTATCTAAAGAATTAACACGTTAGGAGGTCGAATTAAGTAACTGTATCGTTTCGGTTTAAGACCGGGAAAGTAGAGAAGGAAAAAAAGAAATTATGTCTCTGTGGAATTTCGGAGTGTGTATTTTCTTTTAACCAAAGACAAATGTGTTATCCTTAATTTAGATACAATTCGTTTTATCTCCACGCTGGGTTTTCGCGAAAATCGATAGATCTTTTATCACCTAGAGCAGCCTTGGTTGGAAGAATCGTTATTATCAGCGGCGTTCCGGTGACACACCATATATTACCGTTGTGTCTAAGGTTAAAATAAAATCAACCCGAAGGGGAAAGCCGAGGAGAGAGCGCTTGATTATACTACAAACACATTTTTCGCTACATTAGGTTTTAATATCCTTACTCTAAATTTCCTTTCAGTTATATCGGCGTGCTGTTTCGACGTTATGGCAAAAATCTAATTTTCTTAAAGGTTTATTGTGAATTTGTTGTCGCTTTCCCTTTACAAATAAAAAGAGCTGCATCTCTTTAAAAAGAAAACATTTCCATGGTAAACGGTTGATTCAATTTTATGTTCTTGTACTACAAGGGGAAAAAATATTAAAACGAAATATGTTTTAAGGACGACACACAATAAAGTGAGTGGGCGAATAGATCATTTATTTTCCATCCGGATGATAGACGAGTTATAGATTCGCAAAAACTGGGTTAGCGCTGATTTGATGGCCCTCGATCCATAGTGCACAAAGTTACATAAAGTGGCTTCTTATTATTGAACGCCAAGAAATATGGTCGTAAGTTTTGGGGAGGATCTTTCTCTCGTGGTTAACGATGATTGAACGATTTACTTTATGCGAGATGGCTCAAAAAAACTGAATACCTCATGTTTAAACAAGTCAACCCATTAGGGCCGGAATGAGCCTCATCTATTCCGCACGCGTACGTTTTACAGCTTCACTTAAAACGTATTTTTCGACAGGAGATGAAACTCGCTGGGCAAGTCATAACGCTCGTGGCATTATAAGAACAAACATAAAAAACTTTATATCGCTAACGTTATTGTTTTTATTTTGGTCAACTTCAAGTAAACTATTTCTTTCGTTTTTGGTTCTATATTTTAAGACCTTTTTAAACTAACTTTGTTAATTAGCGAGACATAATAGGACGGCGTAAAGTGAGACCTCCTTTACTACATATATCAATGTAATTATTACTTAGCAAGTACGAGTAAGTAACTTCCAAGGTATTCAATTACATACTTAATTATAAAGCTAATCTAAAAAATTTTACAGTTTTAATGGGACCTATTTGATACAATCAACCTTTTATAAATTTGTAAACTGCATACACATCCAGAAAATGACCTTATTTCCTTATTGAACATAAAATAAATTTCTTGTAAATTACACAATCTGTTAATTAATACAGGGACGTACGTGAGTGGAATAGAACGAGTAAAGTTGCTGTGAATACCTTTTACGTTTTAATCCGGGAAGCGTCTATGTGACAAAAAGAATATTTCGAATTTAATTAACGAAAAATATACGAGAGCGTAAAGTTTTAATGTGGCCCAAAATCCGAGGAAGAGGCGCTCGCCGCGGAATCTTAAATTCGGGCAGGGCGTATGTATGTGGTGAGCATAACCAGAAGTAAGAGCGTAAAACTTTTTAATTAATACAAAGCCAAAACCGCCGTAAAAGAAGCAAAAAAAAAAAAAAACTTTTAACGAGATTATAAATTCGCACGAAAAACATCGCAACACGTCCGGATGCCAAACCCAGGAGCAATTGTGTCGTGTGCTTAAATTGCGATGAAATCTCGGCCGACATTTGATATCCTTGACGGCTGACATTGCGCAATCCACGCAATTGCGGTTGAACCGCTCAGTATAACGAACTGAGCTTTAATTAAAACTCCTCGTGCACATCCTCGCCCGGTAAGCTGTTTATATCAGCTCTTGAATCTTTTTAGCTTATTTTTACACATTCTTAACCATCCTCTTTTTTGCATATGCAGGATTCAACCTGTAATTACAAGTTCACGTGTACCTTAATTCCAATTACCAAACACGAACCTATTAACTTGTCCTTACGTACTTAGCCAAACTGAAAAACACGAAAGGTAATTGGAGAAATGTAGGTTAGTTACGTTGCGTGCTTTTTCCATTTAATTGGGGGGGAAGTTGAGTCGTCGGCAGGGCCTGAGCTAAAGCCAAGTTCACAAGAAAATTAATTAACTTTGTTAGTTACGTGCTGGTGGATGAAGTCCATGTATTGTTTTTCACTTTATACTTCGGAGGTAACGACCGCAAGTCATTGCTTCATTTAATCAAAAAGAAAAAAGCCGAAAGCTATATTTTAGAAAAATTCTTTCGCTTTTAAATTCAGTAGTTGAAACTTTGTACTTTTGCCTTCTGCCATGACAATAATAAAACAATGTGTAAGTACATTTCTGGCAAGAAATTATAGGAATAAAAAAAATGTCGTCAAATATGTTGTACAACATGCTAACGATTTTTATGACCACGTCGTTAAAATACTCGCTTAAATGAAGTTCGTCCGCCTTTGACGTGGTCTTCCTTGTGGCTTTTCGCTTTTACAAAGTGTTTATGAAGCCTCCTGTTTCTTGCAAGCTACTTCTTTTTACGTTGAACACAATTTATATGTATGAGCTGAGGTGAGGATGTTTCGTTGTATAAACGAGTAGGCTCAAGATGATTGCTTACGTAAGAAAAGTATTGGAAAATATTGGAATTGAGTTTAATTTTAAACAGTTACGGAAGTTTTAATATTGTTGAATACAGGATTAACCACTTACACTTGCATTATTTTTAACGTTGTCCTATTAATACTACAGTAAAAGAGACTTAGGTTCGTATTCATAAACAAAACTTACGCTATGCGTTCACTAAAACATTGCGAATATCTATTTATGTACTGCAAAGATTTCTTTTATGGAAAGTAATTGATAAAGTGTACTTAAATCCATATTGGTTGCGTGTCCGCAACACGTTGAAATGCGTACAGATCATGAATTACTAGCGAATTATTATCGAACGCATAGCATAAATTTTGTTTGTGAATAATACGGGCCTCAATGCTCTCAGTTCAGAGAATTTGTTGAATATTGCTGCTTTGAATTTGATTGACTTTCAGACTTTATCAGTACCGAATTTCCAATACCTATACAAGTGTCATTGTTCCTGAATTCATCTTGAGATTTTCAGTTAGATGCAGTTTTTGTAACTTTATCTTTCTACTATTGTATGTAGTATATATAAATTTAAGGCAATTTCGTTTATGTTTACTATCTCATCAACGCATTAGGATTTATTATTATATTGAATAGATGAGATGGTGTTGAGTAGAAGACCTGTCAACGAATGTTATACGGAGGAGATCGAATTACTTCGCTATAATATTATCAAATAAAAAAAATATCATAAACTTAATTATTTTTGATGTAGATATTGGCCTGGAAGATGAGTTTCTGCCTAAAATTAAAAATAAACTGTTCGTAAATAAACGAGAAAGGGAAAGGAAATTGTAGAAACGGAGATGTTATTTTTCGAGGGCTGCAACAAAGTCAATTTATCAAATGCAAATATCCTTAATGCCGTGAAGAGGAACGAAAAATTCAAGGGAAGAGCCGAAAGTAACCAAAAATAAATACGTCCGGTGCGTAAATTTCTGATCGAAGCGCACAAATAATCCGGCGATGAAATAAATTCGGGCGGAACGTTTTATATTGAAATTCAAGGTTTAATTAAACGGGGATGGTGCGTTCTATGGCCGAACATCAGCAGTTCGTCGGACGTAAACAGGGTTGATTTATGCGCCCTGTCAAAAGCTCATTTAAATATTTCGCTTTATGCGATGCAAAATGAGTGCTATTTCGGGGGTGCAGCGCCGAAAAAAATAGCGGCCACTATTTTCGCCGACAGGCCCGGACGTATTTGCGCCCGGTGATTATTTGAATAAAATTTATGTTTTCTATCTAAATGAGTTATTACAAACCGATAACATCTAAATAACAGCGGAAACAAAAAAAAGAGGGGATCGATTATATTGCGTGATTGAAACGCTTTCGTGATTAATGTATTACACGTGAAAAAAATTAATAGCGTTAAAAATCATTACATCCCTGGCAACATATTGACATATCCATTTTTACAGTTCAAGTTCAAAGCGAATTCAAAGCGTGATTGAATTCGAAAACAATTATTAAGTTCTTCCTTCGCCCCTTTGACACGCCATTATTTAGGCGCCGCACATAATTTGTTTCACCGAGTCGACAGGATTCTCTGTAATATATATGTAAATTCGAGTGGATTTTTTTACCTACAACAAAAAACACGTGAAACTAAGATGTGATGAGGCGAGACACAAAGAGCGCACATGATCCTCCTTCATCATCAAACTTTTATTTAAAACTCAAACGCTCTCAAGGAGAATATCCTTGTTGAAATTGATTTCATTTACAAGGCGATTTTGTATTTTTGTTTTCTTGGTCACCCTGTACCAAATTAAATTTTAACATTCCAGTCATTTCTGAGCTTTATTTGTTCTTTGCTTTCCTCAACAATAACCAAATATTTTGCGTAGGCTGTTAATGAAAAATGTGAGTGTGTCATCGACTAGATAGGCCAATCAACAGGCGGTAATTACTGCGTACATCGAGCGATATATGTGCGCAAATTCCATACTAATATAGTAGTATATCCTCATCGAAGGCAATATAAATCAATACGTTGTCACAAGGATGGGGAATGATGGATTGACAATTGTCCAAAGTAATACAGCAGGACCTCATAAAGCAAGATCACTTCAAATCAATAATCTTTGAGGTTTATACCTTCATCTTTTGTTATTTATTACTTTCTTTATCTTTAGCTTCCTGAGCTTTCTTCGAAATTGCAAAAGCCTTATACTACTATCACCACCAATAAAGGTCCCTAAATTGAAACAATTCCGTACAAATATTTCCTCGAGTTTGTTTTTGCGAAGCAAGCTGGAAGGAGTATGCAAATGAATCCGGGCTAACTCATGCAAATTCCGGCGAACCGACCCGGTGCCAGGGCGTCGTATGATCTGTGTCCCCAGCGAAGGATCTGCAGCTCGTTAGACAGATAATCACTAAACGCGAATGTCTGAACTGCTGACAGCTCCACTGCGGTGCTTGTCACGCAACTCATTAATAAGAGAAACCTGGAAACAGTTAGATGTAAAAGTTTACTTGAGAACGTATTCACTTAACTTATTCAGCACGGTTCGGAAAGAATTCGTTTAGAAAGCTTTGATTAACATATTACCTCCTGTTTGTGCTTAGTACAAAGTGCCCAATATAAGCGATGCCTTGGGTGTGAGGAGCAGACACGTCATAACTTGAAACTGCGCCGTATATTTGAAAAACTGTAACGTATTAAGTGATCCGAAAGGAAGTTTCGAAAAGTTAGCTGTTTACTACGGTTCTGAGATAAAAGCGAGCCGCAGAAGGGCAGTTCATCCGCATTTATAGCCTATTCACAACCGAAAGTGAAAGCTATGAACTAAGATAAGGCCGAGGACTAACCGACTTGCCACCGACGAGTATGAGATTTTTCAGATATGAACGAGCACACACGAGCGCCACTAATTCAGCGGGACCTTCCTGAAATTACTGTTTCGCTGAAATTAAAGCTTCAACCTTTAATATTTTAGAGCACGTAGTTCCAACAAAATGTTCAGAAATCTCGCTGAAGACGTTTATTTGTGTAATGCTTATTTGCAATTACTGTAAGTTATAAATCTATCCTTAACTATCCTCAATCACACAGAAAGAAAATCAAGTCACCTTTGACGATGATAGAATTCAAAGAAGGGGGGAGAAACGCAATGCCTCTTTGGAGACGTACATAGCTTTCAAATTTAAGGCTAAATAAACCGAACAGACAATCACAAAGACGCACAGTTTTAAGATGACTTACGAACAAGGAGAGAGGAGGGAGTTTCGATTTTGATGAGCTTTTAGTATATTGTATACATTCTAGATCAAGGAATACGTATTTTTTCTTGTGTACGAATCGAAGGTTTAGGGGGGAAAAGAAACAAAAAAAGAAAACAGTTCTCCTCGTATCGATTTTAGATAGTAAGTTCTTGTGAGTCCAATCTCCCCCAATTTGCATGTTCGATTTAGTTTCACAAAATCTGTTTGTATCCAAATAATTTTTGTTTAAAATAGTTGAAAGTTTGTTGATTCGGGAAAATCCACGATTACTTTGCCAGCAACTACTTGCGCAAGTAAATTATGGATAGAATCCCCGATAATAAATTCAGCTCTAAAGCCCGAACCAGAGCTTGAAAGTTATATGTCATAGCAATATAAATATCGGGGATTAGCCCATACGATCCCCTTGTTAAAAGCTAAGTTATCGTGGCGGCGTAACAAACTAAGTGTTTGCCTCTCTGCAGTGTAAGATTATGCTGCATTAAAATATAAGTTTTAAGACGAACCCTAACCGGCTGCACGTTGTTGTGTTTTAAGTTTTACGAGCTTTAGCCACCGTTAACGACGCTGTAAAATTATTTGCGCTGTGATATAAACATATGTTGCGAATGTAGTTCAGTTTTACTAACAAACCGCAGAACTTAAAAATAACTCAAATATGTTTTAAACTAAATTATTATTGTTTGTTTGTTCCAATTAATCTTCATTAAAGATAATAAATGAAATTTGCCACGAAAATTAGGGTGTAACGAATTAGGAGGTATAATCTGAGACGTTAGACTCAAGTTTGAAAACTCAATTACGTTACTCAAATGTGTAAACGATTGTGCTAAGTCGAAATTAAGATTGTTTATATAGTACGACTACAATTCCAGGGCCGTTAATCGCAAACAGACCGTGTAACGAGCAAATTGCGTGTAAATCTGTTCTGGGCACTCAAACTTTAAAATTATATCGCAGCAGAAATTAATTAACAAACTCGAAGCCAAGTTTTAAGTTTATGCGTTTAATTCTCAAGTAAGTGGATTAGGATTATAAACAAAATTCAGACGAGGAGGAAAAAATGCGCTGCTAATTATGCATTCTGTCGTAAATTATCGGGACAATGGGGGAAGAGAACGGACTTAAGTAGAAAAAAAAATCGAGAGTTAATTAATTGCGAAGATTTATGCTGTTATAGAATTCGGAAGGAAGTAACGCGATTCTACTTTTAATTAAGTTTGAACGACTAATTATTCGTAGATCTAATCAACATTCATTTATTTAATGGAACATTTTACGAAAATCTTGAGAGATTATAAAAAAAAGGTCATTATAAGATTCCAGGAAATTTACTTTTCTATGATGTCTCTGTCTTCATTTTTCTAGAAGTGTTTGGCTAACATATTATATTGAGTACAAAATAGAAAGTCTACGTAAAGTAAAACAGAGACAAGGTAAGTAAGGAAAAAAATAGAATTATAAAAGAAAACCAAATTTTTTAAAAATAATTTTCTTTAGTTAACGAACGAAATTTTGAATATGTTAGATTAATGAAGACTATTGGGTCTATTCTGCGCATCTCTGTAAGCAAATCTGTATCTTTCTGTAGGCTTATGGATGATATGCAATTCTGCGTTCCTTATTGCTTCCATAAAACCTTACAGACTCATAAATATTTACGAGTGAGCTTAATGGTCCCGGAAAGTTACAGAAATTGTTGTAATTAATAAATATAATAAATAATCAAAATTAGTAAAAAAAAACGAACGTTTTAAATAATAATAATTTTGCCTTATTCATTGAATTATTATTAAAAGAATATCATAATAGGTAAAGATATTCAAGAGTAAAGAGTATATTTTTGACTTCATAAATATTTCAGAAACTTTTTGCGAATTCAACGGAGATGACTGCGAGATGAAATGGATCCTTTCAATATGTCTGATATACAATTCATTACATTATTTCGATTACATAAGCAATGTGTAATAAATTTAATTAACGATTTAATGCCTCACATACCGAACAGAAATATTAAATATGTATTAGTAACACATAATAATAAATGAATAAAAACGAATTTCTACAATTTTTCTGTTTTTTATGTGAAACTGAAATTTATCCCTACAATGCTGTCTGAAATAAATATTACAAAATTTGCCTCATTTTAAGACAAACTTTTCTTTCTCCACACATACACACTTTTACTGCAGCCGATTTAAGCAACAACAACTTTGAGGTTATGTTTTACTGTAAATTTTACCGTAAAGTGTTAGATCTGAAGTTGCAGTAGTTCCTTTGAACCATCGTAAGTGCGGTATTTACAGGCGGGAACCCAGAATTGCAACATTTACGATTCTGTAAAATGTCAGTTACAGGATAATCGTAAGCTATATTTTTACAGATTTACGAAAATCTTACGAGTAAACGCAGAATAGACCTATATATCTGTATATGGATAAAAACATAAGAAAGGTTTTACTCAGATTAAAAGAAAGACAAAGTAATGCAAAGAAATATGCTTGGGGAGTAGTGTAAGGAAAGCAAGAAGCCTTAAAGTAAATATATACCAAAACTGGTAATAGTAGCAGAAAGTTGAGTTTGGACTCGAGAATTCTAAAGCTGAGATGCTAGCTGCAGGTAGAGATATAGGTTTAAGAAGAATCTTGGAAATATGGAACGTATACCGGATAACAAACAGAAGATTTCAAAAGAACGGATAAAGAAAAAGAACTTTGGAAAAAAGGGATAAAAAAGAAGGTAAGAAAGCCAAGTAAAAAATCAGCCAACACGGAAAGGTACCATATGTATATTGGGCAGGAAAAAGAGAAGAAAGGTATGCCAATAAGCAATTTTTTTTTATCTGTGGTGGTTGGTCAACGGGGTCCTAAGTCATAGACTTGTCAGGACCTCAGGAGCGGGAGTGTATTTGAGTGTGTGTAAGTGTTCCATGGCTTTGTTACTTCCAACCTTCTCGCCGTTTAAGGGGAAGCAGTGTCGAATTTGATCCCCAACACTGAAGGGTGCCTGAAGTCGATACCAACCACCCCCGAGAAAAATCCCGAGCGCGGTTCGAACCGACGACCATGCAAGGCCGGTCCCTTACCACTTGGACCGTTCAGGCGTTAAATTAAATAGGAAAAATCCACAAATGAGGAGAAACATGCAGTGGAGAGTAAGATGTAGTAAGTAACATAAACGATTGTACTTGAAGAGATCCTTTTAGAATTTCAGCTTCCAGAATTAAATTGCTCTGATAGTTGCCAACTTCCAAAATGAAAAATAAAGAGAGTCAATAACAGAGGGCTCGCAACTATTTTCGTAATATTTGAATCCCGAAGGCTTATTTGTCTGGAAACAAGGAATTGTGTTTGTAAGACACGTTCCCTAAAACTGCCTGTAATTTAATATCATGTTCGACGTTAGGGGTGACAGCACCATTCGCATCCTCACAAAAAGCGGTTAGTGCTAGATAGCTCGGCGTGGAAATAGGAAAGGGATGTGATGTATGCCGGCCATTTCCGCTGATTAGGTAAAGTTTAGCCGTTTCACTCATCGGATACTATGTGAGAGGGAGCTGCAATCGTTCACCAGTTCCAATTTATTCCCAATAATTAGTTTAGGACCTCCGTAGAATCAAACGGCGGCGGCTCGTCAAATTACAAATTAACTACTTACTTCCAACGGGGAGAAGCTGCAATTAGCCGCCGCAAAGAAGCAAATAAATAATTTTGATTTCCGGCGTGGCGGCGCGGGGGGGCATTCTTTTGTTATCTGTAGAATGGCACACATTTCCGGCGCGGTGTGTTTTTTCTTCGTCCTTTTCAGCGCCGTAAAAGCGCCCTTAAAATTGAATGTGCTCGAATTAAAGCGGTCTTTAGAAAAGAATTAGAGAAATAAGAGTAATTAAGTAGCTTCATCAAAAGCGTCTCGGAATGAAATGTTTAATGAGCAATGAACCGTATCATGCTTTGAGAGTGGGTTTAATACCTAATGAATGTATTGTTCGTTTTTATTGCGGCGATCGTTTTAAAAGGCCTTCTTCTCATTAAGGTCTTTTCTATTTATTGAGTTTGTGTGCTTTATATTCTAATTAAAATTCAAAATTATGAAATAAATTCCGGAAAATACTTGACCTGAAAGCTAAGAGAGAGAGAGAGAGAGCACTTTCGTTTATAAAAGATAACACAGTAGTATTTAATTTGCGTGAAGACGACTAAATCGTTACTTTGTGGTGATTTACAATAAACGATAAATTCATATTCTTTTAAATTCTGCTTGTGTTGGTCTCAGATATCTATCACACTTGATAAATTTTTGATGAACGTTTTTCTTTGTTTTGCTTTTATCTTAAAGCAGTATATTACAAAGGGCTTTAGAACGTCGTCCATCGATACCAAAGAAAAAGAGAAAATAAATTCGGAAAGCCGGATGTATTTCACCTGAGCGCAGTACATTTCTTGGAGTGACATTAAATTACAAGAAGGCGTCAGTAATACAGTGGAGGCTGACAAATCTCATAAAATTGTTATTTACGACCACATTAGTGCCATCAAGATTGAACCGCGTGCTTCAGATACCATCTCGATTTATTATTTATCTTCAGGCTATTATCACGAGAGTACTTAGTTAGTCACTCAAGCAAGCCCATTTACATGATGATGTCTTCATTTTAAAACCAATGCCTCAAATTTATTCGATGAAATAATAACGAATTTCTACCGCCCTTAGAATTGAACGATTGGATTCCATCGATCCCCAGACATTTTTTACTTGGTCGCCATTTCATTTTTCATTGGAATTCATTGCATTTCAGCTTATAAAATGAAAGAGTCACATTTGCTGTCTGTCTTGCTTCATAAATTTAATGGACGCGGAGTTTCCTTCCAATTGGTCGAAGTAAAGACTTTATACTCTATTTGAGGCTTCTGTCGCAGCTGCTTTATTTAAAAACTGTTTTCATTTAATAGACGCATTTATATTAGAAGAGTTCGTTCGAAAGTAGTCTTGCTTCTATCTTTATTATCCATCTATGCTAATGTGTTAGAAGGAACTGGATGTATGGGAATGCCGTAGTAGCTTTACTCGGATAAAATCTAAATGCAATATATTCTTTGCGAGTAATAAGTTTAAAGAGAAGTGCACTTTTACGTACACGACAGCCCTTATAAATCAGGGAATCTACTTAAAGTTTTAGTTAATATTTCCTGGTATAATTACCGTCTCCAAGAAGTTTTGCGTATAAAACTTCGTTTATTTAATACAAGGATTAACTCTTCGTGTCCCAGAAATGTGTTGGACCCCCGAGTTTTGTTATGAAGCGATAAATTAGCTTTTGTAGCCGCAACGTAAACGTTTTCTTAGGGTAATACAGAATAATGTCACCTGTGTCGGATAAATTACGGATGGTGGAGATATCCCCGCACTCGGATGATATTGGGGGTTCGTAGGTGGACAGGGTTATGCGACCATTTACAGCAATGTTCTCACGACCAATCTCTACGAAAGCAAACGTTGTTATCGAGTCGCGTTCGTAGCAAATGGATGGCGGTAGTTAACCTTGTCAACTCAACTCTCCTACAAGAACGCTTACTAAAATAAATACAGTCACGTCTGATACTCGAAGATATTAGATTCTGTGAGAGGAGTCGGACTTGTTCCTTACAACCAGTAATTTGAATGAATCCATTTTTGGCACTTCACTTTTAATGAATCCTTAAAGCTACGAGCTTTTTTTTACATCGCAATTCTTCATCAAAGAAAAATTTAGTTGGCCTCTTCGTTAGTCCTTCATTCAGCTTTAGGAGTCTCTTTAAAGTCGACTCTCTCAGGTTCATTCATAAGCATTCGGAGTGTTTGAGCAAAATTTTTTTTTCGTCTCATTTTTCATTCAAGGTTAAGAGTCTCTTTGATTTATTTATGTGAACGAGTGTCACAGGGTTTGGAGTCCTTCAGAGAAAAAACAATTTTTTTGTTTGCCCCATTTCAACTCATTTCCAAAATAATGAAATTGAATTATAATTCGAAAATTATTGTTTGCGTAAACTTTCACAAAGCCGCCGCCGCCGCCGCGACGCCGCTAATTAAATGGAATCCTATGAAATTTAAAGGGCCAGAGTAAATATTCGTCTAAATTCGGGTTAATGAGTAAAGCAAACGGTCAAAAGATTCAATTAAATATATTAGCATTTCGACTGTACTCGGCTCCGTTTGCCGGGGGACATTAACTTATCTCTAATTGAACCCTCACCTTAAAATTACAAGGAACTGCGCAAGATTACCACCGCGCGAATAATAATCCTCGTGGAGCTTTGAAATTCTAACGAGATAACGGCCTGAAGTTTCAATGTTTTTTAACTTTAAACTTTGTTGAGATTTCAGTAAATGAAGTTATCATAAGTAGGTTGTCAGGTTGAGAATGCCACAGGTTTTAAATAACTTACTGTACCGTAAAAAAAGTCGCTCGATATCCAGTATCAGTTAAGAAGTAATGACATTTCGTAATCCACTTATTACAAAAAGTGCCTTTTTGTGACGTTGTGAAGTCACTTTAGATAAATAATGCAGTTTCAAGTACAGTTTCGAGCTAATTGCACCTTCAAGATTAGGCAAAACCCTTGCCCGGGTGCGTCGTGTGCACAAGGAAGCAAATTTAAACTTCTTGAATGGAATTCCCAACACGAGAAAAAGAAACGAATTGAATTATTTTGGTCTTACTTGAACTTTCGAAAAAAATTGTTTGAGGACAAGAACCTCGACGATAAGGTCGTTAAGTATTTTAAGTACAAGAAGAACGTGGCCTGGATAGTCGAAATGAGGCCAGTGTATTTGAAAAAAAGAAGAAGCGTAATAAAGGAAGCAATAGAATGGAGGCGAACGAAATAGCTGAACGAAATGGGGGTTGAAAATGATACTTGAGAAATTTGAGGCAGAAAAGACGAAATGGCATCATTTCATTGTGCCTTCTCCAAGAAGTCAACAAGGAATAGTAAGTTACAGAAGCTTTTGAAGATTTTCAGTTTATGCACAAAGACCTTGCGGCATCGTTGAGAATTTCGAGTACAAGAAGATCGCGGTAAGATAATTTGGATTACTGTACGTCTTCCGAAGAGAATAGTAGAGGATTGTAGAATTGATAAGAAACTTCAGGATTTTGAAGGGAAGATGAGAGGTATGTGTAAGGTGAAGGTGAACACGAGGAAGACGTCAATTCTAGACTTCACGTGATTTAATTTTTCAGAGCCAAAATCATAATACAATACAAATACAATCTAACTAACGACATAGTGACTTCCCTACTTTTATGGCTGTGAGAGTCCAATTTATTAAAAAGCTTTCTGTACTAAATAAATAAAATTTGTGCGGTGCAAATTTCCCGAATGTCATTCGTATGTGCAAGTGTACGTGCATTTTGAGAAAGTCTTTTGTATGCCACGTGCATTCTATAAATGTGGTTTATGGTCTCGTAGTAGAGAGAACGCGCCAGCATCAATATCAGTCACATTCGCCTCACGGGAAGTGACATTCCTGCTCGATACATTGTTGTGGTTATAAGAGGAAACCCGAACTGTAGGTGCATGCTAATGCAGAAACTACCGGAAAGTTAGGTACGTATGGCGGTTGGAATATGCACGTATTTGTTGCGAATTAATTTTTGAAAACAAGTGCTAAGCAGCTACCTACCCTAGCAGCTGGCCACGTCAAACTTTCCCCGAACATTTAGTTAAATTAATTATAAATTATTGCGTAAGTGGCGCGAAAGTTTCGCGGGAGGAAGGCCGAAAGGGCGTGGGTTAACAGAGTTAACTTGTTATAAATATGTTCCCAAAATGTATTAACTTAATATTTAATTTGAGCAAGCAAATTAACTCGTCGGATAACAAGGGAGGAAACGCCTGCAGGATATTGGCACTTATGATGTTATGATGTTTACGATTATAAATGTTACCTTGTCTTATTGATTAATTATGTAATGCATGGAGGGAGCAGGCGAGAAAGAGATTTTCTTGTATTAGATAGAGTGGGTTCATATTGATGATAACCAGACGAAGACGCTTTACATGAGTGAATTCATCTCATAAAGTAGAAATCGTTTTGAGGGAGGAACTTCTTCCGCAATACTTCTTCAGTCTGTCAACCTTTTAATAAAATTGATATCGCAAACACAAACACGGTGATAGCGGTGCAGGAACAGAGCAAACATTAAATCAATTGCTCGATTACAATCGCTGTAATTCGTTCGGAAAATATACGGCAAGCTAAATCCGTACGCAAACAGAGGACGTATTAAATTCTGGCTAGACGCTGAAGTAAGTCTCGAAGGGCACTTTAGTGCACATAAGGACCGGTCAAACGGAGGAACTTTTCAATTTGATAAAGCGACGACGTTTGTGTGATTCGATGGTCAAAGATTTTCCCTCGCCGAGTCCTGGGCATTACGTAATTAATCCTTTTTGTTCTTCGACGAGATCTTCATGCAGTAAAACTAACTTAACATTAGTTTTCCATGAGTTAAGAAATAATATCTTTTATTCAGTTGAATGAAATTTTCTGTAAGCTTGGAAAATTCATTTCGTTCACATCGAGTGGATTCGTCAAAATCGTAACTGCGTGCAGTCGCGTGTGTAAACACGAAGAACGAGAATCAACAAAAACACGACTTAATACAAGCCGGGTAGCTGAAATTAAATTCTGACACCGGAGATTAAAATGAGTAAAACACTGCCTGCCACGTGTCCCGGAGTTTTGGAAAATGAACCGAGCGCAGATGCTGCCGGATACGATGAAATGCACTTCTAAATAACACATCCCTCAGCAGAAATTCTAATTATCCTCATATATATAAATCGTTTCTACGTGAACTGGAAGATACATGTATAAATTTAAGCATAAATACGTTGCACTTGAGGCTGTAATTAAACTACGTAGATCCTTTGTATCATTTTGGAGAGATTCATTCACGTTATCGCTCAGCATAAATTTGAAAAAAAAAATGCGTGCAAATACCCTTTAACGTCCTTAATAAGTATAATATAAAAAAAAACTTCAGTCAGCAGTATTTTATGAAGATCCACCCGTTTTATTTGCATAAGAAGCAACGACAATATTATTAATGAATCAAGTTTCGACGTCCATTAATATCTCCGCAAAAGCGTCGACACCATTTCACCAACTGTTGAAGAAGAGTGCGCCCTCCAAGGGGGGTGCCGCGCCGGCCGGGGACATTTTTTCCTCGTTCATCAATTTTTCGCTTGGCCTCCTTTGTTCGGAGGAGAACTTTCACAACTTTAAATCCTTTAACAGGACACTAACGAAATTACCCTTCCGCGGAAATTTATCGCGCGCTTACGAAATCACGACCGACTGTTTTATCGTCATTAAAGCTGAACTAAACATATGGAGAGTGAAATGAGTGCGGGGTGGGAATAAATTTTATGAAAATGCTGTTTTCAACGCGGTTTAATGGGCGAAGGTGTGAAACTCGCGGTGGGCGAATTCAATTGCCCAAAGGTATTTGAATTTATGGGTTATTTATTTATTTTCTCCTGTGAAAATTCTGTTAATTGTTTCGCAATAGTATATATTCTATTCATTTATATTCAATTAGGGCCGATGTAACGGATGTATACTCATAGTATTAATCAGCACCATCTCAACAACGTAATCAGTACAAATTCGCCATTGCTTCAAATGCTAATGAGATTGCACTGAGTAAAGGACCCAAAATGAAACCAATAATTTAATTTATTGGAAATCTGTCTGTTTAAAGAAACATAAAAATGGCAAAATTTAAATGCGATTCGTTTTCGAATGCCAAACGATTTCAAACAGGTTGTACTTGTTAACGAACCGTATTATGGATGTAAGAAAATAAAGCATAAATTTATTTTATTTATTTATTTTTCAAAATCAAAAAGGATCACATTCGCAAATGATTATTATATTTTTCGCAATCAATTAAATTTTATGAAAAATCCTCACCAATAAGAAGCCCGTTTTATTTATTTTGTTTATCAATAATATTTAATCGTTCTATTTTATTCTCTTGGAATCTTGACATGCTGGTAACTACTTCACCTAAATATCATAAAAATGTAGGGGCATTAAATTTACGAGCAGACGATTTGATGTCTGTTTTTTTTATTACCTCGTTTTCGGCCACTTTATACCTCGTTAAAGGCCTGCCTGTTTTCACGACATGTTAAAAATATTTTAACAAAACAAAATTGGAAATAAATCTTAAATAAAACGTCCCTTGCTTCGATGTGTCACCGTTAGTAATTCACGTCGGTTGACTTGATTACACGTTCTATTCGAAAACAAGAAGAGAAAAACAAAGCAAGCAATATTCTACAATGTACTCTGCGAAACGAATCGTTTAGGGGATGCAATTTTCGAAGCAATTTGTCGATATCATGGAGATCGATTCCCAACAAGCAATCTGTAGTAATGGTGGCTTGATAACGCCCTCCTCAACGCCCAATTATGGTCTGTTCTGTGCCTATCTGCGCCGATATACAGAGTGCGCGAATGTAGCACATTAGAAAGAATATTTTGTTCGTTTTATTGGCGGACGTGGCATCTTTAGAAACATCTGTAGTTTTATTTCGGAAACTACCCACGGCGCAGCCCATTAACTTCAGTATTTACGCCCCAATCTGGATGATTGTATTTTCTTTCCTGGCTGATATATTCCTATTATTGCCTACACGAGTTTCAGATTAATAATTGTATTGTTTTAAACGTTGCTGCAAAACTTTCTCTTTCGTGAGTTAGTTCAGTTTCTCTTCAAATAAAGCTCGAGATTTATGGCTTACCAACTTAAGGATAATGTATTAGGAAGTTACCAATAGAGGAAAATTACGCCGGTTTAATTTACACGCTAAAATATGGAACAGGGCCTTGCATAAATAATCGGTTGTAATTAACCCTTCGTCTCGGGACAATTATGAAATAGCGTTCGCTCTTCTTACTGAAATTTTGCAACAACTCCCCTAATTAATATAATATAAAAGTAATGACTAGTAAAAGACGAAGAAATTTCAACCCTTATTTCTGTGTTTGATAGATTAAATCGAATGAAGTTAGAAATCATTCGTTTTTCGCGGATGTAACACAAAATGCAGCCGCCAACGTGTTACATCCGATTAGGTTTAACTTCGTGCAGCGTAAAATAAACTTTATCGAGCGCCATTCTGACTGTCAGCCATGATTGATAACCGCATTTTAATAGCATTTGTGTCATACAACTTATCACAATTTGTCATTTTAATGCTTCTGCAGCTTACGTGTTTGAATCTATGTGTGTTTCATACGCAAAAATTCCTCGAGGCCAACAAATTGTCAAATTGTAAAGTCGTAAATAATTTTGTGGTTTCCATAAAAGCAAAAAAAGGAATTGCAAACATAAAATTATAGTTTTAATTCAATATTACCTACAGGGTGTTTAGAAATCAGCACAACCAAAAAGAAAACTTGTATTGACAAGGCAATCCAATTACTTAAAAACTTAATAGAATTATAGCACTATTGATTTACAAAAGACGAATGTATTTCCGAACTCGCAGTAAATAAGAAGTAACCAAAACATTAATCATTTCTTGCGCAACTATCGATTACTCTCGTTGCTCGCAAGTTTCTC
The DNA here is from genome assembly GCA_033060865.1 of Dorcus hopei. Classification (NCBI taxonomy): domain Eukaryota; kingdom Metazoa; phylum Arthropoda; class Insecta; order Coleoptera; family Lucanidae; genus Dorcus; species Dorcus hopei. The sequence continues at coordinate 38,981,469 of CM065426.1, forward strand.
AAGATTCGATTTCACTTCTTTTTTTTTTCTTCTTCTTGTTGCTGCTTGACGAACTGAATTCCGCTTATTTATCGAATCCGAGCTTCGTTTGGTCCGTTAGTTAAACAAAAAGAAAACTTCTGGCAAGTCTTCGTTAATCAACTGCGAAACTAAGACGGAGGTGTCGGGGCTTCGTGCCGTGTTTGCTCTGAAAGGAAAAACTTTCGTACGGGCAACAAACACTTAATTCAACTTCGAATTAAATGTTATGTATGCAGACCGTGAGATGGCACTTTAGTACGAGGGCGGACGGCAATTAGAACCGGCCCGGTGTACGGTTAGTTACGGTTGTGGTCGGAATGTCAAGTAGGCCTCGCCACAACGGGTATACTTGCCTACTCAAAGGACCGTGTAACATTACCTAAGTTGATCGAATCTTAGTCTGTGTTTGGTTGAGGTCACTTTTCTTTATTGATTAGTCCCCGTAGAGGGGAAATTGAGAAATTTCGTAAATACTTTTTGCGTCGTTACTGTTCAAGCAGAATTACAACCGAAAGTGATGTCTGAAAACATAAAATTCTATTTTTATTCTATTTTGCGAACAGATTTATTATTTCAGGCAACTTTAGATTTAGGAATCGTCTGCGCACTGAAATTTTGTACGCGCATAAATTAATAAAGCGCATGTTTAAGTGAAACACATTGCTTGTGAAATTGTTAAATTTTATTAATCCAAAAAAAATTATGGGCAGACTAAACAGGCAAAGCTGCGATGAGAGACTACGAGTTAATTTTGAGCGAGCTTGCGGTTGACGTAAAATCAGTTTGCTGGCTTAACTACATTAAATTATAGATAACGTTGAGCGAACGTTGGACCGATGAAATAAGAAATAAACTATGAGAGACTGCACAATTATAGACTACTTTTTAATTAAAAAATAGATCACAACGTATAACGTACGTGCGTTTTATAATTTTATAAGCAATTCATTCTCGGATCAGGAGTTTAAAGTTACTTATAGAGGAAGGTATTCACAAAAATGATACGTCAAGCAAGAACGTTACGAAAAAAAAAATTGTAGATATCGCAGTCCCGAAATGATTTTCTCGGCATCTACTCGAGAGTTTTATTTTGTGACCTTGAAACGTGAATAACTATTTTCGGGGAAATTCAAAATTCCAGGCGCACATTTTTTTGAAAAATTGCCCGGGGCGATTGTGTTTTTCTTTGCGGCCTATTTTCCATTTATACTAGAAAGAAACGCGACGATAAAAAAGCGGTTCGATGTGAATTTATTTCCGATACCGTTTAAAATGTGAATCGGTTATAATATATCGCGTATGTATTTGCATTTTCCAATAAAAATACATCTCGTATTGTTGCTGTTTAATATTAAAATATGTATTTTTTGTTTTGTGTAAGAATAAGAAAAGAAAAAGCATGGAAATATTTAATTTACCTTTGTAAGGCCTTAAAGTATAGGATGTACCATAGGATTCGTTGCTTGGTCTAATTAAGTTAGAAGGAAAGGGTTTAATAAAGTTACCCCACCCCTGAAAAACGACGTACCTGTACCTACGGATTTTGGATTTAGAGAAACTTTTTCAATGAAAATCGTTGGCCATGAGACACTCAGTATTCAAATAGTTTCTCAAGTTCTTATAAATTTTCCCAGGATTATTAAAACTAAGTTTGGTTTCTATACGTTATACGAATATCGGTAGAGACGTCGCGTCGCGTCGGATGGTTATTAATTGTTGCAAAAGCCGCTCGCTTTAAGTGCTCACGTGCTCCAGTTAATTTCAACCATTTTGTCGAATTTGATGTTTCATATGTGGCCCGAAGTTCTAATTGAATTCGAGATCTCGTACTTAAGAGATTTAATCCCACGTTCTTAGACGTTACGCCTTTGAGGTGTATACGTTTTGATTAATAAGAACAATAAACGAATCTCGTTGAAAGCGTAGACGGTGGTAATTCTCGTTTTATGTTTGAATATAATACACATATTAGATGCGAAATACAACAAAAGGAGTTTCGCTTTCTCGCCAAATAAGATTTCACTCCTACCCCCTTAAAAAAACTTTTATTTATTTCATCAAACAAAGTTGCAATTCTAAACTTGCTCGAAACACATCTCATGGAGTTCGCCGCCATCCTCTTCTCCACACGTGTTCCTTGAATGCCAATCGAGTTCGTGGCGCGCACTGCATATGAACTGATAAACTGAGGGGCTTTAGATCTCCTTTAGATATGTTCAACATGGCACGGATCACATTTCAGCGTGGTAAGTCGATACCTTGTATTAAGACGGGAGCCATTCGATATCAATAAGCCGTCTGTTTTCCGTGCTTATCCAGAGCTTCCAAACAGACTGCTGTGCTTTTTAGTACAACCACGTAAGTCGTACGAAATTCTATTTAAAAGAACCGATCAAATCAAGTCAAACGCCTATTTCCAAGCTTTGACTTGACAAAAAATAATTCTAATTAAAATGTAAAACGTTCTGTATGTGTGTTCTAATCGAAAACTGCGGTTTTATTCATTCCGGTCATGAACGGAATCGGGAAATTCCATTTTGAAAATTAATTTATTTTAGCAACAAGTGCGGCGCTCGGTTCGCAATCTCCGCGTCTTATTATAAATTTATTTTATTTGTCGTCCTAAGTACTTTTCTGCAAGCATTTGCAATCTACTTTCTTGACCAGTTCTGCAATTGCCCGATTCGAATTGAATGGGTTCAATTGCGTTCCATAACCAATTGCAAATAACAGAAGTTCCAATTTGGAAAATAAATTCCGGCGATGCGAGGAAGGAATTTTCGTTTGGTTTATTTTTTGGTAATTACCTGTTTGTTATTCGTATCGATTAAATTTAATATTTATTGCATATTAAATGGAGCACGAAGAAAGTATAATGTATAAATTTTAATGTCTGCGGGTAGAATGTATTATGGAAATTAACAAATTGGGTGGGTAGGTAAAAAGAAGCGAAAGGCTCGATTTCGAACAGATACGTCCAACAAAGTTACCGAATTTACATAGCTTTAATATTTCATTAAGACATTAACACAAAGCGAGGTACGAAAATCTAAAATCAATGAGAATCGACGCAATTATCGTTTCGCCCGAAGGCCCTGTGTATAAAACATAAATTGTATATCCACCCGGCAGGGGGCCAATTGCTTTTTTCTGTTTCGTCGCGGAGAAAAGATGAGCCGTACATCAGTGCACATAAAATGAAATAAAGAAAAGAGATAAAACGCCATACATCATTATTCTTAGAAGTTTTCCTCGAAGAAAAAGTATCAGATGTGTCAAATTCGCTTTAGATCGTGTCTCCAGGCGTCGACGTGTTTATCCCTGGTGAATAATGGATCGGCTTCGGCACAACATTTGACAACTGGACAACATATACGGCGGCCCTAAAAAATTATAGTCGCCGTGCGGATTCATTTCAATAACAATATTTTACAAAAGAAAAACAATTTGTTCTGTATAATGCGACACTGACGGAATAAATCACGCGCAGGCTACTATCATGTAACAAATTTGATCAATCAATACGACAGCGTAAGCGCAATAACGAACAGTTATATATTACAGAAAAATACATTCATTAAACGATACAAAGGATTCATTATTCTTTCGAATAAATTAAAAAAATATATTATCTTCTTGATTTTTTTTACCGAGGAGCAATAAAAAAATTACTTGAGGCGAACATTTTGCAAGACGTTTGCTGCTCTTGTTGAGTTTCGTTTAATTAGGACTTAATGTAGAAAAATCTATGTTGCAAGGATGAAATAAAGAATTCCTTAGCGTTTTCTAGTTTCTGGGTATGGAGGAGGAAGAAGAAAAGACTGACGCTGTAATGAAATACGTGAATTTTTATTATATTTGCTGGAGTTCTTTTAGATTTCATTTTCTGATAAGCCAGCTCCTATTCTAGGTAGCAAAATAAAAAAGTGTTCACAAAAACTACTCGAACCGAAAGCGGTAGTTATGCTCTTATTTCCGCATTAGACTGTTTTCTTTTCTTTTATGCCTTAATGCCGGCGAATAAATCTGGCGTTCTCGTGGAATTTCCCTTAAAAGTATCTGTAACGTAATTTAAAATTTCAACTGCGGAGGAGATAACGCAGACTTTAAAAATGAAGCCCCCAGACATACACACATAAAATGTAGACTTTTCTAGTTTCGCTGTTAATATTTGATGATTTACGAGGAAGATTCGTACGGATTTAGAATCAGTGCTCTGTAATAAAACTAGCTAATCAACAGGGAAGATGATGATTTGGCGCAGGAGATTTATGGAACGTGAAGTCGATAGATACACGTCGTCAAGGTAAAATATAAAATTTATACGCGAAGTTGGGTGTATAGTTAGAAAGTAGCTGTTAAGAGGACGAAATTTATGGCGCTTTGTTGGCTAATTAAAGCGAAGTTCGGCTGCGAATTTACATTTCCCAAGACAAAACTAATTTAGGCCCAAGTGAAAGCGCCGTATTTAATTAGGTTCCTATAAATAGTGAGACAACAATTGCCTCGTTCTGATTCGATTTGCAAGACGGAATAACAACGTTAATCATCGCCCGCAACAAAGTGGCTAAAAGTTTGAAATCACAATTTCAATTTGCGCGCCCCGTGTAACAACAACGCGAACAACGGAATTTGCCGCGCGAACAATAAGGACGAATCTATTAAAACTGATTGTTTTAATGTAAGCAAGATTTAGAAAGTTTAATTTGATTTTATTCGACTGGTGGCGATGAATTGCCTGGAATTAATTACATGCAGAGCTTGGTTGAACAATATAATGTTTAACAACCCTTGCGAACTTATAATGGCAGTAGCCGAATATATTTGCTTTTACTAGTCCAGAGTTCGGCATATACGTGTAGTTTTCATAATGTCCAGGTTAAATTGTTCATGTTATTAATAAACGTGCAGATTTCACGTCGTATATAACAATTAATGTCTGAATACGAGACCGCAGGGAAAAAGCATTACCATACATTACGTTAATGGAAGAACTTGGACATAACGTGCTTGATGAACGTCGAGCTTTTTCGGGTTACAGCTTTTGAATCTGCTCAAAAAAATGTTGCACAACGCATGTTATGTTAACTATAATTTGATTAAAAAGTTAATTCCCAAAAGCCTACGGCGTCTGCAGCTTAAGTGACAATTCTCAGGCGATATAATTCTGGGTGTACATAGGGGCGGAGGTAAATAAATCTTCGGTTTCAGCGTAATAATATTAAAGTACACCGTGGGGACTCTAAGAACCGGTTAATTTCCTTGAATGTCTGATTGTTTTCCATTAAGAAATTGTCCAAATTACACTCGAAAATAGCGTTTGAACTCGCAGGTTCGGGCAAAAGTGAGAAGGCCAACTTTTTCATTGTTCCGTTCGAAAAGTTTGCGAAAACTCGTTAAAAATATTTCAGCTCTATAAGCAAATTATTTTTAAATTTAATGTCTCATAAATTATAACGAGCTTAAAAGTCTCGACGGTGCAACTTGTTTCGTTTCGGAGTTTTAATCCCGATGAATATTTTATTTGTGCTGTCATTTAGATCGTGCAGTTAAAATATAATACATATACAACCTCCTTCGTACCCTGTAGTTGTTCCTCGATGCGGAAGGTGCATAAAGAATACCTCTCAAAACATATGAAACTAGTCCAAACCTGTGTTCAAGAAAATTGAATTAATTAAAAAGAACATTCATCTTTTATATTAAAATTGTATTCTAAGTGGATTTTACTTGGATGTTAGAAAAACATTCTTGAGTTTAATTCCGAAGATAGCGTGTAATAAAGAGCAAAGTCTGTGTTATATAATTCCCGGCGATATCCGCCCTTACTGTGACTAGGCACGCCACCCCTTACTATCTGGCTGGCGCATAAATATTTGATGTGAAAACGTTAATATAATTGAACGCAAATTGACTTACGAGCTTGAATGGCCCGGAAAATTATAAGTTTTGTGCAGGAACGGATCTATAATTTCATTTTTAATTTTTCCACCTTCGGAAAGTGCTTTAATATCGCCGGAAGCTATTATTAAAGTTATATAGGTCGACGATTTATGGCGTCGCGCGCCGTTTTCTGGGACATCTCACCCCTAACTTACGGCGTTTTATTAGAGCCGCACGAGGATCAAACAATACATTTAAGGATTTTGCGTAATCACGGAAGTATATTCTCATCTAAGAACGCTCTGCTTTTATACACTAATTGAAAGTAAAAACTAATTTAATTCTTACACCAAATCCTAATGTCTTTTGTAGATAGATAAAGTGCGCTAGATCAAAACAAAAGCCTGAAAAGACGAGGTCTTGATCTGTGTGAATCTGGAATTTTCATGAAAATCAGTTCAAACGATAGAGGACGATGGGCGGTACATTAAGTATGTAAAATATGAAGGGTTTGTGGCGGGTCGTTCCAGAGATATACGGTTTTAACATTTTCAGTGAGCGTTTATTATGTAAAATTATAATATAGGTTGGCATTGCTGCTTGCAAATCATGAAAGATATAATTTTAAAATAAATAGGATTTTTGATAAACCATAAAAGTTTATTTATCCACTATCACATTATAATTATTGGACTTTTATCCACACTTATGAAGCATTTTAAGTGACCTATTATCCACTAGTGGAATAAAGTTACTTTATTTCATTAGTGGATAATAATAAACAACGTACCATAGCAACCAGTAGGTATGACAAAGCCTGTCACGTTTCATTTTACGAATACGAATATTTTTTAATTAAATTTCGCTTAATTCTGATTCCATAAATGTGGTGATTGTGGATAAAACGTTGTATTGCATGCGTGTTCTAGATGCATTTTATCTACTTAAGAAAATGCTATCTAAAATACTTATATAATAAATTATTCGAAAATTATTATGTTTTGTTGAAAATTATTTGAAAATTCCTAATTTTTGTTTGCCACATCCTGTATTACAGAAACGTTTTCAGGTGATGTCAATATAAAGAAATGTTTCTTTGAATCAATAGAACTCGTTCATTCATATCGTCGTCCTTTTATCCTGAAAATCCTGCGTTCAAAATAAAACTCGGGCGAAAGTAATTTCGTTTTTGTACAACAACGACGAATTTGTTTTATACGGTTTCGATAAGAAAGAAAAAAATTACCGGCAGTTAATCCGATTTATCACACACTCACGCTGGGATTACATTGACGTGATAAATCAAAATATTTTCGCAACGTATGAGAGAGGACGATATTGGAGGCGAGGAAAAAATTTTGCTGCCACGTTAAATATCTATTTAAAAAAATGTGACGCCTTGTTTAGAGATTTTTTTATTCTTTTCGAGGAAGAATTTTGTTTAAAGTAATTTAATCAGTTTTGTTCGTCTTTTTGGTAACTTTCATAAACAAAAGCGGCTTTCGGTGTTACAGACTTAAAAGACAATTTATTTTACAAAATGGTCTGCGAGCTTTAGCGAAAACAATTTATTTTCTCCGCGGACATTTCTGCTCTATGCAATTATAGATATTTTCTCAAGGAAAAATGAAACATTATTATAATTTTACTAAATGCTTCTTATCCGATGAAAATTAACAAACAAAATGTATTTGTTAATTATACCTGGTAAAATTGATACATTTATCGACATTTATATCAAACTGTCCGGTCAATTATAATTACATATGTATTTTGTTATAATGTTACTGATGCTTGACGCAATGTAATAATAATTATTATCCGAGCCCAAATAATACAATAGAGCATGAATGGCCACTTGTATGCACATGTAAAACAAGTAATATTTAATTAAAAGCGGATGCCGTTTCGTAAACAAGAAATAAACGTTTAGGTGCAGTTTTTAATGATGTAGAACATCAGCCGGGAAGATTAATGAGGATTGAAACTAATTGATGCAAATGTAAATGGGAGAATCCGGCGCAGTAAACACGCTACAACTTGTCGGGAATTTATCACGCTGTTTGCTGTATTCTTAAAGTTTATGTGCTCCGGTTAAGTGAAGTATTGCGCGAAGGAAATTTTCGTTTTATACGCATGCATCATAGTAAACCTGGAGTTTAACTTTCTTAAATCAGTTTCATTATTCGCGTACTATTTTTGTTCTATTTAAGTATTTCATGATGAAATTATCTACCCAACGAGCAGCACCATTATCAGTCCCTCTAAACGATTCTCGAGTACACGCCTAATGCTCTAAACTTACTTTAAAGCAAGCGTCTAAAGCAAAATCGTGTTTTATGCATTTAAGGGCGCTCTCCGCGCCGCTCTATCAAATACAAAACGCTGTAAGAGTTCTCTTATTTCGATGACTTGTCTGCTCTTATCCCGAAGATAAATGATCCGGGGACGAACGGCTTAAAGAAGGACGTGTATCGACCCCCGTGACCTTCTCAAATTATGTGCAATTTAACTCGGGAAAAAGCGAAACAAAAGTAACGTCATTTGTTTTGCTTATGAAGGCCTGAAGAACCTTTTTAGATGTTTCAAGGATTTTGAGCGTTATGGCGCTTGTTCCAGTGACTCAAGACGATTTTGTATCTGTTTTTATTTACAAGTGTTGCCCAATTGTAGTCTAATTAAATTTAGCCTGGCAGTGGCCCATGAAAATAGGCACATCCAAATAACGTATCACAGAGAAAGAGATCCTTAAGGATGTATCAATCAATCACTCGTGAGACTTTCATAAAATTAATTTAACACGTAGTAAAATTCATGTACAAACAAGAAAGAAACATTGGATTTAATATCGAAAGCTCAAATTGTGCACTTCACGTGGTATAAATTCCCCGCAAAATGCACAATAGATTCGCCTGAGAGAGGGTTGTTTGCAACGAACTTGTCGGCCAGTAACTCTATAATTCAACATGCTTGTGAACGAATACGCCCAATCTTCTGACTTACGGGAATGCAATTGTAATACCGCGGGCAATAAGGGTGAAATAGGGCGACAGTTTCTCCGCGATTTAGTTTATTGGTTACTGCCAGTTTGATATAAGGCAATGACATTATTTTGTGTTGTTATACTTGTATTTTGCAATTGGCCACTTTTGTGGTGCTTAAAAAATTCATGTCATCATGTCATTCACAAGTCTTTTTCCTGTTCACTCATCTTTCATTCTTTATTGTATTACTTTTCAAACTGCTTCATTTGCGTTTTTCTTTCAAAAGTCTCCTCCCCTTGTTGGAATGATGAAATATGAAAATATTTGAGGTTGATCTTCTACAATTCGTAGCCCATGTGTTTACTCCAAGACATTCCATTCTCAGTCTAAATATTCTTCTGTTAATTAACTCATTTTTAACTTATGTATTTATGTTTTTGTTTCTTTTCCTAAGATTTAATTCTGCTTCAGGGTTTTTACCTAAATGAAAAACGGTAAATCCTTAAAACAGGTTTACGACAATTTATTTTTGTTTCATTTCTGAAAGTTTATTACATTTTTATTAAAAGAGGATTTCGACTCGACGTAATTGACGTTTCGCTTACTTTTCAATTTGTCTCGGTTTCACTGACTTCTGCCGCTGCAATCCTGTTTACCTGACGTTTATTCAATGGACTCATTGTTACTATAAGGACGTTCTGGCTTTGAGCCAAGTTATAGATTTATTTATAGAGAGAATTTGTGATTCGCCTGTCATACGTAAACCACGGTACTATTCACGGTACTATATAACTATTCAAAATTAAAACTGCGCATTACGAATTTAAAAAAGTTATTCGTGTAGCTATAGTGGACATACTAATTTTAGTTGGCCTTCATATTATACGGATCATTTGTTTATCGATTAAATCTTGCGCATTTATTCGTACCCTTCAACAAACCTTAGGCTCAGGTTTTGTATTTTAATTATTTTCAGGACATAAATTACAAAATTAAAAGTAAAGGACAATTTCCTAATTTGTTTCCTATTTAGAAATAGTGGTACTCGAAATGAAATCAGTTGCATGCAGAGAGAAATTTAATTTATCGGAATTCCGTTTAAATTGTAAAGTAGCAACGTAAAGCGGACGACGCCTGGCAGGATATATTTTCTTACATTAGCAGAGAAACTGGAGAAAAGCCATCGCGTCAAGTTTGTCTGAGAGCACTTGATGAGTAAGTTGCTCATAAGAGTAAAATATTGAGTGGCTGGGGCTTTCAGTCGCAGTTTGAGAGCCGATCGTCTTCGTTGCAGCATTTTCTGACTTTAATTGATGTATGCGTTCAATAAAATCCACTGTCAGCAGAAAATATACTCAAACGATTCAACAAAATCTTTACGCATAGATTAAATATTGCTTTATCGCAGCGATTATGGTGGAGGCGCCACCGACACCTGGCGGTTATTTATTACAAGCGATATAATTAATTTATCCTTCTTTCCGAAATAAAGCTCCTATTGTTCGAAGCTGAGCCGAGCACTCCTCAAATTAACGAAATTCTTGCAAATTAAGTTCACCCAGAAGGTGGGGTGAAATTAAATTGTTGCCTACGCCGAAAGCGAGCGGGGTTAAATATTGCTAAACACGCTTGAGGATTTTAATATTTTATATTGATTTGGTAATTGAATTTCGTTCTTGAGGTATTTTAATTATATTTTGACTTTGAGTTGATTATAATAGAATCGACTTTATTATATGTATAAACGGAGCTGTAAAACAAAGGTAAAGCAGTAAGTAGTATTTTTTAATGTACAACAATTAAGTTGAAGTTGAAGTGAATAGTTAATTCTACTTATGTGCAATGTACAAAACGTTGTTGCTTAGTAATTCTGTTCATTAGTCTTCGTGGATTACGAGCCCCGAGACAATTTTAATTAAATATATGTAATCCTATCCGTAAGTAAAGCATTTAGTCGCGAGGCATGATGAATTGCCTTTTAATTGTCAGTGAAACTATTTAAGTTGGCGTCACTGCGATTTGCATTCCCTGTTCGCCTGTCAGGGACCTGCCACATTCCGGGCGACAAATCACGCAACCTTTCCCGTTTCCGTCCGTTGCGTCGCGTCGCTCTTTCGGGGGCACACGCAAAAATTATTACGAATATAAAACAGAAACGAATCTGGTACAAATTTTCGACCCTTTCCAAACCGAATTTCGCCACCGAATGCGGCGGTTTTTCTTTGTTTTATTGCGCGGTGGAACGCTCTTTATTTAATGAACGTTGAAGCCGGCGCGACGCTTTTTTTTTTCGATTTTTGTTCTACCTTGCCATTCATTCCTAGAATAAACCAATATTTTATTGTTGCCTGTAATTGGATGTGTTTTGTGAATGAGTTTTGCGTTAAATATTGGGGGGCCTTTGTAATTCGAAAACGTATATTTCAACATGAATCCGTAAACTACATCAGCACATTTTATTTTTAATTAAAAACAGAGATAATAAAAATGGATCAAATTTTATTGAAATATTCAAAATAATTTCTTACGTTTAAATCATATATAAATTCAAATTTGTTTTATGTGTACGAGTTCTAAGTAAATAACGCTTCTATTTATATATTTTTCTTGAGTAATTTAACCAAGTTGCCACTTCCTGTTTTATAGTGCAAGGCCCCAAATTTTTAAAACATAAATTCGCTTAAAGTAATAAATAACTGCAGTAAAGTCGAGAGCGGTAGTAAACTCGAGCAAAATTCAAGACTTACAAGTCTTAAAAATCATATAACCGAAAATTGCAAGTCAAAATTTTTGTCTTGCTTTCTAATATTATTATTATAGATCATCAAAGTTACTTTGTACGGAAACAACCCAAACAATATATTTGATTTACCCCAAAAGTTATAAAGCGCGAGTCACGCGGTGCAGTCGTAAAATATATATTCGTCCATGTCCTGCGCGTGTATGAAGGCTCAAGTTTCACTATTACCGTTTTCTGACGCACTAAAACATAGATTTTACGGTCGCAATAAACCATTGAGTGCCGTGAATTTCATTCGAATTAACTTTACGTATTATTTACTTTCCCACAACAATGTACGGTATTAATCGGCGTCGTAATCGTTCGGCGGGAAATATGATAATCGTCGCACGTAAAATTTAATTTATTTGCGACTGTTCCGGAAGTGACGTGATATCGCGAAATTATTATTAACGGTAAATGCGGCGGAGGCGGCGGCTTTTGTTTCCGGAACGCCGTTTAATAATAATCTCGTAAAGAATGCAATCATACAATAAAGTAGCAACGTGCTACGATTACGGAACCCAATTCGAGACCATTATTTCGGATTTGTTGCTGTGCTTTGTTTGTTTGTGTGCGTGTGTGTGTGTGCTCGGCAGAAATGAAAATAGTGAACGTTTATTGTCTTTGTATAGGTATACAGAACTGTCTAGTCTTTTTTTTTATATAAGCCACGTTTAGACTCAGTTTCATAAAACGTAGTTAACCACTCGATCAAGTTAATTGTGTGATTAAGTAATATCATTGGTGGAAATTTAAACTTTCCTCCAATGATATTGCTTAATCACACGATTAACTTGATCGAGGGGTTAACTACGTTTTATAAAACTGGGCCTTAATGTACCAGGAAAATTATTTTCCATATATTCTATATTTGTATCTTGTGTATAGTTCTGCAATTCCTGTTAGGTGTTTCGATTCGCAAAGAGTAAATACCGCGAATGATTGTTAAATAACACACCTATCATAAAAGAAGATGCATCGACGATTAAACCAAATAATTTATTGCAGGCCATACCTACTTAACCTGCTTCTGTTTTTAACAGGGAATGTTGAAAGGATGAAAACGCAATTTCAAAAATTATTTGAATTATTTCTCCTGAGATGCTTCCTTTTATATCTCATGCAGATCACGTTTTCGTTAATAAGTAGTTTTATTGCAATCAAAAACGACCGACACAGATTGAAGTTAAATTAAAGCTCCGATTGTCACGATTTAGTTAGAACGTCCTAAATGTGTATCTTTGTGCTGTGAAATAAGCGATTGTTTGCCACCTGTGACGCGCACACACCAGAGAGAATAGCCGGATTAGCGCACATCGAACCGGATATTGCAGAAGTCCATGACGTAAAAATTGATATGAGATATTCCACAAAAATTTTATATCAGACCAATTTGAAATTTGGCACAGAAATAATAAAATTGAATTGTTCTACTGCTCGCATACGAAATACAATATTTACTATTTTTACTAATATTTAATCTATTGTTAGAAATGCATTTATTCACTTCAACAAAAACTTGGCTGGTTAAGAATGAAGGAATTATCTCCACACTCGAAGATCATTTTCGACGATTATCTGTACACAACAGTCTTCGCACCTTGAAAAACGAGTAAAATAATTCACTAATAATATTAATAAAATACGTCTGGGTAACGAGGACGTTATCTCTATGAAAAACGTAACACGACGCCCGGCTATCAGACTGTGAGCCGTTTTCACGTCCCAAATGACACGGAGCAGCGTCCGAGTGTTCAGCAAACCGATATCTGGGTGGTTCTCAATTATAGCGCAGCTCTGCGTGCCTCCCAAAGGGCTCCTGTAAATCATTGCATTTGAGGCCGGGGTGATATCGTGTTTGCGGCTCTGTTAAAGAGTTGAGCTCGTCCTAGTTTCTCAGCCTGATGCACATAAGTTTATTAATACTTGATGACAAAATATTTTAAAATGCCGAATGCTCGATGGGGGTTATTTAATAAATAATGAACCGAGAAGTGAAATTGATGTAAAGCTGAGTGAAGCGTTTGTCTTTCAAGCAATTTTCCATTAGAATTCGCTCACCCTAATAAGGGCAATTCAACTTGACGATTTGTTTGTCCCTGGCGACAACACCTTGTACTTATTCAGTTAACAAGTTTAACACGAGCTTTCGAAGCCATCCATTAATTATCATCAATTATCTTTATTCCCGCCGACTACAGCATTGATGAACCAATCACGGCTGCGCCGTCGACGATAATTGACAAGGCCAAATCGCGTTATCCGCAATGTCGTTTCGGAAAATTAAAATTTAACGAGGTTGCCGGGAAAGTCAAAAGCTGCGACGGTGAAAAATTCGTTTAATTGCAGGAATACCTCATTGATTGGCAGCGCCGGTGTAATTGCGTTAAAATGAAGCTCGCGGGATATTTCTGGGTGGCAATAATAAATGCGCCCCCATTACGCGAGCGCGTCTTTCATTTTGCTGAAAATGAAGGTACAATGGTTTTTAATGTGTACGGCGGACAATGAAAGTTCAAACGAGTCTCTCTCCTCGTTGCAAAAAGGAAATTCGGCGTATGAAAACGCCAGGCATAATATATAACTCCTTTGTCTTTATTTTTAAACCGGCGAAGGATTTCTCTCACATCATTTAATTACGTTTCAGGTTCTGAAACGATTCTCCTGCGTTTATCTGATGCACTGTGTCGCCAGTTCGGATTACTCGCTAGTTCAATGAATCCGTCTGGGTAAATAAATGAAATGCAGTCGAATACAACCACGCGCAACTAATCTGGATATACGAGGCAATAATTGCGCTCAGAATTTGTTTGTACGATCGATAATTCGATCTACAATTATGAATTAATTACGCGATTAAATTTCTCTCGGTTGTTTAATGTAGCACGACTGTAAATTAAAATTATTTCATCGAATTAACTGCAAACGCTGTGAAACGGCCAAATGTTAATTTCCAAAAGAGATTTCACGTTTTAATTGAATTATTAATTAATATGATAATTACAAAGCAAGATAGAATCAAAAAGATTTATTTTTTTTGTCAAGTTTCCAAAACATATAATTATTAATTTAATTAAATTCAATGTTTTGTTTGGAGTTGTGAGCTTAAAGATACTGCATAATGTGTCTTTTATGTAAACGACAGGTTACGTGTTTGGAAATAAATTGTTGTTTGGACTTTCATGAATTATTACTAAACCAGCATGTGCGGTTTATGGCAGCTTTGCACTGTTCCATAATACACTGTACTTCGTTTTTATCGCCTTTATATCGGCGAGCGTAAAGAGCCCAGGTTTCATCGACACATATAATAAAACTTTAAAGCGTGCACTTTCCTACACACACGCGGAGATATATGTATGTATTTGAAAGCAGTTGATAAAACGCCAAGAAGTTCCACCGTGTGATTGACGGGAACGCTGCCGGAAGTAAATAAAAAATGTACACATCAAAGCATCCTGAAATTCGAACGTAACAACAAATCAAAGGGCTTCCTCCCTGCCGGGCTAATATGTCATTGTTGCCGCTGCTACGATTAATATCTGACAGTGTCGTTAATCTGTTGTCTAAACCTCGTTAATCTTCGCGATAAGAAACAAAGTCATTAAATTCTCCACCACGGATCAGCTTGCACTTGGAATAGCCCAAGTTTTAACCAGAAAAGTTTACACAGTTCTTGTTTTGTTTACTTACGAGACGACCTTAACGGATGAAGCATTGCTTATTGTTTGTCTTAAGGACCGTAAAACACTAAGTGCGGGCTGCATTTTTCTACGATTCAAGTCCTCGTAAAATTTATGTACATTTTATTACCGTACCAATTCAAAAATCACAATATCTTATTAACAACAAAATTATTCCCTGCGACAGAATATAGATACGTAACTCTGGATTGCATCTAAAGAATGCCCAAGAAGGTATTTCTTGCTTTTATTGTACAGCATCATTCCTACTTTTATTTAAAAAAAAATGTTATTTCGTCTGGGAACTATGTTTCTTTATAAATCTTAGTCTTTCTAATTAATCTTGAATTATATCCGAGCGATTTAATTTGGATTGGGGGGATATCCTTTCCGCATTGAATTATTCACTCATCGGGCTGAAACTATTCGGCAATTTATCGACAACGGGAAGACAATTGAAAGTGCAATTCGATGAATTTCCGCCGCCACTTTCGTGAAATAACATCCGGAACTGTCATGTGAAATTCACTAAAGAATTCGCTTAGCATAGCGCGAATATCGGCGGCTTGCTGGAACTCGCCCGTCGGAATCCGTACACGTGTTACAATCCGGGGCATCATTTAAAAGTCTGATGCCGCAAAAAGTAGCAGTCCCTCGACAATATTCCGGTATTAAAATCCGGAATCCGCGTGCAATTATATTACGTTTTGTTTCCGAGCTTTTAATATTTTATTTGCGGATGGCACGCCGTCGCGTCGTACTAAGTTATACAGTGCCTTTTTGTGTTGAACACCGGCTAGTGAAAATAGTTCATTTAAAATAATAAATCCTTGAAATGCGAATCCCTTCATCATAACCGCCAGATTGGAAGGGGTGGAAAACGCTTCCACGAACAAGCAGCTTACGTGTACACGATTTCCTCACTAAAACCATCTAGCATTGTCGGATTTGAATTATTTTAAGTACTAGTGGGTTCTCAGATGAGAAATAACTCAAGCGCTAGTTTTCGTTTCTCTATTGCTCTAGATGAAATATTATACCACTTACTAATACGGAGTTATTATTAAATTGCAAGCCGCTGCTAGCTTATGGTTTAATAACAATCAACTGGGCGAAGGAATTCAAGAGGCAACACGTTAACATTCACGCTCTTACACATGACGTTGTAAATCTTGATTTTCGCACTCAATTGACTTCGGTCTTTAACAATAGCATGAGATCTCAAACTCTCGTCACGTTTGCTCGTGTTCATGGAATGTTTCTTTAGCAAATTCTCACTTTGGAGTTTGTTCAAGGCTTGAGGTATCGCTTCTTAATTTTTAAAACGAAATTTTATATTGCCTTCCTACATCGTCGTTCACTCACTTGTACCTACCATAATGCTCTCCTCTGTGTAAATTAAAAGTTTAATAATTTTATTAAAATTATTATTTTTTCTTTCATAATAGAATTTTCTTGGCAAATGAAATCTAGCTGTACATTAATTATAATTTACAAGCAAGTGAAAATACCACAAATCTTTGATTATGTATATTGTATCCTTGTTGTGCAAATCCCACAGACTCTGAGCAGTGAGCTTTTGTTCGGCTCCTTTCACGGCTTGTGCGGCTTTTGTAACACACTCGGCAATTACAAAGCCTCAATAAATTATAATCCAGCGTGTACAGAACGCCTAAGTACGTTTTAATCATTAATATTTCTATTTGTGGGTCGAATTGATCGCGTGAATTAATAAAGACTTTGGACTTGTTTGTTTGAACCAAGTTATTAGTACATCTGTCGAATGGATACTAATAACGTTCAAAATTCGCTTTGTGCCACAGTTACATATTATAATTTCCCGGAATATTACAAGTGAAATATAAATGAACTCGCTACGTATTTGCGTAAACCTGATTCTCCATTATAATTATTGGTTCACTGTTGGACCACCTCGTGTTATTTTTTACATAATTAACGTAGTTTCTCTTTGTAAGCGCTTTTGTGCAATTACGAAACATTTTTCTTGTATTGTTGGTGAATTTATATAGTCGTCGTATTCGATGATGTTTCTCTTTAAATACTAACGAAGAGGAACATGACACTCTTTAATGAAACTAAACGCAACGCATCACCAAACATGACGACTGTATAAATAGCAACACCAAAGATTTATTTAATTTCTGCCTAGTAATAAACGTCGAGTACACGGCTTTTATAACGCAATTAAAATTGACTATTTTGAGAAACGTTATTTCCACGAGCCGCAGAAGTATGTTTAGTTTCAATATCTTTCACAACGACGATAAATAATTCAAAGAGAAAATAGGTCGTATATGTTGCTTTTAATTGAGTTATAATAATTAGGATTTCTTTTTAGGTTAAATTGTATGGGCAAGTAAAATTGAATTGTTTGGCAGGCACTAAATATATCCTGTTTGGTGTTTGGCATTATTAGCTGCGTGAAGTTCATCGCAGGATCAATTTGCATACTCCCGGTTGAATGTACACATTCATGATTTCATTTGCACAATTTGATCATTGAACTGAGCGGTTACATTCAGCAGACAAGAGAATATAAAGCGTCATAGCTCTCTTAATTAATTTGACTTGTATAATTAATTGTTTTAAGTTTAGGAAACTCGATCGGTTTTAAAAGCAAACGATTTTGAGTTTTTTAAATTAAAATTTCTGGGCTTCGTGCTGTTGTAAGTGGATTTATAAGTCGGAGCACAGTTCTTCTTCATCAGTCCCCGATGTGGTGAGATTCTATATTTGGGGCTGTCAAAAACCCTCTCCAAATATATTTTATTCCTTTTGTGGCTGCAAACGAGCTACAATCGCGAGTCGAATCACGCACTCCATACAAAATCCACTCTGTATACGGCGCGGGAACTTGTCAAATGTCATACCCAACGACGACCTGCCCTTATTGGTTTTGAAACTCGAGGTGTCGATAGATTACCGGGGGAGTTGTACTACGTACATTCTGGCATTTTAACATCAATTTAAACTTGCGATGCGAAACACTAACAAATGACCTAATTTCGGAGCGTTTGCCTCGAAATATTTAGCTGGTAACGACAAGTGCAATTACGAACTTCAGCCCTATTTGCTGCTTTGCGTTAACTTGCCTCGATTATTGATTTCTGAGGTGGAATTAATTGAAAACTGCTTTATTTACGGGTTATTGTTTACTGAATATGCCGGTAATCACTCTGCAATTAATTTATCAAAGCACAATTAAACCGAAGCATTCAAGAAAATCCACTAAATGTTTTCTGCTTCAGGCTGCGATGTTTATTCCTTAACACAATTTAGATATTCTCTTTGATTTAGAGTTAGTTAGTGATGTTTACTGTTAAGAAGTTAGATTCCCGTCTGTTGTTTTCTCTTCTCAAAATCTGCTTGCAGGTGAATGCAAGCCAGTGTGCATCAAAACGCAATAATTCAGCTGCTTTCCCGCAGGGAATCGCAAATAGGTTTACGCTATGATCTTACACGGTTTACGTCGGGGGACACAAGAGACTCGCAGTCATAAAGCAAGCGTCTTTTTTTGTAACTACCCTGATTTACTGCATCGTTTCATTCGAATGGTCTACGCACAGGTAGACTATTAGGTTAGTAATCAAGCTGACTGTGTACCTCTTTTAGTTGCTGCATGCGTTTGATTGGCCACTTTGTTTGTAGCAGACTAAACGTAATTAATTTCCTTTTTTTCTCCAAGTAAATTATATAGGAGCGACAGAAACCAAAGAGAAAGGTAGCAGAATCAAAAAAGAATGATCAGGAGTAAAAAAACAGAAAATGCAAGAGTAGGTGTGGCATTAATAATAATAGGAGAGGATCAAATGAATGCATAAAGAAAAACAATTTGGAAGAAAGACATAAGAGAAGAGATGAAAGAGTAATCGTTAATAAGAACCTTCAGATCCATCGAGGATGGGTGAGAGAGAAGAAAAAGATAAGACCATAAATTAATTACAAGTCTCTAGAAAAACAGTTCCAATACTAATTTTTTGACGTGGGAACAACAACAAACAACGCAGCAAAATAAACAGTACGAAAATGAGATATGTAAGGAAGATGCGATCTTAGAAAAGTGTGAAACGAGAATATGTACTAGATTTACAATGCAAGTGAAGAAGCTGTCCCGACGCAGAGGAGAAGGAAATAAAAGAAACCAGGGACAGTTAATGAAACGTGGACAGAAGAGGTGAGGAGAGTAAAAGAGAATAGAAGCATCAAATCAAAGGAGACCAAACGCTTAAGATAAAATAGAAAAACCTGAAGGAGAAAAATATTGGAAAGAATCTCGAGAGACGACGTTATAAAAAGTACTCAGCCTCAAAGTACTCTTTATATAATATAATAAATTATAATTTTATATCGAATGTAATTTTTCATTGCAAGACGTCCTTTTAATAGGGCCATTATGACGTGAAAGTTCTCTTTATGGCTTCGAGCAGGTTGTACGAAACGGAAAATATGATAATGTATATGGCTGTATGAAACGTAATTGAACTTTTTCGGATAGTTAACATATTTCACAGAGCATATGAGAAGTATTAAGCCACAGTACAGTTATGATCCGTACCGCGAGATCGCCGCAGAATAAATGACGTCACATAAATCCCGCCGTACCCGGAAATGGGGAACGCATCCGTTCCGGGAGGGATCGCGTTCCAGCTCTGGCCTGAATTGCGGCCGCGTGGGTATTTAACAGTAATCTAGCCGGGCTACTTCTCATCATTTTATGTCTTTTCTACGGCATAGCTGCTCATACTAATAAATTATTGCACTATTCGTCTCCTCGTAATTAATTCTGCAAACGGTTAATTGCAGATTCTGAGCCGGAAAGTTTGTTTCCGTTTCGTTCTCCAAGATGTTTGTGCATGGCATGTTGTGAATTGTATGCCGGGAACATCTCGAAGGGATTGATTTCTTCTCTCTTATAGGGGGGATTAATTCCAGAGGTATTTCTGGATATTGCTGTACGTTGAGGAACGTTTCTGACCGTTATCGCATAACTTTGTTTTGTACGTGACGTTCAATCGAATAACATGATTCAAGGAGAAGAAGAATTATTATTACTTTAAGTTTAAAGTTTTACATACAATTTACAAAATACCTACAAAATTATTCTTAGGCATTCATCATAACTAAAGCAGGGATTTAGGTGCATTTTTAGGTCATCCTTTTACTTGGGCGTTGTGGACCTAAAAATGCACCTAAATCCGTCCTTTATTTATTTGAAGCAACAGTTAGTGACTATTTAGCTTAAGGTAATATCGAGCTTCAGATGTTAATGTTGATGAAATGGGCTCATCATTTCGATTCAGAGTATGGAATGGCGACATTGAGCATTTATATCACCTTGCAAAATTGCAACTAGAACCCTTGATAAGCGTGAAGAATTTTTTGAATTTTTTAATTATTTGGTATATAGACACACTATTCACACCTCTTACTGCATTAACCAAAATGAGATCCGTAAAGGAACTCACATCGGATTACACCAACAAAGTTCTTTCAGCACAGGCAAAGTAGTAACGTACAAAACATTGTATGGAGAGAAAAATTCATGTTTTAAATGCAGATTAATACAAAGCGGGCCTCATTTTATCAATAGAAAGAAAAGGTCTACTCTCCATAAACACAAAAATCAATTCAAAGCCCCACAGGTTACCAGGAACTCATAAAATTGAAAACCACTAAAAATTATTATATCAAAGGGCTCTTACGCTTCTCCGTAGCAAATTTTCTATTCCAAATTATACTCCAGCTAAGGAAAACACAGAAAAATCCATAGAGACGATCACAGATCGTTCAGCTTCAATTTCTTCAAAACAAGTTGAAATTTCTTATTTCCTTCTCATCGAGTCTAAAATCTACTTCGCAAAGTCGTCGTTATATCTACAAGTAATGTAAGTCAAACGCACGAAAGTGTAAAATGATGAAACAATGTTCAAAATCAACTTTAGCAATAACAAACACCTCATTGTCCAAAAAAGAAGAACTTTACTACAAGTACCTGCTCTTACGATAAAAGAACTTTGAGGTTATGTCCCAAAAAACCGGTTTTCACCCGCCATTCTATATTTGCCCTTTTGGTCAGATTTTCACGATCATTATTATACGATTTTTATCGATAATAAATAAAATAAATCGATTTGCTTCGCACCATAACCTGTAAACGTCAAACTCAAAACAGTGACACAGTACTGCCAACTGTTGATCTTGAAACTTCCGAATTGAAAGTGTAATCTTTCTTAAAATATAACCTATTTGATTATTCAGATTTAATGAATTTCTAATTAAAACGATGTTTTCTAAGTTTACATCGCGTTTGTTCTTTCTTTTACATTCTTTTAAGAAGCTGGAGTTTCTTCCGGAGGACCGATGTGCTCTGCAAAAACAAATGAACAACGGCCATTCATAACGCCCCAACGACCTTGTGACCTACTTTAATTCCTAGAAATATAGTAAATTTGCTCGTGACGTCAGCACGGAATCTCCTTTCGTAGTAAAATTTTTTGACGTCGGTTTCGAGGGCTTCCCGATGAGTTTGAGCGTTGAAATTTTACACAGGCTTTATGGGTGACCATGAAAATGCTCTGGTGATAAAAAATCTTGTTTAATTTTCTCGGGGGAGTTGAGAGGGACCCAAAATTCGGTCATTTTTTAATTTAAAAAAAAATAATTTCTACAGCAATATAGTATAATTTCGTTAATTTAAACTTAGCTTATTTTCAGATTTGAAAAATATTTTTTTAATTAAATAAGTGACAATAATATGTAGTGGAACGAAGAATCAAAAATTTATTATTTTAAAAGTTTCCCGACGACTTTCAAGGTTGAAATTTTATGTAGGCTTTATGAATGACCCCAAAAATGCTGTTTGTTTATTTCTGGGGGCTGAGACAAGCCCGAGAACTCGGTTATTTTTTATTGTTTAGAAAAGTAAGTTTTGAAATCATATAGCATAATTTTGTTCATTGAAATAAACTGATTTTAGATTTGAAAAATAATTTTTTTATTAAATAAATTACAATAATTAATAATGGAATGATCAAAGATTTATTATTATAAAAGTTTCAAGAGGAGTTTGAGGGTTGAAATTTTATATAGACTTTATGGATCATCACGGAAATGCTGAGGGGATAAAAAAATCGCATTTGTTTTTCTTGGGGGGCTGATAGGAACTCGAAAACTCGTTAATTTTTTAATTTTTAGAAAAGTAATTTAAAATAAATTATAATAATTAACGATAGAGTGATGAAATATAATTACTTTTAAGTTTCCCAAAATTTTTCTTCCTTAGTTTGTCGCCTTGGGCATAGGTTGACTGCTTTCACATACATCTGTTTGGTGTTGCTCCTCTAATGGCCGATTTCTTCACCATCTTTAACCTAAGGTTAATTTATCTAACAGTTGGAATGTGACGTACAGTTGGCCGTACACATACTATGTGTCATATTTTAACTGACAGATAAATTTAACCTCAAGATAAGGCGATGAAGAAATCGGGCATTAACCATAGGTACTAGTCTTGCTCATTTTTTAAAAATAATTATCGTAAGCCTCACCTACGCTGCTAAGTTTTTGGGCACAGTGCATAGAATGGTAGGAAGTAAATTTAAGTATGCGAGAGATATACACTTATGTGTTTTCAAGTAAAAACAAAATATAATGTACGTATATGTTTGTTTGACAACACCTTCACTTGTAACGTATGTCCAAATAAATTTCTGATAAAGGTAGGCCATAGAAGATTAATTATTACATTATTTACATTAAAATATTGTCCAGTTCTTGAGTAATTAAGTAAAATTGAAGTTTAATTGGCCACATCTTACAGCTTGATATGTCACTAACTTCAAAAACTGCTTGGTGTTGTAGATTTTTACACTTCCATAACCTACCTTTATCAAAAATTTATTTGGACATATGGTATTTGCCAAGCAGGTAAGAGAAAAAATTCATCGTGTTTAATAGTAAATATTTAGTTTAGTTATAGTTGTTAAAAGTAATTGGACAAGGTGAAGAAAGTTTACACAGAAGCAAAAACGCCAACTAAGCCTTGGGGAACTATTCAAAAAAAGCAGTAAGGAATAATTAGAAATTAAAGTATTTTCAATAAAGAAGATCGAAAAGTCTCAGAAACTTTGTAACGCATCAATGTCAGCTCTTCTAGCCAGGGAGAATTTCTTTGCACCCTCTCTACAATTCATTGTGTAAAACAAATAAGGAAAATAAGTGCAACAGAAAATAACCTACATTAAGATTTTAAATCACATTCCCTATTATGATCGTACCAATACTATTTCCCATACAGGCTGAAACTCTCTGAACTGAGCCCTCTGGGTAGGGTATGGAGCTTTTCTATAGGTCATGTAAAATTACTAAGGAAATTAGACGTAGACGCCCTTGCCTCTCAATCTACCTGTTTCATAGGATCGTATCTGCTGGTATTTCCAAGTCAGACCCTTTGGCTAAGGAAAATTTCCATCGAGTCTTCTATAAACTCAATGAAGCTAATAAATAATAATAAAAGAAAATAAATACATGAAGCTTCGCCTCAAAGTTCATTTCAAAAAAAAATGCTCATAGTAACGTTTGGCCTGACCTTCAGCGCTGGTATTTCCTCCCAGCTATTTAGTAGGACTATGAAAAATAAGCAAGCGAAGCCCCCCTCATAATTCACTATAATTGAATTTCGAGAGCACCAGCTACTTTAGGAATGTTTTAGTAATTGCTGAACCTTCATTTAGTGACGCTTCAGTGAACAAACATACTTGTCTCAATACACTAAATTACATGCAAATCGATTTGGGTTGTTCCTCTATGTACTCTTTTCTAATTCTTTATTTCTTTTTCTTCCTCCATTGTTTTAATACATTCGTTTATCTCAGCTGATTCTTCTCTCGTGATTCTTATATCGTCCTTTACGGTTTTCCTTTCTGTTCTCCCTAGATACCTTTTCGTCTGTACTGCTAGTTTTCTTGAATTTCTTTTTAGTCGGCATCTGGGTTTTGAATGAATTCGTTTCTGGTACTAGTACTGGTTATAATAAGTAGTTTTCAGTTGGCCCTCTTTGTTTTTTGAAATTGATTGAGTTAGTTTTACTAAAAATTTTATAAGAATAAAAATTATTTAAATGTTAACAAACAAAAAATGTTGTTTTCTAAATGATGCAAACAAAATCGCTTAAGAATTTTAACCTCGAGTTATTATAATAAGATCTTTTATATTCAGAAACTTTCAGCCATAATTCTTATTTTATCGCCCGACTTAATAAAGTCGTTTCATAAACAGTTAAATTAAAGTAAATAAAGTCTAATGAAAGGCAAATAGAACTGGTAAGTAAACTGCACTCGTGAATAGCTAACAAAAATACATATTCAAACAGGAGAGGCCAATTTAAAACAATAAGGAGTACCCCTTTAAGGGTCGTCGAACATTTTTCGCGGTTGACCAACTTCCTATTGTTACCAAAAAATATGGCGGAAGTTAGGAAGTGTCAAGTGGAAAATAACGAAGTATTCGTATCCTCGATCCCTCGACCCGGACTTGTTCAGATCCATTTGATATTGTTTGCCTGTCATTCCTTACAGAAAAGGCCACTGCGCGCAACGTTGTTACCGGAAGTCAAATATTGCCGTGAATTAAGTGCGAGATGTTTTCTCTCGCGAGAGATCAAAGGCAAGATAAATTATTTAATTCAAAGTAGAATGAACATTTTCGATTCGAAAGTAAGACGGATTGGGAACTTTGAATAGAAAAATGAAATGGTACTTTCTCGGGGATTTAATGAAGTTATTCTTTTTCTTATGGGGGCTTCGTCTTCTATTTTTATTATTTTGATTTTTTGGATTCTTAAAGTATTGATTCGATGATTTAAATTTGTGAAACGTAATTTTCACGAGCGTCAGAAATATGTTTGCTTTCAATTTCTTCCGACGAGCGACGATAAATAAATCCAAACATTTGGCAGGTTCGCTTAATTGAAAGAGCCCGGAATGAGTGTGATGAAGACGGAAGCGGTTTTATATATTTTCGGCCCACTTGAAGTCACGACGACATGAGTTTCCAACTAAGTGTTACTTTTTCTTTCGTCACAAATTGACGTCATTTTTCTTCGCTAAGGAAGGCGTGTCGCAAGAAGAAAAGCAATTATTCATTTCACTTTTTTTTTCTATAAATCGCAGGCTTACCTATTTTATTATTTTATTTGTTTCGTTAAATGCGTTGCGATTAATTTAAGTACGATGATATTTGGCATCAAATTACAGAGTTTGTTCCAGAAAGTTCCACTTTATTTCCAGACAAGGGAGATTAAATTTACTTTATGCCAGGGGACACAAATCTTCAATGAGGAAATTTACGGCCGGGATGAATTCTTTCATGATTTCATTCTCTTTGTTTCAGTGAACAAAAGTTTTCAGGGCACTGGCTCCCTGCGAGGACACACACATAAAGTAACTAATTTTACGGTACATGTGCGGAATAAAACAATTTTTTATATGCGATATCTCCTGCTACAGTTTATTGAGTGCGCTCCAACAACTTAAGGGTGATTGCATACATTAAATAATATCATCAGTTTTTTATAAATATTTATAAATGTTGTTTAACCTTAGTTTTGCGTTAGAAAAGTTCAATGGCTTTAATAATTTCTTATTATGTAAGCATACTATACTATACTCACTAAAGTTGATTCGACATTGTTAACCGATTGATGACAATTATATACTACTCACTCACGGAACAGTGACCTGCAAGTTTGTATATGTGACATTTAAAGTAATTCAGTATTGATTTGTCTCTTGTTGTTAGGTACAAGTATTATATTATTATCATAAACTCAATTAAAACGAAACCTCGTTTGCACAGTCAATAAACGTTAGTTGATGGAAAATGTATATGTTCCAATTAAGGTAGTCATTATTTAAGTTTCGAAAGATTATAAAAGTAATCTCGGCCAACAAATAAATTACTTCACACCGTTTAATAACCTTTTACCTCGCGTTGTACGTGCAGATCGTTCCATTTTCCGTTGCGGTAGTGGAGGCCGGTGTAATGTCATTAAAGCGAAAAAATTAATGAGCTAGAAAAACTTGGTTCTAGTTAAAGAACTTTTTGAACCTAACCGCAATTTATTGGGGCGCTTAGTTCGCCCCCGAAAGAAAAACATTATTAAATTGCGCGAGCTGTAATGAAATCAAATAAATAAAGGGAAGAAACGGGAGAAAGGAGCAAGTGCAGTGGCGGTGTCCTGATTGCAGGTGCTAATGAGGTGACTTCGCGTCGTAATTGGGGCGCTACGTGCTTCCACCCCCTCGGATAATGCAATCTGACAGAACTGCATGGCACTACGTCGTGCACAAACCTAATAAGCTCGATGGTACTTCGAAATTACGCGTTTATATTTGGATACAAAGTCATGGGCTTTCCTATCGCCCGGTACTCGCTTTCATGTCGTTATGTGAAGTATGCGCGCAGTCGTGGTGATTAAATTGCTAATTTATACGCACCCCCGGTGTTGCGATATTAATTTGCATTTGATGTTACGGTATAAACGGATATTTTAGGTCGGCCGATACACGAACGAAATTAAATTAAAAACGAAATATATTCGTATGAAAAGCCTCTTCATAAAATTAACAGGCGCGTTGTTATTATTTTTTTTATTTCACGGGATTTATATTTGCGCCGCCAATAATTTTTTTAAAAACAGACTTTTTCTTGCAACAAGCAGGTTCTTTACCCTCGAGCTTTTTGTTTTACGCTTTGAAGTCTGATATAAAGTGGTTTTGCGTCTGAAATTGTAACCTGAAACCAGGTGTAACTACGAATGTAAAGATTTGGCTTTTGTGTGTTTCTGTGCCTAACAAAAAAGCTTATGTTTTTTTCACTCATATGAGCTTTGCATTTCATCAAATACGCACTTCAAGAAAATGTTTCTATATCAGATTCGAATTAAATATAATAGATTCATTAAAGGGTTAATGAGATTAGAGTCAGTCTGTGCATGTTCGCTAAAACATGAAATGAGTTATATCAACATTTGCGTTCCCGGTATACAAATGTGCCCCATTGAGACGGTCAAATCGTTCGGTTTGATAGGTCGTGGAGATATTTGAAGTCTAATAGTCCGACAGAATCGCATACACACGCCTCGCCTCAGGAAACAGGAATGTTATTGTGCCGTAATGGCGGCGGTAGCCCCGGAGTGTTATTGTTACTAGTATTAGATTATCGGATTACTCATAACGCTACGGCGAAATTTAACACGTTCTAATCAGATTAAAGTTAAACCTCTGCTGTTCTTTGGTAAAGCATTATTTTGCCTGGATTTTATCTTTAAATTATTCAAATTTACTGCGCCCCCCTCCCGTTTTTCAGCCAACTGCTTACTGAAATTGCAATGGCCATCTGCACATAAGTTTTCGCTGCTTTGAATAAGGTAAATTCCAGATTTTAAACATAAAAAAGAAGCAACGCTGTTTACTAATTTATTTATTTATTTTTAGCGTACCCGGAGGCAAGAAGCTTTCTTAGAAATAACAAATTAAGTGTTTACTCGCGACTTCGTAAATATAATCAAATTGACAAGAATAAACATGTTTAATGGCGAGACGGTTATCATACTCTTCCGCCCAATTTTGTTTGAACTGAATGTTTTCTTTTCCGGCTCCAGAACGAGTACATTAAAAATTAAACGCAAACAAGGAAATCCATCTGCATAATTGAATTCAACAAACAACACTCTCGGTTTACTTTATTCAACACAAATAACGAGCTCATTAATTCTGTTGTTCGCTAATAGCATGTTTTTGTGTTCAATTTAATCCGAAATTATTAAGTCTGGCCCGAAAACGAGAGAAATCTATCCTTCTTTAAATAATGAAGGGGTCCTTTAAAAAACACTTTTGCTTGATTATTATTGCACTGAATTGGGCATTTTCATCCTTTAAAATAAAGCGTGGAACTTCTGGGCCAGAAAGTTCATCTGCATTATTAAACTGACTCGCTTCCTAAATACATGTAATCCAGTGTAACCAAATTGCACTCCAGGAAGTTTTATTCCTCCAATTGCACTAGTTAACCCAGGCGTGCTCATACACGGCGAGCTTGATGAAACGCCGCTCGCTCAAAGTGCTCGATAAGATTCAACCGAACATGAATTCCGCAATTTCGCCGTTTGCTCTGTTTGTTTACCTGCACCTGCAGTTACATACGAGGTACTAAATAAAAATCTTGCAGGGACGGTTATTTTCAGGCATATTTGGGGAGCATGTAGTATATGAGGCGGTTGGCAGCTTCTAGATTGGAGGCGTTGTCGGTAACCGTCCCTCGGTGCAGACGGGGGCTGTAAACGAACAAAGCTGTGACTGGTCATAAATCTAAAGTAGGAGCCTGCAGAGACTTGCCTATAAAGAAGATTGTCTTCTTCGCTGATAACTATTTTAGCCCGCAATATTTTTCAGCGCTTCAAAAACTAATCTGAAAGTGTCGTCCTCGAGAGTTCATGCGTCATATTGGGACTGAAAACTCGAATACATTCAGAATTATAACCATAATGGTGGATGCGCCAGGTATTTCCTTGTCATTCACACTGTGCAGACGAGGGAGTATTAAACTGGGCTCGAACTGTCTCTCAGACCTCTCTGTGGATTAGTTTAAGACAATATTTACTTGAGACCTTGCCCTATTGGGTTTACTCAACGACCTTTTGTAGTTACTTATGCTCCGTCAATGCAACAACAGCTCAGTAAGTAAAATAAAGTTATCAAAGTAACAGTATTTTTTGCTTTTGGGTTTTTCTCGGACGGGTTGTAAAAGAGTGACGTGGAAAATGGTGGTGAAGAGAAGCCATACTTAGATGTAGAAAACGCGTTCGCAAAAAAGGGTCTAAAATCACATACGGTTTTATTTACTTGAACGCATAAAACTTTTATGCGGAAGGAATGCGACTATAAAATCTATATTTTGAGTTCGGGCACGAACGTCGAGGGCCGGGCGAAATTATTTGCGTTCCGCTTCTATTTTTACCTACTTCGTCGTAAACTTTATTACATGTATGAGGACACCGAACGTAAATCGCAATGAAAGAAAACTGTGTTTGAACAAAATAATCGATTGTTGCTCTCAAAAGTTTATGGATTTCGTCGAATGCTTATCCGTTGAATTTCTTCGCCTGAACTCACGTTATCGACGGGAAAACCCGATGCTTAGATTTCAGTATATTACCTGGAAATTAATTCAGATAATGGCGTTCCTTGCTCCTCACAGAAGCCCGTGATTTAATATGGAATGCTCAGTGAGTCTCTTTTGGATGGGCTTAAAATATCCGGGCTCCCTTGAGAGACTAATCAGCGTAAATCTAAATCAACTATAATCTGAACCTTCTAAGAATTCTTGTAAGAAGCTTCAATTCTTCAGTTTAAGCAAACACTTTCATAATTTAACATTTTAAGTTTTAATAATTTCTCCTTAAATACCATACCTGTCCATACACGATGTTCGAACGTTAGTGTACCCCTAATTTAGATTTCATATTTCGAACGATTTCTGAAATCTGCGCTGATGATTATACATATAAATGATTGAGATGGGAACAGTAGGTCCTGCACCTATTTCAGGTCTCTAATCAAAAGCAAAAATGTCCTTTCTTGAAAAGTATCCGCATTTAGAGAGAGTGATAATTTAAGTCCAAACCAGTTTAATCTAATAATAAACTTCTACTGTTGATGATCATTTTCATTTTCATGGCCTGAACGATCCAGTGGCAACGCCTGAACGGTCCAGTGGTTTAACGCCTGAACGGTCTAGTGGTAAGAGGACCGGCTTTGCAATCGCATGGTCGTCGGTTCGGACCGCACTCGGGATTTTTCTCGGGGGTCGGTATCGACTTCAGGCACCCTTCAGTATTGGGGATAAAATTCGACACTTCTTCCCCTTAAACGGCGAGAAGGTTGGAAGTAACAAAGCCATGGAACACTTTATACACACTCAAATACACTCCCGCTCCTGAGGTCCTGACAAGTCTTTGACTTAGGACCCCGTTGGGCAACCACCACAGATAAAAAAAAGAAAATTAGAATGAGGAAGAAGAATAAGGGCAGACAGAAGAAAAAATTATGCACTTTTAGTGAATAATTAAAGTCTACATCGAATTGCACATTGTCAAGCAATTAATGGCATAGAATGGAGACAACTGAGAGGTTATTTAAAGCATAGAAATGACGTCCTCAACAAAGAGAAGACTATCAGAAAATGTAAAAGCTGAGAAGATGAATCAATGATGATTTATGGAATTGAATCTTGGTCGTGAAATAAAAGAGCCAAAAGCCAAATAAAAACAAAAGTGGAAGGTAGCTAAGTTATATGGAAATGTGTCTCAAGAATTAAAGAAGATGGCTTTCGAGATATGAGCTAGTGGAAAAGGGGAGGCATGTAAAGTTGAGGTAAACAAAGAATGACAATGTCAAAAAACCTTGATGGGAAGAGAGTGGAATGGAGGTAAGTTAGAGACTTGGAGACGGTTAATAATAAAAAAAAATGGAAGGAGTGTGACGAAAAATAAAACGCAACTTAATTAAAACCCTACGGCTAATGGCAAAAGGTGCGCAGTGTAAATAAGTAAGGGAAAAGAAGTTGTCCTTTGTACAGGAAGTCTCTTCTTTTTTCTCATTTGTAAATTTTAATCGCCCTGTATAAGTAAACGTTATAGATAAATTCGACGATTCTCTTATTGATTGTGGGGAAAATTAAATGCATAACTACATATTGCCAACGGCAATATTAAGCGTAATTTGTTCGGTGTTATTGTTGCGTACGGGGGATTTGAGTTACAATGTTAATTATCAGTAATTACCGGTGACAGACAAGTTTAGTATCGACGAATTCAAACTAGGGCAATATTGGAATATCACATGATTTACATCGCAACTTTCTGTACATGCATTTATAACATCAATTTACGTTGTCGCATAATTTTGTATTATCCTGTGCTCTTGATTTGGGGGCCACAGTTATTTAACAGGGATAAAACAAATTTGATTCAAGTGGAGCTTCTGATTTAAAAGTTGTTTCACTTTATTTAAAGAAAATACGTGAAGCTGCGAAATGGAGTTGGAGTTGTGTAGTGTAAATTTGATGTAATTTGATTCATCTGTGTACAGAGGCTTAGAGAATATGAATTTCGTGCAACACAGACGATATCATTACTATGGAAATTAATGAACGGGACCTAGTGAAATAGTACATGCGTGGTAATTGCTGATTACTTTGAAGTTGTACCACGACGAGCCGGAGTCAATTCCGGTTTTGAGATGGCATCAAAGTTCTAAGATAGCATTATACGACTGCTACAAGTGTTTTGATGATATCCATAATGTGCGAATTATGTTTTGTGTGTAGGACGACAGTCCAATTCGTTTTGTGTATATCTACCGTGGAATGTGCGCCGGAGAATTCGAATATAACAGAAGAGACTGCCGTTACCAAGGGGAATTTAATATTTGCCGACCAAACCCAATAAACATTACAATGGCAAATACTGCGGGTTAGAAGAATTAACATGCCCGAGCCATTTCAAATTGACTGACGTTATTAAAAATTCTCTCAAGTTTTATTTCACGCCGCTTCCATTAAAGAGTCATCCCTTTGTAATTTTTCTCCCGCGCGCGTTACAGAAAACCGAGCGCCGCCGTATTTATAAATAAATTATTCGAACGCATTAAAGGTTAAATTTGCGAAAATTGGAAATTTCCCGTCTCAGTTTTATCGGGTATTGATAGTCGAATTATTGGAAGCGCCGCGGAATTTGAATAGAAACGGCCTTCCTTACACATAACTTTTTATTCACATTTTTTAAAAATTCTATTTAAAGTTGGAACGGAATATGTTCAGGGTAGTGTTCCTCTGACTTTATTGCGTTTATTTTATGCGCCTTATTCGAATTTTATGCTTGTTTTCGTTTTATCTTTCTGTTATTGTCTCTGTTTTGACGTTGTCGTTTCGTATTAAAAAAAGAATTCGTTTTACGTTGTTTTATGGTTTGTACTCGTTTTTCCTCGGGATTTTTTTAGTTTCTCTTCAAAATTAACATTTGGAACTTTAAATTGATGTATGTAGGTAAAACCCGAGCGATTTTTATCTGGAAAATAATTTTTGTTTGCGTTCATGTGTAATACCATTTAATAGGTTATTCCTGAAGTTCAGGAATAAAGAAGTGCACGTCCGTCGTCCTATCTTTTCGCCGGTGGCGGCCTCTATAATAACGTTTTATTATATCCCTTGCAGTCGGGAAGTGCCGCGAATATCAAGCGTACGTTTTTATCCCCGAACTCGAGTCAATATTTGCCTGGTCGCGGTCAGGTCCAATAAAATATAAGGGAACGCAGGATGAAGAAATATCACGGGACACGAAATTAAGATGTCCGGCCGGAAGTGCACCGGTTTTATTTTGTTTTATGAAATTTACTTTAGTACCTAATTTAACCGACTCGACGCCGACGTCCGCGTTATATTCATTTTATAGATGTCGACATGTCCATGTTTTAAATATCAACTGATTTTTAAATTTAAGTGAAAAGTACGTCATTGCACTCTTTGATCAAAGAGTAGATAACTTATACAAGAGGGGACACTTAAATAAGGAAGTACAAATTACAAAAGAAAAAAGATTTATGCCAATTTAATTATCCTTTCGTATATTAATCGAGTATTTGCTTGCTCTAGCCGACGCCTTTGTGTCGCGCTAGCCAACGCCATTGTGCGATTTGTTGCCCGCGCATTTTGCCAAGCCAATTTAAAGGGACAACTGATTCGAGGTCAGCGAAACTACTCGGCAAAGATCAAACGTGCCGACACGGAGTGTCTTCTCTTGATGAATACCTACTCTTTGCCTTGATGCTGTTTTATAGTAAAGCTAAGGCATGCCGTCTAAATTCCATGGCAAGAGTTGATAAAAAATTTAAAAAATCACTCGGTACAATTTGTTTATTTTTCTTTATTTACTTGTTATTTGAAATAGAAATAACATAGATGTGCACTAATTATGTGAGAGTTTTGTGTGCTTCTTGAAGCTTTTCACAACAGAGAAAAACATTTGTAAGTCAGTCACAACCGTGGTGGAGAGTAGCTATCTACATAGTGGCCACCCTCTCAAACAATTTTTGAAACCTCGAAGTCAAAATGGACGTGGATGAAAAAAGTTACAAAAATTACGAATTTAATTTGTGGATGTTTCCAACAATATCTTGTAAGGATAGTTAAAAAAGTTTGGGGATCCTTCTGCATTTGCGATAAAAGCACAAAAAGGCTTCTTGAAATGAAAACAGACCTACCTCGCATAAATTATTCAGTTTGAATTATTCTGAAAACATTTCCTGTGAGTTAACATATTAGCTCGTAAAACTTTGCCAAGTCGGAGCATTGAAACATCGAACTAGTTTAAATAAATTACTCGGAGAGCCGGGGGATGCTTATACATTATCCTGGAGCGCCGAGCATGGCTCCGTGTTACCTGTCAATTAAATATCAAGCCTGCTATATGGTTCACCACCGTCAAATTGGAAGATGTATGCCATTAATACGAGTAGGTGTAAATTATTGATAACAAATCTTTATTCGTGTGCATCTTTCTTGTGTTAAAAATAATCCGCTTTTTTTTATAACAGAAAAATTTTCAATTTACTTGAAATGTACTAATTTGTTAAAAGTTATCAAATCCTTTTCGTTTTATCTTTTGTCTATAAATAAATTCAAGAACTGATTATGTCATTATATTTATTTATTCTTAGACATGGCTCTTTATGTAGGTTCATTTCAACGAAAAATGTTTTAGTTCAACAATTTTTTCCATGTTTATTTCACGGCACGAAAACTCCGGAGAGAAAGTTTTTTTTTATTATTCACGTTGTTCGCAAGAAAACCAAAACTAAGGCATTATATTAAAAAGAATAAAAATTATTTTTACGCTATACCGCCCGACGTGCGCTCAGCAAACACAGAACCACAGGCTTTTCGTGTTTGCCTTACTTATTTTCCAGGCACACATTTTCAGACGCAGCGAGCAGAATATTTACTGATGTAACACGTCTCGAAGAAGAAAAAAAAACATTGATGCAGACTTTCGCAGTAAAATTTGAGTTAGATTTTTGCGTTTCTCGTTAATATTAAATCCCTTGTTTTTAAGTTCTGTGTAGTATCGTTGGATTGGCGGAGAAAGGGCGAATGCGATTAGAAGTGATTTGGTTATCGGAGGATGATGAATGTCGACTAAACTGACAAAAACGGTCGACATTAATTCAATAACTATCACCCTCAGGACTGCTTCAACGCCCACAATGGGGGCCTCCAGACAGACTCAATAGGAAATATAAGTTATTCAATCCGGAGTATGGCATATACTCTATTTTGTATTATAAAATTTGTGCGCAGGATTTTGTCAAAATTTACATTTTTTTTTCTATTTGATTGATTGTTTATTCCATGGATTGACGTAAGCTGTTTTGGTCAAAAATAGATTTAACCTACACGTTTACAATGTAAATTTTAGTTTATGTAATAGATTTAAACATATCAATTAAAATAAATTACATTAACGAACGTATTTACAATTCGATGGATGTTTTCATTTGCACCCGAAATGACGAGTTTATTGAACGCATTTTAATCGCCATTCAATTTCGATTAAAAAGCAGATGGAATCAAAAGCATTGCCGCATTTTCTGTATATTTCACATAATGCGATTCTCTGCGTTAAAGGGGTAAATAAAATTGAATGTGATTAATGGTTTATGTAAGTATGTTGAGTTTACAGACCAACATCTAGTTTAGATTAATTTAGAAAGCTAATCGACTGTACATCCTCGGAAGAGATACATCTTAAATTTAGGACACAAGCAGCTAGGTGTCGATTCAGACCGAGGTGATCCTTGTTCCTTGCCACTTCCGATCCTGCGGGCGATACAGGATACAGCGGCGGCCGCACATTAATTTCTGATGCCGCCGGAGACCCTTCTCCATCGATTGAAATACACCACTCGATTAATAAGAGATACTTTAACAGATTTATTGCCGACTCCCATACACACTCGATACAATTGATTCCGCCTTATCTGTAATATTCTTTCATCTTACCCGGTTTCTTTACGGGGGTACTCGCAATTTATTGCTAATGAAATAAATAATCGGCCCACGGCGACGCTCGTTTGTACCCCCATCAAAGTGGAGTTGGAATTAAATGCGTTACGGTCCATCAGATGGAAAATTGATATTGATCGTTAAACGCTGAATGCGAAATGAAAGGGAAAGACGCAAAACAGAAACGTTTTCGAGATTGTCTCAAAAAAGATTATTACAAATTACAACTGCAAATAAAAATCATATTAAAGTTAAAGTGTACTAACGATATAGATTCCTGTTAATCATGCAAAAGGATTGAATCGTTTTTTTAAAATTATTTTACAGCGATTCCACATCTTCAACGAGTCAAAGCTCACGTACCGTGAATACAATTCGAAGCGTATTGATTTTATATCACCGATGAGGCTTATTAGGATCACATGAAGCACATGTGGTCTCTCCCCCCATGTGGCTGAAACTTGGAGGCATTTTCCTCGTGTTTTACCAACACATTACCCCTTTATTCTTACACCCGCCATTCTTATGGAGGAGACAGAACGTGTGACATTTAAATTGATGCTTATAATCGAAGGGCAACTGAGCGTGAAGCGTCGGGTTTATTTTAGATCAGGCCTCGGAGACGGAGAACGCCACAAAACGCACAAAAAATCTTTAATTATAATTTGCGTTCGCAATTTTGCACTAATCGATTTAATAGTGATTAGGCTTGATGGGAAAATGTACAAACAACAAAAAAAAGCTGATCTAATTTTATTCCTCGCAGACGTGTTCTTTTCCTCTTTACTTACTGTATGGATGTTTTGAGAACTACCAGTGCACACGCTACTAACAAAAAGAGGATACTGTGCATTTTGCTACTCGATATATTTAATTAAGATAAATTGCCCGAGCTACTTCCTCCATGTTCAGCAGTTTTATGGTCGATTAGCTTGCATTGTCGAGCGCATCTCGAATACATAGTAATTGTAAATCTTGTTATTGTGCATGAAGTTCTCTTCAGACACAATAAGTCTTTACAAGCACGGGACTTAATTTTCGCTAATAATTGTGTGCGAGGTTTAACGGTTTAAATTGCATCCAGCTTGAAATTAATTGAGTCTTACAAGATTTATGTATGTTATACAGGGTAATCCAAAATTAGAAGATCAAATGCAAAGGATAAAACAACCCCTGGTAATTAGAAGCTATAATCTGCAATCAGTTTCGTATCAAGGTAAACAACGTAATCAAAACGACAACATAATTTTTTTTTTAAATATTTTTATAAAGAATGTACTTAGGGGCACATTGTATTCTAGAATAAATAGTTGGATTTTTAAAGTAAAACGTTGAATTGTTACAAATATTTTAATTGGGTAAATCTAGAACGTGAGTTGATGGTGCACTTAGAACCGTAAGCAAGAGAATGAGGTAAATATTTTCTTAAGTACAAACAAGAGTCACTCCAGCGTGTAATAGATATGCAGTTTGCGGCAATGCAAATTTCAAGGTGGAAACCACATGCTCTAGGCGTTTCAGGCAGTAACATATTGAATTAATTGTGTACTAACAGCGATAATTTCATGGACAAATTAGTTGACAGAGTTGCGCCTCGGAAATAAACGCTCCCCCTTCTCGGGTAAATAACTTAGAATAAACCGGAGGAGTGTTGCGGAAAAGTTTGGTTTGCGCGATTTATAAGTGTATACGACAAGGATCGAGTTAACTTGTGAGGACATAATCCCATTAGGGCGGCCGGGCCCCGACATATCCCACTAAACCACTTTGCATCTTTGTCCCGGCTTTTTCTGTCCGAACGTAGCTTTACTTAATCAAGGGAAATGGTCTCTATACATCAGTCTCGACTTCTAACAGAAATAGGGTAAAAGGAGACTGGAATTTTTAGGATAAAGACTGTCTAAACTCTTCTTAACGATTGAATATTACTTCCTTTATCTTTTGTAGCGCTTTCGCATTGCTCCAATTAAATCTCTGCTTAGGCAAACGTGTTTAATGTTAATTACATCATCGATTCCTTCGTAGTATCACGTTCCCTCACAGATACATCTGATTTGCATTTAGAGCTTCGTTAACGTTGCCGGAATTATAAGTTAGTTCTTCATTCTGTCCTTGCAAAGTAAGATTTCCTGAGTGACACGAGTACACGAAGTCATCTAAAAACCAACTCTGGAACTTTTGAACGCGGTTTCATGCAAATTCATTTTAATTTAATTCAGGAATTCGGTGGCGAACAGTAGTCCTTTGCTCTTACTTTTAGATCGCCGCCAACTGCAAGTCGAAAGCACCAAGGAATTCGTGTAAGTTAATGTAGAAAGGCTTTGGACTTACTTCTATTTGCCAGTTCAAGAGTTGTAATTAAAAACTTTAAAGTAATGCGCTAGTGGGCAATAAATTCCGAGGCGAAAAGATAAATGCCCGTCGAGTATCTCGAAATTAATTAGTTTTTTAAGTAGTTGCTCTTTCGTATATATTTATGCTTCTTCCGGTGTTTACGTTTTCAAGTGCACGTGGCAGGTAAAGGAAATTGCATCTCGCGACCCTTGTCCGGGGAAAAAGATACTTTATGGTGGTCTAAAAATAGGAGGAAGCAATAAAATTTTATTGGGCGTCGAAAATATTTTTATGTTCGAGATACAGCAGGACAAAGAGGTACGAATCATTTGGCACAGCCGAGAATATTTAATGCAAGGTCAACCCAGGAGCCGTATACATGAGGAAAAATTTGCAAATATTTTTGAATGTGTAATATAAATTCCGGAAAGGCGACCAGAAATGCTCGGACATGTCATAAGGTTATTGCATGACCCTAGAGCGTTCTATAACGGAGTCAGTTTGACTTACTTGCTGAACGTGAGGCCTCGCTGATGCTTATAAATATTCAAATCGTGCCTCGCCGGTGTAACTAACATAGCGAAGCTTCTTTTTATTTGTCGAACGGAAAGTAATTAATTCAGGAGATGCTTGAACATTCTCTCTTGTTTGCTTCATTTTTTGATGATGCGCAGAGAGGAATTTTAGTAGGGCCATCGTCTATCTCACTGAAAATGTTGTTACACTCTGCATTTTAATCAACGATTACACTTCTCTAAAAAAACCGTCGTTTTTCTTTAACTAATATGTTATCACAGATTCAAACATTTTCCTTAAAAACTT
This sequence comes from Dorcus hopei, assembly GCA_033060865.1. Classification (NCBI taxonomy): domain Eukaryota; kingdom Metazoa; phylum Arthropoda; class Insecta; order Coleoptera; family Lucanidae; genus Dorcus; species Dorcus hopei. Next base: position 39,020,117 of record CM065426.1, read on the forward strand.
CATCATATTTTGTACCCAATTAAGCTGTTTATATACAAGTTTTGTGAAAGTGATTGTGATAAATAAACGAGTATGAGTATGAATACGAACAGTAAACGAAAGCTCTGTAATTCTCTGCGAGATTTTTTATATTGAAACGAGTCTGCGTAGATAAAACGTAAAAATGGCCGGGGTTTATCTGCAGTCGTATGTGTATAGGGTACGTTAATTGTACACGCGGCAGACACATATTAAATTCTTTGCTTTAATACCCGGGTGAAATTGTATATTTCGAGACGGGCAAAATGAATTTTATGCAGATTTCTTCGCGGGGCGAACGCTAAGTAAATAGGATAATTTATGCAAAGTCCGGAAGATATAATTCGGTCGCAAATAAATGGTCACTTTAGACTCGCCGGAGGTAGACTCTCATTTACATGCAAATGGGAACGTATTAACCTTAACTCGATTTACATACAACATATGCACGCTGCATTTTTTTGCATAAGAATTTTATTGTGCCCGTGACGACGGGTTTAATCGGGCGGGGGATGGTTTACACCTCGTAATTTTAACATTCAACAATTTTAATCCTCTTAAATATGGGGAAAATAACTAAAGGTTATTACTAGGTATAACTTTGTCACATTTCAGAACAAAATTTGATTCTATTTCTGGTAGACAACATTTTTTCCACGTGTTCTTATTTCTTTCTTTTTAAGCTACGATTGTTATTGCAGATAAAAGAGAAAATTGTGCACTTTGTTACTCACTATATTTAATTAAGATGTAGTAATGGTCCAATAGTTGATCGCATCTAAAATACATTGTACATACAAGTAATTGCAAAGCTTGTTTGTATACAATAAGTACGAAAGTATGAGAAAAAAATTATGTACGTCCTGTACAAGTAAAATTTCGTCAATTCAAAATTCGTTCTGCGTTTTTTTTATCCAATAGTAATTTGTACGTAAATCCTCGCCCATAAATCAAATCGCATGTCCAATGTTTGGGCGAGCGGAAATTTTTCGATTTTTTATTTTCTCAGCAATTAAACTTGATCCTCGTCCGCCACAAATCTTATATAATTGGATATTGTTTTTGCGTGCGGCATATGCGCTTTCTGAAAACAACAAAATTTAATCAAGAACGTCTGGCCGCCGGCGAAATCAATTTCATGCGAACGGGAAAAAAATATGCGTCTATATTTGCCTTCTGCTTTCGTCTAGTAAGACTAGGAGAATATCTAGAGGAGTATCATTGCCAAGAGACGAAAATATTTTTCAGTTTTCCATCTGAAAAATACATTTGAGAATTTCAGCTCTAAATTGTCTGCATTCTGTGAATTCTAATTGCCGTTTGATACCGAGTTAATTTGATGGTTGATTTCTAAAGCACTCTCCTCGTTAAGGAATTGTTAACCCTCCGAAGCAGCAAAATTGAAACAACTAAAACTAACTCGCAACGTTCGAAGTGTATTCGATATTGCTCGACTTGCATCAGTTTCGTTCGCCGACCTTTGTGTACATACAATCTGTATAACAAATCCCCATCTCTCTTCCGCTCCAGGTCGATACAGAAATGCAATCCTTAGCATAAGTTTGCCCCATCCCGAATCCTTCGAGGGCTATATTCGTGTGTCACACGACGTTAATGCCGGGGCTCCGCCGTATAATTTCGTGGCAATCAGAATTCTCATATTCAACCCTAATAAATTTAATTTCGTTATTTTGTGTATAAGCGATCTAATCTCGGGATTTCTGTATTGTTATGAGGGCAACACGATCCCAATTATACCGCCAGTGATTTAATGTAAATCTCTGATAATTGACGTTCAAACATGTATGATCGCAATCTAATTTAAAGCGGTACTTGTTCGGTTAAGTTCTCCCCGAGGGACCATCGATTTTAAACAGTTCATGTCTTTTAATTATGCAGTTTAATTTCCAATAGTGAATGAAATATTAGGACTCCGTGTACGTGACCATAAATTCAACGAGCACGACGCCATTGATTTTAATTAGCAAGAGTAACTCGATTATATTATTTAATTATTTGAGTACTCTAATGGAACATGTTTGTTTTTTGATTAATACACCACCTATTTATTTAATACTAAGGAAGGAGAAGTTCATTTAGTTATTAGTTATTATTGAATACATTCTCCCCTCAGAAGATCCTTTTTACGGTTATTATCAGGAACACATAACGTAATAAATGTGAGGTAGGTAGTAAAAATCGCGAATATTTAAAAACGCTTACCAGTTTTATGTATTATGTTGGAAGTGAAGTGCAAACTCTCCTATGGACGATAGTAACTGCAACTCTTTCGTTGGAATTACCCCCGGAAATTTCATGAGCAAATATTTGTCAGATAAGAACATAGTTTTTTTTTTTTTTGGAAAACTCACAAGGGAAGAATTATAAACTCAACTTACAGGGAAGAAACACAATTATTCCCTTTTCTTATTTTTGCAATTGTAAAAAGAAATAGTCGTATGTTCGAATATGAATTCTTTTTCTTAAGCACACCTTCAAGGTTTTGTTCAATAAAATAAATTCATTTTTTTATTTAATGAAAATTGTTATGTATGTTATTTATTTTGTCAATTAAATATTAACTATTAACATCGATATTAGCAATTTGAGCACAAACCATTGAAAATTGAGTCCTGAAAATGCATCGGCTTATACCACATGCATATTTACCAATTTTCCGCCATGCAAGCCCTTTTATTAGCACAGGATTTGGTATACTCTCTATGAACCGTATTATTAATGCAACTCCGGATTCATTAGTTAATTGACGTTTCGACGCATTTTTAGTGCATTATCAAACGCTGAATAAAGGTGGGATGCGCATAAAATTTTAGAGCTCGCTGAGCTAAATGAATTGCTGGTGCGGAAATAACAGAGTTATGTTACGAAGGACCCACCAAACAATAATTCCGCTGAGAAGTGATTTTTCGATCATTTAAAACATAATCACATTAAACTTAATTTCGTTAAAGAAAAAATAGTGTTTAAAACTGGGCGCGGAATAATTAAATATTTTCTCGGAGTTTTCAGCGAGTAAATAAATTATTCGCTCCGGTCTTTTCAGTTCTGTTTTGGTTTGATACCGGCGAACTCGATAATCATATAATTTGATAAAGTCGGTCTGGAAAGATGTCAGCGACGTAATAATTTGCGGGAAATTGCTCGATGCTACCTGCCAACTTGTTGAAAACCATAATTTATATTTTAAAGGTTTTACGAGACGCGCGGACTGGGTTTCATTATTTAAACCTCAAAACCTGTAGTAAAGTTGCATTTTTATTTGGAAAGAAAGCAAAATTCGTTTCAATTCCAAATTCAGGATTCAAAAGTAATTTGAACTTAACGTACCGTTTTAATTTAGACTTACGAATGAAGTACTGTTCGTTCGATGTTACGATTTATTTATTTCAAATCGGATGACATAAAACCACAGTTTTGGTTATCTGTACAACAAAAACGTATTTCGATTTCTAACGCAACACGAAATGCACACTCATAATTCATGCTCGGCGAGTCTGGCCATGCTACCACCAGTGACCACAACTAATTTTGATGAACGCTGACATTTCGCAAGGGAACGGACCTTTCGGTCGGAGGATAATTCCCAGGGTTTCCAGTCAAAATGCTTTTATACGAGAGCTAACGATACAAGTGCCGCTCTTAATCTCGCCCGAATCAATAATCAGGACGTTTCGAAAAGAATTCGTTTCGTAATTCGCAAACGACGCGCCTAAGACTCCGAGGTAAATAAATGTGGGGGGCATTAAAATGGAAATATACGAGAGACACCGAAAGAGCACAATATATTCACGTTTAGAATTCCTCAGCAGAGAAAAATCCATTGTCAAATAAAAGTGTTCGTTTCTCAAATTTAAAACTACAATGCGAACATTGCTTCCGCGAAAGACGCAATTTATTATAAAACTTCAACGCCGCGTCGGTCGCGTCGCGGAGCTCTCGCATTTTTATGAGATTTGCCTGGTTACGAAATTCCGCTCCCACATTCGAATCTCGGAGAGTATTACCGACGAACGTATCGAACTTGATTATATTTAGATAGTGTTTCCAATTTGGAGTTTACCTGACGTGCCACGGAGGAAACGCGAAGGAACTTAGTTCGGGAATCAATTTGAACGCGTTGAATCATTGAAACACGGCCGATAGTTTCAATGAATGGAGTTTAGAATTGATTTTGAACTCTTTTTTCTTGAAGGCAATTCTAGAAAACAGTATCAAGTAGGACAATCCATGGCATAATCCAGTAATAACTACTAGACGGATTTAGCATTGACTTTTTTCAAAAACAACTACAAAACCAACGCCAAATAGACATTAATAATAAAAGAAACTACAACGTTATTCAAAATCCAAAAGAAAATATTTAGGAAGGATTCTATTTTAGTAAAATATGTGAGAGATTTCACAGGGTTCGAAAACTAAAAAGTTTGAAACGACTATCCGAGATTGCGTTGAGCTACAGCATCGCTTCTAGTGTTTTATTAGCTTCCTTTAAAACTGCTTTAATTTATCTGTGTAAATATTAATGGTGTACAGTTGTCATAGTCAATGGAGAAAACCTATTCAATTAACTTTAAATTGCGTTAATGAATTGCGAGAAGAAACTGAATAGAAAACGTAAATGAAAAGAGGAACTGTCAGGTAGGAAATAAGAGACTTGAGGAGAAAACAATGTGTTCTAAGATATCAGAAGAATATTAGGAAAAGAATACACAGAACGATGACATTGAGAAAGTTGAAAAATGGAGTGATATAAAGTGAGTGAAGCTTAAACCTACATAAAAGCTGCCTAACAGAAGTTTTAAATTAAACCCAAAAAGAAAAAAAAATGAAGATGGTAAAATGAAAGTTAGATAAAGCACGAAGCTATGAGGAAATTGAAAAACTTTTTTCCGGGCGTTAAAATCAAGTAACAGACATCGAGAAATATGAAAGGCAGTCAAGAAAACACATTGACTGAAGAAATAGATAGAAATCATGGGTAAGAGGGAAATAATATTTTACTGGACTATTAGGAACAATGGACGTGGTAAGAAGAAGAAGAAGAAGAAGAAGAGGAAGAAGAAGAAGAAGAAGAAGAAGAAGTCCCATTAAGAATCATATTAGTAAGAATAAAGCCATGGAACATGATGCGAACTGAACGAAGCAATAAGGAAAATTAAGTCTTGATCATTCTGTATCCAAGAGAAAACTGGATAACTTCTTAATAACTGGGACCATAATAAGTAATGATAGAATTTGAGACTTGATTAAACAACAACCATTGCTGAAGAAAGAGTACGAATGGACCACACAGTAAATATGTGTGAAAGGTAGTTTTGATAATGGAAGAACAGGTAGACTTATAAAACTATGGATGCAGCAAATAGCGAGAAGATAAAGTAACATAAAAACGGGAAATTGAAGACAATGATTAAGAATAGCAGGAGAACAATGTGTACAAAAATCACATCTTCATAACCCCAGTCCGATGCTTATTTTATTATGTTGTTTTAAAGCTTCTACTTCCATTTAGAAATGATTTATTCACAGCATCTCTAATTTTAACGAATAAAATTTCATTATCACATGAAACTCATGTAAAAATAAAATACGAAGGCATGTAAAATTGCTAATGTAACAGAGCTGTATTAATAGCCGATAAATTTTTGTAAAACTGAAATAACCAGTAATTACAAGTTCGGAGTTCGCATTGTGAAAATCGTATGCTCAGCGAGATAAAACTTACGTGCACGGCATACCCGCATTTAGGGAAACAGGGCACTGATAAAAATGCACTAAATGTGTCACCGGACGCATTAAAATTTTACGGCCTTAAAATAAAGAAGAAAACATCACTGCGCCTGCACACGACCTGGCGGCATTATATTTACAGAGTACATTTGCGCTCATTAAATTACGTTGGACTATAATTAATTTTAATTCTGTTTCGTTGCTGTGTGCCATCGATTTTGCTTCGCCCCGGACGGTGCACGGGACCTAATTTGCCTGCGGGTAGCGCGGCCCCAATTATTATCCGCGAAATAAATTCGAACGACTCCTGAAGTGCTATTCGATATCGTCAATTAAGTTCGGCGCGCGCGCATCAGTCGATGTATGAATCAAAAATACTTGGGTCCTGTCGATAAACCCTTTATCAATCATCCTACCCCCGTTTTGTTTCTGTCCCCAGTGAAATTAGATCATCATTCTTTATCAGAAACTTAACTAATTCACCCAAATTTCTAAAGGAAAATACTTCACTTTACACAAATACATAATTAGAACAGAAATAGAATCGGCGTTCACACAAGTCTGGTTAACTTATCAGGACACTATTAATCTGTGGCCTCGCATCTTCTTTTTCAAATATAAATGTTCAAAACAGTTTCAGGAAAACGAAAGATAAGACCAGGAATTTCATTAAAATTGAGATTAGTTTTGCAATACATTAAAATTGGATTTGCGGTTGCAGTCTGAAATTTGCATGTTTAAGCGCGTCTCGCAGGTAATTCAGATGCATAAGGATTTTAATACCTATGCAAACTGTAACTGTAAGCCTTTTAGGTAAACCATTCTTTAATACAACCAGTGATAGCGAAATAATTTTGAACCCCGAATTAATTTAAATTCAATTCGATATGAAGACTTTCAGTGAAAGCCGAGCTTTCAGTGTGGTTACACGCGAGCGTCGCTCGTGGAAAAATATTTTCAACAAGAATAGAGAATTTATGAAATATGCAACAGTAGACAACCCTACAGATTGACCTCTGAACTGAGCAAAGCATCCACCAATAAATCATCCATACGGGAAACTATCAATCAAAGAAGGCAACGACAGGGCACGCACAGAGCGCCTCTATCTCGCTGCAGTCGTGGACGGAACTATTCGCGTGACTTGCTTCCAACACACGATTTATCAACGAGTTATTCATTGAGCCTCGCCTCCATTGATAACGTTTTATTTGTTTTCGAACTAATCTAAATCAGGATCTCCTAGCATTGTACGCCGCACAAAATTACACTCGCACTGGTATGCTATCTTAATGGTCTTAATAGAATTGAAAATGAAAGAGCGTATTAAATTTGCCTGCTATCTACCCTTAATTTTTCGTTCGTTAAAACGCGCGATCCAAAGTTATGAAGCATAGTCGAGCGATGAAAGGCATTTTTTAAAATATATTTTAATGAACGTAAACAGATTTCTCTTTCATGTAGAAATAAAACTTAATTCGGAACGAAGTTCCCGTGAAAAATTTATTTGAAATACACATCAGTGATTGTAAACATGGAATTAAATTTTTGATACTTTTAGGGAGTTTTCTGGAAGTGTTATTTGAAGCGTTTTATATGAATATAAATAAAATGTTACTGCAATGAAGTAGGTTCTAACTTCTTCATAAATTGATTACTCGAAAGTAGAGTCTTATCCAAAAGGCAGGATCGTTTATTTTAGTTCTAGAACAAGGTGAGAGTTTGAATACTAAAAATTATAGACCGATGGTCACTCTGAGAAAAGAAATATTTCACACAACTTCAGAAATTCAGAAATAAAAACGAATTAAGGAAAGAGGACAACCATAGAGGAATTGCAAGTGGTATTAATAAAAATAAAAAGAGGAGAAACGCCAGGACACGACAACGTGACGTAAGAGAAGATAAAAGCACTTACGAAAGCGCACTTGAAGAATTCTTGGAAAATCTTGAATGAAGTTATACAAGGATTGGCGTAAAAGTATAAAAAAAGAAGGTATGCCAAAAGTATAAAGCAAACAAGTGCTATATCAGGACTTAAAAAGGATTAACGTTAGTGAAACAATAAGAATGGGCAACTGCGAGGTTGGATTTTGGAAGATACAGGCGATAATAATACCAGACAATTTTTTTTTAATAGTCAAGGAAGAAATACATTGAGCACAAATTTGGGAACATGTAGAAGAGCTCTAGGGTAGATAAACACGAAGATAAAGCAAAAACAATGACCATAGGAAGAAAGACAATCGAGTACCCGAGTGTGATGTTAATACAAAATGGAAGGTTTAACGACAGCATCAGATAAACAAACTATTTATAAAAACACTTTCCTAGAAAGAAAGAATTTCTAAAAGAGATTAAGAGCAGAACTTTTTAAAAAAGTTGTTACCTCTATACTAATAGAGGTCAGAATCATTAACCAGTACAAAAAATCGAAAAGAAAAGATTGAGATGATGGAGGAAGGTACTTAATAATACAAGGCAGGATAGGAGAAGGAACATCAAGCAGAACTTGTAGATAAGAGCAATTGAGGGAGTAACAGAACTGAGGTGGTTCAAATGTAAGAATATAGACAGGAAGAATGACAAGAAGTATTTATAAACCAAGACTATGACAAAAAAATACATGGATGGAAGGATAAAGAGGAAGACGAAAGCAACTGCATAGACCTCATGTCCGTAGATGAGACTTAACTATGAAGTAAGTACAGGGATTCCTCAGGGTTCACTGATAAGACTATTACTATTCTTGTTATTTATTAACGATTTACGAACTCATATTAAATGTGGTTATTCGTGTATACTTGCCCTTGGTACATAGTGGTTGCAGTTTTTACATCAATCAACTTACTTTTAACATTACAGGTATACATAAGACGTCAGATTGATATTTGAAAAGCCATTTGACTTGTAATGATGATAAAACAGTTTTTATTAATTTTCATAATAGGAGGTCTAGAATTGATGACATACAAATATAATTAATTGACTGCATTCCCAAGCAATCAACTTTAATATATTTTCTGTTTATACTCATTTTATATGTATCGTCTGTAGATAACAGACTGTTTATTGCAACGTATCATTGGTAATGATAATATTTACAAAAAAAAACTAATTTGTCTTTTTAAATTTGAAATAAGTTTATTTATTAAAGAGCTACCCATTATTACCATTAAGTTATTATTTACGAGTATTTATTTTTTCTTTCCTTCCTTTTTGGACTTACACGTAGTCTATTTCATCCAGAGTGATTCCATATGTATTGAATAAACAATTATCATTGTTGTTATTATTCACTTGTGATTACAGTGGCTCCCGCCTAAACAAGAAATAATCGTGAAACGTTTACATAAATTAAACTAAACGCAATAAAAGTTTGCCTGATGGAATTATGTAAACAAGCGGGAATAATAAACAAGAATTTGTAATTAAAAGCAAGATTAATTGCCGGCACGTAGCTACGAACGGTCCCGTGCCGTTTAGAAAACGTTGTTTTTTGCGATGTAATTGCAAATAAGAGCGACGGTCTTATTCGCGTTAAAAAGTTGTAATGGCGTCGTAACTTTTAAATTTTGAACCCTTCTGCAGTCTTCCATTTAATTCAGAAAGTAACTGTCATCGTTTCAACCAATTATCATTAAAATAAAAAAGGATTTTTGTTGTTGAACCAAAAACTCTATTGACGTGATTAAGTTCTTAAATAGATTCTAATAATGATGGGCTTAAATTTTTTTAAAAATTTATTACTAAAGAGTAATCGACTCGACTTAATTAAAACGAAAATTTTGAAATATGGACTTGTTAAATAGTTATCCTGCGGAATGAGTGCCGGAGCTTGGCTAAACGCTTCGCACCATTAGTGGTAGAGCGCTTAAATTTTGATGAAATTTTACAAGTTCGGTATCCGAGCACTTATATTATTACTGCTATAAATTGCTCGGCGGACGAGCTACTTTGAATGAGAGCAATTTCTCATTTATTTTACATCGGTTTAATCAAACTATCGCCTTTTTAAAAGTCGCTATGTTTCATTCAATTTCATTTCTTTGAAAATTTTTCTTTTGAATTGAGTGAAGGTACATCATTAAATTAAATTCAATTAAATAAGATCTTTTGGTGCATACGACTGTAACATGCACTTTAACGCAGTGTAGAAAAAACCTCTATCATCTTAAAAATGAATGAAAATATAAGGTACAAAAAAATTTTCTGTATTTACTTGAATTTGCGAATATGTCTCTCTGTTTCTGCCAAGTCTAAAGGGATGAACATTATAATATGTAATCTTGTTTATAAGGCCGTACTGTCGCTAGAGTTCAGATAAGACGACATGACAAACTTGTCCTTAGTTGATACGATGTAGATCATGACGGAACTAAATAAACAGAACGCATTCAATTCAATCAATTAATTAAAACCGGAATGTTGTTTATGTATAAACTATGCAAACATTTTTGATTTGTTTTAAGTGATGAGCAGTAAACGAATTAAATACTTCACTCTTTAGCAAAACATAGAACTTCAGTTTATGAGACAATAAAATTAGTTTCAGGCCGAAACTCCGGAATAGTTAGATGCGATTTGAAGCGCTAATTACGCAGGGAGTTAATTTCTTAAGATGGAACTGCAGTGTTCTCGAGAACGCTCTTAATCACAGTGGCAAGTTCTTGTTTGATGCCAATGGATTGAAGTAGAAGCAAACTTATTATCCAAATTAAAGTGAAACGACTGACGTTGTTCTTGTACTTGAGTGGTTTAGAAAAACGCTCTGACATAAAATCAGTCAGTTGCAAAGCAATAACTTTCTCTTCAAGGGAAAGGCAAATCGATTAAAGTTACTATGTACAAGTGGATCGTAAAGTTACGGCGATATTTGAAAGAAGCGAACATAAATTTTACATCTCGTAATTATCGAGCTTTTAAATATTCGATTGAATGGAAGTCCTGCAAAAGGACAAACACATTGGAGGACAAAAGTTTTATATGTATATTAATTAACGAAGGAGTTCCGTTAAACTATTTAATCGTAAAGCAATAAGTTTAAGGATCAAAGTGAAAGTGAAACCGAATAAGCTCGTATATAGAAATGGGTCGTAAAGTTGACTTCCAATGATATTTCAAGGTCTAACAATATTGGTAACGAATACTAATCCACGGAGTCCAAAATTGTACTCGTTTAATTGGCGAGCTTTCAGTGTTGCTGGACGTGAAGCCCCACCTGAAAGCTCGGGAAATTTGATTTATACAAACGTGCATTGTGTTTCAATAAGTGCTCATGAATTAAGTATTTGATTGAAATTTTCTCGTAAGCAGCATTGGCAAAAGCTCGGAGCTTGAATTAGAAGGCTTTCTATAGTTGTGAAGGATTCCACTGAAAGCAGTGGCGCTCTCGGCGTTGAGGCTGGGCCGCGCCAGTATCTTGTGGATCGCCACTGCGCTCGTGTAGCGGAACCGGTAACCGATAGATTTTGTGCTACGGACGTAACCGCAACTATAAAACCCTTGCATAACACGAAACTTCTTAACGCACTACCAGGATGATTTGCCTTAATTTAGTGTACCCCGAGATGATTCAGTTGGAACTACTTCACTGAAAACTTTGTGCGATTAGTGACTTTTACAAAAAAAAAACGAAATGTTGGTACTTTCAGTGTCCTAGTGATCATAACGTGAATTTGCGTGGATGGATTAATTTTTTACGTACGTAACACTTTTTCGTACTACGTTTAAAAAAAATCATTAAATCAAAAAATCATTAAATTGCGAAGCTTTTTAAACTACATTATTTCAAAGCCTTTAAGGATTTAAGAACGAAATAGAATTAAAATAGAATTAGATAAATAAAATAATCCTTTCATTTCCATTAAGTTTAACATTCTCTGCCATGAGTACGTAAAAGAGATTGTAATTTGAATTAACAGTTTAGTGAGAAGCCAAGTGGCAATAAATCTCGTACTTTGATTTAAAATCTGTATATGTGTGAGTTGGCAACGCACTAAATCAAAGAAAATGTTTGATTAGTAACTTCAGAATGTAACGCGGAGTTTCAGGCGTGAAATTAATTAATTAAAGCGACTTAAAGGAAGAATTTCATTAACGCAACTTGGTGAAATCATTTTGAATAATTTATTTTACCCGGTTTCCGGATTCGCGTAGACTTTAGCGGGGAATTTCACGTTTAAGGCAAAATGACACGAGCAGTTATTAAGGTAATTGGTGTTAGTCTGTGTACGTAGGCAAAGCTTCTCAATTTCATCAAAATACAAAATGAAAATACAATTTCAAATGAAAATCAAAAAAAGATAACTTCACGGTTTTAATTTTTCTAAATTTTTCTAAAATACATTTTCGAAATGTTTCGATTAAAAAAAACTATAACACATGTTTATTTTAATTTTTGTGGTTATGCTCTTGCCAAAAAAATTGAAATGAACCACTTTTTTGCATATGAATGTCATGCGCGAATAATGTATTCGGGAACAAAGATTTCAGTCCAAAGTAGAAAATAAATACGTAAATAGTTGATACCAAAGGTTATGTGTTATCATAAGCAACTTTAAAATTAGAACAAATTTTATGATCTGAGGACTCGTAGGTCATGTCAGTTTAAATATTAAAATCCAGACGGTTTTAGTTTAGATTAATTTTATTTACAGATTAAACTCTTCTAACACAAATAATTTATAGTCTATTAATTGCTTGAAAATTTTTACTTTTTCGTAATAAAAAAAATGTTACCTACTTAAAGAAAGGTGGTTCACTTCACTTGACAATTCAAAATAGTTTAAGTATCAGAATAAAAGAGAGATTCGTTCAACCTCGAGATTTAAAAAAATTAATAAATCAACGTTTTATCAGGTTTTTAATTAAACTATAAAATAGGTTGGCTAATGACTTGATGATTCCAATCACTGAATTGCTCACTAAACTGATTTACTGACTTGATTCTGATAATTGTCGGTGAGTTGGGTATACATCGAGCCATAGAATCAAGTCAGTGAGTCATGTCATTGAAACGTTGATGATTCTTGATTCGAGACGTTATACTGACTCATACTAGTTGATTTAAAATAAAATTAATAGCACCATCAGTTTATTGCGAGCGGTTTTCTTTCACAAAGGATAAATTATTAATGAATTTCTTAAACCAAACATTTGAATTACACAGAATTATTTAAATAATATTTTGTTTGGTTCCTAAGGATTGTATTGGATACTGCTTGATATTCCTCGATGACAAAAACAGTCACACAGTCGCTCAACGTTTCACTATCGGTGGATGGCTTCATCAGGAATGAAAAATAAAATAGATTAAAAAATACAAAAAATCAAATAAAAAATTTTAAAAATATGTATTCTTTTCACTCCTGACGAAGTCAACAACTGAGCGATTTTTGAAATGCCCATTAGGGGATTATAAACAATTTGTTTTACAAATTTTCATCAGGCACGAGTCCACGTTAATTATTATATTCTTAATAAAATCATTTATACCGTTTGAATTTGGTGGAGATGTGAGTTTCTTAGATGCCCCGGCGAGATCTTTTGGGCGCCTATTTAAAAAGATCTAATATAATCAAAACATTTCATAATTATTTTGTTAATATCACATTTATTTTTCACGTGGTGACTTCATTTTCAAATCAGTTTGAAAATGACACGGTAAATAAGTGTCACCGTGTGAAAAATAAATATGATAATATTTTCATGTTATGAGCTTCCTAATTCCATTTTCGTAAAAACTTGGATAGGCATGGAATGAAAAGGAAAACATTTTTGACAGACAATTGATTAGAAGATGTTTTCTTATAAACAAAGAGATCAAGACGTTTAAAAAAGATGAAAATCAGTCTGGTGAATATAGAGGCTGAAGCAAGTTTCGTATTTTAATGTAGAAATTCTTCTTCTATTTGATTACAATTCTATCCGCAATCGTCAACTTAAAGCGCTTATTTAGCTTCATGACAAGTATTAACCTGGACGAGCATTGTCATGACATGAGGCCCTGAATAATTTTTTGGACAACTTCTGGTGCACTGCATTGATCTTCCTTCTGGATTTAAAAAACTTTAAACCAAATTGTGATCACTGTATTTTTTAATGCAGTTTTGATTTTATATATTGTGTCGTGGAGGTTCATCGATGTTCCAAAAGTAACACTTTTCAAGGAAAAAATTGCATATTTCTTGGCGCCAATTTTTTGCCAATCATTCCATCGTGTGGAATTCGCTTATCGAGTTCCTGACTTGCCAAAATTATACTGAGATGACGGAAAACTTAAAACATGTTAGAAGAAAATATTTAGATTATAATTCTCATTATCTTGATTAATAAGGTTGAATATGAAAAAAGGTAATTTTGTCTTAAAAATCGGATATTTCACATGCAACAATATAATTATAAAAATAGTTTTATATTTGTTTTAGAAAAGTGGAAATAGTTCTAGTTTTAAAACTTTGCAAAATAATCTTAATACAGAAACAGCTGTTTATAATACTTTTTATTTTAAGTTTCGCTCTATGTCTTTCTTAAGTATCAAATACAGATGTTTATTGTTTATAATTAATTCCAATTTCAATTTTAATCAATTTCACATTTAAAATAAACATATTTTGCGCGTCTAACAAGAAATTTCTATTACAAAAAAAAATTATTAAGGGAACATCCATTTGCTGCAGAAACGAAGAAGTATAATCAACAGTTTAGATCAGGACATCTTGCGATCGATTTTTGACTTAAAATTGTGCTGACGAGGCCTCCAAATGGGGCCGAAACAGCTGTCCAGAGGATGCTCAAGTAATCCGTTACAATCAAAATCGACCTGCAACAAATTAATAAGTATAACGTTACAAGAAGAAAACAAATTCAGGTATTTCATATGATGTAAAAACGCAATTACTTTTTCATTACATCATTTTTACAGAAAATTTTTTGCAATAAAATTTCATGTAATATTTGTTTATTAAACTTAGTTGTCATCAAATTAAAAAGTCTGTAGCCCTTGAATGTTTATCGTTCGAGATTATTCCAAGTTTAAATCATTTCCCAAGAAAAACAAAACAGAATGGCTATATTTATATAACTAGTACGTAATACAGGACTTTATTGGACGAGTCCAGTTTATGGCGCAGCGAGTTTACGATTCCTATGATATATGTAGGAGTTACATACAAAACTCTATACGATCGATTGCTTCAGAAATTATATTTTTCCTTCAGAAAATTTGATTTATGTCAGGTATACTTTTGCTGAGACTGTTGATAGTTGTCAAATTTGAAAACTGTTGGGTTGAATTGGATGCAGAGTTTCAAGAAAATAAATTGAAGTAATTAAGATTGATTAAATTTAATAAGTTATATTATGATCGATCATAAATATGTTTAGCCCTTTTGGATGAAATTTAACTTGACGTTTATTTGGCGATAACGTTAAATCCAATCACTTAACAGTAGTAACATAATCTGGTAGATTTCTGAAGTTAAATCAAATAATAAATCAAACAGTCATAGCACTGTCGATCATAAACTTGTTTATGTAACATTTATATTTGCGAATCCTTGCAGCTTTCTCTTAACAAATCACCTCCCATCTGTTCCATCTGAACCCGAGTTTATTTTAAAGGCAGTCTTCAAAACGAGACGTTAATAAATGAGGAAATTTAATCCGAAGTAAAGCAAATAATCTCATCATATTTCCAAAGCATTTCGTAAGAATTAAGTTACGATGAGATTTGCGTTTGCCTTGGAAAAGTTATTATACTCAAGGCAACGTTGCTCGGCTAGATACATCGAATACAATGGCCGTAATTTTCACGAAAAACTTTTGACGAGAACACGCAGTTGTTAATTCGCAGGTTACGTATCCGATGGATATAACGCAAGCCGCGTATCGCAACTATGTTATTTTATCCTTAATAATGTTATTTTAATGAGAGGTGGGCGTATTGTTGTAAGTTCGAAGGCAAACAAGCTTGTGGACTGGAATAATAGGAAGTCCTTTGTATTTATTTAGTTCTTTTCTTGTCAGAAATTCAATAAAGACTTAGGACAAAGGAATATTCTAGCAGAACTTTTCAAACAAACTTATAGTAATTACTCTCAGGATAACTTTTATAATGCTTAAATTATTGACGTTTCGCTTTGTATTGTCTCGATTTATAGAGAAACGTCAAGCTGTGCACTGAGGAAGCTGTCGACGCACAGTGAAACGTGGATGTTTGTCAGGATTTGAGAAAGCTGTCAATGCAAAACAAAACGTCAATAAGTTTAAAACAAAAAAGAATTGAACAGTCACGCAAAAGTTATTTATTATAGTTTTTTTCTTTTATTACCTACCCTAATTAAATGCAGCAATTACACAGTCGCGTGATTCAAACATGTATGCAAGTTTTAAGTGCCACGTTCCGAGTGTATGGACTCGTAATATCTTTTATTGCAGGCCATCTCCATACAAAGTCGAAAGTAGGACGAACATACCTGCAACATATAAAGTTTTAATTCGACCTGAAACGTGAACATTAACTTCCAATTTTCCGGCATTTCGAATCTTCAAGGCACCGGCTTTATGGCCTCGAATTTCACAAAGTACCGCTCCGATTCAAATCGAACGTAAAGATTAAATCGAGCTTTGTTCTTGGGTCTGCTTGCGAAATGAAATATCGCCCTGCGGAGTAAATATTTCTAATGGTCCCTGATGATGATATTTATTCTGCACGTAAGCAATAATGTTCCAGCCTGGAATATATTGACACTTCTGATTTATTCAGTTAATATCGCAGGAGACAGACGATTCCGTGAGTGCTGGAAAATAAATTATCAGCTCTGAATATATGAATACGTGAGGCAATTCTCCCGGAATAATGTGTAACAGAGACTTCCTTTTTTGAAATAAATCTTCCGTCTACGGCTATTCAAACACCATTCCTTAAGACGTATTTATTGGTCTTCGGCGTTTTGATGTATTAGTTTGTGGACCTCTTAACCTAAGAAAGATAGGTCACTCGGTATGTAATTGAAATCCGCCTCATTAGTCATTTTTTTAAAGCACCTACAGATCTCTTCCGGGCCGTAACTTTCTCATCCCTTAAGATTACCCCCAATAAATCTAAAAAAATATTTGAGATTAAGCGCATAAAGCGAAAGAAAAAATGAGAGGGATACGGACTTCGTGCGATCATTCTCGGACGATATTATTCGGAATTGCGCGGATAAGTTTTATGTTTCTCCACGTTTATGATGAATGTGAAAGTTTATGATGTGTGTGAAAGTTTATATGGCGGAACGTAATTTTATATCATAAAAATATGCAACTTAATAGAAAAAATAACAAACAACGCGTTACGTTCGAGCGAAAGAATTTTATTGTACGCTCGTTTATTGTTCTGGATATTTGAAATGCATGCAAATTTAGAGTTATGAAACTTTCCTGAAATTAAATTTTTTCATATGAATTGCACGTCTGCGAAGGTATTTTCATTTGAATAACTTTAAACTCGTAACAATAAAAATTATTTATACATAACATACCGTAATTACAACTTTTAAATTGTTACTTCACGGCTTTATTTCTTGTACAGGAAAGCAATTTTAGGTAAAATAAATCATCGTGGATTCCATGTTGCAATTAAAAGAGAAACAAAGAGCATTTAATTAATATAAAAAAAATTTAAAGGTCAGATATATTAAACAACAAGAAAATGACGGCCTTGGAGGAAATATCACATTGACGTGTCATTTAATTTTTAATTTAAGGACAAGAAATTAAATGAAATCCATGATTAGAATGAACGATTCAGTATAGAAATTTGGACAAAGAAGTTATGTTTCGGGTATAAGACATCTGGTAACTTGTCTGGCAAATTGAGAAATTTGAGGCAATTATGTTTTATAATAAAATTTTTCTTTTAATTTGTTGTTTCTTAATGAAATCTCTGCAATACTTCCTGGCTTTAGGGTAACTAGATATATTCAGGCAGACTAAACCCTAACGTAAATTCCAGATATAGGATATCACATTATGCGGAGAAGCAAAATTGAAATGGCAGGGAAGAAGTGCCTCGTATCGGTCTCCGTTCAAGCCGAAAATTAATTTATTTTGTATTGATCATGTCAAGTTCGCAGAAAATTTGGAAGTGAAACGCGACTAAGCGAGGAGGCCGAGAAGGCTGTCGACGCCTCCGCCTTTCGAATGATTACATTTCACGAAGGTTTCTTGCCTCGGCAGATACGTAATACCCCCTTTCACCCCCCCGTTACGCATCCACATTACTCGATCTTTCAGTCATTACAGTAAAAGCACGAGCGGTCTTGAAGCAAAGCAACGGCGCTTTTGTTTTGGTGCTTCACGGTAAATTTCCCGAACACAATGGCGGAAGGGTATCTTTGAACGTATGAGGATGAAGTTTCTTTTTTCCTAAAACAAGCCAGTCTAGACGTTTTCTTTTCTTCACCAAACCCTTCACTAAATATAAATACTTTCTAGATTCAGTTAAAATGTTCCCAAACAATCAGTGTTTACCAGTGCATTAGTTTTTCGGTTATCCGAAATTTTAGTAGAACTTTGCATTCTCGTGTGAAAAGTTTTGATAGTAATGCAGTGCAATGCTGCCCATATGATTTAAAATTTATTCAATCTTCCTGTGACGTGTGACATCACAAACAAGATTCTTTCGCAAGCCGGTCGAATCTGATTTGATTTTTCACTTGATGTGTTTATTTAGGACTTGATTTAATAAGTAAATAAAAACTGTAATCGGAATTTCTTATATGTAAGCTTTAACTTTAAATCAATTCAACTTTTTATAAGGGGAAACCTTCCTGTTTGTCGGCGTATGTTTAGCAAGGCTGAACATTTTTAAATATGAATTTAAGTTAATTTTAATAGACGCAATGACAGTGATGATTACCCTCACCTTGAAATTTCATAATGCAATAAACTTAGTTTCGACTGAGCTTGTGAGTTATTTTTAATTTTAATACTCGACATAATAATGGCATAATCGCGTAATCTAGTGTCTGTTAATTCAATTGAAATCGTTGAAAGTCGTTTTCAGGTGGCTCTTCTGCGGGCATTTCAATTAACTCCGGGCGTTGTTGCTTCGAAGTCCATTAAACTGAAATATGCATTGTGCGAAGAAGCGTGGAGGCAGAAGAAATAACGGATTGTCTGGGCCGCGCGAATATTTTAATTAATCCGGCCACAGCAATCTCATTAATTTAACGATACGACCGAAAACGAGAACGCTACGGTAGAGCTAAGTTTAATACTGCAATCGTCACGGTGCTCTACACTTCTTGTGAACTTGGGCTCCGATTGTATTGTACGAGATCTAAATAGAATAAAACGATCCGTGCCGGTTCCTCTAATACAGATGGCATCAAAGGGAACTCGAATTTAAATGAAGTTCCCCTTGCAAACGCTTCGCATGCAGCAGGTTTCCAATAATTTCAATTTGGATTTATTAAATAATTATTGTGAAAATATATCGTCGTCTTAAGGAACAAAATCGAAGGGTTCGATAGAATTTCATCGTTCCTCCTGGAACGTGCTTTGAGAGTTTAAACTGGTAGAGCTAGTGGAATTCGACGAACGCTGCAATAACTCATTTCCAAAATGACTAAGGCAACGGGCGCCTTAGTACTTGTTTGGCGTACGTACTTTCAAACTAATCGAAGTTGACACTTTACTTTGGGCCGAAGTAGTTGGGCTTCGACGGGAATTTCTGCGCTCCAACAGCATAACTTTCAAATGGATGCCAAACTACTCAAATCAGATAAAATTCCAATTTTCGACCGTATGGATTTGCGGCGAGCGAAACGCGTCAGATTAAAAGATGACATACTTCAAGATCAGTCTACGAGTTTTGCAAAACAAATTACATCTAAGTTGACTTGATGAAGTTCTAAAAGAATTCTTTTTTTTAAATTGCACCAAAAATAATTAGCTCTCGCTATTTGCTTTTACTAAAGTGTATTTCTAAGGTTGACGCACTTAATATTTTTTTAAAATAAATTTTAATTTGTATACGCGAGCATGTGTGGGCGTTAAATCCGTGTTAAATTTATTGATAGATAGCGCGTGCTTGGCAAGCTTTCATTTGGCCGTTAATCTCGACACGTTGCAGAACAAAATGTCATTAAAATAATCAAATTGTAAAATGGCCCGCGGCTACAGCACATAAATCCCGGAAAAGAAAATAAACGCGTTTACGCAAATGACGTTTACTGGCGGAAGCAAAATTACAAATTAAAATTAAAAAGCAAACGCCGCAAAAAGTACATTGTACGTTGTTTGAATGATGTCTCGGTGAGGATGCATTTCATTGTTGGCGAGTATTATTACATTGATGGAGGGTTTTATGTTTCAGGCAGATGCTCTTTTAATATCGACAGACAAGCAAACATTACGGTCAAGAGTTACCTCAATATTGACTTACAAAGTTTCGTTCTATCGAGTATTCCATAGAGGCTGGCTTTTTTCAATCAACAGCAGCGAATGTGTATTACGATTTAATCACACAACTTTCACGTCATTAATAATCAGCATTTACAAAACGAGAGTTTGTCAAGAAATATTTTTTGCTTCGTGGGCTTCAAATTTAATGTTTTAACAGCGATTTGCTGCTTTCGACTTTATTGGAGATTGAGAGGGACGCCTACACTGATAATAATTATGTAATTTCGAAGTTCTTATATCCAAAAAAATTCAAAGTTATTAATCACATCCCACAGACCTGTAGAGGACTTAAGATCGCATAAAATATTGTTAACAAACAAGATGCTAGTGCTTTAGAAAATTAAGTAAATAAATTAGAAATGGAATAATAAAAGAATTCACAAACTAATATGTAATTATAAAAAAATACTTTTTAAATTATTTTTATTAATAAAAATTATGCTAACTGCATCTCTTATAAAGAGAAAACGAGCCCTAATACATTTTCAGATAGTTTGTAACATGTGAGCCACATATTTCAAGATTGCAATGAAAACTAATCTTACCGACGTATTTCCACATCTAAATCAAATCCAAATTACAAATCTCAACGAGAAAATCATGAGATCTTGAAGGGAAAATGATTAACGAGTTTAAGGCTAGACTAGTTTTTACGTGACACCTCGTAATACGTCGTTAGTATTTGATGGCCTAAGAAACGTTGTAGCAATTTTTTTTTTTTTAATTAACAACTTTTAAACTTATCGCTTTCAGCTGTCATCTCCAGAATCATCATGAAACGCGATTATTTTAGACGGCACGGCATTTGTGCATGGTAACAAAGTGCACTACATATTTCACCCTGTTGAAAATTAACGTGGAACGTAATTTAATAAGGTCATGGGGGTTGCATCCTACATTCATAAGACTAATGAAACTTTTAGCGCACCCGGTTTCTAATTAAAAATAAGACGACGTCCGTTATGAATAGCTCATGTAAGCGACGTTTAAATATCGCATGCTGCTTTTCGGGCCGTGGAATACAAAGCCCGGCGCGTGCAACAATGAAGAGCCCCCAAACATGGTTTGATATTATTGTTGAAGTCGTTGTGGTAAACATATTGGGGCTTTGATGCCCTAATTATCGACGGTATTGTAAACTAATCTAAAATCTGACAATTGTTTGCTGTGTAGGTACGCTGGATTTACACCGTGACAACGTGCGGTTGTTCCATCGTGCTAAACTTGATGGATACCCGAAAGGATTACGTCAATCCCCCCCGAATTAAAACCCTTTCGACTAGTGCTGCGGTATTATATTTAGCTTAGCATTAAAAAGTAAATCAGGATAAAATACTATTCTTTTGTTTGAAATATTTTTGCTGCCAGCAGAAAGGGGTGAAATTTCTTTGTTTTAAATAGTACTCTTGATCTGATTTTTTCTATAGTCAAATTTACATGCGGCCTTGTCTTTTCTTTCTAAAGCGATTCTGTAAGAATTCGTTCACAAACTTGGCATTTGACATTCGAGTATTCCACGGAAATAAATCATTAGAATAACGCCCGCACATAATCACGTCGCTGTTACAAAACACGCCTTGTTACGGCTTTTGTGCGATTAGGAACTCCAGTGGAACACGCGCCTTGCCGAGTTAATTTTCCGCGGAAATTCCGGGCACCGTCTTCGGAATTACTCCAGAAATATTTACGACGTCTAATCTACGATGCACTTTCCGGGGGCAATATCAATACCGTTATCCGCAGAATCGAGTCGATGGCGTATTATCTCCGGTCGAATCTAAAAACTGGGCTATTAAGTCAATATTGACTTCGATCCCTGTGTTTGGTTTGTCGAGTTTAACAAGATTTTTCAGCCGGAACATGTTTACGTATGATATCATTAAATACAAAAATCAGAAAGCGCAATTGGTCTTTTTTTTAATTTGCCGGTTTTTGAATTTATTATTAACGTAATACCTAGAAAGCTTTTATTGAATAGTAGCGCAAAAATATCAACATTACAGATCAAAAAAATTTCATTAACTTTAATATCCTAAGCCCGACGCACGTATTCACAAATCTCATTAAAATCCCGTCCCTTTATAACATTCGTATCATAAAGTCAGGGGGGCACATTATAATTAGGGTTTTTAAAACACAAAAACGTATGAAATTTTATCCTCAAAGCTCGGCTACAAAAACACGGCGCTTTTCATAAACGTAATACAGGAGAAACTGCCCCATTCAGTAGTATATGCTCTTGAAATATGTAGTCGCTGTTAGAATTAATAAACGAAAAGGATTGATTTTTTTAATGTTACATTTTAGCTTCTGGCGCCGAACCTTAACAAATCCCCCAAAATGTCGGAGATACTTAAAGCGACTGTAAAAAAGAACGACATAAAAAGGATCTTTGTTTTGCCATAAATATTACTTAAACGCTTCCCATTTGCAATAAATGCAAATAAAGCTCAGAGTTTAAGGAACCATGAGTTACAACGGCTTGTAATGTACGTGATATGAAAATAACGGGGTTTCATTTTTTTATTGTAAAAACTTTAATATGGAATATCTTGATGGGGAAAAGTCTATAAGCGTCGCGGGATATATAAAGGAATCTCTGTTTTGCTCATAAATATCACCCGAACTTTCCTTATTTGCAATAAAATCGCCACTTAAGTTTAAATAGCTTCTTGTTGTGCGCAATCCAAATCGCATCTCTCTCGTTCAATACCGAAGCTGTGTTTTCCCTTAATATGAACCATCGACCCCTGAAATTTTCTCCATAAATTTTAAACGGGCCCTTTAATTAGATTCAGATTAATCGCTTATTGAATTTATTTCGGCATGATGAATCCCATTAGGGCGCAAAGAGAATTCCCCGGCTCCTATTAATAAAAGGTAAATAAATCTCTGAGCTATTTATAAGACGATATCATCCCCGTCGACCGTATTAAAATACCTAGCTTCGCCTTAATTAAATTTATTGAATTACAAGAGGGCTTTCTTGGCTGAACTCTTTCCCCGAGATTGAATGCGACAGAGCAATTACAAGCCGCGCGCACGCATTGCGGGAATCACCGAATTTTTGGCGAGGCGTTGATTAATTATGATTGTTTTGGGTGGCTGAGTGAAATGTTTTTTTTTTATTTGAATGTTGGCAAGATTTTACGCTGCCTTGAACCCTTGTAATTACAGCGATTAATAGATGTGAAGATAGTTATTCAGCGATTTTCCAGTCTTAAATCCGCGTTCCGGTTAACCGGAGCAAGAAAATTTGCGGGTCTCGTCAAATGAACTGTTATAATTTAAATTTGCTTCTAATTAGTCTACTGAGTGGCAACTATAATTTATGAACTTTAAATTATATTTGTCGTTAGCCAAGTCCTTATTTACAGACAGAGAAAAAAGGAGGAATATTTCTTTCTTTATCACGTTCACATTTTTTGTAGTTGTAGTGACACTTAAACTAAGCACGTCCCCCGAGCTCGAAAGGAGTGTGAGCAAATCGATAATGTGAATTCAGCTTTAATTGTGTTTGGTTTAAAATATAGTCAAACTCAATAGACGAAGTCATTGAAAATTTCCTCGGATATTCAAAACAGAAAGGGACGATAGTGTAAATCCACCCCCATTGATTTTAAAACGAAGTTTGTCTTCAATAAAAATTTTCGTTTTATTTATGAAGGAGTTTCTGAAGGTTTTCGTGAAAAAGTCAAGCGAAAGTGAATTATAACGGTCCTCGAGTTTAATTTCCAAAATAACCTGAAGATGGGGATGGCCCGCAGCCACCGGAATAAATTAACAGAAGGTGAACGGACGAAATTTATATTTCAATTAGAACAGGAGGTAAATGAATCAAAATTTAAGCCCGTAACGAACAATCGCTTACGGTGTTGCTCGCGAAAGCAGGCGCTCCCGGACAGAGAAATAAGGTTAATACCGGAATTTAATTGAATAACTGGGCACGGCAAACGCAAAGAGAAGTAATGAGTTCCGCAAATTACAAAGGCCCTTCAAGTTCAACAAATTTATTAAAAGTTTCGAGCAAGAGGTCCTGCGTTAACGCGCAATATTCTCAAAACTTAACCAACAATTTGTAATAACGAACGGGGAGGATGAATTATTGCCCTACGTCTTGGGATATGTTTACGACGGTGACACTGTTGTATA
The DNA here is from genome assembly GCA_033060865.1 of Dorcus hopei. NCBI lineage: Eukaryota > Metazoa > Arthropoda > Insecta > Coleoptera > Lucanidae > Dorcus > Dorcus hopei. The sequence goes on from CM065426.1 coordinate 39,044,495, forward strand.
TTACTTCGCACATAAAGTTTTAATGGAGGACTAAATCGTTGCCAACATAACAGAGGACTTTTACTTTTCTTTTCTGCCAGTGCGAGAAGAAAGAGTCGATAAGGCGATTAGATATCTGCCCTGGTATTACTTGAAGTATTATAGAAAAGGCAAACCGCAAAAACTTGCCACCAACGTATTTTTCTATAGAATTACTTGATATAACAAAATTCTTACTTACTCAATCAATTTTCTTCAATAAGTGTTTCAACAGGTTGTTGAGTTCTTTGTAGATGCAACGATCCAACCTTTGGGAACGACGAATTCTTCGCTGCCCTTAATTATTTCTCAATCAATCGTCAATTGATCATCCCCCTGCGCATCTTTCTTCAACGTGTTCTTCAACGCGTTAGCCAAGGACTCGAGTTTATTGCAAATGCATCGACTCCAGCTTCTCGAAATACTGGCTCGAAGGCCTTCGTTTTCATTTACTCAAAAACACTTCGGAATTTAATCAATGCATCCTCAACCAATTAACTTTCTTTAAAGGATTCTTCAACGCGTTGTTCTACGCTCTCCAGTCCCAGAAACCTCCATTAAATTGAAGGGTGTTTCCGATGATGACGATGACGAGATGACGATAAATATGGTTAGGAAAGAAGAAGCGATAGGTAAATATATAAAATAAAACGGTAAGGGGCATCTACAGAGAATGATGGAGGACAAATTGTGAAGCAAACACCATGGAAAGAACTGGATGGCAAGAAAAGAAGTCTCAAATCAAGAATAAGATGGAAGATTTGCGATTGTAGATTGGTAAAAAAAAGCCCAAGACAGGAAGAAAGTGGTTAAGTTATGGACTCATATAAGGGGAAAGGAACGGTGTTGCTGTTTGAGATCGATCAAAGTTGTGCAGAATAACGTTAAGGGCTCAATATCAAAGGGGATTTAATTACTTGTTATTAATGAGACCTGCATTCGAGCAAATTTCCTAAATGTTTAATTTCCAATCGATTTCATAAGTTATGAGAAGGAAACATTCGAATTTAATTGGATGACCCCATTTCAGAATCGGATTCAATTTCATTTTTGCGGCAAAATAAAGTATTCAGGAACTGAAGCGTCACGGAACGAGTAATACATATTTTAGAGGATTCAAATCGGAAAGGTATGTCTCTAAGGGAATGCCTTGTTAACATATTAACAGGCCCTGAATTTGGATAACCTTCACTTCCGATTTGTCATGTGAGTGAGCTTCAGCTTTCGAACCGGTTCACATCATCTACATCTACGAGACCAGAAAAGTTTCCAATAACTCTGACAAAAAAAATTGAGCAAAATAACAATGGTATGGTGTAGCAATAATTAAAATATGTCATTTTACTTTGTGTTTCACTGATTTGTTCAAAATAACAAAATTAATTGCAGACCTGCATGATTGAACGCACAATGGATTTTAATCCTTTGTACATAACACAGCTCAACTTTTGCACTTTGCTCTTAGTGTTTGGGTCAAATTTTGACAGTGAAATTTAATTTAAACTTGAACCCGCACGTAAGTATTTATTATAGTTCTGTTCCAACCACGCTTTCTGACCGTTTAAGAAACCGTCATAATCAGTTGCCCACCGAAATAATGATCGATGTTGACAACTTTGTCGAGTTTAAAACTTTGATGAGTGCATGCTTGTGACGGTTTCGAAACGGTCAACAAAGCGCGCTTGGAACAGACCTTATTAGAAGAAGCACGTGTATTGAATTTTGTTATTAAATTTCACGTTGCCTTGTCGAGTCTATTCAATTTATTGAATGAGCCAAGCACATTTTAGGCACGTTGTCCGCTGAACGGTGAGGGACGCCCGTCGGGAATTAATTAATCTGTGTGTTTAGAATTTTTTATGTACGTGGAAGCAACAAATTACTGAATGACTATTCAGCTTGATATATTAAAACCGACCCTTTCTGGACCGCTGTAAACAGATAGTAATTAATGTCTTCCCGTCAACGCCAACTTTAGGGGCGATCTAATTTACACAAAACGGTTTTGGGGAACGTTTAAAACATCCGATCATTTTTTCTATGTCACTACGGAATCGGTAACACCAGTGAAGTAATGTGAATTATGAAATTTATTTATTTACATAAATGGAATAGAAAGAACACATTTTCGTACAAAAAACTGTTACCAAGCAATTTTCCTCTTTTTAACACTACCACAAGTATCTTCGTCAGGAACAGACACTATACAGCAACATTCTGTTCGCTTCAAATCGCCTCAAACTCTTGGATCTAATACACCACTTGAGAACATCACGTTTGATTGAAAACTTATAGTTTGTAGTAGTAGAGGGAAGGGGAAAATACATGCATACCATCGGATGAGACTTTTCTCACCTCTGACAATTGAAAATCACGGACGAAATGAATTGTTGTTCCGCTGTTTGGCGATTCATAAAACTCAGCGAAGAGTCAGCGAGTGCGGGTTAGAAGATCGTTTAAAGGAACACGTGATCCCCAATTTTCTATGATAAGTTATGGTAAGGGATACCCTTGCATGTGACTCTATTTATTAAGGATAGCATGAACGTCCATGATTTAATTCATTCTCCTTAGTTACGTTTTAGGACGCTTCCAATCCCATCTTCCAACTTGAGTATGCAGAAAGGATGACATTAAATTATTTGTGGCATTTCCAAATCAATCCTTCCTCTGTGGCCACCAAAGCCTTCAGACCTTTTACTAATTGAACAGAACTTGTACAGTATATCCTGGTAGAACAATTTCCCTTATCCTCCACAAACTTTCAAGCCTCTTCGTGATAAAATATGGGTAACAGGCAATGACATGCCTCAGAGGATGTCAATCATCTAATTACACGTAGAATCATAACCGGACGAGTTGATGAATGTGTAGGATATTATTGGGGAATCCGAATTGCGGGAATCGTATTCAATATGGACGAGGATTTGCATTTCGGAAAGAGTCCTTTATATCATCAAATTTTTCCGAATTTGTAATCATTTACCTCCATTATGTGAAAATACGAAACGCTTATTCCGTTCCATTCAAATGGTCGTTCCCTGGCCCTCTGTAAATATGTGTAACGTCAGTAATTGCAAACAGCAATCACACCACGCCGCCGAGCGGGTTTTACAACACCATAAACTCCGGTTAGTTTCCAGGAATTAACATAATATTGCATAACTGTGGCACTTTCAGGGGCACTTACGTTGCACTGTCATGTCATTGTTACGCCGTAACATTAGCGACCTGATTCGACAAAATGTTCTAACTCAAGGAGATGGTAAACATTAAACCAAACATGGTTTGCTGCTGAGTGCACTAGATGTTTGAAGATCCCGGCGTCATCATAATACAGTTTCAGCACAAGACGTTATTAACAGTACGAAATTTAGAGACTCTTAAGTTGCGTTGTGTTTGTTCTTCATTAACGTAACTAAACTGGGTTAACAATTAATTGGAAAAATTCTTAAAATTGTTTCGTCTTGTTTTTGGGGTATAAGTAGTAATGAAAATATATAAAGATTAAATATCTCGAGATGAGTTGAATGCACATGGTATTCTTACTTTATTAAATTATTTCGCTCACAGAAGAAAACCACATAAACCAGATATGAAGGGGATAACTCCGTATGTGGCTCATAGTAAATTTCACATGCATAATTCAACAGTTGTTCCGAACCGACTAACATACGTACACCGTTTTAATATTAACTTTCGGTTCAACCAAGCATTCTTAATAGTTCACGGGGTTTCTTATCGTCAATAAGCATAATGACTCGTAGGTAAATAGCGGCGGCCTGGGGGGATAACGAAAAAGTTCTTTTTACGGCGGAAAATCAGATGCGTAAGCGTTTCCCTGCGTTGCGTTTTTATAACGTTATGGATTTTTCAATCTTGCTTGGGCTTCGTGTAGTGGGTTTGCTCGACAAAGGAAAACAAACAAAAATAACGCGTATCGACATGAATGGGCGTGTGTAAATTGATTTCATGTAAGCTCTATCGCATCGTAAAAGCTCGCTTTAAATCCCTGCAAATGTGTTTCGTATAGTACCCGTTTTTAATACTCTTATATTTTAGGTATTACAAAGGATATTTTCGGATGATGATAAAAACAAGTGGGCGGCTTTATACTGCGTGCCAAAGAAGTGTGGTTGGAAAAGATGCTATACAATTCCATTTTTGAAATTTCGATAATTTTTTTTATATTAAAAAATCGTCATTATTATCACGAAACGATTATGATAATAGTGTTGTTTTGAAAGATGTAATAAAAGTCGGTTCACCCTATACAAATTTGCAACGGAACTACCTCTAATTATAATTTATGAAATGTAATAGTGTTATCTGTTGCAAACAACAATTCACCAATGGTTACATAAAGGTATGTAACGCAACACTTATCAAAGCGTGCACGTGCGGTATAAATTAATACAGTTGATTCGTTTTTCCATCCGAACAAACAAAATGCAATGCAAATTACGACCGGTATCGCCTGTTTGCAAACGATCACAGTAAAAATATCCGCGCAGATTGCAAAATATTACTCATATTTATTCACGTGGTGAAAATTGTACCGAATCTGCGATTTCTGTAATTTACATCGCCGACAATTATTTATAAGCGGTGTGTGAAATTTACGATTTGACGCAATTAGCATTTTGCAATGTTCGTGCGTTCAAACGGCCTAGCACGTTTTAGACCCAATTGTAATATTATATGACTTTCAGGAAGAGTATACATTTGGAACACATTTAGAACACATTCTATTTTATCTTTAAAATGAAAATGTTTGATTTTACTTCAGACGTGCAGTACTATTGTTAGCGATAACTTAAAGTAAAAGTCGATTCGAGAGAGTATCATGTTTAAACTTGCTAAAGCATAGATATAGCACGGAATAAACCGGGACACTACATCAAAATAGTACGTGGCCGAATTCATTCGATTAGTCCTATCTGCATTTAAACAGGAATTGCTATTCATCACGCGAGTATAAATTTTGAAATAATCTTATTTAGCATTTGTCACGAACACGATTAATATCATGCGGTTATTGAGTTACATGCCGGCGATTAATCCTCAAGACTTTCGCCGATGGTTTTCAAGTAGGAAACGCAAATACATCCACGTTGTACAATTTTGATAAAACATTTAAAATCGAATTTAATCTACCTTCGTAAAACAGAGGAACATAAACATGACTTAGAGCGAATTTAAATGCATTACGTACGACTATTATCTGGTATAAATTCTGAATAAAGGTCACGTTGACGTGACGGTCTAGTCTTTCAGGGTAAATGTATTTATATGAAGGCCCTTAGAAGATTCTTCGCACGTTTCCGATCCCTCGAGGAACATATATCTGCAGGCCGTTCAGGGCTGACCGGTGTGGATGGTCCTGCGGAATTTAAATACAGCACTTAGCGCTTCTCACACCTGTGCCTTGGCTAACGCTTTTAAAACACCTATCTTCGATATTGCTGAAGTTGTTATACGTGATTTTGTTAGAGCCTAAAACTGGAGAGATTTTCTATTATAAGATTCTCCAAGTTGAAACATTTTTACATTCATTTTTAATTGAACATTCGTTTAGTAACTATCGATTAAATCCAGTGTAAGGATCTACAGTTTATTTCTCCCTACTTTAATTAAGTATAATACCTACTATCGGGTCAAGCAGGTACGTGAGCGAGGGGGTTAAAAGAGAGAGTAAACTGATTTTCGGCAATTACAAAACCTGTGGGCGGTTTCAATTTTCCCGAAGCACACTCATAATGAAGTCGTAATTTAATAGTGAGCAGGCGTTTAATCCTCGAATGCTAAAAGGATTACACGTCCAAAAATCCTGACGTAAGCCAAATGGAGGGGCGATATTTCCATACTTTGGAAATCGGGGTGGGCCTTCCGCGTTTATTTAGCTAATAGTTTACTTTCCACTTAGGATTTATTAGATTTCGGGTTGTTGTTTTAGGGAATGCGCATTCAGTAAATTAGATCGATGGTTGCTTTGCGTAATCTCTCACTGGGATTGCCTAATTACAAGAACATGTATTTTCGAAAAGTTAAATTGTTCGTTATAAATCACCACAAGAAGAAGAAGAAGCTGAGGATAAAAGCCAGACAAAAGTAGGAGTAAGTTGAGGATCAATGACTTCAAAAGTAAACAGAAAGAAAAAATATTGCTTCTCCATTTTCCTCAAGCTTTTGTGTTATCCACTTCCAATAATAATTATCTTTTATTCCATTTTGAGTTTTTTCCATGCAATTAATTCCTGCATCGTTTTATCGATTCCACCTTTTTGCCTTTTTTCAGTTGGCGCTATCACAGAAAGCTTTCTAAGGTGATTCATTTCTTTTTTTTTAACCATTTTTTCTTAATTTCGTGTTCTAATCATCTTGTTATTTCAAGATCGTCTTGTTTTGGGTCTTATTTTTTGGTGATCGGATTTGATATCGTTTCCCTTCGTTACCGTTCCATCTTGCAGTGAATTATTAATTTGTAATTAGAGAAAGAAAGAGTACTAAAAGCACTTTTAATTATTTAATATAAACTGCTAAATCACGACGGTTTGACATGTCTAAACCGAGCCTACCTACGTGGAGAATGAAATATTAATTCTCGCCATTAATGTCAGCGGGAAGTGGCCGAATTTTCCCCCTGTTTATTTTGACAAGCCGAAAGGATCGTAAATAATATTTTCAGTTATTAATTCTTGATATTCTGTTGAGCAGGCGATTAATAAATTATTATTATTGTTATTATTACGGCATTCCTTCCTGATTGACAACTTTCATTTTGAAGCCTTAGCGGCGTTTACTTAATGAAACTTTGCATATACATACATAAAAAGGTTAATATTCTATTGTAGACTTAATAATTAACTTTATCCTATAAGATGTAATTACTGAGCTCTTGTAATACTGCTTTCACTTACTAAGTTTGCGAACTAATAACGTCTTATCATCTTCTATTAGCGCTAATATAATATCTACTTCAATTAACTTCCGAACTTTCCGCTTCAGAATTCCGTCGAATTATCATCATTATTATTGCTATTAATAATAATAAAAGGCGAGGCGTAAATTATCGAGATTGACGTAGTCTGTTTGTCTTCGGCACGTCTACTACAAGGTATCGGTTTTCCATTATCCATCATCGGCAGAATCTTAACGATTTCCGGGACTTTATTTGCAATGCAAAATTTGCTTATGAAGCGCCCCTCGAGGATCAAATGTAAATTAACTGTGTGAAGATCGATTCCGAAGTGACGTAAATAATGAAAGATCGGGGAGATGTATTCATGACGACTCTATTTCGAAACCAAATTTACATATTGTCATCGCAATAGAATTTGAAATCTAAATAATTCAACTATTCACAATGTAGTTTTTAAATACTTTTTCAATACTAAGGTGTTTTATAAATACGTAATCGATATTGCTGTCTTGAAATTTAACGAGGGAACTTTATTTTAATTTCCCGTCTTATTTAGTAGCTTCCCCTTGGGGTACTTGTTAACGTTTTGATCGATTTAATGACTGAATAACTAGCTGTGTAATATTCGTATTCAAGGGTAATTTAATTGGCCGAAACATTGGTGAAATGAGAAAAAATCGTTTAGGTAGAGTAATTGGAATTATAATGGCATTCACTGTAAATCTACTCTGAATAACATAAAATCAAAATACAGAGCCACTCATTTACCTACACTCTAACAATTTCAGTATTCAGAAACATACATTTTTAAATAATTGCTCGATGCAGAAGCAGTATTATAACAAAAGCAATTCTGTAAAAAGTAGTGAAAATGTTTACCTTCACTTTGTAAGCGTAGGTGAACTCTTTCCAAAGGCATTATGTAGGTATCTTAAAATAACATTCGTGACTCCGAACAAATGCAGCTTTCAATCTTTGAATATCTTCTCGTTTGAAAATGATTTATTAAACGGCAAGATTATTTATACATACTTTAAATTAAAAAATTGGCGACCTCAGCCAAAAAATTTCATGTACCTACTTTAAAATGGGATGATAAAAATGGCGAATTTTTATACATAAAAACTTGTTTGCACAAATTTATTGGCACGTCGTCGATAAGTGAATCCTGTGAGTTGAAAAATTAAATTGCTCCAACCAGGCGCAACAATCACCGAAAATCAGAAATATTATTTTTTCCCAAAAGTATCGAAAGCACGAGGGCGAGTAATAGCCTTTTTTACAACGCTTTAACTAATAATTTATTACGCCAATAAAAATTTCAGCCCAGATCGAGCCGAATAAAAATTTCTAATTTTTACGAGCCAGCAAGAAGGGGGATGATGCGTTGTTACGGTGGGTGAGCTTATTATTTATTTTCTGGTGGTCGGAGAGACTGCTGAACTTTTTATACATATTTTACTTCTCTCCGGAGACATATTTGACAAGCCATTATGTGTCTGAATCCTTTTTCTGCGGTTTTTCTGTCTTCTGGAGTAGAAAAACCGAAACAAAAAGCCCCACTATACGGCGAGCAATAGAAAGTATTACTCAACCGGTCCTGGACGTCAATCTCGAGTTAAATTCATGGAAAGTGAATTAACCCTTGTCATTTATGCTTTTCATTTGCTAATTTTTTTTACAATACCAAGCAAGTATGTACGCACTTTTAAAGAATATCTCAAATGACAGATGCAGGGAGCAAAAGCTCAAAGCTTTTGTTGAAACTCCTGCAGTGTTATTTCAATCGACAATTTCAGCATTTATCCAAATATGATTCGCCTCTGAAAAGGATACTGCACTTTCATATTTAGCACTCGATCATGTCGATGTCGAAAAATGCCTGAGGCCATGAGCTCCGATAACCGGGAAACAATTTTTAGAGCGCTCGCTCACAAATAAAAACTACACACTGAAAACCATCTATTAATGTTTGAGGTAATCCATTTACGTGAACACGTCGATTTGTTTCAAGTTATATATCACCGAGATAAGTGCTCAGGCGTACCAACTGACATTAATGCAGGATAGTTTGATTCAATACCGCACCGCAGCAAACGTTTTTGTTACGTTGCATGCACTCATCGATTTCACGTGCCATTTAACAAGCACTGCCTGGTGACAATGATATAAAAGTAAACGTACTGCATGCTCAGCTAACAAACAGTTAGTTCAACGGATTGTGGATATTACGACCGACATCTTCCGGGTACGGACCATTTACTCATTTTTCTACAGGATGTTCAAAAATTAACCCAGAATGTTACCGAAATAGATGAGCGAAAACAGATTGTTATTTTCTAACACTTTTCGAACGTCAAAAATCGCGTTTGATTAAGTACGTGATACCTTCCCAAAATGAGATCTGACGGGTCCATTAACACGAAAGTATACTCAAGCCGTTATCATGTGTATTGTTACCGCAACCCCCTGATACTTCCTGACTCGGTTTGCATCGTCTTCTGTTTACCGCATATGTTCGTCTCGCTTATTGTTGGCATTACTCAGTCGAACGAATGTGTTTTGGGAAACTTTGTACTACTTAATCGCAACGTTAATGCCGCCGTGCCGAGCTTTAATGTTCCCCACTTTAACAGTTTCGGTACTTGGCGCAACTTAGTAGGGAGTTTATTTTTTCAACGTAGTTGCGGGTTTCTCATAACGCCGGGGGCCAAATACGCAGAATGAGCTAATAAAAATTTACAAAATGACGTTATCCTTTAAGCCAAAGTTTATCTAATTTGAGTATAAACTCGAGAGTGCTGCGTCAGTTTAAAAACACAGAGCAAGCAAATTACGTACTCTTTATTGTATAATTATTTAGTTAATCAACCGACTAATACCATAAAAATCTTTCGCGTGAATCTTGAAACTTTTTTTTAATGGAAGAAAATATTTCATTCGGTGCGCCAGGGGAATAACTCAGGAGGAGCTTTTTATCAAGTAAAATATTTGCTCGGTTTAAATCACACTGCTTTGAAATTAATGTAGCGTTTTCCATATACACGCATTCCGTAATGGATATAATATGTCATATTTAAACTAAAATATGTACCTACGTGTGACTACCAACGCATAAAAATGCTCCCGACCTACCGGGTTCAAGATCGCGCAAAACCCCCGGTTATTTATGAAATCGTGCTTCTTAACACCGAAAAGGAAACTTATTTACGCAAGCGCGAACTCTAAATAAATATTTGTTTTAAGAACTTCAAATTTACAACAACATTTACAAATGGAGTTTGTTGTATTTTAAGAAGCTCTTTTCTGGGTGTTAACTGTTTGCTCGTATCGTGTTGATATTGCAGGATTTTACGATAAACTGCGAGTGCATTTTCATTCTGCACGAGACGGAAGTAGTATAAGCTGTAAAATTGCAATAAATACCTCCTGTCGCCAAACTAACGCCAACTGACGCTTGTTTAAAGCAGGTGTAATTTTCTGACCACCGAAATTATTGCTAAATAAAACTTGGATTATTTTCGAGTTTCACCAATTCTTGAGTTAGGACTTCTATACATCTACGAGTAATTTCTTTAAGTTTTTTATAGAAGAGAAGAATTTAACCACAAAGTTTACAGCATTGAATCGCCCTATATGTACTGCCATATTAAGTGGTAGAAGGAATTAGTTAGCATTAATTGTTTCATTTGTGGGATTTCCAATGCCAGTTCCCACTGTCTTTAAAACAAACATCCCTAAAATTAATGACCACAAATTTTTCTTAAACATTACAACATGGTTTTAGAACGTAGGCAGTACCTTTATTAATGTTGTGACTAGATTTGTCCTTCTTTCAGGTGTTGTCTGCTTCATGAGGACCAACACCAAAGAAGAAAGAAAATATTTTCGTAGTTGCCAGCGAAAAGTGATTTACTAACAATATCTGTGACATGAATAAATGCGCCCGCAACAGCAACGCCACCGGCACCGTCGGACTTGCGCTAAATAAGGGTTAGTTCCACACGTCATCGCCATGGGATCAGAAAAATGGCCCTTTTTGTTAGTTCTTCTATGGCTACGCGTTTTCGCCGCGCAAGGTGAGTGCACGTTCTTTTTCGCCGCAGCGATTTATTTACAGAGGCATTTTATCCTTAAAAAAAGGACAACAGGTTTTTCGGCACAAAGGAAACGACATTGATACGGTTTAGTTTATTTATGTGCGTTCCCGAAATTCGTGCGTAAAAGGGAGTCGACTTCAAGTAAAAGCAGACCACGCACGGTAATTAAAATGTAAATTAACCACCCCGATATAAATTACCCTCTTCTTTTATTGTTCTTATTCGAAATTTACATTGATTACGTCATGTCAGCTTAAACCAATCCAGTCATTTTCAATTCATAACATTTCACGTTTAAATTATAATCCTTTGAGCTCTCACAGTCAATCTAATCACACGTATGTAGTTTGATGTAATCAGAGTACTGACCATAGTTAATGATGTAAACCACTTCGATTAACTCAATTTCATTTGCACTTGATGTCTTCTGATTCGCGATGCATTAAAAGCACTGACAGGCTACTGACAAAGTTCTTTTTTGGTTCCATCAAATTTTTTCCTTTCAACAAACATTCTTTTTGGCATATTTTCTCGACGACTGCGTATTTTTCTCGTGTCAAAAGCTTAAAAATATAGCGCAAACAAAACAACACAGACGCAAGAACTGTTTATCATTCCGGCGGGCAACCACCGAAACCTGAAGTTCCGGGCGGCGTTCCGAATAAAAAAACGCCGCGTTCTCTGGAGACATCAATATATTTATGTATATGGAGTCTCGCGGAACGTGAAATAAAGCAAAAATCCCGGAGAATAAACAAAGCACCCGAGCGCAGTTTCGCTGATTTTCGAACGAACGTCGTTAATGAGGCGCATTCGATGCACGGGGTCGTTTTAACGAATGCATTTCATTGGATTTAAAGCTGATAAATTGAAAGGGTGGTGATCGACGTACTGCAGGGATCTGCATTATTTTACGCGAAATTTCAATATGATATTCAGTTTATTACAATAGGGACATTGCAGTTATTTATATCTGCAAAACTATCGGTGATTATATGGGAGAGTGTTAACAAAAGAGGCATTTTCATCATCACCATTTATTTGCTACAAACACATTTTTGATTTTAAATTCGTTGTAAATTGAAAAGCAATTTGTTATTTGTTTAATAAGATAGGAAAACCTTAAATCGACTAACCAAGATGAAACTGAAGCGGTCAGACTTGAAGTAGAAAGATAACAATGACAATAGGTGTCGCAGTTTCGTTTTGAAATGTGTTTCACTTTTCCAAAATGATTGTCTTCAAAGTCAATGAGGGTGAAAAGTTTTATGGTCGAATCAGTACACATCTGACGAAGACACTGTGTGTCGAAACAATTGTCATGTTTAAAAACTAATAAAAATTGTGAAAATTCGCTACTTTTACATTAAGGGTTTTATGGTCGATTTCATGAAGCTTCGTTAAATTTAATTAATCGTTAAAAACAATTGTTGCTATGCTTTTAACACAGGTATCCAGGAAGTTAATCATCGGTTAAAGTTAATCAGCTTTTGTGAAACCGGCCCTTAGTGTATTACTAATATAATGCATATTCCCTGAAGTGAGCTGTTTATTGTATTTGTTCAGAATGTTAATTTTTTGTGGCAACATTGCCTTGAAGCACGAAACTAATGCCAAAAGCCGAGCCAATAAAAGCAAGGAACGTGCATGCAAGGCTTTCTGAATGTATACCTAACTATGTGCAAATTGTAACACTTATGCTCTGCCTTTGTACGACGACTATAATCCTTGGCGTTTCGTGACACGCCACGTTACATTTACGACCGAGGTTACACGTAGTTAAACAATATATAAATTTTATATTTACCGCGTGACTAAAAACGTCAGACGCGATTACATAAAATCGAAACGTCGGAAAGCCACGCGAAAAAAAGTTCGCTTCAGACTAGGACGAATCTCCTTTCGCGTTTAATTATAAACCAAGTTTCCGAGGCAGTAGATTTGAGATTTAAACGATTAAATCTAGTGCAGCCGCTCCATTATTTGATTGTGTACTTGTACGGTATAAATCAGCAAGCACAATGAGGTTCGTTGCTACATTCTAGACAATTGCTTAGAATGTTCCCGACTACATCCAGTGCACCGTGACAAATGTAGATGATAACTCTCATGCGTGACAGCTGCATACGAAAATCTGCAGTAGATACCTACAAGAGCACGGCGAATTCATACAGAACGTGATAACACTGGATTTACCTAAAGACATTCGAAGGGAATAACTAGTTTCTGAATTTATTGGACTATCTCTTAACGTTTCTTTGCACGTATTCTTGTAATATCGTTCCCTCTTTCTTCTAGTATATAAAATTCAATGGTCAATTTTTACAATATCTGTTAATGCTTCATCAGGTAGTACAAGAAGCTTTTGTGGCTCTTTAACAGATGTCGTCGTCATTGGGAATTCAGTTATAAAGATAGGCAAATCATTAAAGCACTTTGTATTTCCATTTTGAATTATCACTTCCGAAATATGCTTTTGGATTTTGGAACAAAGTTCGCAAATATGGGTGACTTCTAAAACTGCGTTCGTCTATTCAACTCCGTTCACTCTATTTACTCTTTCCACACTTTTGTCTCGCTCTTACTTGTAATAAACTTATTCGCTCTCACTGTTTAGAGTGCGAAAAGTAGAGTAAATAGAGTGAACGGAGTTGTATAAACGAATGCAGCTTTAATAACAATAAAGAGAAGAAAAGCTTTACCAATTTTTCTGATAACTCTGCTCCACGATTCTGAACAAATGAAGTGAATTAATTAATTTTAATCATTTGTTTAAAATTTTTATTCAATTTATTTTATTGAGATATTATCTGTATAATACGGATTAAGGCCATTCTACCGAAAATAATTTTAAATCGGCAAAGTAACATCGAAATATTTACGACTGCATTTCTTTTTTATCTCAAATGAAATCAATCGCACATACATAAAGAGTTGTATAAACGAACGCAGCTTTAATAACAATAAAGAGAAGAAAAGCTTTACCAATTTTTCTGATAACTCTGGTCCACGATTCTGAACAAATGAAGTGAATTAATTAATTTTAATCATTTGTTTAAAATTTTTATTCAATTTATTTTATTGAGATATTATCTGTATAATACGGATTAAGGCCATTCTACCGAAAATAATTTTAAATCGGCAAAGTAACATCGAAATATTTACGACTGCATTTCTTTTTTATCTCAAATGAAATCAATCGCACATACATAAAGAGTTGATTTTTTTATAACCAATTCGCTGCAATTCGAAAATAAAAAATCTAGAACGAAAATAGAATGACGCACCACCACACATTAAAACTATTCAACGCAACGTTTAATATTTGATGGAGACGGACGTACATTATGGACCTTCATGCATTTTCAGGTGCAATTTTCATTAATCGCGAACAATTTTCGATCGCACATCAAACATGTATGTTTTATAATGTTTTTGACATGGCGCTGAATCATAAATGCATAAAATATGATTGTGTGCGTTTGTCAGCAGATAACGAGAAACGTGACATAATTAGTGACCGTTCTTTTTTAACGAAAACTGTACAGTTTAAATCAAATGTTGAAGTTGAAAATATAATAGGCCAAAATGGCGCTGTATCCTTGGATGTAGAAAAGGAGAAAGGACAAAAAATTATCTGAACTGCTACGTAAAAGAATATTGCTGAAAGGTAGTTTGGAATAACTGTCCTTGGACCCCCGCCTAGTAAATGAGAAAACTCTAAATTTGGATATTTTCATTTAAGGCTTCCGACCACCCACGAACTAAATTGCAAAACGCGTTTTTGCAGATTCCACCCCGATATAAACTAGTCCGGCCGAATTGGAATCGAATTTTTAGCGAACAAGAAAACAACTCAAGGCCACCGGTGCGGTGGTAGGTGGTTCGAGGAGTTTTTGTCCAGCCTATCGGGGCGCATGCAGGTCTCCGGGGGTCAGTTTTCCGCGCTCGTAAATACAGAAAGATAAACTGCATTTTTTGTCGTCGTCCAAAAACGGGCCGCGAGTGAAATCCTCTTTTTATGGACTTTAATGAGCAGGGTTACTTTGGGGGGTAATTTAATCAATGCGGTTTTACACTTCGGGATGATTTAATGCGCGAGTTTGGGGTGAGTACGTAAATTACGCGCGAAAGTTAGTGAAGTTGTAAAGCTCCCGATGAAATTTATTGCAGGAAAACAAAAATATGCAACACAAATTTACTGTTAACATTATATTGACTTGACGTTAAAATGTAGGGTGTCTACGTTACATATGAACCGCATAAAATGTTGAAAGCCATCGGAGAATTTATCGTAGTTGCAGGCAACGTTAGAATAAGGAATTGAATCACAATAAAACAATTCTCAGTTACACTGGATAGCTGCAAAATTTCTCACCCCACCTTTAAAAGGTAGGAATTTATAAAGACGTTAACTAACCACCATCGAAGCGAGTTGGATCGTGCTGCACTCGTGATTTGCTAGCCGTTTGGGGAGTTTATGTCGGATTAGTTGCGACTGTTTTATTCCTTTCTGAAGAAGAGCTTTCGAATTGATGCTGCTGTGAGCTTTCCGAGGACATTAAACATCTGCATGGAAACAAAGAGGTGTTATTATTGGGAATCAATATACTGAGAAACGAAAATGTTTCCAAACATGATTTTCAGTCTTTTTTTAAAATTAATTTCTGCTTCTGAGTATTCCAGGAACGTCAGAGAAATGCAAATCTTTAACTTGCATGTCTCTTTGAATTTTCCCGTCCTGTTATTTATTTATTTATGTTCCCTTATTTCGTAAATCTCTAATGAGCTGCTTAAGATTAAAGATTTATTTTATGAGCGTATTTTATTTCTGTTCGCAGCGCAACGAAATTAACTGACTGTAAATTGCCTTCATTCCGACTAACTTGAGAATATATTTTATTAGCAATTAGCAGACTGAGTCTTTAACTTTTCTCTTAATTAAAAAGGGGGACAAACAGCATCTTAATCTTCACCTGAGAGAGGGGGAGGGCGCATAATAATCCTCGCCGTACTAATTAGGACAAAATTTAAAATTTTCGAAAACGACCGCCACACCAAATATCTCCATATACAGGACGTCAGGGATTAAAGATGTCGACGTTATAAGAACGGGGCAGTGTTGAATATAACAATTATGTTTCAGCAAGGCCTTAAATTTATTCCCTTTTTTAATTTTGCGAAACTGACGTAAAAATTGAAAACAGTTCTCGTATTTAGAACACTAAATATGTTATATAACATTTTCTAATTGTCTCGATCCAAGTTACCACTTTGTGAAATTATTACACTCGAGTCCCGGACACGTTTTATGTTTAAAGAGAAGTTGAGGAATATGATTCTCGTCCGGAACACGGCGGCGATGTTTTATTCATAAATTTCTGTAGGGACCGCAGCCCAAATTTATAATGCTTTTATTGTATCCATATTACGTTAGTTCGTAAATGCCCCTTCGCATGAAAAAAATATTGGCTTCCCTTGCAAGAGGATAAAGGCAATTTTGTAGTTTGAAATCGTTTTGTTGCTGGCCCCGTCCGTCGGCGGAGACTTACGTAAAATTTAATAACGGTGAAAATACATATCAAATCCTCTTACATGAAGAAAAATGAAAGATGCATGAGTTTCGGTTCGGTCCTCAATCTTGTGTCAGATTTATTTAGAGGAAGAAAAAAGCTGCGGATGAAGACAATGTAATGTGTGAGGTAATTGAGCGGCAAATTATTACGTTAATACCTGTTATAAAGATAACTTATCAGAGGTAACTTACGATAACATTACAGATGGCGCAATGTATACACAACACCACATTAGTGGTGCTAGTTATCACCGGGCTATCCGCAACATACAAAGCTCGCCTATGCATTGTGCAAGTGCGATAAATGAGAGGATTACTTTATCTAATCAGAGCTTCGTAGTAAATAACAACTAATTCGCGGTTTCCTTACATCTATAATTTAAATTAATCTAGCTTAAGTAACTTGGTGTCTTGAAGTCGCTCTTCAGAATTCATTTTTCTATAAGCCATCCGGGCAATGATGAACCGCGCTTTTCGTCATTAAATGTGTAAAGGATGCCTTCGCTTTTACGTCTATCCGGAAAATCGCTTGTAAACATCCGGTGTGAGCAAAGCTCACCTGCCGCAATTTATATGTCTGAAACCCAAGATGACATGCTTCCGAGAATAAAAATTATTCATTAGATTTATGAAGCCATCACGGCGTCTGGAAACTGGGTTAATGGCGTAATGTTTGCCAGATTATTAAAGCAATTTGCGCAGCATTTCTCTTGCTTGCTTGTTGAAATTTTAATTTAATTACGGGTCCCAAGAACGAAGAATTTTATTTTTACACACTATTTCAATATTAGTTGCATGAAACCACATCGCTCGCATCATTTTTCTAAGCGAGAGAACCCGTCACTAATTAAAATCGCTGCGGAACGCAGGACGAGTTTGACTAATTAAAATTGCCCAAAATAAATTTCTTTTATTTGTGTACGTACCATTTTATCTTTTAATTTCACCTACATATTTCAACAACTATAGCTACTATCGTAATAGTTTGTAACACTTGAGCTATTTGCCAATTATTTCTAATATCTGACGCTATGCTAACATGCGGAAACGCGTTATCTAAAATTCGCGTTAAATAAGAATGAGCGACAGGGCGTAAAAGATTTATGAATTCAGGCTCCGTTGACAATATGTCATCCCCGGTAAAAAGGAGCGGATGCCTTTTTTTCTTCTCGGGGTTGCTTGCAACGCCAGATAAGGCCCTAAAACAAGCTGTGCACCCAGTCTTGCATAAAATGGCGGAAAGCTCTGCGAACGGATGGCCGATCAATTTAATTATGAAGTTGCGGGGACAGTTTGTAACTAACTAATTGAGCACATGACCGGACTAGAGCAGTGCGTCAATAAGGCGAAGAATGAAAAGTTGATGGCTTATTGCAATTAAAACTTCGACTCGCCGGGTTTAATTAAACGCCGTGCACAAATATCTGTTATGGAACGGTTTCGATTCGAGATAGAAACTAAGTTAAAAAGTACTTCGATATAAAGTTACAATCAAACAGCAGATGTAAGTTGGAAATTTCAAATTGAACGATATTATGACAGTAACGGATATGTTGGGAGTTTATTTAACCTTAGGCGGTCGAAACTATTTTATATAACTCAAACAAACAAAGTGGAGTACCACTGCAAATGTTATTTTCAGAACCGCTATAAAAATAAAATCCGCAAATTCCGAGCAGGCGATAAATAAATACTGCACCCAGTTGAAAAATTCAGAGTAACTTTGACAAGCTTAACTGGTCATCATCAGTGATGTACATACAACTGTGGAATCCGTGAGTAGTGCACTTGTCGACTCAATCGATTGCGTTTTGACAGCAATAAAGACTGTAAGGATCAAAATAAAGGAGATAAAGCTTTCTCTCAGGCCGTCAGCAAAATGTACACTTTAAAACATCAAATCAGCTGTTATTTAGACACATTTATATAAAATACCAAGGATTCTCTGTTGTAGTTGCAGTTCGACGAGTACAAGCCCCAGCAACGTTGGTGAGTGCACGTGTTGTGTGGTTGTGCGTCCGAGAAGCAAGTTTAACAGTAAAAACATTGTTTAAATTGATCATCTTTTATAAGAACTTTCGAATCAAGTAACCAAAAAGCCTTACAACATTTTAAAGTTAAAGTTTAATATCAGCTATAAATATATTTGATAAATTTTAACGTTTAATCTTACTAAAAGATATCCAGTCATAATAATTTCGATTCACGTCGTCTGAAAAAGATATTTCATGTGTAAAACTTTACGTGGTATAGTGTAAACATCTTATCAGTTCAACAAAACATTGTGAACAAAAATGCATCGCATAAAATAAAGACTTGAAACTGGCTGATTTAAGAGAAGAACTTAAAAACATAAACAAATTACCACCGGAAAAAAGGAACAATTAATTAAAAGGCTTCAATTAATCCTGGACTCTAGTTACGTAAATGAGGGAAGTGATGATTCGTTTTCCAGTAATGACAGCATAGAAACTGTTGTTGAAATGCAACGCCCAACTTCAAAGAAGAAAAGAAACAGCTACTGGAATTTAATAAATAAAATTCAGCAACTTGAAGATCAGATTAATTTTTTAAAAGTGTCAGTTACTAAACTGAGACAACGAACTACCAAACGACTTCATAAAAATAATGTTGAAAAGGCAAATCAATTACCAAATAAAAAATTGTCTCCGTCTGTGATACCTACCACTAATTCAGGAACATCCTCGGGATGTGTTGAGGTTACTGCAATTAAACCAAATTGTCTACGTCCTAAAACAAAATAAAATCCTACTATTGGCTGACAGTCATGGATTTAAAAGAGGTGCTGAGATACTTCGAAACCAACTCCCGGAAGCATTTGAAATTTCATCCGTATTTAAACCCAACGCTTTAATGGAGTATGCTTGAAGATGTAACCAATCTAGCAAAAGGTTACTGTAAAACGATTATATTGTTATATTAGGCGGAACCAATAATGCCTTAAAGGGAAATAATTTGATTCAAACTTCTTAAGCAAGTTGAAAAATACTTCAAAAACTACCAATTTAATATTAGTCGGAGTGCCATATTGGCCTAAACGAGACGTATTAAATAAAATTATCTACGAGTTAAACTGTAAACTTTTTAATATCGCTAGAAATAGTGAAAAACGTGTGTTACATTGATCCCAACATTAATTTAAGAGAAACTGACTATAATAAGTACGGTCCACATTTAAAAATGGCGGCAAAAATTAAATTATTTGGTGCAGTTGTTGATCAAGTTAAGGCCTTTTCGCGAAACAAGACCCTGAAAGTAATTCATCTGGATGAAACGATATTTCCATTGAAGACGAATACTACTTTGGATTCGACAACAGTTGAAAATGATACAAATTTACCGGGATTCCCTATAACTTTGCATGGAAACTTCTCTTCTTCTAATTCGTTAAAAGTCAACTCGTCGAATCTGACTTAGATTTTCTTGATATTGTGTCTGTCAACATTCAGTGTTTAAATGTATCTAAAATTGCACAAATTGAAATTGATTTTTTTAATAAAAATGTTAAAATTTTATGTTTATCTGAGATTTGGGCTTCCAGTGATGCCATTGATGCTTTACACTTTTCTAATTTTAAATTAGTTAGTAAATTTGTAGAACGGTTCACAAATGCGGTGGAGTTGCGATTTGGGCAGTGGAGGATCTGGAGATTGAAAATTTTGATTTAAGTCAATTTTGTGTGGAATTTGATATTGAAGTATGCGGAGCCAAACTAAAACTAAAAGGTGAGATGTATGTAATCATCAATTGTTACAGATCTACGGCCGGTAATTTTCAAAATTTTATAGATATATGTCAGATATGTTAAGTCATGTTTTCAGAGAACAGGTTCATATAATTGTTCTGGGAGATTTTAACGTACATTTTCATAAAGAATGTGATGAAAATACTGACCGCTTAAGACATTTGTGTCAAACATACGGCATTTATGAATATATATATTTAAACCAACTAGGCAGGCTGCAATTCTTGACAATATTTTTCTAGCATAGAACTTTTTATTGTGATGTATTATGCTGTTCTGTTTCTGATCATGATTATGTGGTATGCAAATTGAAAGATAAGCAAGTAAGCAATATAGTGAGTTATACATCAGCTCGCCGTTACGACAAAAATTCAGTTCACTTATTTCAAACAACACTCGCTAGTGCTGTTTGGCCAGATTTCAATAAATTTGATAATTTTAATGCTGCTTTTGATTATTTTTATGACGCGTTCGTAAGTTATTTTAATGAAATTTTTCCCTAAAACGGTTAAGAGTAAACAATAACTCAAAAAATAAAGGTTGGATAACTGATGAAATTAAAAAGATCAAGTATTACACTTAGGATTGGTATCGAATGCAACAGAAGTTTCCAGAACTTAAATCAATATACATTGACATGAAGCGTAAACATAATTCATTAGTTAACGAAACAAAGAAATCGTACTATGAAAACAAAATAGCATCTTCCAATAACAAAATCCGAACTGCCTGGACAATTATATCCGAACTTACAAACGTTCAGCGCATAAATAAGAATATATCGCTTAATATAAATGGCCACTTAGAAGAAAATCCTTCAGAAATTGCCAATGCTTTTAACAACTTTTTTCAAAACGCTCCCCACGAAATCATAAAAAATATTTCAAAGTCAAACAATATCGTGAAGCATATCAAAAACAGTGTTTGCGTTGATTCCAATATATTTGTTTTTCCGTTTACAGAAAATGAACTAGCATCAGTATTTAAGCAACTAAAATACAAAGCTTCCTCTGGACCAGACGATATTCCTTGTTCAATTTTACGCGACAATTATTCATTTATCTTAACTCCCATGACTCAATTGGTAAATTTGTCATTTATTAAAGGAGAATTTCCGCAAGCCTTAAAAAAAGCAACCGTGATCCCAATTTATAAGAAAAATTCAGTGCAGGAGATAAATAATTACAGACCGGTTTCTTTAACTTCAGCGCTATCAAAATCTTTGAGTACGCGATGCTCGACAGATTATTAGAACACTTAAATAAGCACAATATAATTACTAATAAGTAGCATGGTTTTCGTAAAGGGTTTTCAACAATAACAGCGATACATTCTTTCATTAACGAAATAACTTTGTCTATGAACAGAGAGTAAAATCAGTGGCTATATTATGACTTGAGTAAAGCATTTGATTGCGTCGACCATAATCTACTTTTGTCTAAATTAGAAATGTACGGTATTCGTGGGGTAGTTCAGACTGGTTTTCTTCATACTTAAAAAATCGTAGCCAATATGTACAAATTAAATTTACCAAGCTGAATGAATTATTGACAGCAAATTCTTGTGTGCTCCCAATAAAATATTGGGGTGCCTGCAAGGTTCGATTTAGGACCGATTTTATTCCTACTTTTTGTAAATGATATTGTTTTATTTGTAAATTACATGTTATAATTTATGCTGATGATACATCAGCGGTTTTTGATGGCACAGATTTTAGAGATTTGGTAATTAAAGGAACTCTGTTACTGCAAGAATTAAGCCAATGGTTTAATATAAATAAACTTTTCCTAAACTCTAGTAAAACAAACTTAATTGTTTTCCGTTCAGCTTATCCTCAGTCTCCACACTTGGATATTCAACTAAACGGTACCATTTTGAAACAGGAATCTGTTATCAAATTTCTTGGTCTTTACATAGATGAAAGACTGGATTGGAAACAGCATTGCTATAACCTAATAAAAACTAAATTCATTATGTTTTCAAATTCGTAGCCTCAAATCTGTAATTAGGTTAAATTATATATTTTCATATTATTTTTCTCAGGTGCACTCAAGATTGTCATATGGAATTTGCTTTTGGGGCAATTCAGTTCTTTCTAAAGATGTATTCTTGGCACAGAAAAGAATTATTCGTTGTATTTTTAACATTAAATCTAATGAATCTTGCAGACCATATTTTATTGCCTATAATATTTTACCTCTGCCTGCTTTGTATATACTTGAATTAGCATCATATGTTTATATAAATCAAGCAATGTTTGCAAAAAATTCAGATTTTCATTCATATGACACACGACTTCGAGATGATTACAGAATTCCTGCTAGTCGTACCAACTTCACTTATAGAAGTCCGACAACTTCTGGCCCTAAACTGTTCAATTTGCTTCCTTCGCATTTGAAACACTTGACTAAGTACAATACTTTTAAATCTGAATTAAAAAAATTACTTATTCAAAACTGTGTTTATTCCATCGAAGAATATAAACAATTAATGGCATCACTGTAATATATATACATATTTAATATTATTTTTTCCCTCCTACTTGTGATACAAAATATTATTTTATAATTTTGCTTTGTACCATTTCTGTGTTATTATTCAGTTTCACACACATTTTTTTTTTTTTTTTTTTTTTTTTTTTTTCAGTTTCACACAGTTCATTTCTGTTTGTTTTAAAAATTTATTTATTATTTATTTTTGTATTTTTGTTGTTTACATAATGTTATTATTATTTTTTTTTTTTGTAATTGACGTGTCCTTTATATACGTATTTCTGGGACCAATAAATCTATCTATCTATCTATCTTGTACTAGTTTCCATGAATCACACCATTTATATTACACTCTGTACACTACTACTTAAACTAATTTTATTTAATTATTGAAATTTGCTTTAAGGGAGTGAGTTACTATCAAGGTTTGCGGTTTTAAATTAGCTACACGCTGTATAATACAACTAATTTTAATTTAGAAATTTCTTCCTGTCGTCAATGTTGATTGTAAACCTTAAGCTTTCATTTTTAGCTATGACTTGTGATCTCGAATATTGCGAAATCTTAAATTTAAACAAAATTTATGTATTTCACGATCAAAGAGTGTGTGCGATTAAAATTCAGGATGTCATCGCGACGAAATAAATCCGATAAGGCTGGAATATTACACCAAGACAACACGCCGCGCTTTCATAAAATCCAGAGCGATAATATTCTAAGGTTTCGGCAACAAGCACGTCCTAAGTGGGATAACTCGAGGAGAAAAGGAGGCAAAGTTAATAAGCATCGGTGTTGTACTTGAAGCCAGCCGAAAAAGGGACGCGAAATGAACCAGGACGATTTTTATTTAAATATCCATGCGTTCACAGCTCATTATTACTAAAATGCTTCTGTGATAATTATTTCAAACGTGCCAGTTTATGTAAAACGCACAGCGAGGATCATTTGCATCGAATTACAACCGAATTTGCATCGTAATCTATCTCACACACACACGTAATATCTACAGTATACTAAGTGTAATCTAATTATAACCAATAATACATGAACGTAAATAAACGAGTTATTATTATTTTTTAATTTGCGTACGTTACGTGGAATAGAGATTAAATTAAGGAGTAACTTCACTTGCAGCTTATCTACTGAACGGGACTGAATAATGCTTGTCTGAATTAGATTCGGCCGAATAGATTGTAGTCATGGAGATTATCCCTTAGTCTCTTCAGTAAAGCGTAATTAACAAGCCTGCCCGTTCTTGGCAATAAAAATTTCATTTAAATAAATTTGAATTAAAATCATGGCCAGCGTTAAACTTTATTCCAAAGTTGCGGAGACAACAGGGCTGATTTTGAATTTACATTTTAATTATTTTAAAAATTAATGGAACGGAAAAGCAAATTCCGTTGCTTATAATTTCCCAGTCAAATTCTAATACCTACGCTTCTGATTTGATTCTAAAATTATTATGATTGCATTTTTTTGTTGAATATGGAGATGAACGGCTTTCGTGTGAGTTGATTAAATTAACTGAAGTTTAATTAGCAAGGTCGATGAAGACACGGTAAGTCTGCTTGTTTTGTTCCTGTTTTATCTTAAAACATCGCAGCGTTTAACGACATCTTTCGGCTACTAGTTAGTCTTTAATTAGACCCATAAATATTTTAAACGAGTCTAGTCGCAATAAACTCCCGTACACTTTTTGTCACTAGTAAAATTAATGAATATTAGATTGCGTTAAGCCCTTCTCCTTTTCAGAATTAAGTGCTCTCGAAACTGGAGATGTTTTAAAGCTGTGAGGTAATGAGGATGTTAAATAGTAATATAATCGTTGTTGAGTGATAGAAGGAAAAAACATTGTTGGGATGAATAAAGCACAAAACAAAAACAAAGGTGGGATTAAAAATTAATAAATGCCGGCCAATCATGTCGGAATAAATAAATTGCTGGCCAACAATAACGCGATGGTCCGCAGCACGCAAAATAAATACTCTTTTATTATTATCGGTGCGCGGGGTTTTGCATTATGGATTTTTGTTTGTGTGTGTATGATGATTCGGATAATGGAAACTGCACACGTGAAGAATAAACAATCGGGTTTGCCGCTGTAAAACATGGCATTACTTGCCGTATACCGGCGTCGATATTGAATTTTTCGTTTGTTCTCATTTTTCCATTATCGTACGTTCGGTGGCCTTTCCACCTTCCATAGAATTTTATGTTACCACCTCCGCAAGGACCTTTTTCCCCTGCGCGTAGGTGAATCACAAATTGTTTAAAAAATCCTCATTTGAATACAAGGACCCAGTTACATTCGACAGGGAAAACTAAATTCAATTTCAAATTGTTTATTTAGTTTATTTTTTTAATTAGGAGTTTGTAAACAAATTTAGAATCGGATTTGCATGTTAAAACCTCCATTTACATTCACGGAATTTTTTAAATTTCAAACAGTTTCTTGAAGTGCATAAAAATGGCGGATGCGCAGGGGGAATTTGCTGTAATGATTAGAAGAAGCGATGCTACTTTAAATTTCTAAAGTTTGTATATTTCGATCAATAATTTAAATATTAAAATAATAAATTTTGCAACCTAGATCATGAAAATTTTTGACATTCTAATAATATTCTTTTATCTGTTTTATATGTTTATTAATTATATCAGCCAAGAATTACTTGACTGTAATATATTGTGTAATTTTAAGAAACGTCCCCTTTTAAAAATCGGTTGTACGTACCGGAAATACATCATCATTGCCTTTCCAACTTTTATGCACGACTTCCGCAGAAAAATTGAACTAGCATCTCGTCTAATAAAAGTAATACTGACATGTGTCGCCGCTGCAGCTCCATAAAATATATCAAGTTATTTATGTGTCTGTCGCGAAAGAATAATTGAACTTGTACGTGCATGCTATTTACACGTATGCGACAGGGGCGGAATTGCGCGCATTTAAAATTCCCGCATTATTTTATGTAACGCCCCTCGTATCATTCAATTTTAATTTATAATGAGGAGGCATGAGCAAACACGTGTTCACAAAACTCCTGCGCGAATATCACACGTTGCAAGTCATTGCTGTATATAATTTGCATAACTATACGTGTGTTTACCACCCTTTTAACGTACGAGGGGAGTTACGGTTTTATTTTGTTTGATTGTCAAATCTCTCTCATGAATTTCAGAAACCTTAATTGAATTAAAAAAGAATCGAATTTACTCTTTGTATAAATGCCCTGGTATAGGTTTTGTTTTCGTAGGTATGCTTTAGAAAAGAAAAAGGAAAGAGTTTTAATTAATTACTTGATTGATTGCGAACTATTTGAATAGGATGAAAGTTCGATGCAGATGAAGACTTTTATAAATGCGATCTTCAACTTGCCAAATGTATTCACAGCGCAGTTCTAAAGTAGTGGAATTTGTCTTGCCCGTCTTCCGCAGCCGTCCAACGGAAAGGTTTATAAAATATTGTTTGATTTAATGAAAACGGAATGCCGCGGCCCATCTCCTTTCAGATATAAGAGCGCATAAATCAACTCTTTTTCAGAATGAAATGTCAAGTGTGTTAGATAATATTTTTTGTTTCAAAATTGCCGCTATTAAGACTATGTAAATTTCTCGCATTACGGGAATGAAAATTTCATGTTTCTTTTTTTGTTTGTCTTCCCACGCTGATTCTGATTAATGGCCTGAAGATGTGATGGTTAAGGTATGCGTAGAAAAAGAAAGGGCGCCACCATAATCGTATTTCATCATTTGGAGATGGAGAATGCTTTCGTATTACATTTTTACGAAACTAATTCTGATTTCATGATGATAAAAACTATTCCAAACAGAAAATAAAATATACTTATTTGAATTTTTCTACACGTCATTTAATATATGACCAATATAAAGGACCAACCTCACAGTAGTTTTAAAGAACTGAAAAGATTCAAAACCTTTTTGGAATTTTATAGAAAGAAAGGATGAGGGACTCAAGTTTTTGAAATTTTTTTCAGTAAAATACATGTGAATGTTAAACGTCAAAAGAAAGAAAACATTTCAGAGTCTGCACGTGCATAAAATCTTCTTGCTTAAAGGAGAATGATTTTAGTTTTTGTTTACAACATTGAATGCTTTCCTCGTGTTGTTGCGGATACTTCATTGAGCAAGTGCAGTCAGTGTATTGACTGAAAGACGGTTTTCTCCAGAGACGGACCGAATCAGTTCCGAGCACTCTTTGTTTTACCTACCGTTGTTACCTGTCAATTCGAGGACGAGGAACAAAAACTGGGCGTTAATGGAGGATCGCTTCCATTCCATATCACTTAACTTGTGATTGGGGTCAGACAGATATAGTCTGTCAGAAATATTGAACAAATAATATTCATTTGAAAGGCGCGAAATCAAAGACGACTGAGCGCAAATTAAATTTAGTTTTGTCCAAGGTTGCATGTATGTATCTAGGAATTTTTGGCGGCGGCGCGATAAATTTCCAATTTGGCAACAAGTTTTGGCTTAATGTTCCGTTCAGATTTATTAGATTATAACTGAGCGTGTCTCTAACTTTCGAACAGAAAACACTGTCCGCTTTAATACTTTGTTCATTTGTCCTCGACCGGCAATATTTTTCCGCTAAATTGCACTGGCTCCGACGCGAATATGAATTTACAATTACTCAGGCCAAAGATATTGATTTAGAGCGCAACGTATAAATAGAATTCTTCCTTCAGTTTCGAACTGAACACACACAAGCTCACTTCATTAAAATTTCAACGTCGAGATCGCTTCCAATCAAGTTAATGCATCACCGTCAATTGCGAGAGTGCAGACGTAATAAAGCATCTGAAAAATTAAGAGATTTTCACAAAATCAGCGTTTACCTAGCACCCACGTGAATAATTGAAGCTTCGATAACAATTCGACGCGATGCTTCAGGAGTCACTCGGATAATGGCGGTTGGCAATCTCGAGCTTGAGTTATAAGTTGCACAAACGTGAATTATAAATCGCAGGTAATTTATTGCTAGGTGGAAAACTCGTTTTGCTGTTATATTATTAATTCGATCAATCACTCTTTATTATCCTAATTCACACTTGTTTTAATGATTCATCACCTTTCAGCTTTCATTTTATTCCCATAGTATTCACTGTTTTTATTATTAAAATTCCAAATTTGTAGGTAACGAATTTGATAATAAATGTCTAGTGAGTGTTTCTATTTTTAAATCAGTGTATTATCTTCTGTAAGGTCGCAGGCGATTTTTGTATTTTATTTAGTCAATCTTTCGTAACATTTTTTTCTCTATTTACTTCAGGCGACTAAGTTTTATTTTGCTATAAAGAAAGTTGGGATAATGTCCTGCTGGGCTTACGAAGGCAAAGAGTGCTAATATACGTCAGCAAGTGGCATAAAAAACAGGCGAAACTACCTAGCCACTGAAGTCGAGAGAAAAAAGAAGAAGAAGACTGAGCTTTATGATGAACGCATAGTTTTATGCTGCTTATTTTATGTGGACCTATTTTAAGTTAAAGTTCCTGAAGTTGTTTGAAATATTTTTTTACATGTTGCATGAAAGGGCGAATGTGTTTATTAGAAGAAAAAGTTATAAAGTTTTGATCTAGAACTGATTGAATTAGTTAAATTCATACTATTCCAAAACGATACGGTTAATTTTCAGACTAAGATCATCTCTTGAAACAGCAACACTTTTTTGCGACGGATGTGACTGAACAACTAAGGTATATGTGTCTGGAGTAAATAAAACTTTGCAAAAAAAACCGCACAAAAAGTTAATCTTCTTTATACACCAACGCTTCAGCGCCACGTATATCCTTAAGGACAACATTTTTTTATTAAAAAATATGAGGGACCTGCACACTTTTTACTATAAATTATCGCTCGTCTGCTCGCGTGGTTTACGTGGTCTGCATTTTAATTCAACTTCGTTAACTCTAATGTCATTGGCGAGTCTCGCTGGAAATAAATCAAAACTGAATTAGTAGAGAATTGCTTCTTTATTAATTTTATTAAAATATAGAAGGGCCTTGATTATTTGTCATTAGGTAATTGCTTCAATATATCGTCGAGAGTTAAGAAATGTAAAAAAAAAGTTTTGTTGTCACAGAAAAAAATACGTCGACATAAGTTTCCCCCTATTAACGTCACCCTAAAACTAACTTCTGCTATAAGAAGAAAATACAATAGCAGCCGTGATGTAAATAGGACGACATCTGCAAAATATCCTTCTTGGACTCTAATGTCGACGTTTTAATAAATATAAAGAAAGCGAATTCCGTCCCTCCCTCGCCCAATAGGAAACCGAAAATATCGCGGCGTTTTCCGTTCCGGGGAAATGCAGCACGGCTCCGTATAGATTCCCAGATAGACGCGGAAAGAGATAGTTTTATCTGTTCCGCAGGAAAACTGCAGGGGAGTCTTAATAAAGAAGCCCTGTCTTCGAGGGAGTATCGGTTCCCCGCACGCCTGTGTCAACATCCCTGTTTGGAAAACCGCCTGCGTATTTTTGCCATTATTTATCGCTCTGATATCGTCGAATGGATATTTTTACATTCCTTACACCACCACTGTAAATATTGCCAGCGGTTTTAAATTATCTACATCAATCTTGACTAAAACTTCCTAAGGGTAAATTATTAAATGCACCCGATTACACCCGATTCAGAAATGAACTAAAGAAAAGAACACTTTGTGCCTCTTTCAGTGATCATTATTTCAGTTTCATGTTAGTGATTTTTGTTTTATTTTAAAGAAGTTTGAAAGAGAATTGAGTCACTAATTCATATTAAACTGTACCAACTAGGTAGTTGGTAGTCAGTGGCTTTGCGAAGCAATACAGTCAAGTTTAATCAGAGCGTAATGAAAGGAATAGCTCGGAGCAAAATTGTCACTCCGCAAATTCGCAGCTGTATGTATCAAAACATCGAGTAACGGTAATTTAATTTTCTCATTGGTAATAAAACTGAACGGGTAAATTCATTGTTATTCAGTGCACACGCCCAAACTCTTATTCTAGTTTCGAAATGGATTCTATTTAGATGTTCAAGTAAATTGATTGACGAAAATTTAAATTTTGATATAAATGAGTACGGTAATCACCCCCATTCTTTATTATTTGTAATCCGTAATTTGATTTCTTAGGGGGAGCTAGGAGAATGCGATGCAGGAAAGAGGCTTTCGTCTCTTAATAGAAAATCAATTCCCGATAAATAATTTCGACGGCGAAGAGAATAAATTATTTCCACTCTTGCCACGCACTATTGAATAAAACGTATCGCGCCCGGTTTTTTTTTGTGTGCCGAAGTCGGTGAATATTTTAATCCGGTCCTCACCCGCTTACACAGCAAACACGTTGCCCTGCCAAACTTTTAACTTATTCGGAGGAGTGCTTCCAGTTCGGGGGAAGTTTCGGAAAGTGCATACAGGAGTTTACATCTAATTAAAACTTCCAGTATTTAAGTTTTTTCGGCCTTATTGGGACGCTGAGATTATTATTAATACTTGCCACGTATCACAGTCGAATTTTCCACGGCGCCTTCATTCAAATTCTGGGGAAGTAATAATCCGGCAGGATCAAACTGCATTTTCTGTTTAATGAAATTTGTTGAACGAAAGTTCGGAATTGCCGCTGCAAACAATGAGACAATTCAGGAGATGGGGGCCAACGGTACAAGTGTTGCCTAAGATTATTTCTCTGCGGAGGCTCGTATGTTATAGTGCCCGAGATTATTATTGCCGCTGCAACCGTAAGATTTCAATTACCGTTCCACCATTACGCCCGCAAACAATTACATCCAGATCCGCCCCATAGCGAGATTAGAAATTCTGATACCACTAGGAGAGAACGATCCACTTTATCAAATAAAGGAGTTCCAATTTATTATTGGAATTTTAAATTTAAAAATCAAATAGTTAATTAAATCAAAAGGTTTTATCTAATCTACTCATTCAAATAATAAATAGAATGCGTTGAACTAGTATCGGTAAAAGCTAAACCGGATTGCCCCGAAAGCTATCACACAGTGCATTGAAGCAATCGAATTCAAAGCAGCGCATCTCAGCTTTGAATACCATATTCCAAAACGCCATCTGAAGGTGAATTCCTAATTTATTATTATTATAATAAATAAATTGTAAGCAGTTTATATAACCTTTTGTTATTCATAGCGTGATTTAATATTCTGTTTCTCTCACAACATTGTGTTTATTTTTATGAAAGCGCGAAAGATAAAACATTTTAGTGTTTCGGTGAGTTCGCATTTAATCAAATTGTAAATTTGTTCATCCGCAGAGAATAAATGCATGCACGTATATGATGCCAAGAACTAATCTAACCGCCGTAAATTGAATAATTTATAGAACCAAACCCCACCAAACTAAAACCAGACATTTGCCCGGATGCAACCCAGCATAAACTGCGTTCCGGCGCAAACATTTTATGGGGTACACGGTTTGATGAATCCACGAGTAGTTCGATATAGCGGATTACGTTAAATCCTTTTCCACTCGGCACAATCCGACTTTCGAGTTATTTCCTCATTTTCTCTTTTCTTTTATCGCTCGTGCGCCTTCCCCTCGGTCGAATACTTCAATTTGTGGGGGCGCACGGACGCAAAGATCTTTTATTTATGTGCACACACACAACTTGCCTTCTTATCTCCACCATCATAAAGATGCAAATTTTATTTTAATTTCACCAATTCACATAAAGAAACTAATTGGACGTGGAATAGACTCAGGGTTTCCTAACATAGGAAAGGTAATTAATTTATACTCTTATTACTTACTTGCTATTGATTTAATGCTGCTCAGATTCTGAAAAACTGAGTAACTCGATGACTACTTAGTTAAACAATGCAGGATCATAAATTCTCCAACTAAACAATCCAAACGATGTTTCGGATCTTTGATTTTGGTACGAGAAAGAAAAATAGAATCGAAATAGAATAGAAAGATGAAATGTTGGCAAACACGTTCTAAACGTAAGTAAGTGCGTCAGAACGCGTTATTTTTAAACAAAGTATTGAAAATCGATTTTTTTTCTAAAACATAAAATATTTTAGATCGCAGATAAGTCTGCGTTCGCAGTAAAGTTTAACGGTAACGTCCCCGGTGTTGTACTGCGATATTTCGTACGTTGCTGACGTAATAAAGGCGATTTATGGATCCAACTTTATTCTTAAAACGGAAAAACACTCAGCTCTGAAGTTTATAAAAAAATAGTAATTTATTGCGCCTTAGTTCCCGACATGAAATATATTTTCTGAGTAACGTGTCGCACGTTACGTACATCCGCAAAATGTTTGCGGATGGTACAGCGGA
Source organism: Dorcus hopei (assembly GCA_033060865.1). Classification (NCBI taxonomy): domain Eukaryota; kingdom Metazoa; phylum Arthropoda; class Insecta; order Coleoptera; family Lucanidae; genus Dorcus; species Dorcus hopei. The sequence goes on from CM065426.1 coordinate 39,076,689, forward strand.
GGGGGGCCTCCTGGAGAATATTCCGGAGCCCTCGTTTTGTTAAAATACGTTTTGGTAAACCGAGATTTATTGCCACTAACGAAACGATAAAATTAGTTAAAGCCAGTAATGAACTGAAATATAATTTCAAATTAAATACAATTATATTAAATCAATGCTTTGAATTTAGTTGCAATATTGTAAGTCACGGAAGTCAAAAATAATTAAAATAATTATATTTAGAGAATTTTTCGAATTTTTCGAAAGAAACTGCTTCACTCACACACCCCTACTGTTGCCTATGCATTGCTAGAACACAAGTCTTCTGTCGTTGGATATTTAATATTTAAATCGCTTTTATAAATAAAGTATTAATGCCGAGTTATGCAAAATAAAAAAAATTCAACAATTAACTAAATTTTCTGGTTTGAATTTACAGAGCTTATTTGTGTTTAATTATAAAATTGCAAACAAATTCTCTTTTGCCAACTGAAACTGTATAAACACAGAAAAAATGTTTGCTGTAATTTTTCGGTCCATCCAAAACGAACGGTAAACAATAAATTTTTAAATGAAACTTTAATTATGCAATGTTATTCAATTAAATTTTAATTACTCCGTACTATGTCAACAAAAATTTTTACCTAAACAACTGTACTGCCACAAACGATGGAATAATTTCGGAATAACTGCTGGAAAATACGAATACCAAAATTAAAGATGGAAATGCTTTTCAATAACATCCTGAAAAAATATTCGCGTTCTTTTGTGTAATAAATTCTGAGGCAAGAAAGTTTGTACTTTGAAGTAACGCATTCACATCGAATTTTTATTAGCTGCCTTCTCAATACGTTCTAATCAGACTCTCTCGAATTTAAGCGCCTCCGCTAAGAAAAGCCGCCGTATTAATTTCAGCATAAAAAGCGAAAAGCTTATTTGCGTTCATGCGTTGTTGCTTTTGGAGCTTCTATTGAACCGCCTGAGGAACCTGGCTTTCATAAAAAAAAACTTAATTAGTTCATTGCTCGTCGCAAATAAAATCAGTAGCAGACGGAGGAATCTGACTGCAAAAAAAGGAAATTTCGCCGTCGGGGAAAAGTTTGTGTTTGTAACTGAAGACCGGCGGTGTTTTTAACGTTTTTATTTGACGCTCAACATCAGGCATCATATAAATACTTTAATTTACTTTGTATTGCCTTGTATTAGCACAGCACACTGATTGCTTCTTTGAAACTTGAAGGAGGTTACAGGACACAAAAAGTTGTACTATAAAATAACAGGTACAGAAATGAACGTCGGTTTTCAGACTAAAACGAAACATACGATATATTTGGCGTTGAAAATGAGCATCGTGTAATTATAGAAGTGATTGTAGGTTTCATTGAACATAAAAGGAGGCAATCATCTCGGATACTTTTAAACTGCAAATCCCTCTTATATCCGAGTTCCACAAAACGACAAGTTCCTGGCGAGTATTTTAAGCGAGCCTTAGTTTACCAAGGATAAAATACACGAACTTTAATCCTCGGACGCTTTTACACGAGCCTAAAACCGTGTTCGCATTAATTCCGGAATTTTGTCCAGATGTTGTAAGGAAGGGTCGAACTTTCTGAGGATAGAGCGGCCAGGACGTAATTATACATTTTAATGACCGTTCGGTTGTGTTTTAATTATCTTTTTGTCGGCTCGCTGAACGTTAAATTTCAATTTCTTGCTTCAAGGAAAAAAGTATTTCTAGAAATAATATTTTCGTTTGCTAACGCTGGGTAGCAATAATTGTTTCTAGTTAGGTAAGCGTACACAACGGATATAATTTCCTTCGATTAAGCAATTTGGCTATGTTCAGTCTGTTGTGTAGAGTGAGCCAAGCGATGAAATTTGCATACAATTGTCATGTGAGTATTCAACGATCCATTACATCCATTATGTAACGGTTCATCAAACCGTTTTTGAGTTTGATTTAAACTCAATCTTTGTGTGTATAGAGATTGTTTAATTAAAACTTGAGAAAAGGCGGAGACATTATAATTTACGGAAATTTCAAACTACTGAGATCTTAACCAGATGTTGTTGAAAGGGTATAAAATAAACACTTACACCTCTAAGTTATTCAGGAAAGTCAGCGCTAACTAATTTATTAAGGTAGGTAGGTAAGTAAGGAAGGTCGAGTTTGTGTTAAGTAAACCAAAAAGGGAGGGCCGACGTAAAAATCTCTGGAGTCGTCCGAATTAATATTTAAAATCCATTTTATTTCGGGGATGATTTAGTTATTGCGCCAAAGTGTGGTTAAAGGACGTCCTGTTTATCTTAGGCCTGACGGTGCACTTCCTGCTTTTAAGCGATAAATTATGCACAAACGCGAAGAAGAAATGTTTTTATACACGCCGCTGAAATTTCAGCCCGCCGTGAATATAAATTTCGGGCGATTCGTTGCGGAAGTTCGAAAACTTCCGCCAAGTTGGAATAGTCTCTCACCCAATCCGATTTTATACTTTTCAAGGATGGCTTTCTTAACTTATGTAATACCGAGCCGACACGTCATATAAATGTTAATAAAACTGGAATTACAATTGGAATATATGTATCGGTAAGTGACGCCCTGGAGACTACTTTGAAGAGTAATTGGTTTGCCGACGAACTTCGAAGCCTTCAAAGTTTCTCCTCTTATCGCAAATATTGAACCACTAAGTAAGCCGCCGGCATTAGCTAACTTTAACTTTACCATCGGTGGATGCAGTTAACATTTTACTTAAACCACTTCAACATTTGTTTATTTATATAGTTTCTGCACAGTGCTTTGTTAAAAGTTAAGAAATTACTAAAAATTAAATTATAAGGAAAAAACCAACATATCTGGAAAAGTTGGTATTCTAAAATGTACAAGCTGTATTTAATCCGAGTCGAAGGACGAATGTTTCGTATGAATTTTATTTTATGTTCTATTAGTTAAACTGAGGATTAATTTGAAACACAGTCTCTTGAAATAATTTTAAATTACACGAATAATAATCTTCAAGATATTAAACTTGCAAAGCTGTTGTCTTTTCGATGATTAAATGCCAAGGACTCCCGTAAGGAATTGCTTTTAAAACGAACTAATCCGCTTCTGTTTGTCTTCTTTCGTTCCAAATAGAACCTCGTAATCATATTACAATAAATAATTGCGGAAATAAGAAGAAAACTCGTAATAAATTACGCATTAAAGTAATCCCCGAGCCATATTACTTCTGCCATACTACCGGAGTTATTCCGGATTTATTCTTTCGCGCACGCATTTGCACAGAGTCGTATAACGTAGAAGAAGATTTATATTTACTGCTTGTTCCGCAGGTGAATTGATTTTTCATATTTTGATCTATCCCGGATGCCTATAACCGCGTGTCACGTGAACGAAGTAAATTGTTTATGTCATCGTATATCATGTCGTGGAGTTCGACTTTAGGAAGTATATTTCCAACGGAATGAGATGAACTGAATAATCAGAGTAGAAGAAAGCGTGCTTTTATAAAAAATAATTTTTAATAACTACCCTCCAGGCGAGTGTGCAATATGCAACAGTATTTATAACAGCACTAAGACCCAGATTTAAATTAATTAAATCGACTTTATAGTAGTGCCGATTAATAAAGACGGGCGGTGATATTAAATTCGAATGCAAATATAGTATAAAACTACTCGATGCTCGATACAAATTGAATATGCAAGATCTCGAAGTCAGCGGGGCGCTGTTTTTAATTAATTTTTATGTTCTGCAAAACAGTGAGATAATTTTTTAATTAAAAACCTCACGCTCGACGGAATTGCGCCCAAAATTCGTCCGCCTGGCTGCGGAATTTTTCCACAGAGAAATGATAAAAGCAAGCAATGTTGTTTCATAAAAATTTCATGGCTGCGCAGAACTTTTCCTATAAGACTTTGTGTTAGACCAGCTTGAAACGCGGAGCTTAAGCTGAGACGGGGAAACTTTTCTTGTAATAAAGTTTAAACTGATGCTCATCGGTATGATATGTTGTTAATTGTTCTACGGAGACTATTCGAATAATCACAATTATAATAAAAAAAGAACTTCAAGTACTTTACACAATCGAAATTCAATTTTACAAGAAGAAGAATTTTGCCATTTTAATTTACATGTAATGAAGAGACCCAGACATACACACAAATGAGAGAAAAGGGGTGTTCGATTCAATTAAAGCATGTCCATTAAATTATTTTTACATAATAAGATCAAGACTTCGCAAATGACAAAATTAGTTCATTTAGGTATAATTATATAAGAAATGTTGAGTTAATTTACGCAAAATTTAAATAATCGAAATTAAATTGCTTGCAAACAATTCACTGGTTTATTAATTTAAGTAAAGGCCGGCGTCAGAAACTTTCGCAATTAGGGAAGATTTCGCGAGGAAGAAGATCGCAAAAATTCGCGATCAATTACACAAAGTATTAGAGACGCCTCTTAAATATAAATGAGGTTTCCTCGCGAGAGAGAATCCGAACGGAAATATATGCATAAAACTTATTGAAAGTTTTCAAATCTGAATTACGTTTAAAGCGGACGATTGGAAATGTAGATTCGTCGCAGGCGACGGAGTGCCAGGCAACATGTGATCTAGATAAATCGGTTCATTACAATCTGATACGATCAGAATCGTTTCTAGTTGACGCAAGAATGGAACGACACGTACTGTGTTAGAACGAAAAAGTTGCAACATGTTCGCCGGAGTTAGCAAGGAGCTTTGGAATTGCGAGAAACCAACTGGCATCTACTAACTTTATAAAACTTACTTTACGCTCGTATATTACTAATGTTTATTTTAAAATTATTTACTTTAATGCATTAAGATGATGAATGCAAATCCTCCCTTGTAATATTCACCAAATATCATCGTCCAAAACGATCCTGTGGCATAAATATAGTTGGAAATGCGGTTACCGAAATTATTATTTATTTTGCATGCACACAACAAAACACAAAACAATCCATATACATATATATATTAATTAAACTCAACGTGGCTTGTTACTCTGCTGATATTTATTTTATACACCGCTTTAAATTGCGTCAGCAAACGCGCAAATGTTTGCGCGAGGGCGCCATTTAGCCAAAAAAAAAGGGCAAAATAGTTTAAAACAACCAGCGCTTCGGCGTCGACCTATTTACGTCCTTTAAACTTTTCCGCCGTGACATGCCACTGAGTTTGCTGTGTGGCCAGTAAATCGCGTCAGTTTGAAAAAGGATTTTGGTTTCCTCTCAGAAGATTTTTCAGATCATTAAAATAGAACTCAAACCTCTTTTGACTTACGTATTCCCATCAATTATCCTTTGCTTTAAATAAGCTCAAAAGTCCGAGCTTAATCATAGCTAGGAATAAATAAACCGGAATCAAACTTGAGCTCAACGGAGTGTAACATAAGTGGGTTTAACGATAAAAAAGAAACCCCCCGAAATCGAGGACCCAGCTCAAAGGAAATACTAAAAAAAAAAACTAAAAGTGGAAGTAATTTAACTCTTCGAAAGCACGTTAATTGCAATAGTATTTAGGATCAATAAAAGTCACCGATTTTAAAGTAGGTCTGAATTTGCATTCGCGTTTTCATTTTTCATTACGGATTTTACCGGCGGCATCACGTTGATAAATGAACCGTAAAGGGGAAACGAATCGATCAAAGTGCTCCGGGCGCCCCGGGACTTTGATATGTTTCTTGTTGTAAAAATGTTTTTACAAATCAAATTCGAAATTGGTTCGGCGACGGCTTAAGATTCCTCAACCCTTTGCGACTACTTCTTTTCGATGAGTGTGCGTTCCGGGTTTTCTGGTTCTTGAGGACCTCCAACTTAATCTTACTCGTTTTACGTGTTCAAGTTACAGACCGAAACGGCAAAGGTTTGAGTAACTTGATATTATTAAATTTTTCTTTTATATATTATATTTATATTTCGTTTTATTTGACTATATTTTCCTTTTTGAACGTTGAATTTCAGAACTTCATGAGTTGCTTTTCTCTTTTCTTTTTTTTAGTTAACTCTTGGCTTTGCATTATGTTTACGAGTTGAGTGTTTTCTTCTTGTTAGTTCTTGTGTAGTTCTACGTTGTTAATGCATGCATTGTTTTCACCCAGTGATTAGAGGTTTGTTTTCCTGTAGTCCTCGAGCAATTATAAATTAGCCTTTAATAATGGTACATTGTTGGTTGGTTATTTATTGTGTTCCTAGAGCCAACCTGATATTCTTAATTACTCATTTCCGCCCAGGGACCTGGTCTATTCATCGTCGAAGCTTATTATCCGCAGCATCTGCCTAAGTGATTTTCATAATCATAGCGATTCACTGTTCCTTCGAGGGCGTCCGGAACTAGCTCTGGGCTTGATTTATTAATGTGTAAGCACACGTAATAATACCAGATAGTTTCACTAATGGCTACGTTCGACATAGTTTCTAAATTAAAATATACGTAGACCTCCCTCTTTCTCATCATGGAAATTGCTACGGTAAATATGAGGCTTCGTCTTAAGCAGTTAATCCTAGAAACGATATTTATGTTTCGTTTGCCGGCGAAATTTTAAGCCTAATTTAATTAGTAAACCTCATTTTTATGACTGTTTAATAAGGGCAAAGATTACACGTGAAATCCAAGCATTTCTATATAAAGGGGATGATCCTATGCGTGTTGCCATGGAGAAAGGAATTCGGATTTGATTCAACATTACATCCAATTGAATTAAATCTCGGAATCTCCATGCAGTCGATTCGTTTCAAATTAATTACAGAATGTGTTTTTGATTAGTCAATTATTTTTGGTTGCATGTAAATTCGAGTGCGTGTTTCAGGAAAGGCACATTTACTTATTGTACGCGAAACTGTATGCATATGACGTCGTTAACATGTGAAATGTGTTAATTATGCGTCAGCCTCTCACCGTAATATCCATCTGTAGCTTTTAACAATAGCAGTTGACATAAGCTCATGCAAATTTGCATATGATTTCCACGCCGAAATTATGGAACCGGAGCCTAGACGTTTCAGGGCACATTCTCGTCAGTTTTCAAAAAGCGCTGCAATATTTTCTTCGTAAACATTTTGGGATTAGGACCCGTTACAAAATATGTAATAACCCCGTCGCAATTTTATATTGCATAATTTGAATGCATTTACATGTCAGTAGATCCTGCAGATTCGCGTATCTAGGAATCCGAATGCAAAAATACATATGCAAATTGCGTTCCACGGATGCAAACTATTGATCGCTTCGTTCGTCTACCTGGGTGTTGGATTTCATTTGTGATTTCAACGCAATTTAATTAGATTTCATCTTGCTGTTTGAAATTGCATTAATTCCTGATATGACTTACGTACGAAACAAGTTAATTTTCAATTTGTTGCCTGGTACAACAAGCACATTAAAAGTACACCACGAAACGAATAATTGGTGTCATTAAAAGGAAAGGAAACTGAAGGGCAATTTAATTTAAATACATAATTTCAGTTGAGCAATAAATACCTCACCGAAACGTCAGTTACAGAGTGTATTGAAAAGTGTGTCTGAAGATTAATATTACAAATAAGCACATCTGCAAGTCAGTTGCAATAGATCCTAATTAAAGCGTGCAGCTTACCTGTTCATGTAACTGTCTACCGCAATAAATTATTAAACAAAACGCTGTTCGTTCATATCTATGAACCAATTACCGTTGTCCGGATTAAATTCTCGTCGGCGTTTACAGATATATTACGCTTGCATTCACGTGAAGCGCCTCTGAGAAATTAATGCGTTTGCGTTACATGAAAATGAACGTTTCGGACGGGGCCAACAAATAAATAATTTGCGCTTTTTTTTGTTTTGTAACCCGAAAAAAACGACTTTGTTTTTTGTACATATTGACATCACGCCGTGTTGAGCGTTGTTCGTGTGCGATTGGGTTACTGACTTTAGGAGCCGTTCGCAACCTGTATAGACTCCATTAATGGTTGAAATATGAAACAAAGAGTGTACATTAAATTTTATTTAAAACGAACGATTCAAAAATCTGCTTAAATATGTTTGTGTTTTGTGTGCGCACAATAAAATATTAATATCAAAATCCCGTTGTTGTTTTCGGTAATAAATTTTATAAAGCCACGTAGTTTTAATTCGGACGATTTCCGCATTAATTGAGTTTAGTTAATTGCTGGCATAAATTAAATTAATTTTGCGTTATTTCGGTTAAATCCGCATCAATCATGACCGTTTAAAATAAAATATGTGGGGCACGTGCTTCACATATTTGAATAGACGGTTTTCCCAAACAAAATAATTGTAAATTTAATTAATTATTAAAGCGAGTTAGAAACATCTCTACAGAATCAATTTCTCAACTAATGTAATATTTACGGCATAAATATAAATTTAATTTAGGTCACGTGTATTAATTGCTTTTCATGCACTAATGACTCCCAAAATGAAAGTGAAATAATTTATCAATTTAACGTCGTAGTACTGCCAATTACGTTTTATGTTGTAAGAGGAAAAACGACATTTTCCGGTTGAGATATTAAAGGAGATATAACGAAACATGGCGGCGGGCGGCGTTGGGTCGTCATTGTTTTCTTGGTTTTCCTTTTTCGCAGGGAGGAGGAATACAATCAAAGCATTGTCTGCCGTTTATTTTACCAAAACGGTTTTAAGTAGCAGCCATTCCCGGAATGAGTCTCTTTTTTCCAAATCGCGTCCGATCATCCTAGCCCGGCGGACATTATTGACCTCTCGTTACCGCCCCGCATTTATTCGGGCAGCTATCTAGCTGTTTATCTTCTTCCTGTTCCGTAACGCGACCCCGACGAATAAACTAAGCTGTCTCTAGCCGCAAACAGGTTCCGTTTAAAGTTTGCCCGAGTAAATTTTCTAAATGACTCTGTGGAGTTGAGGGCTCAGGTTTTTAAACCCGAACGAATTCCCCATAGAGCCAAGCTACTTGTAATTATGTATTCTGTTTTGAGCAAACCGAAATTTAATACATAATGCACTGCATGTTCCTCCTGGAGCGACCCGAATTCATAAACGAAATCCTTAATTAAATTCCGGACCCTAAAGCGGCTCTTTTCATTAGCCTTCAATAAAAACTTTGTCCATTCATTCGGCTTAATGTTTTGCCCTCATAAATCAATTACAAGTTTAAGTGTAGAGATGCGTGTGGTCCATCAAAATACCTTCCGGTGTTTTTCGCCCCGGAACGCCCTTTCAACGCGCTTTCCGCTTCATAAATTATTGCGACGTCAAAGTCGGACGTCTTGAATATTAATTAGATTATGACTGTGATTATTAATTATTGCCGAACAAATTGTAAATTTCACCAGCCATCCTGAAATTAATTTCGTAAAATCATTCTACCAAATATTACTGTTGATCATTGCTTCGTTTAATTAATAACGGAAATTATACATTTGGAAATTAATTAACTCATTTGTTATCACGTGAATACATACGTCATTTTGAACGTAATCCGGTTTCAAAATCACTGAACTAGTGAAGATTTTAGAAAGTTACACGGTTTTATGAATAAGGTTAAGTTCGAAAGGATTTAATTGATCACTGTTAAGGGCTTCAATTTATAAAAATCGGTGATAAGTGAAGAACATTCGGGAAAACTGAATAATAAAGAAACTCCTTAAGTACCACAAAGAGAAATAAACGTGATTTCGAATAAAACACTTTAAAGAATATGCAGGAAAAACAAGACGAGGAACTGGAAACGATAGTTAAAGGAAAGAAGATTTTTGGAGAAAAACAGAAAGGACGTTACCTCTAAAGAGAATTCAAATGGAAAAATCTAAATAGTCTTTTAGTTGATGCAGCAGCAATGTGGAACAGACTATCTAGAAGCTTCTTACGGCTTGCTTATTTCATTTTTTGAAATGAGTGTAATTTCAAGCATAGTTTACTGCGGTTTATATTTCGATTACCGCATAGAATGTCAATTAAGTTAATAATCAAATGCTTCGTCGCATATTGGTAAATTACGTCCGCATTTCTGGATGAATTTAGTTAAAATAACCAAATAGTTAGATATAAACTGAGGTTACAGATCGTTGCTTACTAATTAAACGGCAATATGTTACTCCAAACAGCTTCGCTTAGCTGGGGCAGTATTTATTGGAGCAGCTTCATTCGCGTAACGCAAACACGTTATAAACTAGGCGAGTTCTCCGCAGAATAGTGCAAACTAATAAAATAGTCCCAGCTCTTTATTGAGTTCGCAAGGTGTAAGGAAGAACCCGCCGACGGCGTACCTACCAGCACTTTAATTAGAAAAGTTCTCTCCTGCATTATAAACTTTTATTTATTGAAGTCGTGCAACTACTGTAAATATTTTTACTTTGGTTATACGATCAAAGGAAAGATTCTATTAGCATTCGTTTTAAAATTAGTGCTGTATAAAATAATTTGCCATACATAGGGTAAATTAATCTAAATTTGTTCACCTCTAACCGCAACACTTAACGTAACGAAGCGTTGGAGGAAAGTTAGTCGGATCAATATTTCAATTTTAACTTGTCAGAGGCTGTTATCCGGCTTGTAAATATTGAAACATGCATGCCTAGTAATCCATTTAATACTAATACTAGGCAACACAGAGAGAAACTTTGCGGTTGGAAACTTGGGGGAAATTGTGCTGCAGAGATCAGCCGTATTTTGCATGTAATTAACGTTGCTTTATATGTTACGCATGGCAACTTTAATTACATATAAAATACGGCTGATATCTACAGCAGCACTCTAATAAGATTATTGCTGCTCGGGGCCACGCTGTTTAAACAAATCTGCTTTGAATTCAACGGAGAACGTTAGCAGTTCTGCTTAATTTATTTTAAAGGCAGGCAGACGGGTATGAGGTGTTTAAAAGCCTCACTTGATTTTATTTCAAGAAAATAAATTCCACTTAATTACACGTGATTTCCTTTTTGCAATTAAACTTTCCAGCGAAAATTTATTACGCAGAGATTTTCGTCCAGAATTAAAAAAGAAATCGCAAACGTGACGATCGCTTTATTTTATTAAGCCTTCGATCAACACCCAACTTCAACTTTTAATAACATCGAAAACAGCTTTTTCTATAACTACTTTTTAACCGAAAGCGTTCTGATTATGTACATACATCGAAAATGAAATGGAAAGAAAAAAAAAAGAAACGAAAAGAATGTGATTATTTATTTAAAAGCGTCATCGTGTGCGCATGTTTTACAAATAAATATGGCAACTGAAATTAAAAGCGAAAGTAACTCGCAAAGTTAAATTAGAAAAGTTCAGGTTTCACTTTTGGCGAAAGTATTTCAGAAAATACAACGTGTAAATTATCTTAGGGAAACGTGCGTTGTTTTGCATCGGGAAGGGGGTGGGGCACCGAAAAGAAAAGAATTATTTTCATTTACATTATTCGCGAGTACTTTTTTTTCGTTTTAATTTAAAGCTCCCGCGAAATTCAATATTTGCCCGGAGAAACGGTTCCTCCTCGCGGAGTCCGTAAAAGTTAATTTCGTTTTCGATTCGAAATAATTAATGTGAAAATATCGCCTTACAGAAATTAAATTAAAAAGTTTCCTCCGAGTTTGCCCTCTAATGAACTTGTTTTTGTTTCAGGTGAGTAAGTTCATCCACGATCGAATGCGGTATAACGAAATGCAAAGCAAACAAGGTGGGACTCGCCTTTGAATGTATAATGTGTACGAATTGCGGATGCAAAATCGAGGGAAAGAAAGAATATTTCCTTTGATTTTGTTTCAGAGCATGTGGGTAATCTGAGTTTCCTTTGAAAAATACTTTATAAACGAACCGAGGATAAGTGAATTTAAATTTATATGCACTTCTTCTTATACATTTCCTTTTTCTAGAAAAAAATTGCAAAGGCTCAATGTAAGCAAACGTATGGATAGAACTCACCTTTTCCCCCTCAACCACACACTCTAATTTCAGGAGAAAATTTACAAGCACCATTTAAAACTTTGGTAAACTATGCAAATCTTTAAAGCTCTCTATTTAAGATTACACTTACTTTAGATCTTAAAAGCTCTTGATAAATAAAATATTTATTCAATAAAGACTCAGTTAAATGTTATTTCCATACAATATTTAAAACTGAGTTATTAATTGAGTTTTTTTAAATAAATTATTTACGGCAGCGTTTAAAAGCTGTAAGTAAATATAAAGTTAAGGATTTGTTATTTAAAACAAGCATCTATAATTAATTAAGTTTAAGAATTTTCACAAAACCTGATTGATTACTGTGCAGAGTTAAAGCACAAAATTAAAGTGTAGTTTATCGCGCGGGGCGTCCGCTTTTAAAACTATTTTTAATCTCTCTTCGGAAGTTGAACTTAATTTGGAATATCAAACTTCTACAACAGATGTAATTTATCACGGTGTTGTTTTTAATTAGTTTTAATTATCTGGAGTGTAATACTTTTAATATTTACCGTGAACTGTCATAAACTTGATCAAACTTCGACAGAGATTAACGACGCCCCATAAAATTCCGTTTTTACGCCTTCCAGCGCCGATATAGTCCTTAGAGTGCAGCCAGGAATTCATAATTAAGGAAAGTGCATCGGGCTCAATTAATTTCCTTCCTTGGGGCTCGCCGAACGTTTCCTTTCCGAGTTGCAGAAGTTCAAGTTCTTTCGGAATTTATATCTACAATACCGCAGGGTAGACGCGGTTATAAATTCCAGTTCGGTTTGCCTGTTCCGGGCAACATATGTCCAACATTTTCTGTGCTAAATAGTTTTTAAAACGTTTCGATTTATCTTCCAGAGTCAATTTACTTGCGAGTCTTTATTTTCGTTAGAAATGGGAACGACGGCAAGTTTAAAGGACATTTTTTTTGTTGAATATTTCGGAATTAAATTATAAAATTCGATTGAATTTTCTTGCAATTTAAAATGCCCCCTCAATTTTTTATGACAAAACCGAAGACTTCTTTCGTCACGCTCTATTGATCCCTAAACTTCGCGAAAGCTTTTATAATCGCGCGCGATAAAATAAGCTCGGCTTTGTGTATCTCGCTGGAAATAATTTATATTTTTGTTGCGAAGTCTCGGCGCGCCGCACTGCAGCATTGTTGTTGTCCCCTGCGGTTGAAGCATCATGCCAACAATGTTCTTTTTCCTTCGCAATAATTAAGTTCCGTGAGCTTAACACTTTACGCAACCTAATGGAAACCTTACCCCTGGGTAAGATGATTTTATAATTTACAAATTCTTCTTTTCTCTTCGGGCGTGTGAAAGGGCGGCATACCACAGATACCAAATTATTTACGTATTACACCTAGAAACAATGCCGTTAATTAAAATTATTTCTCCTTACAACACAGTTAAATGCTTTCGAAATCAAACCCAAGCGGAATCTTACCCCTGGGTAAGATGATTTTATAATTTACAAATTCTTCTTTTCTCTTCGGGCGTGTGAAAGGGCGGCATACCACAGATACCAAATTATTTACGTATTACACCTAGAAACAATGCCGTTAATTAAAATTATTTCTCCTTACAACACAGTTAAATGCTTTCGAAATCAAACCCAAGCGGAAATGATACCTCGCAACTATGAAAATCCTAATTATAACTTAAACAAGGCAGTGTATAATCAGTGGGTAGTTGCAAATTAATCTAAATTAATATAAACTTCGAGCATTATTGTTAATAGAACGGATTTGCATTTCGTAATGTGGAGCTTGAAAGTTGACGAGTTTTGCGCAATCCGTTTCGCTGCTGCTTTATCTGGAAAGTTGACGTATGGAGCACCGTAATTACGTGTGTCGGGTAATTCTCAGAAGAGGAACATCGTTATAGAATTTAGAACACTCTCCGATTTCAAAAGTTATTAGCGTTAATTAATGTACCGTGTGAATGAATTCGCAAAACACGCGGGGGTTTTATTTTCCTACATGAAATAAACGTGCGAGAAATGAAGCCATACGTTCTCATTTCCCGTAAACGTTTCGGAAAAACTAATGTGTATAAATGTTTTTCCTACGACGCGACGTGAGGATAATAGTTTACTGAAAATATTTCCTCGTTTCTTAAATATAAAAATAAATTCAGGGCGAGGTGTTTGTCCTGGGGTACTAGGAGGAGCACGTAATTTATATTTTCGTGAGGGCGCATCATCACAGTTCTCAAATAATACTGAGACTGTACTGCGGATGGACATAAATAATCCAACTTTATGCATGTGACACACTTACTTTAAAGAATTCCAGAGCGAGACACAAAACGGATCGAACTTTACGATTTATCGCAATTTGTATAACTGATTCGAAAAAAAAAACATTGCAAATAATTATTTTGGAAATTGAATTAATAAATTTAGAATACCTTGGATTCATGGAATTAAACTTATTAAGTATAATTTGTTTCATCTTTGTGGGTAAGCATTTAGACCTCGTACTCCTTCGTAAGCGTTGATTAGTTAAATTAATTTGAAAATTGCTGCTTTTTGTTGATAGTAATAAACGGTTTCATTTTGGGACAAAGGTAAACGTTAACTTAACATATGCTGGATAGTAGGGTATCAAATCCGAGCGCGTATTCAAACAGGTTTTAGTTGACGTGTGAAGTCAACACACACAAATGAGTAAACAAACAGAATTCGAAACAAAACGAGCCTTTCGACACAAAACGCATTATGAAACTGGAACAATGCGGAAAATGAAATAAACACCCGGACCATCGCATTGATAGCTGCATAATCGATTAGGCAATAAATCCGGCGCAGTTATTGTAGGAGTTGTGTAAAAGCGTCGTTATAAATCGGCCATTGCGATGCGTGCAGGAATGGCGGCCCGTACAAAAGATAGCTTCGCCCCAAATGGAAATGACCTGCAGTATTCACACTGATTACATGTATAATGAAAATTATCAAGCGCCTGGTTTTAATGACCCATTTGCACAATAAATAAGCCATCCCTTTTATATGGCTTTGCGTGGCGAATTGCCCGGGGGTTTATTCTATTTAAATACCTGAAAACGAATCGAAATAGAACCGGGAGCTTTTTTCGTTCTGTTTTCAGTTAATTACGAGAGCAAGTAGAGATTACTAAAATTTATTTAAAATAACCTAGTACTTCTTGATTTTACGTGAAATACGTCAGGGGGTGGCTGAATCATGTAATTATCAACCCCAACAAAAGTTTCTCTACTTTATTGCAGAGGCGCAGGCGGAAATAAATTTCTCGCCGAAAATTCAACAAAAAGCTGGAACAGTACGCCGCGCCGGCAAATATTTAGATAAAGTTAATTTAATACGTGCCCCGAGCTACCGTTGTATTTACATCGCAGATAATCAACAATAATAGTATAACTTAATGTAATTTTATATTCAAATTATTGTAGCACTTAAAAATGTATCGCATATAAAAGTTTAAGTTGGTAATAACCTATGTCTTGGAGAAACGTGAATTTCCAAGTAGTTTGATAAGACTAGAACTAGAGCACCCCCAAACCATATTTGTGGCACTCGACGTGAATACTAAATCAGCGTTAAATGCACGGACGGAAGAAGATCATTTAAACGAACCATCAGAAATGCGAAATGGACGCCGTTAATGTAATGCCCGCAGCGTTTTCCGCCCCGAAACGAATAATATCGGACGTTCGGTTTCAGCGAAAACACGGGGCGATCGCTCATCATAGCGCAAAGTAAACAAACGAGGGGGATGTACAGGATGTGTTAATTTTATTGCATGTATTGCGAGAGAACGTTTCTCTTCCGGATGCCCTTCTCTTGATTTGATCAAGTCGTGAACTGCTGCATGCAGCAGACTTTTATATTCAGTTAGGATTTGAATTTAACTTGAACGTCAGAAAATTAAAAAATTCCTCTGTTGCAGGTAAATACTTAATTAAAAAAGATTTTAACGAGAAAAACGCTCTCGTTCTATTAATTCGAAGACTCATTATTCTTTTCGTGCCGTGCCAAGCTGGCCGTGTTCCAAATATGAAGGAGTTCTTTATGAGGAAGAACAAAGAATTCCAGAAATTTATGGAGTGTACACACAAACGAATTTTGTGAAGCATTTCACTTTGAAAAATTTATTGATCAAGAAAATTAAGTGAGCGTTTATGGTAACTATAAAATAAAAGTAAGGATCTTTGTTTTCCTGGTGGTATAAATCGATGGGCTTCCGGACTGGAAGATTAATGTAGTTTCAGGCTGGAAGTCAAAAAGTATCCTTTCAATCTCGCCTTGGCCTTCCTCAACTCCTTTCTTGGGGTTTTTCGGCCATCTCGTATTATTCATCTGTTAGGTATGTATGTAGGTATATCCATATCATACTAACTCCATACACTGAACTTCTTCTTCTTACTTGTTTGAGTTTTGGTACCCCATAACTTCTCCTCCAGAAATTCATTCCTCCCAGTTCCTCAAGTCGGCTTTTATTTCAGTTTCAAATTTCTACTGGTGGTCTAAGCATTTTTATTTACCCTTAAACTAGTTTGTCTGACATGTCCTTGCATTTTTTACTAAGGATAAGTCTGTTCTCTAGATTGTTGATTATGAATAGTTGAAAAAAAAGTTTCAGTTGCATTAGAAATTTACGCGTAAAAAACTTTTTAACTTTGGTCTTTGGAATATAAGTTGAATTTATCGTGCAAAGAATAGGTCTAACTTATTTTCTACTTCTTACAGTTTACTTGGCGAACTTCTTACTGTTTTCTATTAGCATACAAATTTCCTTGCTCCTCTACATTGGTATACTTTTGTAATTTCTCTGCAATGGAGATTACAGTACTACAGCCCGACGTAATCGTTAACTCCGGAATTAATCGCGTTTGCGTTTCATGTGTAATTTCGACGAGATCTAAAGCTGAGAAATGTTTACGTTTTTTTCTGCGTTAATATTCCCTCCGCGCGCACAAACGATTTCATTTCGTCCGGCTGAAAGAAACCAAATTAAAAGAGGTCGGGGCCATTGATCGCGCGCTTATTAAAATCGACCGGCGTCGGAGGCGTCTCTTCAATTTTTAAGCAAAAATTCTGTTTTATTGTGCGCTCTGCTTGAAACAGCCCGACCGGGGGTAACCGCATTGTGTCTTGGAAGCGGGCGAAATGCCGTCGCGGGAGAGCTTCGCTCTTGGTTTCGGTCTCCCCGGTACACTGCAGAGAATGTCCTGCGGCGAATGAGTTTAAATTACAAATACGTGAAGTCCCTTCGGGCGGCGACTTAAAATATTTAGGTTCGTAACTTATTGTTAGTTTTAAAGCATCGGATTTTGTAAAAGAGAAATCCATACATAAAATACTGTTATAATACTATCAAACAATTTTTTTTTCGGACAAAGCGTTATCCTTAACGTTTAGTTGAAGCTAGAAGGTGTAATAAACAATTTTACTATATGAAATATACAGAACGCGTACATCTGCTAAGGTCATATATATGCTTCGTTCTGTAATACGCCGTGATAAGATTGTTTGTGTGCTGCTTTAAATATGATCCTGTGAAATTACATACAATTTTTCTATGTTCTACATTAAATATAGAACTTATTCTGCAACCTCTGTTTGGTAAATCCTTAAAATGTCTAGCCGTAATCATAACTATTGCTTAATGTAGTAGTAATGTAGAATGTGTTTGTCACGAGGAAGCATTTAATAACTAACTATTTTACAGTTTCCTATTGAAGGTGTCATTTCATTCACGCTTGCCTTTGATGTCAATCCTTTGTACGTACATTTGCATCACATCTGTTAATGAAAACTCACGCCATTTAACCCTTGCAATTCTCGTCCCTTTAAACCTCCTCTAGAAGGTTTGCGTTTAAAAAAGTATCCAAGAGCATTAAAACTCATGCAAGCGACGGCGGTTCGGAGGTAATAGCGTAATACGTTCTGCAGAACTCTGCAAAATTGTACGGGAAAGTTTACTGCCGACATATCGCAATTTTCATGGATCTCGAGTTCCAAACTTTCGAGGATTTACTTATTTTATACAGCAGACGTTAAGCTATTTTATATCCGCGCGCATGTTTTATCCTGGTTTTATTACATTATTTTGCAATAAAATTTCCATTCCACCATTGACAACCACGCGAGATTCCGCACATAAAGACGCATTACATCCAGTATATGCCACAGAATTACTTGTAAGGTTAATATAGGAAGAGTCTTTTAAAGATGCTATGTATTCAAATTAAACACGTCTGTGTCAAATATAATTAATCGAACAAGTTAAGGGTAAAACTGAAAACTTCGTTTTCTTAATAATTACGTCGATAGTAACTTGAAAGCAGATAATAATCGGTTTAATAACTGAGTTGCGCTTCAATTACTTATACGCAAGTTAGATGGGCTTAATAAGCTTTAATTTGTTGCAAGATTGTTAACGATACGCAAGGAAGCGACCGCAACATATTTTTGAGAATCAGATTTGAATAGAAATTGTAGAAAAGTTTTGCTAACAAATTCTTTTTTTACTTAGTGTTATGTAGAAGCCCACCTTGTTTAATATAAGCAGGTATTTCTTTTTGGAACATTATGTAGATCGTAGCTATATTAAACCGCATTATCATCTCAGTGTGTTACTTTGAAAAGTTAATAAAGCAGATTCATAAAACGACGCAATTTGCATAAGCAATTCTCGCGTTGCAATCGACGCCCCGTAAACGGTGGAGTAAATAACCAAACAGCACATCTGCCGGGTGAGTACCGGGCCCGGGTACTGTTAACCGGGTGAGAGAAGACCCGACCTGCGGACATACCAACCCTTGCCAATTTAATACAGGATGACTGACTGTGTTTTATAGCTTAATGCGTCCAATTGTCGGAGTAATCAGTGAAGAGACATCTGCTCCGAAAGGTGAAGTACACACACACACACTATATTTGATCAATGCTCTCGTCTTTATTTTATTTATTTTGCGCATTATTCGAGAGCGCGCTCATTCAATGCATACAGATTGCCGTCATTCGTCTGCAAACGTGGACATTCAGAGAACAAAGATCGTTTATTCCTTCGAGGCAATTTTCCTGCTATCTTGATTTATCAGATTTTTCTCTTAGCAGGGCAATGGGAAAACTAGCGGAAGGAAATATATGTTTGAATATTAAAGTCTCCGACTTTGAATTTACTATTTGTACGATATATCTCGCCGTGAGCTAACGTCGATTTCCTTTCTTTTGGAAATAACGTTCTTTAAAAGCACGTGATTTTAATTCTGTTGGAAGTTGCTTTTTTTACCAAAAATATTACACTACAGATTAACGGAAAAAAGACCCAAAATGTTTGACTTTCCATGTCACTATCAATGTGTCAATGACGTATACACAAGGTCTAGAAATCCGCGCTTTGATTATTATTTCATAGTCTATTTTTGTGTTAAGATAAAGTCAAAGCTGTGAAATTTCGAAACTAAATCGAATCCTAAATTGATTCGGATATAATTGTATTTGAACCTTCACGTATCCAATGTCAGTTTGACATCATCTAATATTAGCGAACGTCTTGCCATTCGTTCCTAATCTTGCGATTTCAGCAATAGAGGCATTAGTGACGAATATAGAAACGTCGATCAATAATCAGCCTGCGCTGTGCAGGTCTTGAAATAAATCAGATCTTCGAATGCCTATTCATTTCGTGCTATCACACGCGGAAGTAATTGCTCTTAATTAGCGCATTCTGCAAACAAATTCCCTCGTAGGCCAATTACGTGTTTATTAAAACGTCGAGTTGTCTTGGGGGTTGATTTAAATTCAGAAAAACGTTGAAATTAACAGCGATTTTGCTTCAGGAGTGGGTCAATTGCGTCGCTAACACACTGTCAGGGGTTTTCCCCTTCTGTTTAGGTAAGGAAACGACGCCGTGTTTTATAAGACAAGAATTCCTTGACGCACTTTAGAAGGCACGGCCTTATAAAAACGCCGATCCAGCGATAAGCTAAATTGGGAGAGCTGACATCCACCGTTCCTGTCACTTCCACGGGATCTAACGAGTTCTCGTATAGAGACGAGCGCGATCCAAATATATTTCTAATGGAATTTATTTAAAAGCTTTTCACGCTCGCGCGTTTTTTTTCTTCAAATCCTTCGCCTGCAATGAAACTTTTATTTCATACGTGCGAACAGGATGGCAGGTTAAATTTCCTTTACGCTTTCAGCTTTTAACATTAGAAGTAAGATGATAAAAAATATCACAAATTAATTGAAGCGTAGCAACATCGCATCGGTAAATTTCTATGGTATTTCATTTTCGAGTTTCGTAGAAGGGCTTCTCGTTTTCCTGACGCCTCGCTCATTAATCTTTTGGCTTCGGGAAAGGAAATTACCGAAGAATTACAATCCCTTATTTCGACCGATGGATATCGGTTTAATTAATTCGGCAAATGTGAAGGGGGGGCTTCCCCAACACTTACACGGAACGATTCAATTTTCAAAAGTTAACTAAATAAAATACGCGCGTCGCACAACGCGAGGACACCCGAATTAAATTTTCTTTCTTTTATAGGAATGTAATTTAAAGAGGATTTCTTCTTGTATTCGTTTCGGCTTTGCGTCGCCATGCATACACTCAAATAAATTGAAATTCTTCAACAACTCGCAAAAGTCGCCGCAGTCAAGAATAAATTCTCAGATTAAACTAAATGATGGGATTAAAGTCTGGGGCGTTTATGTACAACATGTGTCATATGTAGATTTGTAAACTCTAGTTCGCGCGTGAAGGAAAGAAAAATGTAACGAAGCCGAAGTTAATCAGAAAAAATAAAATTTATTGGGCATCGACTGCGCGAAGTACTTTTCCATCTTCCAACATAAACTCGTAATAAAAATTTTATATTTTCAGCTATTCACCGTGGAAATGAATATCCGATCGATGTATGCCGGCCATAAAAATAAAATTTGCCAATTACAAATTATCTGATGAAAGGCGATTTTAAACCCATTTATAATCGTAAAACGCAAACGTGTCAGAAACGCGCCCTCGTTTTCCTCTTTATGATGTTTGACTTATCTGCACATTACATCCACTGTAAAAAACTTTCCAATTACGATAAAGCGAAAGCGTAAACTTGCGTAATTGTTAGAACGCCTTTATTTCGGGCGGCATAAAAAAAGACCGCAGGCCATTTATTGAAACATGTGGGCCCGCACAATCTGTTGTTTGCTTATTAAGGATATTGTTCCATTGTAAACAGGACTTGAAATCCCCGAGCGGCTACTTTCATACAATCTTGCGTCCAATTTGCATGTCAAAATCCGCTTAGGAACTTTCAGCCCATCCACTCTCATATCCCCCAGATCTAGTTGCCATTAGACCGGTCCTAATACTGTTTTAAGTTTTAAAACAAGCACGTTCTACCGTGTGGGGATTATATTACGATTCATAAATTGCTTGGATTAATTTTAAAATTACGTCCGCACTTGCTTAAATTAAACGTTTGATTATTAAAAGGGAAGTTAACTAGTTAAACGTATCCCACATTATTTATTTAATGCATAAAGCAAAACTGCAGTAAATAACTGAAAGCCAAGTGTAAGTTAAATATATTTTTTTAAATAACGTTAATGTATTTTATTGTTGAAATAATTTATGTAATGGCGTTGGAAAAATGAATAGAATCAAGTCAGACGACTTCATTATGATTTTGCAGTTGTTGTAGTAAAGTGCAACTTGAATGTCCTTATCGGTATTATCAAATTTGTTCCGCAGTGCTGAAAATTTACATGTATATGTTCTAGACTGATACACAGAGAAAGTATTCTTTGAGGTTAACGCAGCTGAAAATCACGTACCTGCTATTTTATTATAAATTTCGAACGCTTTGCATAGAAATGTATTCAAATTTAATACAACTTTGTAAGCGGATGAATGGCAGCTACTCTTCTTGTGGAATTAATTCAAGTGGTATTCGCAAGTCCTCGAGTTTTTTTAAGTCCCTTAACTCTTGTATTATGCTCGAGGCCTGTATCTAGAAAGCGACATAAAAACTTTGGCGGTCCTGTATTTTATCATCATCAAGTTTGTGTCACAAACTGAGCCCCGAGTTTCTTTTAACTTCGGCTTAATTCCTGGCCCTCATCTAATTGGTGATAAAATTTTATCGTCGCACTTCGTGAAAATTTTTATTTTCACGCTCGTTTTAGACTTACGTAGTCAAACTACTCTGTTAAGTACTACTATATTGTAGTAATATTCCTCTGCGGTTAGCAGCGTGATATGAAGCAAGTTCAGTAGTTTATTCAAGTTACGCCGAAGGCAATGCCAGCGTAAAGGACAAACTTGGAAGTCATTGCAGATTACAAACAAATTGATCAAGATTACAGACTTGAGTTTCCACCTCGGGACTTTTACACTTTGCATTTTGTTACTGTTTTAATGCCGGCGACAAAATCGGGGCCGATCTCAAATTGCGGATCACGGGGGAAACGTCCTGGGGGGTTGGAGACGACTAATTTTATTTATTAAACGAGATTTTTACGGCGTCTTATAAAATTACAGCGTCAAATCCGCTTCCTACGCGAATCTACGAATTTTATTAAACTTCCAAGTTGTTCGACGACGACCCATCATCGCAATCGCTTTTGTAAAATCTTGTCATTATACTCGGTAGTAATCTTCCAAGGATTTCTAACACTTTTATCATTATCACTGCTGACTCCATCGTTTCAAAAACTGAAGATTAGGTTTAAAATTATGAAACAGTGCAATTAGAAAAGAATAAACCATACTTGCTTATCTTTGATAGTACAAAATGATACAGAATAATAACAGTAATAAATAATGTTTGCCTGAGTGTAATTAGTTCTGAAGTATGTAATTAATGTAAAAATAATTATGTGGCGTGCTTAAATGTGCTTCAAGATACCCTTAAAGACTGTCACGCCACACTTAATACCTTGCAATTATACAAACACGGCATCTGTTGTGGAAAGTATCCATTTGTTCCCCCCTGTAACAGATGGCATATAATTTTTAACTCGAACGATGCATTTAATTTAAAATCCACCCTCGTTCGAAAGAAGTCAGCCCTTAATTACATAACGCACGGTGTCGCTCATTCCGAAAGAAACGATCGTGTCGGGATCTCATCCCTTGGACTTAATTAAAACATAAAATTCCACCGGAAATGAATTATCGAGGTGCTTCTTCATTCCGAACGCATCACAGTGCGCTTTTATACGGTGATATATCTGCTTTACGTGCACTTTTACGGCGTACATTTTCAAGAAATTGCGCGCATATCTAGGTAACCTAGAAAATGATAGCTTATAGTTAACTGACACTCTTTAAAACACGTTATTTAAATTTTGTTTCCATCAGTTTTAAAACATTATGCAATCGTAAATAACGAAAGAATAAATTCACACAAGTATCTGTTCATTATGGTAATGATAAATTGGTTTCCTTTACTTTTGCTCCTCGATATTGTTTCTCCTGCGATGAAAACCTGATTGTGATTATAAATTTCGTGAGTGAAGAGAGGAAAATCGTGCACGACACGGGGAACCTAAGCACGAATTTCGGTCGTCTGGATTACGTGAAATTGCTCACAATAAATCAAATTCAATAACAGACTTTATTCAGGTTGCCAACTTGGAGAATTTTCCGCTAAATCTGGTTTTTCGAGTTCGTTTCAGTTTTAGCAGAAATTACGACGAACATCGACGTTCAGGTAACATAACGTAAATTTCGTTAGAACTACTTCAAGAAGTAAGTGGGTAGCTACTTGTAAACTATGTCAATTCAAAAATAAAAATATGTTTTCTTAGCGTTCCTCACTGCTTAATTTTTTCTTGTTCTTGCTTTAAATATTCTTTTTGTATTTTTTTCTTCTTCTATTGCATCCTATTTTCAGGAATGGCTTCTTAAGTGATTAATTTTTTTTTTCTTTACTCGGATTAGAAACAGAGTGCTATCTTTTTATAAAACTGTGCAGTTTCTTATTTAATTTACGTTGTACATAAGATACAATTCTCCTAGATTTTAATGAGAAATAAATAAAACTGTTAATTCAAGTATTTTTTACTTAATCTAGTACTTACCTACGTTTCGATGTGATGTAATGTAGGGTTGAGTACAGTTTGAGTTAAGTTATAGCTCCTTCCATGTTTTTGTCCATCTAGATCTCTTGTTAGCTATTCTTGACATCTCTCTTTTCACTCCTCTTTCCTCTTTTTTTTTCTGCGCTTTCTCCTTCATGTTTTTCTTAGTCTGCTTCTTATCTAACTTCCTATTTCTTCTTCTTCATTTGTTCATTTTGTGTATGTTCCCATCGTCTCAAGATCTATTAGTTACATTTAGCGATACTCCATTACTTTTACGGCCGTATTCACCATTCACAAATTAACAGTCAGTTTACTATGCTACCGTTAAAATTTAAATCTCTGATAAGTCAAAAGTAAATTTAATTTAAATTAACTATATTTGTTGTGCTACATAAGTGTAATTACTTATAACAAAGCGATAAATGTTATTAACTGCCAAATAATGCATAATTAACTTAAAAGAGTGAGTTTGACACGACATTAACTCTTAACAGTGGTTTGTGAATACAGCTTTTATATTTAACAGTCTGTTAACAGCTTACTGACCTTTAAATATGTAACTGAGGAATGGTGAATACGGCCGTTAGTTACATTCTATTGTGTTTTCTTCTCAATTTTTCTTAGGAATTTAACTTTTCTAACATATTCCATATCTAACACGCAAACGGGAGAAGTGGTTTCATTATTTTGTTCATTGCTTTAACTTTAACTTATTTAGGATTTTCTATTTTGCCTAGTATTATTGTCTTTACTGTATTCAATATTTTCTCTATTTATTATCTTCTTTTTATCTCATTATCTCTCTTTCTTTCACTACTGATCACTCTTTTTTGTTCTCCGAATGTTATCATACTTTTCCTGTTTATTTTCCTAATATCATTATGCTTTTAACTTTTCGATATTGAATAAATATGTTTATGTTGTGTTGAGTGTTTAGTTCATGTTCTGTTAAAATGCCATGTTACTAGCACGATTCTGAAATTTACAAAGTTTCCATTTTCCAGTTGCCTTTCTCTTTGCTTCGTTATTCGTTATTTATAACTTCAAAAGACTCTCATCTTACTTCTTTTTAGGCCGAATAAAAAAGGCCTGAATATACAACTTTTCTATACTTAATTACCCCTCATTTTTTTTAGAAGTCTCCATATTTCTTTCCTTTACAATCAGTACCCGCTAAGCACTTAGGTATTTCACTATTTTTATCTTCATCACTTGTTCACTTATTTGTCTGATGATAAAATTTAGGATTCGCATTCCTTTATTATCTTCTAAATTAATTCTGCTGTTTCTTTTCTTAGTCTTTCTTCCATTACCAAGTGTTACTCCTCATTCCCCACGTTCCACATTCTTTACTCTTTCCTTTCTTATTACATTCATTCATTATAAACAGTAGTTCATGCTACTTTCTGGTTAAATACTTTATTATTTTTTATATTACTTCGTCCTTTCTGGAACTTTTCATAGTTTTAACTCAATTTCCTCTGCTACCAATCTGGTTTTTGGTTTCCGTGTCCGCTCTTTCTTCATAATGTAATTTTTACACCTTTTCTTCTAATAATTCGCTTATTCATTATTTCTTGTTTTTTCAGTAATACTTTTCATTCCTTAGTCAATCTTTGGTTGCACTTGCTTCCTATTTTAGTGTATTTCCCATTTTCTGGTCCAAGTTTTGCCCGTGCTTCTGGTTTTCCTTTCTGAACCATTTCATTCAACTTCCTTTCTTGTCAATCTTTTTACGTTTGTACCATTTAGGTTCCGACCGATTATTCTGATCCCTTTTTGTAGTTAGGTATTTATTCCACTACATATATTTTCTTTATTTTTCCTGTCCATCACGATATCCCTTTTCTTCCTTTAATTGCCGTTTCGATATTTCGCAGCGTCCTTTCACGGTTCTTTTTGTTTGGTTTTAATTTTTTTTTTGTGTTCCTCATGTATCTCTTGTACCCCCTTCTCCCTAGGATATCTTTCCCTTTTTCAGTATCTTTTACTGTCCTTGCAACTGCTATTTTAGCTAATTAACTCCTCTCATCAGGTACTTCTATATGTATAGTGAAATATCGTCGTGGTGTAAAATCTTCTTTTATTTTATGATATGGAATTGTATTCTTTTTATATTCCAGTAATTTCTGAGGTCTTGAAATATTTCTTTGGGTAAGTAATCTTTTAAGCAAACATTTTTTTCTTCCAGTGTGAACAGGAGGAGGAATTTCTTAGCGTTCTTAAATTATTCGCTTCTGAAAATCTAATTCAAACTCCAATTTCTTATCTTTTTTCTGCAACGAAGGCAAATCCGATTGAACGCCCGTACAATTTCGATATAAAAAAGTTGGCGGCAGCCGAGGCGGGCGGCACAAAATGAAAAATTCATACGAAGAACATTAAGTCGCCGCACCTCGATCGGCTTACCGGAAAACACGCAACTCTTTCATCGCGCGCTAAAATCGAAAGACAGGAGGCTTACCTAGCCCCCATCAAAAAAAAGGGTCATAAATATGTAAATTGAACGCACGGGAATAATTATTATTGAGAGATGAAAAATGGCAGCACATTTTTCGCCTTTCGCTTTCGCCTTTCTTTGAAGCTGTCGTTCACCTTAATTAATAGAAAGGGATCAGTTTTAATAATCTCCGCCGAGCTGAGGTTTCCGCGCGCAAACTTAACGTCAGTGAGTTTCATTATGCCCCGGTGATTTTACTAGAAATTAAATTGAATTGCCTAATAATCGAAAATAATTAGGTTCTGTTGTAATCAGGGGGAATTTAAGCCTCTTATTCTCCCAAATGATTGAATATTCCTCCTACATCGCTTTTTCTTTAACCGCCACTTCAGAAACTAAACCGCAACGTAATATCAATGGAATTGTCAATTTGTTCACATATTAGCAAATATATCGAATGGCTCTCTTCCGTTTTACACGGAATATCCATTAGTCCACCTGAATCAGATGGAAAATCAATACGCAAGCATTCCACTTGAGGTCTTATATACCTGAGATTGATACGAACTGTGACGTCTGCAATTGATACTGATATCAATTCATCTAGGGCCCCCCATATATTACGTTATGATAGCCGCGTTGCTAATTGATTAATTAATGTGTTTCTGTCGGTTGACGCCGCCTGAATATTGTATGAAGATATTCTGTAATATTCCCGGCAATGTGACATTATATTGAATCGGCTTTATGTGTAGGTGCTGCTTTAATACAGAATTGCAAATATATAATAATATGCTGGGTGATACCCGAACAAAATACGTCTTTGAAAATCGAAGCAAGAAATATAAGGCAACAGGATGTAATTCGGCCATTAAAATTAACGAACGACAATGGCAGGGGACGTTAGGTGAAAGCTCGATTGTGTATCGGCATTATATTGCGGGGGCATTGTCCAAAACGGACTGACATCATCTCGTTGTTAATGTATCCCGATTCCTGCACTCCCGAATAAATCGTCTAATTCCGACATGGACGGAATAAATGCGTGTTCGAGTACCGTGCACGTTTTGATTAATTCTTGCTCTCAGTGCCTCGTAATAGCCCACCGTTACGGTTGCCATTGCGCTGCTTAAGTTTATTACTTAACTGATCACTGAGGCAACGTAATTTAATTGGTGAAACGTTTTCTTGTTCTATGACTACCGTCCGAAGAAAATGTTTCTTCTGTTTTTTCGGGGACAACTCCCAATAAACTGGGAATATTTTTCCTTAAGCCGTTAATGGATGAACGGATAAGAATCGGAAAGTGCCGTCGAGGGCTCGCGTTAAAACGCAAAGTCGTAAATAAGGCGACGTTATAAAAGTTTATTAGATTAAGCCCGGAGTGATTTCATTTGCGGAATGCTCTCCGGGGCGTTTGCTGAAACTTCCCGGTACTCGTAAAGCACAGGCTGTAGATTTGATTGATTGTCGACCTTGACCGACTAAGTCATTATATCAGAGACTGTGCGGCCATGTTTCATTATATCTGATGGGACCCGGGAAGCGATTCGAGAGAGAAATAATCTATGCTATTGAAAACCGACCTCCGAACCGGAACTGTATAACATATTGTTTGAACCAATTTTGATTACGGAGTTTCGCCAACAATAAGTCAATGTGTATCATTGCCATCCATCAAGCTAATGTTATGTTAGAAGGAATATATCAAGAACAAGTAACTAAGATAAATTAATATGTATATTGTGAATGTGAATGTACTATAAGGGAAGTTTAAGGAAAGTCGTTTGTAAGTAAAAAAAGCTTGGTTAAATTATGTAGATTTTCCTTTTATTGGTTAAAGCCCATCATCGACCCCAATTTCTGCACAATTTGCATATTTGATTAGTGTGTCGAATCGCACGAACGAGAATTCGCTGATCAACCGTAACGAAAATTGAATTAAAAATCAAAAGGACTAAACGAAATCACAATGAATAATTAATAGTTTCATCATTTCCGCAATTCATTTCCATGTTGATTGCGACGTTATGAAATTACGAGTGTGCTTCTTGAACTTTGAAATTCCGGCGAATTACCAGCCGCTAAATAATGAAAATTGAGGGCAGAAAGCTTTCGTTAAACCCTTTGCTGCTCAAACAGCAATTATGAATGTAAATGTCTGGCAAAGTATTCGAGCTCACCCGCACTCGCCGTGCAGTTTCTTCACAAACATATCAAATTAACATCGGGTTAAGTAAATAAGCAAAAGTCTTCGTAACGAGGGACCGACCGGAATCCTTAATTGGCCTCGGGAATTGCTGATACCTCGATTTTGCAACTTCAAACAAAAGTTGCTCTTACTATTTAACCATGCAAATGCTGTCCCATAAATACTTGCGAAACTTTCATCCACCATTCGAGCAAACAGGGTGTGCCCTGAAGGAATATTTACCGCGACAACCCTTTCCAGACGCTCTTAAAACTTTAAAATATTTGTTAGTTCACTTTGTGCTTTAATTTGTGCAAGGATCCATCTTCAGGGGAAAGAAGAATGGCGTTTAATATGCATTTAACTTGTAACACACACGCTTTTTCATCGTTAACTTGTAGGGGGCCATCAATCATAAACTTACAAAAACGAATTTAATATTTACGACAAGGAGCGATTTAATAAAGGATGAATATAAATAGCTCAGCAAGTTATCTTCGAGTAAGTTACGTTCGCAATGTCGTACGCACACAATAAAACTTTGATGTATCGAGCAGGAGGCGGCTAAAAGGTCCCGTGCTTGTATCTGGCGAGTGATGAATGAAAACCCATGTGTAATACCTGCGGCATCCAGAACATGACTGATCGCTCGAATGCCTGCGTTCGCCGTCCTGTCATCTCTATAATGTCGAAAGTTTCCAGTTGTACCACAGGAAAATCTCGAATTTTTCCCCCTCGCGGCCCAGTCGCGATTTACAACGAAAGCAAAGTTCTCTTTTTAAAGTTAACGCGATCGAGGCGAATTCTTTTTGAGTTCTTTATTTCTTATTCACTAAATAGCTTCGGAAACAAAAAAAAAAGTTTTGACGAAACTATAATAAAGGAAGTCAGAAGTGCAACAGAACTTCTGATTTCAGACCACAAGGGTTGAAACACTAACATATATTCTTGTTATTATTGTTGCGAGATTCTTGCTTGTTCCGGCATTAAAATCACCTTAAACGGAAATTAAACTTTCAAATTCAGGCTTCGTCTCCACATCCTGGCTTCTAATCTAAGGTTAGTAATTAGTAACTTTTAATTACGGGGAAAAACCTACAGCTGTTCAATAAAGTCTTTTGCTTTCGAATATTTTTTTTTATTCGAAAAGACTTATATTGAGACGTCGGGATTTTTAATATTACCCGGGGGAGGATTTATTAAAATATCTGCAAGGTAAGCACGGGCGATGCGTTATCCAATTCCATCACACGGGCCCGCAGTCACAATAACTCAAAAGATGCCTCTCCGAGTTCCGGCGTAAACACTTTCGAAATAAAAATTCCATAATATCGCGTGATCGTTTTTCTCTCTTTGGTTTTTACGATGCGCTTTTCGACTTAATCCGCGCTGTAAAACGGCGGGCGACAGCCGGAATAAGACGCAATGTTAAGACGCCCCCGAACATTTTAAATACGCTCTAACCCCACGGTTACGCTGAATATTTTATAGCAGATTAGGGTGTTACTCTCAAGGCGTAAGCGAGCCTAACCGCCTGGACTCACAAATTAGATATGAAATGAATTTGTCAACACTTGGCTTTAAATTTTAACTAAGCGTGTTGAACGCATGTGTTCTTTTTATTGTAAAGTATCAGTATCTAGAATCGTAAAGCTTCTAGACTTTAATACGTATATCTTAAGGCAATTTAAAAATGAACGTATTTAATTTAATAAACCACAAAAGAAAATTTGAATTACAAAAACGTCCTTACCAAATTAAATTAGAATAAAAATTACATTTACAACGTCTGGTTGTTTTTGCTTTGTGTAAAGAAATGATAAGTTTAATTGTGTGGCTCTTGCAAAATGGCTTTATTTGATGATGAAAGTGGGACGTAATTTGCTCTGTAAATAAGATTGAAATGATTGTTAATGTAAATTCAGGTGTATTCGATTCTCGAAAGATCAACCCCTGTGCGTATCGCCTCCTCAAACCGACGGCATGTGAAAACAAGAGGTTAATTGAATCATTAATGAGTTTGAATAATTAATAGTTCTTGGAGCCTTGACTGATGATACAGCCAAACAAGCTTAATAAATAACGAAGAGCGCGTGAGAATTCTTTCTCTGCGTTGAGTGCGAGTCACCCCTTAAGTAATTTAATGCGAAAATTGAAACCGAAAGTTCTCCGGGAAAGTTTCCCCTTAGTAAAAAAGCGCTCGATTGTTCTCTCAACTTAAAGAGCGGTCAATTCTGCATTCGCCCGCTAAATTTATATCCGGCTGGTCGTGACAGTCTCGAAAAAACAGTGACAAATTGAGATGGTATGAATGAGCTGTTTTTACTGCCTCTTCCGGCTATATACGTATGGCCCTTGAACTTAATCATTATTTTTTTCTTCGCTTGACTCCCGCAAATATATCGTTAACCAGGTACTTGAACTTGACGGTATTAATAAATTTATTAAAAACTTCTTTGATTCCGAAACGTAATAATAAATGTGATTCTAAACGTTTTCACGCTGGTGCTATAATTATTATTATAGAAGCGTTAAAAGTAATGGACGTGAAAGAATCATGAAAGTAACACAATCGGTAAATTACAGCCGTTAATATGTAGTTATCGCATTATTAGTGTTATGTGTGCTCGGCGTAAAATTTAATGTATTTTTTACACGTCGACATAAAAGGAAACGGCCCACTTAAAGCCGACTTGTTCGCTGTTAAACCCATCGAGTTTCCGTTCAACAATAAACAATATCTGCGTTAATAGCGGGGACAGTAAAATCTAGCAAAGTATCCCTTATACAACGCGATAAAACGTCCGGAGGCAACCCTAATCCGAAAACATTTAAGGCCCTTAATCCCGGAACGCTGAACTAGTGACGCAAAATTAATACAAGCGTAAATGTACATAAAATTGTGAATTAATGAGTGACGAAACGCTCGGATTCCCGTTTGTTATGGAATATTAATGTGAAATCCCCCTAAATGTTTGAGTAATGGTTGACTGCCCCAGTGAAATCGAATTAGGGCTCCAGGCTCTGGTAATGGTGTTTTTCTCTTGAATCTGTATAAACTTTCCTTTGTTGTAAAATTAATAATGAAGCTCTTGGTTATATTACAAAAAGTGTTATCCTTTCTCTAATGCCTTAAATTACGACGTTTTAAATTTCAGAATTCTACAGTCGAAAATAAATACTGAAGATTACGAGAAAATGATCGACATTATGAAGCTGTATCTGAAAGGTACAGAAAAGCTTAAAAGAAAACAAATAGCAATAAAAAGTTCTAAACAGTCATAAGTCATGAAGAGTTGTTCATAGAAAGGTATTGACCTTGTACCTATCTTCCTCTTAAGAAAAATTATCTTTAGAAAAATATGAAACAAATGGATCAATAAGGTACAAATATATGAAATTTACAACGAATGTTTCGATGCAAATTCAGACAAATTAATAATTGCCAAAATAAAGCAAGAAGTGTATCTGATTAATGAAGAGGTTTGCAGAATTTGGAAAGACCAAGAACATATCCAAAGAGGAGAAGGTAAGGAAGGACTAGTAGAAAAGAACAAGAAGGAGGAATCACTAAAACTGAAATGCAAAAATCAATAGGAATAGATTAACGTGTACAAAAATGAACGAAAGAAAAAAAGAGATAAATGTTACTACCTAAGTCAAGTGAGAAAGAAAACAAAATAGGTATATGCAGAGAGTGTATTTGGAGCCAGTGGTATTTTGAAGTTCTTTTTTTATTCGTTTTGCATTCTTCTATATACTATATACTTATTACAAAAGTAACTTTTGTAATGGTTTTTCCCAATTGTATGTGTCATTAAAGTATAAGACGTGCAAGCAATTGAATTGTACAAATGATACAATTAAAACTTGCACAAGAATATATGCCAGGAAGTTGACCACTGTGTTGCACCATCTGTCCGATTACGCCTTAACGTGATTATCCTGCTGTGTCTTACGTAACGAATGAACTGCATCCTAAGCGCA
The DNA here is from genome assembly GCA_033060865.1 of Dorcus hopei. NCBI lineage: Eukaryota > Metazoa > Arthropoda > Insecta > Coleoptera > Lucanidae > Dorcus > Dorcus hopei. Next base: position 39,109,297 of record CM065426.1, read on the forward strand.
AACGTGAGTTGGAAACACTTTGCGAAGATTAGTCGCCGAAACGGTCACCGGCTGGAAATGTAATTCAATATAGTCTTCGATAATTAAGGCCACACCGTCTTATTTGCACGAGGGTGCGGACGCTGACACGTTCGTATTAATTATTCCGAATTACGTAAATGAACGCCGCGTGCTTGGGCGTCGAGTTAGCACTCGCTCTCTTCTCTTGAAGAAGTAATAAAATTAGAAGCTAATTTATCAGCGTTACAAATGAAATGATGGAAATTTCCAGGTCATATTTCACGAGAATATTAAATCGTCGCACTTTAAGGATTGCAAGTCTTCTGGTTCTTCCTTTTTTTGGTAGATTTGTTTTAGTCAGGTTTAAAGTTTTAAAGAGGAGAAAGAGAATTTAAAAGTCAAATCAGAAAGAGAGAGATTTTGATCTTTAGAAGGTGATCATAAAACGAAAATTATTTTTTATCTCTAAAGATAAAATATTTTTGACGTTTGCTGTATACGGTTTCGAGGAAAATTAAAAAAAAAAAAACTTTAGCCTTCATGAAAATAAAGAACAAACGCGAAAATTAAACTCGGATTGCTCTGACCGTTACACCTCTTTAATACCGCACCGGAAACAACCCTCGACGTTCGTTCCAAACAAATAAATTCCTCTTTTTTGCCCCTTTTTTTTAGCACCGTTTTGTTTCGGTTTTTACTTTGCGAGTGTGTGGACCGCACGGTTTTACATACGTATATGAGTGACAGATACGTAACCGCAGACAGTAAAGTAGCGTAGTGCATTACCTCCTCGTTTGAACGGCCTTCGGAGAGCACTCGTAAAAATCTTTTTACACTGTCAACACTTCGCCATCGCACATCGACCGAACGCATCACACTTTATGGCGGCCCTTAAAGCTCCCTGCTCCAGATTCTCCGGGTCTCTGCCCGCTCTCGCACTTCCAGATTAAAAATTTCGAGCAAATGCCAACAAGGACATAAAATTTCCAATAAAACAGAAGGCGATAAAATTTTTGTTTGCTATTTTCGATGCAAACGTTCTATTTGAATTCTATAATACAGTTGTATCTGCAGCGAAGAGAAAAACAAGGCACGTATGAAAAGGACGAGCGAACTTAATTTCCTCGAGTCAAGCAGCGTCAAGAAAGGGAACAAGTTAGCACCGCAGGACGAACAAGAGCGTTAGTTTGTGACAGGAGTGGAAAGCGATCCGCTTTAGGATGCAGGAAATGGCCGAGAGAGTTTAAACACGCTCGGTAATTGGGAAACCCGATAACCACCGGTGCTTAATTTTTATAGCAACTGTCTTCCAGCGGATTAAACTCTAACGCCGCTAATATAAACTTAAACGCTATAAAAATTTTGTTTCGGAATCACATCGTTAAACCACAAAGTCGTAATCCGGGAATTGTTCTTGGAAATGGTCACACGTCTCATCGCAACTTTAAATTATCGTATTTTGCGTTGCGTTCATTGTTGAAAGTCATGGGAAGCGGTAACAAATAATCGGGCAAAGTTCTCTCATTTTTCAGATTCCGCTTCAGCGAAAAAGTTTCAATAGCGAACCGTATATATATGGAACACCTGTTTCGCGAATCGTGACACAGGATGATATCTCCTTTATTATTAAAGGTGCCTAAGCCCGGATATTGTAAGTTTTACGATGGGGTTCCACATTCTCTGAATATTTCAAACCTTGAACTTATAATTGATTTTGAATAATACAGAACTTTTCTTCTTCGAGGGATATATTTCTATAGACAGCCATAAATTCACCTCAGTTAATAACCTCGATTTATCATATTAAATGGATATTACCAGCTATAAGGAAAAGCCCTTAGCATAATCATGATTTGATGAATCACGTGTATGATTTTATAATACAATTTATTTCTATGAAGACGTAAGTACACAAGTCCACAAAAAGCTTTTTTCTTTATTATTATTTCTTAAAATTTCTTCTTGAATACCTGAATAGGCAATTACGAATTTACATGTCCTCTACTAAATAAGTAATTACAAGTTTAATAATTCTGTCTGTTTGTAATAAAACGGTGTAAATGAAAGGATTCGTTTCGCCGGGAGGGAAAGGTCAAAGATGCCCAATTATATTCGGCTTGGAAGCAATTACGTAAGTAAATAGGCAAATTAAGTTAAGAGAGAGACAGGTTTGAATGAATGTGTGAAGGGTTAACGAAATAATTCCCGTTTTTGGTTGCTTAATTCTCCTTTGCGGCGGTAAATTTCTTCCCCGTCATTAACATAACGCACGCAGCCCCCCCACGGTGATAAATGAGGAACTAAGTTAATTGGGGTAAAATCAGGCAAAAGTACAAAATTCACTCATATGTACACTATCTTCCAAATGTATTATACAGTATAATAATCAATATCTACAGAGAACAAAAAACAAACAGAATCTATTATGATTAAATACCTAGGAATCAATTGTACTTTGATATTGGATACTTTGATATTGGAATTACATCCAAAATCCCAAACATAATTTTATTTAATTATTGCAGAAAGTTATTTACACTAAAATATTAGCGTTAAATACACACAGGCCAGAATTTCGCGAATTAATTGAATTACTGTGGCCGAAAGGATATTTATTCCTGGCGAAACTGCGAGCATACCTAGGTGAAATCTACAGTTAAAACCCGCCTCGCATTTTCATTAATTAAATCCGAACCATAAATTCATGACACACTAATGCACGTTTGCTGTACTGATGCATCATAACGCGATGCAGTTTTAGATATTTCACGCGTTATAACAAGTTAAGGACTGTGATATGCAAATCACATCCCTGCATATAATCCTGCATGTGGAAGAATAGCCCGTAAATGAAAAATTACATTATTTTTTGAGGGCGAAACTTTCAATTGAATTGTACTACAGACTAGACGCCCCCTGAATAGCTAACAAATACCTATTATTAAATTAGTGCTGGCGAACGTATTTTAAGCGCGGACGTAATGTAAATCGAACAATTAAATCAAATTCGACTCGTTAAACTTGTACGCGCTATTTATGTGCGCTTAAATTTATGCGCCCGTGAATGTGCATACGTATCTTGATTGCAAAACAGAGTGCTTAAATTGTAATTGAAAATATAAAGCGTTCGAATGCTATTACAGTGCTGAAGAGGATTTAACATGGTAATTTACGTTATGTTGTACAAAAAACAAACACATTTCATTAAAATATTATTAAATAATATTACCGGTTTTATTTATTTGCGATTGGTAAAAATTTGAGTGCGTTGAAAACGGCAATCCATAAAGCTCGAGACGCAAATTAGGATTATGTTAATCTCACACGGCAAGCATAAGTATCGTGAGGACGCATCCGTGCGAGAGGGTGTGGAGATGAAAGGACACAGCTCAGGATTAATGGAAGCGAGGAGGATGAGGATTAAGCATAAAGGAACGAAACAACATAATGAATGATGATGCACACAGAAAGGCAAGTAATTTCACGTGTTCCTCCGGAGCAGTTCGCCCGCTTCCATCCCGGATTATCGTGCAGGTCCGTTTCGAAAGTGAAAATCCGGCCGACTTTTCAGTCTTAGGTGGGGACGGACGACTTCTTTGTTCAAGCGAGAGGAAGAAACTGTTTAATTATGCCTGCCTTTTTTACTTCGACCGGAACAATCCGATGGTAAACAACGACGTTCGTTTCTGATAGTTTATTTCCAAGAAGTTAAAGATCTTAGTTGCGGAAAGTTAGATTGCTTCAGGGCGGGTGTTTGCGAAAAGAATTTAAAAATAACGTATTTAATAATTTATATTTTATTTTTATTCCGTTTGCTAACATAATTGCATTTTACTTGGAGGAAAAGTACAATTCAAATGAAATTTTCAATATGCCCACAGGAACTCAATTCGAACGAGCTTGTTTTTAGTCGCTAATTATATTTGCGTGCCATTATCCACGCAACATGTGTGAGCTAATTTTACATGAGTGCCTTTCCATTGTCATTTTGTTCAACGCAAACGGTCGTCGAAATTAAGAAAATTTAAAAGCCCCGCCTTTTAACGACATTGGGGAAAAAAGAAACGTAGGACGTTTCGCATTAACATAACGGTTCAAAGTAGCAAGCAGATATAACGGCATTATCCCTGTTTATTTAGCTAAAGCGCGTCTCGTTAAGTTTAATGCGAAATCTGATACGTTCCGGAGTATCGACCCGGAGTTGCGGTTGGAACTGCTCTCAGCAGATAGTAACGACTTTATTCTTTCATGTGAAGCGAGATGAAAGTCTCGATGTGGATAGACGTTAATACGTAAAGGTAATTAACGAACGATTTTCAAACTCAAAGCCAGGAAATAATGAACATAAAATGTAAGCCTCGAGCGTCAAATTTAAATTTTTTTTCTTTTGGGTTTTATAATTGAAATTCAAGTGTCCACAACGAAGGAAATTGAAATTTAAAATCAATGTAAAGTTCTTTAGAAACTAAATAGAAATGGAAATTTGAGGCCTCAAAATCGAAAAGGAGAAAGTCCAAGAGTTTTGAAAAGTTGTTCGGTTTTAGCTAAGAAAAAGTTACTCCTTCGAGTCTGTTGAATGTGTTCATAAGTCAGTGCTTCAGCATGTTTTTCCTGCAACCAAAACTTTACATTTAAAAAAGGAAAGGCTTTCCGAGTGCTTAAGCAAGGCAAAGGGGAATTAATTATCCGTACGTAATGCGGCCCGCTCTTAAAACTACATTAATTGCGGCCTGCAACATTTTTAATCAAAAAACGATTTATTTTCTATTATTTTTGTGTCAGTGTTTACCAGCTTTTTGCGGTCCGTTTGCCTCGTTCCCCCGAAATGCGCGATTTACTTCGGATTATGCAAATTCTTGCGGCTTCGGTGGAACAACAGAATTAAAGATTGGAAATTTAAAAGGAATTTGAATAAACTTCGTCAATTAAGGAAATTCTTGGAGAAGAATTTTTTTCCAGGATCATTGAATGAATGTATTTTCTGCTGAATTTAAGTTTTTAGTTTCTCTTTAAATTAATCCCACTCTTAAATGTTCAAACATAACATCACATTATTAATCAATTTGATTCACAATTTGGTTTACAATATTATTATTAAACGTCATCCTCTTGATATTTATGCCATACATGTACATACTAAACAATAAACAAATCCGATGTAATTAACTAGATCACGTATCTCTCATTTTATGTAATCCCAGCCTATTTTAGTTTAAAGAGAAATGGATAATAGATTCAATAGCTGAATGACTTTCGTGTTGCATCACCATTTTGATAATTCATTAAATTGTTAAACCAACAGAATTATATACAATAAAAACCGTGATTCTCTGAAGATGGGTAGATAGATAGAGATTAAGAAGTGGAATAATAAATATGAAAACTCCTTGAAAAAGGCCAGGTTTCTTTTGAAGCGTTTTCGTACATACGAACTTACATGGACCGTCAAAAAAAATATCAGTTAACTTCAGAGTGTTTCCGACTGATTTTAATCAAAAGCTCATTTTACGATATCGTCATACTTCTCATGCATACGTTTTTGACATCAGCCAAGTATATCACTTCATTCGAGCTTTCGTTCATAATTCACCGCCTTAGAAAATTCGATTTGAAGCAATCTGTACACAGTTTCCTGACACTTTAATCAAGTTAATCCCGCATCGGTGATGAACCGAATTTGCTTCGGAAACTTGCGCCTTCAGTTTTTGTGTGACAGGAAAAAAAAATTAAATTGGAAAGCGCAACGGAGAACGTAAATTATGGAAACTAGCTATAAAAAGCGGTGACAAATTTCACGTCCTTTTTTATCTCGCCTGCACCTTGCGCGCCTTTGATAAAATAAAAAAGTTACTTCCGCCAAATTTGTTTGGACCAAATGTAGCAAAATAATTTCGATTTATACCTAGACCTACCCAGATTCCAGCGGAAAAGAAATTTACGTTTAGCTAATTAATTAGTAAATGATTGTGTTTTCGTCGACAAATCAAATTTTGTTTTGCATAAAAATCTCCAGTTCCATTTTCGTTCTGCGCGTCGCCGAAGTGAATAAATCAAACCGGCCTGAATTTAATCTATCGTTTGATTGATTTCAGAATCCGATGGGGATCTGTCGGACGACCTAAACGAGCTAGGAGTCACATTTCCCCCACTGGAAAGCCCTCCTGTTCAGTTCGCAACTGAAAATAGCACGGTCGTTACATCACAGACTGGATCTACGGCTTTGGTGCCATGTGTCGTTAACAACATAGGGGATGGAATGGTAAGAATTTACTGCCTCTTTTTTTACATATGTTTGAATATCACCCCTAATATACTCGGGGCGCTTTAAACTCTTTGCCAAACTTAATTAAACTTGGGGCGAAAAAGTTTTAGCATTGCTGGAATTTTCTTTTTTTCTTGAATGCCCTCAGTCCCTCATTCTTTTTCTTTAGTTATTGTGGTCATTATTATAAAAAATACTCATATTTGAGTAAGTGAGATTGTCATCATCTGAACAATATACACATGTGACTTTTTTAAAGAAATAAAAGTACTTTGCAGAACTTTCAAGCAACCCCTTAAACGAGATGGTTTAAACTTGCAGGCAGCAATGCGACGAGAGAAAATTTCCAAGGAAAAATAAATCTCACGTCTGTCAACTTTTCCATTATGCTCGAAATTAAATTAACGAAGTTAGCGCAGTTGTATCGAGCCAAACCAAACGGAAGCCGAAGCAAAACTACGCGGACGTATTCTTTGGAAGTTGTTTAAACAGTTCGTTGTTCCGCGCCCCCGAACTCCACCACCTATTTGGAATTCTATCGGCATTCCGCAAACATTATGACTTGTGTGGCCCGGAATGAAAAATTCGGCGGCAAACAGGGAAGCGCAATAATAATTTTATCGGGCGACTCGGGGGAAGGATTCTTAATGAAATTGAAATGAATATTTAAAGAGCAGCGCAAAATATTGTTTAAATATTTGCCGTTGAAATGGCTGGGCTATGATGAAGAACCTCGCGAATTTCAAACTCCAACGAGAATTTACTTTTCCGGGGGAAAAATATTACGTTTAAAATCACAAAGTAATTTCGCATGTTAAAGCTAGGCCAGCAATTTTTTTCCTTGATCGATCCTTCTTTCATTTTCTTCGGAATGTATTTGTGTAGTAATTTCTTTTGTTGCTAAGGGGTTCTTCCTCAAAATATTTCATATTCTAGAAGCGTATTAAATATAACGGATCGTAAGCATGACAGGGCTGTTACAAAGTATTAGGCCCACATCAATCACAAAAAGTATCGCTTGCAAGGCGTTTCTAAATTCAAGTCTCGTCCTTCAGATATAATCGGGATAATTACAATTTTTAAGAAAAAGCTGGCGATTCTTGTCAAGAATTATTACAAAAAAATCTTCCAGACACAGTTCTCTTTGTGAATTAATTGATGGTTGAGTTACTGGTTAAAGTATTTCAGTAAATTATTTGAGTAATGACGAAAAGAGGGAGGCCCATATATTTCCACGTGTATTTTTAAACATCCATTTACAAGTGTTTTATAGCCGTCAGTTTCCAACAGTGTAATAAACATGTTTTATGCATCATTTCTCCGCAATGAAATTTCCGCCTATATGTTCCGTAAAGTGACTAAAACGTACGTAAAACTGGCATCCGAATCTGTCAGAAATATCAGAGGGCAGGAGGAAATAAAGTCCTGATTTCGCGCGCGCGTTGCAGGATCGAGTTATTTGTTTTTATCGTCCCGGAAAAATAGATTGCGAAACGCGAACTCTAAAGTCCTGTTCTGTGCGAGGGAGAGGCGTTTATGAAAGTTAGATTTGAATTGTGTCTCTGACGTTTCGTCCTTTCATTAAACTAGAATGAAAAATATACAGGGTGAATTAGGAGAAGAGGAAAATATTCTGGGAGACGATTCGATTTAGAAGGGCATTATCTGAAGCTCCAGGAATTTCGACTGATCTAATCCCAATTTTTCAGTGTATGAATCCATTAAATTTTTTTGGCACCCTGTACAATAAAACGACCTGGTAATTAGCGCTGATGACCTAATGGACAACATCCCTGACAAATTACGGTAATATCGATAAGCCCTCGTATGAATGAAAATCTGTAACACAGGAAGCATGGTCGTCACAATTGTACCGTGTTCGCCCCCCATGCCGTACATCCTGTTAAACACGATTTTCATTTGTTTTTAACGGTTTGCTGAATACAGACGTCACTAAATGACTTGTTCAGATTCAGCAACGCTTCAGCATTAGTCGCGCCATGTTTTACGTGCATTCGTTTTCAGGCGATTGCATCGCGTGCTAAACGAGCCGTAAAAACGTACTGCGAGTTGAACAAAAATAATAGTTCGATTGCTTTATGTGTGCAAACAAACTGGCGTACGCTAAGCTAAATGGCAGTTAAAAGCACGTTATTATGGTGTTTCGGTCAATTACTCGCGCAAATATTGTGAATTCTGTAAAAAAAGTCATGCTCCAGCATTATAAATTTTTTTTGTGTATTTAATCTTTTGCATTTCAACTGATCCCTTGCGCTTTATAGTTGCGTTGGAAAACGACTGCACTAACAGAAACTGAACGAATATAGAAATATCCAAATCAAAGTTTAAAAAAATTATATTAAAATTCACGCTTTACATATTAATGACCAAGTCGGTTTTTATCCGCCCCGATGTCATCAGCTGATATTGAACTATAATAACTAGATCAAATTACATCATTAAAATGCAAATAAGTGCTCGTTCTAAACGAAATGACAGAGTAAACCCTGTGATCCTTCGTTCTAAAATAAAAAGTGCAAAGAGAAAGGGTACTGATTGACTCACTTGACTTTAAAATAATAATTTATTGTAGCTTCTACATTTTGTTTTACATAACAACATACATCATTAACTTTTATTTATCTCTTTGTTTGTTTAAAATAATCTCAGTTGTAATTCTTCTGTCTGTCTGTAATACATGGTTTCCAGAAAGAATGGACACAACTACTTTTGGTACAACCCTGGTATATAACCTTTAATTTTTTGAAATGTTCAATTCTAGTATGTAGTTGTTGGTTAATTAGGTTTATATTTTAGGTGTCCTGGATCAGAAGAAAGGACTATCACCTCCTCACCGTAGGTCTGACGACGTACAGCAGCGACGAAAGGTTTCAGGCGATACATCTGCAGCACTCGGAGGTAAATGCAATAATAGTCAAAAAAAATTGCACTTTGAGGTTTTTAGAATTTGCGTCCCGTTGAGCTCGCTCGCATTAACCGTTCGAGTTGTTTTCCATTACTTGAACTGTTCGTTTGGAAACGTGGGCCAATTTCATTTTGCGTTCGCAAAGCATTTTTAACGCGGCCATGCTAATAGGGAAGCCTCGTTGGTTTCATTCGTTTCATAACGAAAATAAAATAAAACGGACGATAAATCTAAATGCAGTTTGCGTCACGATGTACGGAACTTTTTAACAAAAATCTTATGGAAATTAATCGAAAGTTAGGTTTGATTTAAACTTACCTTACAGCAATTGACAAGGAAAAATGATATTTCTCCACTGGGCAAGTTGTTTTCTTTTCCATTGTCATGATTGCTCACAACTTTTTCATCAAACTATTTCATTAATATGTTCATATCTTCTCTAATAATATTCTATTAAATTTGTCAAGTTTAATGAATATTAATAGAAAATGTATTTTACCTGCATTTGCAATGTTATCATAAAATTGTTTGAGCGCGAATTGAATCAATTTCGTGTTTATGCTATTGCTTTATCAGCTTATGAAATTACGCATATTTTACGCGTAAACAAAAATTTATAAATTTACCTTTAATGTGCATCATGTTTCACATTTGTATTTGCCAAATTTCGATAGTATTTTAAAAAGATTGGTTTAAATCGAGCTAAAATCATATTATAAATTGTTAATATCACAAAACAGTTTGGGTTTACGTTCAAAACACTTCCCTCATTTATGTTACTTGTCCTTTGAAAAATTGTAAATTGAAAGATCCGGAAAAATATAATCTCTAAAGAATTTTAGTCTTCTTTAATTTCCCAAGGCGTTCTCCTTTCTTCTCTACTTGCTTGTATTGTATTGTATTGTATTGGACTACGGGGTCGATGGGCTTTATTTAGCCTTTCAGAATTGCAACCATATTGATCTTTTGTTCAAACCCTCCAAGTAATTAATTTCCTAGGAACCCTACCTTATCAGGGAAGTGTAGAATGTTCCTAAGAGGTTTTGCTATCACCTCGTCAGGTGTCAGACTCACTCTTTCTAGGTGACTAAGCCGAAGTCTTGTTAATGCCTTACATTTGCAGAGTATGGGCTCAGCTGTTTCTGTTTCCGACTCACATAGTCTGCAAATTTCACTTTCCACTAAGCCCATGTTCTTAAGGTGATACCTCACAGGACAGTGGTTAGTGAAAAGACCTGCAATAGTCTTTATTTCATTCTTTGTCAGAAGTAGAAGCTTTTGAGCAATCTCAGGCGAATACTTGATAAATTTCTTCGCTTGTCTTTGCCCTGGAACATTACTTCAGTAGGACATTTTCTTCCTAACCAACCACCTTTCAGTCTCCTTTCTATACTGTGACTTGCTCAGGCCATAAAGGTTCAGGGCCTACGGGGGAAGTCTCAGAACCAGTTCGAGCAAGTTTATCGGCTCCTTCGTTCCCTTCTGTACTCTCATGTCCGGGAATCCATTTTAGGGTAATTTCCTTTCTTCTTTACTTGCTTAGGCAATGTCTTCAATTTCTTTTTCTGCTCAATCTCCTCTTTACAGTTCATCAATTTAATCGCTTCCAAAATCCTACTTAATATCAAAACTTACTCAATGTCAATATTTGCTTCACGAGTTATATTTTCGTTTTCTTCTAATTCTTTATTCTATTCTTTACTTTAGTTCTTATCATGCTCCTTGCTTGATTTTTAAATTTTTTTTCATTCAATGATTTATTTGATGTGTTTATACTTGTATCGAATTCCTTCATCCTCATTCATCCAACACGTTTGAAATGCTCTTTGACCTATGGTCTTCAAGACCTTCTCTCTTCCTTTCTCTAACGAACCAACGTCCAACATTTTTCTTTTGGGGCATTAAACAACAGACATTCTTTTCCATGCAGTTTGCTAATTCTCTTTTTTGTCGTTCATTTGATGGTTCTTCGGATTTTAGTTCTTTTTTCTTTCTTCTTTGTTTTCCATTTTCCAAAAGGAATTTTTATTTCCGTTTGTCCATTATTAAATGCGACTTCGAATCTAACTGGTTTTGGTTCGGTCCTTCTAATTAATTAAAAATATTGTTGACAGAGAAACAGATCGTGTGCATAATTTCAAATTTAAATACAAAGTAAGTAAAAAGTTTCTTTGAATTTGAACGCTTGCAGACATATAAATTTCATGAATTGGTTTGTGTGCTTCTTCAATTTTATTTTTGTTGAGAAGCAATTCTCGAATAACATTTTTTTTAAATATCGATAATTCTAGAACAGCACGTATAACAAATTTGTTGGAATAGTTGGTACATATTTTACTATTGAACACGAATAAGTATTATTAAACCTTGTCATGCTTTGATAAATTTGTTCCACCGTACACAATAGTTCCATTATTATTATTAAGGTTACATTATAGCATTTATTAGAGTGCATTAACCAATACACGAAATTAATGCAGAAATATTATATATCGATACGAAACAGTTTATTACATTCAGGTCGCTTGTTTTCCAAAATAATACCCCGAAGATTATTTTGTTTATTTCCTCGGCACAAAAGCGTCCGAGACAAAAGTTTTCAATTAAAATTCGCCCGTAAACAGGCAATTAAAACGCAACAATGGCCGGGGCTTGAAACACAGGGCGATCACTGAAAGCAACTTGCGGCTTTATTTTTAATCCGCAGTTATTGAGCGCATTGAACTTTATTGGGATAAATATATCAGCGGCTCTGTAGGAATGTGCGGGCATAGACCGACGATATAGGCTAGGGTTGTGTGGGGGAGATATTCGATTAAGTGGAATAATGGTCGGGCGAATGTCTGGCGGAGATAGCACCGGCCGCAGACGAGGAACGAATGTGGAATGAAATGCACATACACGACAACTGCATTTATCAGGCAAAGTTTTTTTGGCTCTCGTTGAAAGTATTTGATACAAACCGAGTTTAAAACCAAAGGACCATCCATTTCCATTCCTCAGTAATTACAGAAAACGATCGAATGGTTTCACCTCACTTTCAACACACCAGGACTTCTCTTTGATCAAAACTACCCCATTCGAGATGCTTTATGAAAATATTTTTGGATTTTGCTCTTAATATTCATTTTTAATATATTTCTCATTTCAAATTATTTCTCTTAAGTTAAATTTTTTGTTATGTGCAGAATAGAAAAAGTTCTTTCATAAGTTAGCACGTAAGTCATAAATACAGTTACAAGTATACTCATAATATACTCTTTCCGCACTTATTTCCTTGCCGTAGGAATTATACTAAAAGCGCTTTCATAATATTCATTTCTCGCCCTGAAACTCGGTTTCACAACTCCGTCCAAAGTTTCCAACTTCTTTTGTGATTTGATTTCGTCCAACCCGACGCTGCCGCCGCTGTGAATGTGAAAGTGCGGAAGTCGTATAATATAATCATAATAGGGGACAGTGCGTGCTAATGTCATTTAAACTCGACGTTAATAAATGCCCCTTAAAGAATCTTCAGAGGGCGCGAGGGCTCCGAGATGGATGGAATTCGCTGTTGACGTAATAAAGATTTTACAACCAGGGCTGCCGCTATTTTAACCCGTTCCAGGAGGAAGTTTTTAATATTACCGACGAGAATTACGCCCTATTTAAAATGCATGAACTTCGGAGTTCTTTGTTTGTTTATTGCTTATGTATGAATCAGTTTCGCAACATGTCCGGACCCGAAGTTTAGCAATTCATCACGGGTTATTATGGGCACTGACGCAGCAGTTAATTCGGAATTTGTTATTAATAAAACAGTAAAATCCGATGACGTACTTAGCTCCGTGCATTGTTGAAAAACTTTCGATAATGAAATTTCGCATTCACAGGTAATGAATTAATCATTATAATGTAGTGACGTCAAAACTTTCAAATGTATTATAAGTCATTTTGACAACATAAAAGGCGAGCAGAAAATTAATAAACAATATTTTAGAATGTCTGTTACTTTTTTAAATTGGTGGAGGCGCCAGGAACTAACAGCGCAAAAATAAATTTAAAAATTTTGTTTTGAAAAAGGAATATGTAATTTGAAAACTGGAAATGAATTTATTAACTTAATGAATATTATCGCGTTACTTCCCCGATATAAATCAGAAACAATTACGAGTCATAAATTTTAATAAATTGCACGTCGCTACATGAGATGAATTATTAGAGTAAGCGCCTCTCATTAAACGCCCGATAAAATTACAGATGTCTTCAATTCCGTTACTAAAGAAGTCGATTTTATGCTTATTTGAGTCACGCTCAGGATATACGAGTGCTACGTGAACTTGGCAAACAAAAACTTTCATAATTAAAACAATTTATAGAAAATTGCCGAGTTAAGATCAAAATTGCAATCAAGTCAAATTGGCAATTCGTACGCCGGAAACCGGGGGTGATAAACTCAAGCAGGTAGCTCAATTAAAAATCATTTGAAAAGTTTGCCGGGGGCGTCGGAAATTTTCGAAAACATTTTCCGATAAGTAAAACTTCTCCGGAGGGTTTCTTCTCGTGCCTTAATAAGGACTATTCCCGAAATGTGTCCGTTGAACCTAAACTAGACTACTTGAGGGTTTAAGAAATTCGACGCTGCTCAAGAAAGGACAAATTCCGTTCCGTAATTTTCCCTTGCCCTGCGGAATACAAAGCATAACTCGCTCAAGTTTTCCTTCTTTGTACACGGACATGCAAAATTTCACTCACTTTTTTATTTAAAGTAAACATCCCCTCCCTTCACATCTACAGTTACATACTTCAACTTTGTCCTTTTATATCCTTTCAAAAGGAACCGCGTTAATCTTCTTTTTGCACATATGTACACCATGGATTACGTTGCCCACCAAATTTATCTAATTAAACAATTCACATCTCTGACGGTGGGCTTTAACGGTAATGTTGCGGTTTATACGTGGTATTTGGATGTGACCTACTTACCCCAGTATGCGCAAATAAATTTTAAAGAGTTGTTGTGTTTTAATAAAAAGGAGTGCGTTGATGAAATTGCTGAGAATGAACGGATTGTGTAAAAGAAAAAAATGGGGCCAAAGTAGAAAGGAAAACACTCGACTCTAAAATAATAAAAGTCATTCCTGTGTAGTGACCGTAAGAACGGACGAGGCGCGCTCGAAGGGAAAACTCGACAGTCTGAAAATCAAATGCATTCGCCTGCAAGAGCAGAAGCTGTGAGCTGCATATGTGAAGAATCTGTGAGAGATGCGCATCTAGAATAAGAAATCGTAGGGCAGATAGAAACGGGAAGTTCTTTATACAAAACACAATAAAAGTCTTTAAGGACATCGTCTATTTTACTTTCCTGCATTTACCTACTTCCTTTCTTCTGCTTCTTATTATTTGTATTGAATTCCTCTTATCACACCGCCGAACGGCTGGGATGAAAGCAAGCGCTCGGTTCGTTTGAAGTGCACACGTTTTTGTTTTTCGCTAAGTTTTTATGAAGTTTCAACCGGAAGCCAATTTGGATTAATGGCTTCCTGCTTTGTACTTGCGCAACTCGAATTCCTCTGCAGTAAGTTGTAGCCAGCCATGACTGGAATGTTTATCTTAGCGGAAAGAAATAAATTCGACGTTTTTATGTTGCGACGTTTCACGTAATTTATAGCGCTAAATATATTGACGTTATAACCTCAAAAAGGTCTTTTCCTTCTTTCAGGATTGGACGCTGCAGATTAAATACGTTCAGAAGAGGGACGCCGGCCTGTACGAGTGCCAAGTATCTTCACATCCGCCCACGAGTATCTTCATACAGTTGAACGTTGTCGGTTAGCAAGGCTATTACCATAATCAATAGCAATAGTTACGAAAAAAAAATATTCCCTCAGGCGTGGTTTGTTCCCATGTATCTCGGCAAATTCGAAAACCCTTCGAATAAAATAAAGAAATCTTTACATAAGACGACCAAAACGATAACACGTACACATTTACTCTTCCTCCGCGAGAACCACCTCAAACGCCACCGTCTTAATAGCACAGGAGATGGTAGCAGCAGCAGCAAGTTAAACTTATTTCGCAAACCGAGAGAACTCCATTCCGTACTTTTTGCCGGCGAACTTAGAACAAAAACTAACCTAACGAGGTTACTATCAACGCATTTTGCTAATTGCAGTTCTCGAGTTGACTTTGCTCGCAGCAGCGCGGTTGAATTTCAAAAGTTAAGTGGCCGGCTACAAATTAGACTAATTTTCGAATCACTCTGTCACATCTTCGGCTTCAGACTCAAGTGAAAAGCTTCGCTAACTGAAACTCAAATGCATTCTGATTTAATTAGGATTCTTTATTAAAGACGGAGGATTTTATTGAATTTGTTTTAAAGTTAAAACAATAAAATTAAAGAAATATTTAAAATGCTCAAATTTATTTTTATTCAATATTAAAGCACCAGTGGTACATGCTTCACTAATTATTAAAGAAGAAAAAAAAATACTCAGAAATATTTTCGGTATTTAGACAAAAGTCAAGAGCTCCCCGAAGCATCCTCGAGAAGAGAAACACAATACAGAATCCGACTGAAGGGCGAATGTTATTTCGTTAATTGAAAGGGGCATTCATGTTTTTCCTCACTCAGGGGAGGATTAAGCACAATGGCCGATTGTCAAAGAATTTCATCGCGAAAAAATTAGAAAGTGGGTCGCCACCGGAGAGTATATTTAATTAAATGCCGAGGAAATTCCGAAGGCAACACAAATTAAACTAAAACTTTTAATATCGACGATTCCAACTTGGGGGGAGGGGCACCTATACGAGGCGTCATATGTTTCACGGTCGACTTTTTACTCTGCTCCGGTTCTCTCTGAAATTATTCAGCCGCCTGAAACTTTTCAGGCCGCGTTAGATTCGCCGACTGTAACAATCTGCACCACTGGTTCACAGAGAAAGTGAGCGTAACGTTAATAATGCAAATCGCAAATAGAGAAGCTAGAAGCGAACTGTTTCGATAAATTCCCTTAACACAATCAAAGCTTCCTTTTAAAAAGAAGCTCAAATTAATGCAATCCTTTCTTGTTTTATTTTAAAGTGATAGGAATAAGAACAAGATATTTTTAGAGATTGAGTCATTAATCAGCTAGTAAAAAGACACGCCTCAAGAACTTGGATAATTAAACCTTTATGCAAACTCTGAATTATTATACTGTGCTGATGGTAGATACTTTTAAATTCCTTAAGTATTTAGTCTTATTTTTTTCTCGCAAACTCGTGCTTCTCTAAGTGAAGCAGAATTTACGTACGAAAATTATTTTGTGCAAAAACTTTTGGTTTCGTTTTGCTGCGGGTTTTACAGTTCCGATCGATACGATTGAGATTGTATTTCACAAGAGGCGAGACACTATCTTACAGAAAAAAAAAATGGATCTGAGTTCTACTCGGAATACGTACAAGAAAGCAAATATATTTCTCTTCGCTCACAACTCAAACAATATGGTCTTTGCATGTTTATTACAACAGCTAGATGCGATATTGCTTTTATTGACACAAGAAGACAGACGATATTTACAACGAACGCATCTGCTCTTGTATCACATTCTTTATGCACATTACAATCTCTTTTTATTATTTGTTTTACTATTACTTTTTTATTTCAGTTGGTGACGAGCTTTAACCTTTTTCCTTTCATTCTTCTAAATCGATTCCAAAAGTTGTAATTTTTCAGAGGCAAGAGCTGAAATTTCCGGACCTTCTGAAAAATACCTGAAACCAGGTTCCGGACTTCGACTCCAGTGTACCGTACTTCAAAGCACGGAGCCTCCAATCTACGTCTTCTGGTACCACAACAACCGCATGATCAACTACGACGTCGATCGGGGGATCAACGTAACAACCGAATTAGCTGCAAAAACCAGCACCCTCACCATCACCAGTGCTGCCACCCGGCACTCTGGAAACTACTCGTGTGTTCCCAGTAATGCACAGCCTGCTAGTACTTACGTGCATATACTGAACGGTAAGTAAATCCTCCGAGGAATCGTCAGGTTTTTCAGCAGATGTTGCACAATAAACGAAATTATGTGTCAGCGCGTGTAATATATTGCCTACATAAAATATGGGCGCGTTTCATTCAATGTGGAACATATTAAATTACGGGGAGCATAACAAAGTGAAACTTGCTGAATAATGCAGGTGTATTACACTATTGTAACAAGAAAAAGTATATATAGCAAATGGGGGCGAGTAAATTTCCCTTCCGTAGCTCAGGGGGCGGTAAAAAATTAACCAAGTTCCCTCCGCATAACAGGTGTTGTGGTATGGAAGTAAATGGCATCTCATTATTTAAGGATTATCCCTTTATCGTCGTTTTTCACGGCCTCCCTATGAAGCCCGGTTAACTCTATAAATATACGAAAATTAAAAGATGCGAAAAGGTAACCCGCTTAGAATATTTACGTGTGCATTATTCAGATTTATTAAGGGTCGCGACTTGCATGCTAATGACCGTAAAACTGCGTGATGCAGATTTATGTTTGCCATAAATTCAAGTCTGCGACTACAAGTACGACCACAGAATTTTACGAACAATAAACCGTCAGTGTTACGAGCTCAATTTATTTAATGTACATTAATTCTATAACAGTTTTAAACTTACCTCATTTCATAAAATATTGCTGTGAGTTGAGAACAAAAAAATTCAAGAATTATCCGGATTTTTTGAGCACAAATATGTAATCAAAAAGGAATTTAAGAATTGCCCTTCTTGTCTAATCTATTCAAGAGTACTGCGTAGTATTACGCATTTCCATTCTTGTTCAAAGAAATTTCTGCAAGATTTATAGAATCCGAAAAGAAATCTTCTTGAACCTCTTTTTAAATTAAACGTAATGCTTCTGTTTGTAATAAAAATTTGGGTATTTTCTTTTTCTTTCCTTATTTTTTAAAATTTTGTAATATTGAGGCAATAAGAAAAATTATAAGACAAACCATCGCGCCTGGAGGGCGACGTGTCCTATTGATATTGGATATCCTCCAAGAAAATTACGATCAACATTATTTGCAGTCACGTCTGTTTGTTTTCGTATATTTTAATCTTGGCAAAATCCACAAGACGTCAGATCAATGCAGGGCACCTTCCTATTAACGTACTTTGAAATCTAAATAAGCCGGAGCGTGTACTCAGAAAATTAACATCATTTTCGTTTAGGCATTAAATTAACGCCGGCAAGATAAAGCACGAAAGCTATTATTTCTGCGGGGCATCGAGAAAATTAATGAAGAAACAATAGGGCGGGAGACGGTTCATTGTTGCCAATTACATTGGATAAACAATCGCGAAAACTTAAAACGAACCACGGCGATAAATAAAAGGCCTCCCTTAATAACTTCAATCAAAATTTTTGTTTTGCATATTGAGGGAAGTCGAAAGGAAAAAAAAATTGTGGTTAACACTTATAATGACGCAGCTTAAAGAATAATTAAAAGTTTTCTAAAACTAGCTCGTCCTTTGAATACAGATATCCCAGTGACAGTAAAATGGATTGGAAGTGTGTGCTTCACCATTAATATGATATGCAAATGAGGAAAGTTCATGAGAAATACAGCTTGCGACGAGAGGGAAAGAGATAACGTTCTCCGGCGTGCCGAAAGATAACGTGATGTATTCCTAGCGTTTCTCACTGAAATGATCCGGGCCTATCGTTCCATCTCCGAGCACTCGTTAGCCCGGAATGCAGAACTTTTCGGTTGCAGCAAACAAGCAGGGATTATTACGCTTGAGATGCATAAGGAAAATGCCACCGCACATTAACATATCCGCTGGCTTCGTTTAATTTATGAGACTTTAGTTACACAGCTTTTTTCCTCGCGTATAATTTGGGCTTGATTGCCTTGCTGAAGCGGCCCGAAAACATTAATCACGTAACGCGTGCTCGAGAAAGAAACGCGAAGGCCGTTTTTTCAAAGATTTCTTTAGATAAATTGAAATTTATTGCGAGGAGAAGTTGTTCATATCATGATACATGATAAATTTACTAAATAAAAACAGCACGATTAATACTGAACTAAATTCTAAGGCACATCAAATGGCATTTACGAGATTTGAATACGAAACGAGCGCCCTTGGTATTTCCTTTAGGCCTTTTAGCGATCGCAGGGATTCCCCGAAGACTATAAATCTATTAGCCGGTCTTTTTCGAAAAATCAAAGGCAAATTTAGAAACAAACTCCTTTGTGTACGTCGTTATTCACAGGATTAATCACTTGTATAACATTAGACTTCTATAACGAAATTAAAAGCGAGGATGAGGATCAATTTCCTATTTTCAGGCAGGAGCGTACGTGGAAACATTTGCGATGAAAAGAAATCGTCTTCTATCATTTTGCGAATGTCAAAATCGACGTGTTGTAAACTCGTAATATGTTACACCCTATATCGTTTATAAAATATTTTGAATTTGCTTTTAATCTTATCACTCAAGCTTAATGTGGATTGAGGATTTTAAATCATAGAGGACAAAATTCGAACATATCAATTGCATTTGCACCAATTTGTTTTCCGCATATCCCCAATTCTCAAAGCGAATGTCGACGGACGTAGGTTGTATAAAGTTATATAAAGTTTCCAGATTTTCCCATTCATCGTCGAACTTCCTATCTTAGCTGAATATTTTATGCTCCAATATACTAACTCATTTTCCTGTTACGAAACTAAATTTATAAGATTAGGATTACGTTTCGAAATGTGTTCTTTTTTTTGGCGGAATTTTTACCGCATTTTCATTTCGAATGCGTCTGCGTTTATGAACCACTAAAACTCGCCTCTATTTGCATATCTGTATCAGACACTCGTATTTGACATACTCTGCAGCGAATATTTGAATATTGTATTGTGTGCGCTGGCTGCATGCAGCGTCTGCATCTGCAGGGACCAACTGATCTCTTCAAGTCACGTACGAGCACATTATGTTACATCACGACTTTCAGACTGGCAAGTTTTACCAGTTATTGCATATCTTTTCTATTAATAACATTTTTATTGTATTGGAAATGTCGATTTGCCATCTGTTCAAAGACATACTTTAAATTTACAGTTGGAACGAACAAAGACATAGAAATAAAAAATAATAAAATTGAGGATAAACAAATATAACTAGCATTTTGCAAAGCAACTTCTATGCAATCAAAAGAAATAAAACATAGTAAGGCCAATTCTTTACTTCTGAGTTTTCTTTTCAATTGCTGATCGAATACTTTAAGCTATTTTAGTTTTGATTCTTTTCCTTTTTTAATGACAGGTTCTAGTCACGTCCTCCACTCAGCGCCATCTCAGTAGCATTGGCAATTGGCTGCCTAGATTTTTAAAAGACCATCCATTATCCAACCAATCGAGTTTGAAAAAGAAATCTGTTCCCTAAAAGTTCTCGCCGGTATGGCTCGTATAAATCGTCAATAGACAGTTTGTAACAAAATAACTTTTCCTACTTGGCTGGAGATAGCACTAAAATCCGTTTAGTAATTTACTCTTAAGTAACTTTTAAATAGATTTTGTAGTTTACATTTTTGGTTGAATCAAGAGCATTTTATTTTGTAACAATGTCATTTGAATTTCATAAAAAAATGTAATCTAAGTTATTGTAGTAAAATAACTTTTGGTATCTGAAAAGAGATGGCGCTGGAACAATCAACACCAACTGTCAATTTATTTATAAGATTTCTTTAGATACATCAATCAAATTGAAACAGCTATGCAAACCAATTGATGTTAATATACATAACTAACCAGATTGTAATAGATTAGCTCATCGTATTCGCCTCGAGATGGCGCTAAACTTCATTCAGTAACTTATAAATAAATAACTTTCAAGTGAATTTCATAGTTTATTTTATTTCATGTTTTATGATTTGAAAGTTTCATATTTAGTGTCAATGCCTTTTGTGTGTCAAAAAAGAGCAATTTAGTTTACTGTAGCAAAATAATTTTGTTATCTGGCTAGAGATGGCGTTGAAAATACCTAACGTTAAATTACTGGCTTATGTGTTTAACATTAGTTTTTTAGTGGCTTCCGAAATTTGTTTTATTTCACAAGATTTGCCTAAAAATATTTTGTTTCGTTAAAACGTCTTTTTAATTCAAAAACGTTGATAATGCAGTACACTGTGATTAAAATAATTGTAGGTAGCCGATTAGAGATGGCGTTAAGACCAACTACTTCAGTGTAACAGCCCACTTCAATATAATTAATTTTTTGCTGGCTTCCCGAATTTTGTATTGAAATACATATTTTATTTTGCTCAAACTGTGTTTACGAAGACAGATGGCGCTAAGTACAATTTAACGCAATAATAATCTTATATATTTAATTTTTTAATTACTTACAGATATCAATAATAATTTTCATAGTGTTTCTTAAGTTTTAACGAGTAGAATCTTTTCTGCAGTTAACACTTTTCATATTCCGATTTGGTGAAACTTTTAAGCATCGCCGTTTATTCCCATCCGGCAAATAAAATTCTGAAACTTGTATTGGAATCCTCGAATTCAGAATTGCGTTCGCTTTATTGCTCCAATAATGGAAAGCCCAATAACGCGTGCATCAAAAACAAACCTTTATTGCCCTGATTTGTTTCGAGAGGTCATATATTTTTAACAACAGCAGCAACAACAACAACCTTCGAGAGATCATTAAAAGTTCCTACCGATCGCCCACAAATTATCCAAGTTTTGCAGTTACGTTTCGAGTGCGGAACTGATTATATGGCGACGTTTTAAATCAAGTACCTACACTTGAGAAGGTTTCATTTCAGGAAAATATATTCATAGAGTTTAGAGACCAGATTTAATGTGAATGGGGGCAGTTTTTTCTCTATAAATTCTCTACATATTCTTCTTCGTATTTTGTTATATTGGACAGGCACGTGCTTTCCCTAGTTTACGTGCGTTAAATCAACTCTGTCAAGTTTCATATCAGGTAAAATATTTCAAGCCTTCCTCATCCCTTCGTCGCAGCCATTCCGGGGGCCGCATTACGTGTATTATTCTTCCGCTTTGTAACGTGTAAATTAAGATCTTAATGTTCGTCACGTAACATGTCTCATCTCCCCATCTGTATTTTCGGAAATTGTCTATGAATATTTTTCAGTTTGCCGAATCACGTTCGTACTTAGCTAACGTTCACGCTATATATTCATGAATACCAAACGACTTCGGGCTTTATGTGCCGCCATACATTAGGCCCCCAAAGTGTGATGTTTATAATATGTTCCCCCGGATCTACCCTAATGCGCGTTTAAAGGCTTAAACAAGCTGTTGTTCTTTTCCGAACTGAATAAGTTCAAGATTTACGAAGGGATATTTTTTTCGCCCACAAATTCACATTTTGCCCTTTCTTTCTTGCCTGGTATAATTTCCGTACGATTAAAGTTAATTCATCGTCGGATTCCAACAGCTTAAGGTAATCTGTTTTTCGACCGAGTAGATTAACGCCCATCAGTTACAGCTTGTTAGGTGTTATTATTTCCTTAAAGGGATTAGATGTGTGCAAGCACCGCATCACTCATGCTTGGTTGAATTCGCTTCAGTTTTACAAAAATGAAACAAAATATCTTAATTACATGCACGACGGTTAATTATTTCTAATTAGAAAGAAATTTTGAGACACTTTTAATTTTAAGTTTCTTTTTTGTAGCTTGACCGAGCCCATTCTAATGAAAACAAACGTGGAACGAGATAAAAAGAAAACAAAAGCTTTTAACTAACCGAATTTACAAAGAAGCTCCTCGGCGATAAAGGACGAAGGCGAAAGGAGTCTCTTTCAACACTAAATTACAACTTTCCATATAATCGTCATAATTAAGCCGAGCGTGCCAATTTTTTTGGCGTCGTGATTTTTTACTTCTTGCGCCGCGAGGGCGTCGTTAGCCCCGCACGGAAAAAGTAACGAGCTTTCGCATTGTAAATTCACAGACGGGTTTTCGCCCACAATTTATCATCTTAAAGTGTCTTGTGTATATACGAGCTTAATATATCGTGTCATCCCTTGGTTGCTTACGCAGTTAAGCCCTTATTTCGCAGAGGTACATGTATTATTCCCAGGTGGATACTAGCAATGTTTAGCGTTTTATTGAAGTGTGCATTTCTTTCTATTTACTCCACTGAATACAATTTTTTGTTGACAAAATACAATTAATTGTGTCTCGCCCTAATCCACGCCATAATTTAACAAATTTGAGCTTGATATTTTATAATTTTTTTGTAACCCCTAATTGACTAATAAACCCAAGTACCAGACCGAACGTAACGTGAGTTTCTTGTCCGCAGAGACTCTCGAGTGCGTATCATTATTAAATTTTTGTTTAAAGCGAGCTTTAGCCAAGCCGTAATGTTTGGGATTGTACTAATTAGCGCAAGCTCTCGCAACTATCCAGAAGCACAAAATTGCCATCGCTAATTAGTTTCGTTTGTCGTTCTCATTAAATTAGTTGGAGAACGCTTTTGCTTACGCGAGGATGAAACCATTGGTTTACTGAAGTGAGTTTTTCCGGGAAACAAAACCGTCTGATTGAGTCGGTTTCAGCGAGAGTAAGTAATTAAGCTAATTAATTAATTAATAATACAAATAACGTGTTGTTTCGAGCCATGGAGTGTCGGGTTTGGGAGGTATCATTTCAAAGAGTAATTAAAATTTTGTGTGTGGAGTGAAAGCTCAAAGCCTCAAGCTCTTTGTTGCTTTTGATGAATTTAATTAATTAAAAAAAAAAATTTGGGGAGGAAGATTAACAATTAGGTTCATCAGACTATAGTCTAAAATTTCTTCTTTGAAAGTCTCTCTATGTGTTCTTTATCTAACTCTTTGTATTTCTTAACATAGCAAAAAGGAACTTTATTAAAATATCTGATAAGAATTATAAAAGAAGTTTTCTGAAGCTATAGAAACGAAACGTTAATAATAACTTAGTGGAAATGAAAGACTCTATCTCTTAGCCAGACTTTTAAGTATTCTTCAGATGCACACAACATCCCGATCATTACCAAGACAGTAAAACGAATTAACTGCAGCTGACTCCGCAACTCACACTCGAGACCCATTGTTACGATCCCGTTTTTCTTCCTTCCACTTTCTTGGCGAGACGTGCATTTGGGTCAACTTCATTTGCAGTCCTCGTTTGCGTCGTCACGTAGATTTTTAGAATTTCTCTGTAATTAATTGTAAGTCGTGCGGGAATGCGCAAATAGAGAAGAAAAGTTTCAGGAACTTGCAGTCAAGGAATTAAATATCGCGGAGCGCAAAGTTAGGCCGGAATTCGTGAAAGTTTTGTTTCTGCGGAGTTCCGGGAGGCAAAGCAAAAAGTAAATATTTGTTAATTTTATTAAAATTTTGTGGGACAACTCTGGTGTTTGTTTATAGCAAAAGGCATCACTTCATATCATCTAAAATTTATGGTTGAAACTGTACTGTTTTTCTTCAAAACAACAATTTTTTTCTACTGACATTTCTTCTTTATTTGCAAGAAATATTCCAACGTGGATGCTGATGTTTTAATCGCTGCTACTCCAAGTACTTTCTTAAGACTGATCGTAATGCGGTTGAAGTAGCTTTATTTATAGAAGTGAGGACGCGCAGGACTGGTATAATGAGAAAATAGCCAATCAGATACCTTCAACTGCTTCTGCAAGATCTAGTAACATCTCATTGGCCATAGTCACGCCCCACCGCTCTTATCGGTTCAGTACATCCACTCGCACCTATAAATGCAGCTACTTCAAACGCGCTACGGTCAGTTTCAACGAAGCCACAATAATAAGTAGCATCAAACAAAAGAAAAAATGTGCTGCGTTTCATGATTATTAACGTATAGTTTCATGTTAATTTTCGTTTTGTTTAATAAACATTACGATTTTATAATATGTATGAGAGTAGCACCAATAATTTCTGCAGTGTAATGAAAAGTTGTAAAAGAATGCAATTCGTAAAAGGTAGTCGGATGTGACGTATTAAAATCTTTGTCTCAGTTGATGACCTATAAACCGGACGTCTGTCTGGCCGGATTAAGCCACGCTCGATTAAACACTTGAAATTTCTTGAATGCTCGAACATTAAAATTTTTGTTTTGTTTCCAATGAAATCTCCTTTTATATAACTAGAAAATACGAGTGAGATAATGGCGATTGCTTACACGTGCAAATGGTTGATATCGTGCCGGACGTAAAACGCGATTTTATTTTTTTCTTTTACGTGCATGCATCTTCAGGCAGCTGACACTCGGTTATCGTAAAGCCCCATGGTATTCCTTTTACCACGCCGTTTATCAGAGTCGGAAGCTCGAATCGCTTCCCTTTGTATTAGTCTTACTTTTCTGCATTTTATTCTCAGCGCAGTGGACACCAATAGTAAATTTCAAGCTTTTCCTTTTTGCTGCAGAGCGCGTCGCTGTTGTGCATCTATTTCCTTTAACATCACCATGACCATTTATATTCAAACTTTGCCCTCGCGCTAGAAACTTGTAAATGTTAATGAATTAAGAGAGATTATAAAAACAATATTTTGCATGTAACACAGAATATGTAATGGAATAAACAAGATGTACGTGCATTTCTCTCAGGCAAAACATGCTAGCTCGAGCTTGTAAAGTGCACTACGGCGAAAATGCAGGCGAAATTACGGCTCTGTTGATGCAAGAAAGCAAGGGGTTCGTATTCGGTGATGCTCTTTCCTTAATGCGGTGGGCAAATTACGACATTGCCGCCTGAGGGGCTCTAAATAAATCATCGCATTTAAATATTAAAACCAGTCTGGCCTGGATGCATACGTGCGAAATAGCCAGCGTCTGTTTTCCAATAGCTTGGCGCAAATAATCCTTTCCTATCTAAAAGTTTCACGTTTACAATACAATGGAGACTGAAGTTCTCCGTATTTACTGTTATAATGAACGAAGCGGAGCTCGCCCAATTACAGACGCAAAAGTTTTTACACACTAATGCACTTGCGCTTGTATTTTTGTTCCGTCGTAAACAAGTTTGGCAAGAGAAGATATTTCGCTAGTTTTGCCTTAAAAACTAGTTTGAATTGTGGGAGTAAAGTTGCCTTGCGAAAATGGAAGTGTAAGAGTGGAGAGTCGCTTGGAGGAGACTGTGTAACTTGCGCAAATATTGGAATAATTCAAACAGTTCTCTTTAATACCCCATGAATATTGCATGGGAAGTACTTACGTAACTATCGCGTATTTTACATTCAAAGTTGATGCTCAGGAGATTATATGACACAGATTTAAATTCAACAGTTTAACTTTAGCACTTTTAAAAATACACTGTAGTCATTAAAAATGACAAATTAAACACGAACTTTAGTATAGTGTGCAATTTGAGATTCTGTTAATTACGATTTCTTTTTACAGGAGAGAATCCCGCAGCTATGCAACACGGAGGTAGAGGTCTGTCCTGGCTTCAGTGCAGTCCTTCGTCCTGGTTACTTATAATCAGCATAGTGATAGCTCTCTCCTAGTTACCGCTGAATTGTCTAGTCTGTATGAAATAAAGTACACCACCCTTTACAAAAATCCAACAAAGAATACACATACGTCAGGATTTAGACTGTAAAATGTTTGAAAAATCCTAATTCACGAGGACGAACTCTTCGGGGACACTAAAAACAACGCACCCCACAGTGCAGTGTGCGAATTAATTTTCTTTCCTGTACGGGAAATGTTTTTCCGGCATACATATATCAGAACTTTGTAATTTGTAAATTTGTGTACTCGCAACTCTCAACGGTGATACAAAACAGACGATAAGTGTGTGGACATACGTAAAACAAGAAGTTTTAGTGAATGCGTCCATTTATTTTAGCGTTTCCTGTTAAATTTTGAGCTGGATGAATACTGTGTAAACGTTTTGTGGTGTTTAATCAAGCGGAATATGTTCGGGACGTAATTAATGCTTTATTTTATGGGTGTAATAAACAAGCTATTAATATTTATTCCGCCAGATTTACATACCTAATTAAAATTGTTTGTTTTACTAGCTGTTTTATTCCCCAAATTTATTATCTCGTCCGAGTTACGCCACAGTAAATTTCAGCTTGATCAAATTAAAAAAAGCGATTTCCTAATCTAAATATAGGGGAAGTGAATTTTTGATGAAATAATCAGATGCGAATTTAAAAACCACAACAAATTATACCGTTTCGCTTAAGCACCATAAAATTTAAATATATTTATATATATGAAATCGAATAATATCTTGTAAAATATACGTGATAAAGTAGATACTCATCAGAGAACAATTTTATATAAATAAATTAAATGGTAATACGCTACCTTAAAATGGAAACGAATTATTGAAATTGCATCGTTCTTTGTATATACGTGACGATTTGTAAATAAATCGCTTCGTTGTAACGTAATTGTTTCGAATTACTTGTTTACTTTCCTGAAAGTGTTCTAGCACATTACATTCGTTGTAAGTAATGTTTTGATTATATTTTCAATGATTTCTTACTATTAAGTATTTGTTTTCATCAAGGCCTTTTAACTGTTCTTACAATATTTTCTGGCGACGATACCAGGTAAGTTACAGTTTGATTATAAATAAAGAGCAATATGAAAGTGTTTCGGCCCTTTTATATTTCGATTTTTGAAAGAATACTTCTAATAATAATGAATGAAAAGATTTAGTAAAAATTCAAAAGTTCTTTTATCGTTAACAATTTTCTCAAGTTAATCTTCATAAAGGGTTTAATTTTGAACCGTTATTGTTTTTTATGTCGACGTTTCATTCTATATTACAGGCAACTTTCAGTGTCGTTGCTGCTGCTTCATAGAGACTGTGTATAGTATGTTTGATGTTGTTCTATTTATAGGTGAGCCTATATCTTAAGAACGTATGCAAACAACTCATTGGTCATACACCACGCCCCATCAGTCCTATCACAATTCGTTTCGATAAATTAGTCCCATCAGTGATAAATCGAGCAAGATCAAACACGCTGTATTCAGTTTCTATGAAGTAAAATAAAGAAGAACAGCGGCAATAACTATGAAGAAATTCATCTAAACCGAAATGTGAAAAGTCAACGAGAGAAACAAACAGTTTCAATAAAGATAAGTAAAGACCGTATGTACCATTTGTATACCATTTCCATTGCAATATCTTTTTTATTCAAGCATTTTCCGTGACAAACATAGCTTAATTAGCAAATTACTAGAATAATTACAACCCGCTGGAAAGCGTAAACGAAAAAAAAAAAGAAAGTAAAGCAAAGATGAAAATAATTTATTATAAAAAAAATTGATATTGTTTTATGCAGAAGTTTTATTTGCCTTATCGAATTAAAACGGTTTCAGTTTACATCCCCAATTTTTTTAGCAACAAATTAGCAAATCTGGCTTAAGACATTGGGCCTACAATACAATATAAGGTTTGATGGATGTTATTGTTTTGAAAACATCATGTTAAGCAGTCGTTAATGATGTGTCGTAATAGTTTTTCCACTCCAGAACACCGCTGAAAAGAACAGTTTCCAAGAAAAACGTTTTCAAACGTTTGACTTATGTCAAAAAGTTATTTAAATTTGATTCAAACTAAGTTGTTTGCAGCTTTACGTTTTCACAGCCGCAAAGGGTCAAAATACTTTTTGAGATTCTCGTTAGTTATATAGTAACATTCAACTTTATAAAATATTTCTGAATGAGAAAGAAAAAGGAGAAGAACATCAACAACTGTTTCTTTTATCTCACGTGACTCCTTGTACTTTTCTCTTTTCATTTATTAAATAAAAATGTTTAAACTCGATCATTTTAGCTGCTTTTATTATTTGCTGCAATTTCTTTATCCTTAATTTATTTAAGAATATAAAATAATTTTCAGAAAAAACCAAAGAAAAGAAAAATTATTACTCTCATACATTAACCGAAATAGTAAAATATTTGAAACTTTGAAAGGCATCATAGTTTAATAAGCGTAAGTTAACGTAGCATAGATATTAAAAATAAAAAAAAACAATGTACAGAGAACGGATGTGTTTTAGCACAAGATTGTATGGATAAATAACAATTATAAACAACAATAATTATAAATTGATCTCTTCCCACAATTATTTTATATCCGTAGATACGGATTTTTAATTATTTCTAAAACTACTCTCTCCTTTACTATTCTTACAATAAACAACCTGTTTACGTTTTTGAATCATGCGTAGATAAAAAGTGAGCAAATAAAAATCAGATTAGAGTAGGCGGTGCAAAGAAAATGTATGTCTGTGATTAACTGAATTAATTAATGTAATACATTCATGGACTGTCAAATTTATTGACTTTTCATTTAATCACAGACATACATTTCCTTTGCACCGCCTGCTCTAATCTGATTTTTAGTTGCTCACAGGTTATATCACAGTTATCATTTTTATGAGATTTGGAATCAACGAATATAAAAATTTACGCATTTGCTTAACTTTCTTCTTGCAGATGTTGTAACAATAATAACAAATAAACGTAATCAAATGATACGTACTTATAATATACAAAGAACTGTGCAATAAAGCAATTCCTAGCTAAACAATTTAGACTAAGTCATTTCATGTGTACATGTCATTTTTGAATTTGTTCTCTTAAAAAAATTGTTGGTTGCGTAGATGATATATAGTATAAAAAAATAAGTATATGAAAAGAACTGTTTTTTCGGTTGTTTACAAAAAAAGGTCATTCCTCGTGTAAGTACCACTTGCGCTCCTGTTAACTGAATTATGTAATTATCATGTACATGTATTATATTATAAAATATTTATTTAATAAAAGTGTAAATATCATACAGCCTTTTATTTACACAGTCAAGTGCTATTTACAAAGTACATTGAAGTTAGTTTAGGTTACACAATAATTGTAAATATTGGTACACCGTGTTATTTATGCATGTAGTTTATATTTGTACATAGTTTTTAAGTTGAATAACGATTTATCCTATACGTAGTTAGTTTGAAAATCAGTATTTCCAGGACACTTTTCTCTTTTGATATTTGTTTCAAAACGAATACTTTTAAAATTCTTATCCATTGAAACTGATTATTTTTAATAACAGGAAAGAATTGATATAAGTATTTGGACCCTATATTAAATACTTCTCGTAATAAACATGATCTTAAATTTTTCTCTTTATATATAATTATAATAACAATTAATTTATTAAAAACAGTCAAGTACAGATATGTATATACATATGACATTATTAAGAAGAGATTCAAATATGATGGTTAATGGTAATGAGACAGTTGTTTCAATGAGACTTGGGCCTAGTTGCACAATGCCAGTTTAAATTAAAGGGATTAAGCTTTGAGTTAAAGTTAAGCTGGAATTGTGCAACTGGGACTTATTAATGTGCATTTAGAAAACTGAACCTTCATACTAAAGTAAATACAAACGCCTTAACTTTAAACAAGAAAGTTGTTACTCTAAACAAAATAACTTTATATTAATTGGTCGAAAGTACAAAATATTACAAGTCAAGTGACACGTGTACAATAAACTTTTAATGTTTCCAAAATTTGTAATTGTAATTGCTCGGACAGTTCATAAAATCAATGTAAATGTCGACGTTTCGTTGTTTTAAATATCCTTTTATTTTATATTCTGAAGAAGCTTTTGGGTAGAATTTTCATGTAAAGGCTATCCCGTCTAAAACCAAACAAGAAAGTTCTAAATAGTAAATATATATCCTCTATATTTACCATTTCGGAAATAAGCATAGATTTAACTTAGACCTTGTTGAACTTAATAAAAAAAGTAAGCATTTACCACTACGATACGAGTATACACAGCACCTAAAGTAATGAGCAATTTAGACAGAACAGCCTGTACATGCAATAGAATTAATTAATGTAATTGCTGTATCGTGCTTACCTATGTATTTATATATTTTTGGAAAGTTATAATGAAAAAATGTTACTTACAAAATTTATAAAGGCAGCTCGTGTGAACTGCATCAAAATGTATTACATTTGTTGTGTTGAGTCAAATAACTTTTGTTCTTTCAAGTTGTACTGATCGAATTTTAATCTGATAATAACACGTAATACTTCTTATCTGGTAGCTATACAAAGATACCACCGATAACTTATGCAAATTGATATGTCAAGTAATCAATAAAATAAGTCTGTAGTTTGTTTTGAGAACTAGGACAGATTTATGTTCGGAATAAATGTCGTAGTAAAATGTAATTCACTAGAATTTAATTTTAAAAATTATCCATTTAGTTTCGAAATAGATTTGTTGGTAAAACGCCTTCTTACAAAATTACATATATGTTATCCGTATAATATAAAGAATTACTATAAGAAAGAGTTGCTGTTTTTATAAAAATAATACGTTAAAATGAACTGCACAGTCCTATGTTTATTTGGTTTAAATACTTTATTTCTTGAGCAAGGCGTCAAATAATTTCCAATATTTTCGCTGTACCAATCGAATTCTGAATTAAGTGATCCTTTATTGCAAATAAAAATTAAGTACTTCTTCTCTGGCTGTTATACGAGGGTAATTTCTACAAAGTGATAGTACCAATGTTATAAACTTAATAATTTTGGTTTGGTTTTGACAAATGTATCATTTTGGTTTATTTTTAGAGTTATGTATTTCCGAAGAAGTTTAGGGATAAGATTTACATATTATGATTTCAAAAGTTACTTAACCCCAAGACAAAATTCATGCTATAGTTATAATTTTATAAAAATAATTCGTGTTACAGTTTCAACAATCACATCCTTAAGCAAATTGCATTTTTTTATACATAACTAAATTGTAGCTTACTAATAGAACCCAGTGTTTCCCAATCACATATCATGTAGCAACCCTTTTCCATAACTTTAAGGCCGCTTTACACTACTCTATTTCTTTGCGTCTACAAGATTTGGTTCAATTTCTTAAACAATTTCATTTATGCAGTAAATTGGTTCAAAATCTAAATTAAGTGAAAGCTATCTTGAAAAATAGAACGTGTTTTATCTCCAAATCATATCTGCAGGCAAAAAATTTCTTGTTCTGAAAATTTATTGTAGAAATTGAACCAAATCTTGCACAAGGTACAATAGGTTAGTCTTGAACAACATTTACTCGTCAATTTCACTACTTTAGACCTCGCATAATCTAGTCTGTTATTGGAGGTTCTTTCCTCAACATTATTTTTCGTGCTTCTGGGGCTACGTAAATCCTAGATTGGGAACCACTGACATGAACAATCAAAAACAAGTTTTAAATCTTCCCAGTGTACTTTTCTAATTTGTTAACTGCAATAATTTTTTGCGATCTGTTTTTATGATATTTTAAGGAAACGATTTACATTCGTGGTGACATAATTTCTCCTCAAAAAACAATCATAACAAATTTGAATTGAGGAAGTGATTTATGTCAAAGAATGCCAATTTCTGAAGTTATTCAGAAAAAAAGGATATATCTGACGTACCAAGCATAACTAAAGACGACCGTCCAATCATTTTGACTGTGATTGACTTCAATATCTTGAATATCGAATAATTAATGTCATCTTGAATTTGATTGAAATAATATAATCGATTATGTTAGATGTTAATTTTTGGGAATTCCTCTTATCACGGAGCTAACTATTATTCGATCTTTACTCCTTAACACATTTTGCTGACTTTCAGATATGAGAAATATGATATGCAATTTGAGTATTGAGCACTGAAATGTGCACTTCGAATATTTACGTATAAAGAGACATTATTGTCAAAGATATTACGTATCTCATCAACATTTATGAGTACAATTGGCATGCACGTATTACAAGATTCCTTACGAGTTACGACATACATAAATATACAAATGTACATAAATCTTAAGAGTCAGTCGAATTTATAAGTTGCTTATAATTAACTGTCACCGCCTTACAAGTAAAATGGCGAAAGCTAATACAAAACAGTAAGTTGCTCGTAGTTGGGGGCGGTGGCATTTCGGAGGTGAAGAGTTCTTACTTCCGTGCTGCATTGCAGCTGGCTTCTCACCTACGACACATAAGCAAACATGTTAAATATTATGTAAATCGAACGTGGGTGAGGATGTGTGGCTGTAATTGCATCATAACTGAATGAGCTTGATTAAAGCTGCATGTTTTAAAACGTAAAAGCTCTCTAGGGTGCGAGGGAGCTTGCTTTAAGCTTTCTGTTCTGCACTTAAACAGCAATTACATACTATTTTTAATGTCCCACGCAATGTATATTTTTACAATTTTTCATCTCGTTTCCCTTTTTCTCGCTTAGCTCCGGGGTTGGAAGTTATTACCACGTCAATTCTACTTACTGTGCAACACATGAACATTGACGCTAACAGGGTGGGTATTAGAAGGGACGCAGGAGTAATTTCCTGCATGCTGCACTTCGGCTTTGGGGATAAGCAGTTCGCTTCCCTGACGGCCGTGTCTGACTGCAGCGCCACCGCCCAGATCGAAGTTGATCATGCGGTCCCCGTGGTACCAAAATATGTAAAGGGGCTCCTCTGTGGATCGCCGAAGAACGCAGGATAATAGCAGAGGAGAACCGGATTTGACTATCTTATCCGGACCTCCAATTATTTCCGCGTGGGCTTCTGGAAAATTTAATACTCTTACTTTAATTTATATTAAATACAAAAGAAACAATTATGATACATTTTTTTAAATACGTAGTAATAAATAACGTTGGTAATTTCTATGCGTTTCCCTTTTCCATCAGAGTTTTTCCATGTCTCCTGAATATGAATGGATGACGTTCTCCGTAATCCAAATTTGCTCGCAGGAAATAAAAGTACTAGTTTTCATTTCCTTCGCGTTTCAACATTTAATTTCCTCTGCCGTTTTGTGTACGTCAAACAACGTCCGTTTCACTAACTTTAATCGCAAGTTCAACAATAATTTAGACAACTAATTACGTACTTGGTTCAAATAACGTAATCACACCACGGATTACCTGGATTACATAGTGTAATTGGTGACGTACGTAAATGAAATTTGCCACACTTGCTGTTGGGGGCTTTGAATAATAGATCGTCAAATGTAATACATAATGCGTGCGCGGGATGGATTCAATTATCGAACTATGACCCCACAATCTACATGTAGATTAGTACAAATTACAATCAATACGATAATTTACATTTATGCCGGATATCAACGTGCAAAAACATAATTTCAGGGCTTAATGCACACGCATCACTCGCAGCTTCGGATTATATTTATGGCCCATACTCTCTCTCTCGGTTAAAACATCGGCCCAAATTTAAAACTAATTTGGCGTTTGGCTTTCCTAAAATTACACCAATTTAGCCGCATGAATTTAAAATTTAAAGGGAGTGTAAGTGAAATATTTAAATGGCATCGATCGCTAAAAAGAGTTTTATTATTTTATTTTTT
This sequence comes from Dorcus hopei, assembly GCA_033060865.1. Classification (NCBI taxonomy): domain Eukaryota; kingdom Metazoa; phylum Arthropoda; class Insecta; order Coleoptera; family Lucanidae; genus Dorcus; species Dorcus hopei. The sequence continues at coordinate 39,143,845 of CM065426.1, forward strand.
ATTTCTACGATAAATGTTGATATTGCATCCTAACTTCAGCTCCTATTCATTAATTAAGTGCCATGTCACGCAAGTTAAGATTAAAATATATTGGGATCGTTTATAACGACTGACGTGCACGTACTGGTAATTCATATTTATTGATGAGCTGCGCTTTTAACAAAATAAACGAAGAAGGTTTTTCCCGGACAACTTATTGGATAACTTACCAACTAACTGTAAATCAACGAAAATGCTGGAGGGTGGGTGCGATGAAACTTGACACTCGTAGAGGCCTGCGTCCGGTGGTTGAACGTGTTTTATGTGGAGACTCCAATCCTAAAAATGCAAAGCAAATTTATAAGGGTGAATGAGTTTGATCTTAATAATAAATTCTGCTTACTTTTCCACCTTTCCCTACTCGCGTGAAAAACCTGCTGTCGCTACTGTAGGTCCACAAACCGAACGTCAGTATCTTATAGTCGCGTCTTCTTTTCCATGTAATCTGAAATATACAGTTTCAGTTAAAACAAAATACTTTTCAACAATAGCAATCCAATTTGTAGAGATTCTCGAATCTAAAATAATAAAAGCGCCCCGGTCCGTTCCTATACGTACAACAATATCCTCATATAACGACAGATGAGAGGGATGAAACAATTTCAGAATTCTTACCGTGTTATTTCCAATATCGGTTACTTCGCAGTGAAGTATGGCAGTTGTCCGAGTCTGAGCCTGCACGACGGTGTAATTGGGGCTGAGAAAAAGTATGTGCGGGATTTTGTTAAGCTCCGAGTCTTGAGATATCGAATTCGGTCCCGTTTCCGCCTTGGAGCTCCGCCCCTGTTCCGTTGAAATTTCTCTGTGACCCCTCGATCTATAAATTACTTGCCAAGAAAAAGGAAGATTAATGAGTTAACCCATTAGATGTTCTTAATTACACCAAAGTAAACATCATTAACACCGCTTCCCTATTCTTTTTTTTTTATTAATAAACAATAAAGAAGAGGAAAAACATAAATAATTAGACTCATCCTCAATGAACGCCGATTGTATTTTAAAATAGTTCTGTGTACGTTACGGGAATAAAAAACAAAGTTGTTTTTCTTCCTTCATTTTTCGTTTATTTTACAAGGCGTAATTAACATTTTCTAGACAACGTGCTGACCTTGCGCTAATTAAACTAAAAAGCGAAAATGATTAGAACAGTATAATTATAAAGCAAATTCGGGAGGGTTGTATTGATTTTCCTCGTGCTGACACCTAACAGATGGAGTCTAAACTCACCGTACGCGAATCAAAACCGAATCCGTTTTGAACTCAAACCGCCTCAATTTTAAAGCGTTTTCACGACGGGTCGTGAATTTTACAATACCTTTGTTTAAAAAGAAAGAAAATAGAAACAGATTCTCTAATAAGCTGTTGGACGTTATCTTCGGTTGATGGTAACGGTGGATGGTGTAATTCAAGCTGTAATCTGCAGAGTGCGCCACGCATACCATGCCCGAGGAATTAAAAATAAATAAATAAGTTATTTTATGAAATACATTAAATGGAACTGATTAATCTGTGAAAGAAAGTGCCCAAGTTGATAAACAAAAAAAAACCTACTCGGAGGTTTGAAGAAAAGGAAAAGAGCCACTCGCTTGCACCGGTGTTCTCTTCTATTATGTATGGTAAAGAACGTTGGTTTTCATACCCAACTGAATAGATTTAGACAATTTTAATTAGAGGAAGTTTTTACAGAGCTCTGTTTTGTTGGGTGTTAGTTTTAACTTTCCACTTCTTCAATTCAATCTCTTCCAAATCTCTCTCTGCAGCTACCTCCTTTCTGTTTATGATAGTTCTTCTTTTGCTATTCTTTGTGATTTTGGCTATTTTGTATTTTGTTCAAATTCACATTCGTTCTTCTCCACTGGTTGTTTACTTTAGTTTCTCTCCAAATTCCACTCGGTTAGCATTCTTACATCCACAATATTTGTTCTTTTTGTTTTGTCAGCATCAGAAAAAAAAATTCAAACAAGAGAGAACGTTTTGACTTAAGCTTAATGAGAACGAAAGCATTTGCTCATCTCATTAGTGTGTACAAATAACTGCAGAGGTCCATAAAAATCAAGGAGTTGTGACTTCAGGTGATTGCTAACACAAGGTAATTTCGGACAGTTGTTTCGAGTTCATCAGCGAGAAGCAGTTTCAGGATGTCTCTGCTATATGTATACTTGATGGAATTCTAAATAACTATGCGAGGTTACGCGGAGCAGCAAATCGTGATTATATTGAATTTTTAAACTCCATACCCTTTTGAAGGTATTCGGTTATTCATTACAGGTTGCGTTCTTGCTATTCCTCAGAGCAAAAAGGAGGTAACTCCTATTGTTTAAAATTTTCAAGAGGAAAATAACTTGTTTTCCTTTTTATAATGTTATTCGGACACTTGTATTCTTGCTATTACTTACAGCAAAAGGAAAGAGCAAAAAGGAAGATGCTTTTTATTTCTTGTCATTCTGCAAACATAGTTTTTTGAGGTATTTTAATGTCATCTTACCACATCATCTATTTTACCGAATTCTTTCTTTTTTTACTGTTATCTATTGGGCTTTTTTATTTCGGGCGTTTTAAGTAGTTTCTTAAAGTATTTAATACCACCATTTCTTTCTTTTTTTTTAGTTTTCTTCGTTCAAGTGAAGATTTTCGTATGTCTTTAAAGCCGATAAGAGAAGAGTATTGAATGCAAGAGCTTTTTTCATTTATTTATCTGCCATTAGTGTTGAATGTTTTTAGTTGAATTTGCAATATCCGATATTTTGAAAACTCATTAAAAATTGAACTGAATAGTTTACAGCGTAGAAAATAAGTAAAAACATTGAAGAAACTCGTTAAGTAGCTTCCACCAGTAGAAAATACCTTTTGCGTAACTTGCCTTCAGTGTTCGAATTGAATTTAATAAGAACTTGACAATTTTGCTTGCCGTACAATTTAAACTTCAAAGTCTTTTATGCAAATGCAGGTTTGTTCGAGCTTTGTAAAGCGCTCAGAAGTATTAAGAAAAAGTTACGCGCGGCATCGCCGGCGGGAATGAGGTGTTTATGACTTGAGCCAACTTAATAAAACGAGTTATCCTTTTCGCATGTGTGAATCACAAAACAATTCGTGCGATAACGTTATGCAAAGTCCTTTATAAATCCCCCCTGTTTTGCATATTTGTATTAGGGCGCGAGTTCGCCTCTCTCTCTTCACTTCATATCAAAATTGGATTTCCGGCGCGTATGTAAAATCATTTCATATCTATGTATCTGTTCGTCTGACACGGAACGTTCATTGTCAAACGGTGGGGCGCGCGCGGTATTTTGCCGTTTAATAACCGCTCCGCCATTTTAATTCATCTTGGAAAGGTTCCTGGGGTTTCTGTGTTAGGACGCCGAAGATTATACTGAATTTGCATCTTCTGAATTAAAATTTACTGGGCCCCTAAGAAAATATCTTACTTCGCGAAGTAGGTCGGAAACTTCAACGAAGATGACGATCATTTGTTATGTAAGAAGGAGTTTTAATGCAGCTTCCGAGTATTTATTTACTTTATTTAAATAATTTAACAAAAAGAACACTAAATCTAAACAGGAACCTATCACAAGTCAAGTCCTTTGTAATTACCAACAGAAGTTATCAATTTTGATGAGGGACAGCTATTTTGTTACTTCTACAATTACTTGCGTTTAATATTCAACAATCTTTAATATGCAAGAATTGTGCTATAGAATTCTTAAACGCGTAAAGTAACATCACATTAGAGAGTCAACTTTATAATGCACGTTGAGGTATACTTTACAAAATGTAATACACATATGAAATTGGTTTTCTTTCCATGGAATACGCTCATAAATCTAAACTACATTAAACATGCGCTCGCCCGTAATTTCGCTGAAACTTTGATGTTGCATGCAGTTTCCGCGGATATTATGTAATGTGTTGGCAGCCTGCAACTACGCAGAAGGAACATCTTCGTACATGGTTTATGACCGCGAGGATTCTACATTATTTCGAATTTTCTTGTATATTTGGAAATCCGCCGGAATTGAGATAAAATTTCAATCGAGTCTCTCCTTAAGCTGTTGTTGTCTGACATTACCGTAAATACGAGGGCATAAATCGATACACGACAGCGGAATTTTTGATATCTTCAAGCAGTTGCCGCTCTTGTTATTTATGGCGGATATATTCTCGGTACGGCTGTGAAAAATATTGGCATTTAATCATTTGAAAGCATAAAAGTCTGAAGGGTTTGTAGCAAGCTTTATTTCATTCCTTATTTCGGTCTAACGAAGTAACTCAAACCCCTAGACTAAACGCTCAAAATTTCTTGAGTGTATTAAATTTATCTTCTTTGTCTTACACGAAATTGAAATTTGATCAATAGGAAGAATAAAACATTAATAATTTGTTGCTAATTTTTTTAATCATCCTAAAAAGTTGTAATCTTTATTGATAGGAGTCCTTAAACGTTCTTCAATAAAACTAGTGGCGTTTAACAATGAAAATTAAACGAAATTAAAAATTAGTAAGTAGGCTTCTGCTCCCAATCTCGGGGCTCATCAATTATTTATAGGGTGGTTGGGCATTCTCGTACGCTTTTATAATCCACCTGCTGTTCAAACAAACAACTTTCATGTTTCACTTTTCTACTAGAATTTCGAGAGTAGGTACTATTTAAAAATTATTTACTACATACCTTATTTATAATTAATGCAATAAATATTTGGAAAAGTTTTTTGGATACTCAAGTGTAAGTGATTCAGAGGGGTTACTTTATACTTCACCCTTCTATATATGAACCGAAAAACTTCTTCCATCTTGGGTCACGCCGATATATTTCGGTATATTACTTTCCATCAGGGAAAATATCTGATAGAGAGCCATTTATTTATATTAACCTACCCCACAAATTTCTCGCTTGTCGCATTCAACTAGGTCCGTATGTGCTATTTGCACTACTCCGGCAATCCCCGAAATGACTAAGGGCGCCTAGTTTTCGCGAGCCGGATATTACTTGCGCCGTATTCCATTTCCGTTCCTTCTAACAAGCATTCGCGGGGGTATGTAAGATCAGCCAACCAACTGAACAGATTGTATATCATTTGTTGAAATTGCACTGCAGCATTTTTGACTGATTCGGTAAATATACCCCCGGTAATATCCCGAGAATGTAACAGGAGGCGAGCAGGTTGGGTTCAATTTAACCCTGCTCAGGCATGTGCAATTATTATGATAGTTGCTCCCTCGTCTAAGATATTTTAGGTATGCACTCTGACACGAGGTAAGTCCCCTAAGGACAGTTTTAGTAGCAGCTAATAACCCCGAGTTTCTCAGGGATTCGATTGTAACTAATATTCATAACCATTATTTCACAGCCAAATCCCCATTCCCCCATCCATAGTTAATTAACCGTAATGTTACGTAATACAAAATAGAATATTGCAAGGAAGAAACAAAAGGAGTTGTTCGAAATAGGGAGGTCTCAGAGGGATGTACGCAGCTGAATCGAAACATACCTTTACCATCGGACTCCGTTGAGGATACAAAAGTAAGTGCCTTCTTTTATTCTACTTCGTAGATCATTCAACAAAGTTTCGCTTTGCGAATAAATCAGTGTTACGTTCAACAGCATGTTGTTTTATTCGTCTTTGCAATACATACATATAAACAGTCCAATTTATATTTACTTTTGGTAATCACTTGAATATCTATAGGTATGGGTTCAATCCCCGTGACAGGTAGATATATTCAGTTTTTAAATTCTTTTATCCTCCTTAAAAATAATACAATTATATTACCTGTGAATTAAATTATAAACGAAATAAAATGTTGCAATCTCCACATTTCTTGTAATTCGTTTGATCGCGTATTAATTGCTCCGAAAGTTTCGATAAAACGGTGATTAGTTGCGTTCCATAAACGACCAAATGAAAAATAAAACGAAGATAAAAAATTAATACGTTATAAATCACACTCATTTTATCTCCCGCTCTCAATCTCGATACTCATCAATTATTTATAGCGTGTTAGGCATCTATGAATAATGGGTTTGAAGGGAAAGGGTGGCTTTCAAAGGATATCTATGAATTGAAAATCCGAAATTTATTATACCCAGTCAAGTTTTCGAAACAACAAAATAAAAATAATAATCTTAATTAAATTGATGGCACAAACGAGCTTTATAAAGTAAGAACGGATGAAAAATGTCAAGTATTTCGATGAAGGGGTCAGATTTGAATTTTGAATCCCCTGCTTTATGCTGGAGTTCCTGACCTAATTTCGAGGAGGTTGTCACCGGAGACTTGAACTAACGTACATACATTTCGCTAACTTGCCTTCATCTCTGACAATATTACCCTCATTCTCCCTTTAGTCTTGATTTGTGATTCTTCTATGTTCCTCACGCACAACCGAATAACATCAGAGATATTTATTTATTTAGGTTGTTAGCGTACCGCTTGGTTTGAAAACTAATTTTCCTGGTTCTGTGCATCAGATGCTTCACTGTGCACCCTGAAAGGCATTGTTAATTTATTCAGACTTACCTGCGCAACGAAATTAATTAATGTTTCCGGTGCAGGATATCAAAATGCAAGCGGTACTCGAATTAGATTAAACCGGAATTTAAGCTGTCGCCAGGAGGACGAATTTGCGAAAGAAAACGCTACAAAGTCTCTCTCTTAATTATAGTTATTTGAAGTGGAACACAAAAAGCAGAGCTCTCGCCTTTAATTAATTTGTTGCATGGAAATTAAATCGTAAAAACTGAATTAAAAGCCGAGAACTCTACGATGAATTGCTTTCGATTTGTGAAAAGTGACGAAATAGTTTGTTCCGAAAAAAAAACAGACCAAGATTTATTACAATACGTGACGCGTTTTATTATCTAAACGAAAGCCGTGCTGCTGCTCGAATTGCACATCCCTCTTCAGTTCCTCCTTGCAGACGTTTTATTATTTATGATTTCTTTGATACATCGCACTCCGAATGCCATACAATACATGTAAGCAGTTTTTATAATTCAAAGCGACAAGATAGACTTGTAATAAATCTTAGTGGGTGCTGTATAATGCATCCGGAAATTTGAAAAAGCAGTTACTTTTTTTATCATTAAAAATTCATCCAAGCAGCCAGGAAGTTCGAGCCCTCGTTATTTGCAGGCATTTCTGATTTTGTTGTAGTTTCGGGCGTCCGAATTTCATTGAACTTGTTATCTGAAGTTCGCAAGTCTGAAACGGTTGGGTCGTGACACGGTTGCGAGCTAGTAAAGGTAGCTTAACAAAAGCACTGCTAGTTTAAGCTCTGGACCTCTACGATATAACAAACAAAAAAATTCGGAGAGCATCAGGAACCTTATGTTGTAAATAGAATAAAGGACGAACTGTACATAAACATGTTCGAATAAAGAAAATTACAAAGATCTATTGCTGTAAACTTTCAATTATAAAAGATAAGGGTTGATAATTGAAGAGGCCTCCAAAGGTAATAGACTGTGTGCAGGCTTTCAACAAAGAACTGAGATAGATTCAAAGATAAAAGAAATATAAAGTCTGATCTGACCCTTGCAGAGTTGTACATGTTATTAATTATATATGATCAACAATTAAAATAATATTTACAGTTGGTTCTTGTCCGATGAAATTTGTATCACAAAATCTTTTAAGCGGACACTAAATCGCGCACTATACACTTTACGTTTCGTCGAACGACTGCGAAACGTAAAGTGTATAGTGCGCGATTTAGTGTCCGCTTAAAAGATTTTGTGATACAAATTAAAATAATGGTGCAAAATTCACCTCTTCAAGGTAAAACTAAGGCATTGTTTCGTAATAATAAAATTAACCTCATGTACTTTGGTTAAAGCTTATTTCTAGAACACCATGTAATGTAGTGTTAATTCAGTGATTTAGAATATTACACGTTCGTCTACGTTTGCTTATGCCTTGAAGGGATTGAATTGGGTAGACGTGAAAGAAACGACCCGTAAAATTAATTCATCGAGTATTATAATTCCATCAGGAGAATGAAAATTCGTGTCTCACCTTATTAAAATTTCCCGAGGCGAATAATACCGTCACTAAAATAGGATTTCGTTCCCTCGCGGCCGGCAATTCTTTCCAAAGTTGAAACACTTTATTAAGTAAATCATTGCAGGAACAGGTGTTTATGCTCCCGTCATTTACATTCTTAAACAACTTTCCCGATCTTATGTATATATTTGAGGAGGACGTTTTCCGGGAATTTGCCTGTAAGTACGACTTGTGCGTGTACAACTTTAGATTGGATTTTTGGCAGGGCGCTGGGATAAATTAAATTTGATGGTATCGTTCCGACGACAACGCGTAAATGGAATGCGGCTCTGCGCTACTGTTTTAGGCCTTAGCCCATTTCCTTCACAATTAAGCCTTTATTTTATGGCGGTTTTGGAAGTTTGCAGAATACATTTAAACTGATCTATTAAGATCGACCACCATGAGAACTTCTTGCTGTATATTTAAGTACTCATCAAATATTACCAATTCCGGTAAACTCGGAAAGCATAATCTAAAGGGATACCCACCGAACAAATACGCGTAGCATCCATTCCTATTCATCCAAAGTCGTGTAAAACAATTGAAGAATGAAATCCTGGAAATTATTAGGCCTACCTTTCGGGCCGTTGAATTTCGAGTGGAATCGGGTATATGATTATATGGTCAAGAGGCAGGGCCGGAGTGTTCGGTATTCGCATCATGCTGTCCGACTAGTTAGAGGGGTAAACTTTTCAGAAGTTGTGGTGCCGGAATAAGTTTCGCCGGCGATAATAAACTCGATTTACCCCTGCAATCAAATAGTTCGGGGGGAGGGGGCTTGTAGTTGGTTTTCGCACGCGTTCGTCCGCAATGCGGCTGTAATCATCGTCTAATGATGCATGCAGTGCATAGTTCTTTGAAATAAAAGCGCGTTTGTGGACTCCAATTAATTGTAATTAATCAATTTAAAAAAAAAAATTACAATGGGCACATCGCAATTTATATGATAAAAAATATGTGCCAGTTTCCCCTTCACATTTGCTTTTCACATCTTGGAAGGTCATTATTATTTTATAAACATCTTTTATTTATAAAATTAACATATTCATATAGTATTCCATCAGTCTTGTAACTTTGGGTACCACAAGTATCATTGAACAGCCTCTCTCCGAAGCAAAAATAGTATTAGAAGAAATTCTGAAAATTCCTAATTTATTTTCATCTTGGCAGAAGTTTCATTAAACATCGGGGTCTTATAATATCTCTCTCTCTCTGCGTCGATGTTATTTTTCTCTCCCCAAAATAATATTTGAAATACCTATCTTTTTCTGCGCCATGACGTGAACGCCAATGGTGCTTTAATTATTGAGTTACACACATCCGCGCATCTAATTATTTTAAATGCAGTTGTTTATAATTCAGTCTGTTTGTAAATTAGAATTAAAGCCGCATTACTCCCGATAATTAATTTGCCGAATGGGGGCTTGTTCGGTGGGACAACGCGGTAATTTTTCACAATAACAAAATTTCAATTACCAGCTCGGTTTGGCGTTTAAAAAGTCATTAACCCCGCGTGTAATTTATAAAATTTCTACTTTTTATGTAATATAAAATAATCTGTTTAATATTTGGGGGGAAATTTCCCGTGTAATATGCGGGAAGTAGTAATTTTTGCAGCAACAAGTCGTTAGATTTTGGTCGGTTATGTATGGACAAATTGGTGGTCAGCAAAAATAAACAAGGACAACAGACGATATTGATTTTGTGTCAACGAACGAAGCAGTGTGAAATCATATTTTGCAGATAAACCCTGTCAAAGAGAGATAGATATTCTCACAGTTTTGCTTCACAGGATAATTTTGTTAGTTCTGTTTGTGAAAGCTTCGAGTTATTTAAAACCATCCATTTATTTAATTACCTTAATTTTATTTCTTTCTTAAATCCATTAAAATCACAGAGTGTGGAGGAACAACATCGAGTAAAATTTAAGACCAAAGAAAAACTAGAGGTACGAAGAACATCCTAGATATAAAAAGAAAAGAAGAAGACGATCATGAGATATGACATTAGGAGAGCAAAAGATACAAATGTCTGAAATAAGAAGGGAAGTAGAAGTTGCACCAAACAACTAAACCGAAGAAGACAGGAGGAGAGGATTACAACCACTAGAACTGTTTAAATGACAGGACCACCTGTGAAAATTACAAGACGTCCTTTTATATATTTTTTAAATCCAGAGGTTTCTTCTTTTTGCCAAAACCATTGAGCTTAATTTCAAGCTTTTATGGCCCTTTTTAATATGTTCACAGGTCACAACGATGTACAATGATGTATTGTAGCTAAATATTAACAAAAATGTTAAATATGTGCACGCTGTGGTCACTGAGGTCTGCGCTGATTTGGTGATAGTTGATTTACCCCACTATTTAGACTAGAAGAATATTGGACCGACCTGTATTCTCAGTAAGAGTGTGAGAAGAAGAAGGCAATAAGGAATCTTATCCGCAATAGCACGAAGAAGTTCCTGGTACCTTTAGTGGCGATGAAAGGGACTACGTTCTAAATGATATACGATTCAGAAAGAGAAATAAAATGGAGACACGTAGAAGACATTATACGAAGAATAATCCACGTCTCTAGGGAAACCTTTTGAAGCGATTGATTGCAGAAAGTGAACAAGCCTCCGAAAGGCTGAAATTGCAAATATTATCTGTTTTCCATTTTTTAACAACTTATTGAAATTATTTTAAAAGTTTCTATGTTTGTACAGGCCTCACAATTCACAATCATTATTCAGATCATGTTTTTCCGGTGGACTCTTAGATTATGCAGTTGAAATCGTGTAATTAAAACGTTTGCGATTAAGGGGTGTAAAATAATAATTGAAAGACTGTGAGAAGGTATAAATAACAAATTCGAGAAAAAGTATAGAGTATAATAGAATTACCACAGAGACTTTGCGAAAGGACAGAAAAGAAATATATCTGCTACGTGTGACCAGTGGAGTGAAAAGTCATGAAGACCTTATACAATTAGTACTAGTATTAAATTCAAAACAAACAGCAGAGTCCAACTGAAAGGGTTCAAGATTAGAAATATTAGAAATCGAAAATAATAAACTAATTAGAGAATCAATCGCAAATTTAATTTGGATACATTATGAGAACGAATCTAGATAGATTACTTAGAAAACGAAGGAGAAATTAAGCAGAAATGAAAAGGACAAGAAGAAGACCGAGAAAGAAAAGAGAAGAAAATTTTAATTCTCCACTCAGAAGGAGAAAAAGTTTTTCCATTTTAACTTCATACATAAACTTTTTGACTTAATTCGACGCACATTCCATTACCTATACAAAGCTCTAATTATATGAGATGTTCGGTTTTCCAAATCAAAGAGTTTTCGCCTTTCCCGCATTTTAATAACCGGTGATCAACATAAAAACGAATTAGAGCAGGCGCTGGAATTTAAAAGTGGGACTTGAATAACGACATACTAACATTTATTGTCAATTAATTATGTTATAAATTATAAATTATAAAAGTTCGAATAGAAACGTTGAAAAAGTGATTGAAGGAACGTCCGATGAACTAAATGCACACATGCGTGTTTGGTTGCAACGCCAACTCTAATTCGTTTTTCAGTTGATCACTTGTTATTTTAATTATCAATTAACTATTGGTACAGTGTTTCAGGAGGTCGTTTAGCTCTTGAGATTAATGTTATTCTTTTACCTCCGAATCCTAAAAAATTAGCGACGTTTTTGCTACTCAAATATTGCTCTGTTTTAAGCACCGCTTAATCAACTTAATTTAGAAGACGCTTTTAAAACATTTTACTTACTTCATTTTTTGACGGGGTTTCCTGTATTTAAGCACTTTACTATTAATTTGTTAGATTTAATTAAGTGCTGTTTTATTATAGGATAAACGTGGTTACCATCTTTTAAATAAATAAGGATTCAATTTCTTGCGTTTTATTTGAATATTCTTACATAATTTCCAATATAAAATTTATAATTAATTCTTATTTTCGTTAAGTCTATAAAAAGTGTGACAGAAGCCTTTAGAAGTCAAGGTCGTAAGCTGTAAAATATTGCAGTAATCCCCTTCCTTATCCAAATTTTTAATAATGGGAGCGTTCCAGAAAATAAATGAAGAAATAAGATGACTTTTATTACCCCGCGTTATAACAAACGTTTTCGGAGGAAATTCGAAGTCTAAATTAAAATAAACCGGGTAAGTTTCCAGCTTCCAAATAAAAGCTACATTTTGAACTTGCGTTTTCAACGCAAAATAATCTTAACAGGTAAGGAAGGAAGTTCAGTGCTCTTAATGTGTGTAGCGCCGGAAACAAACCAGACACCAAAGAGCTGCTGAGGCCCAGGGCGATTCAAAAATTGTATTTCTGAGACGAAGAGGCTTAATTCACAAAGAAAACTTTCGAATTAAGACAGGAATTAAACACGCTGCGCTTTTTACATGACGGTCTTTAAAACAGTAATGGCGTTACAAAAATTAGATTATGAAAGCTTTCAGGGATTACAACCGTCCGATATTTTATGGTTACCCCAAATTGTCGATATCGAGTTATTCTGCTTCGGTCAGCTCTGTGATTACAATACAAAATTTACGACTGACGTGATTTGGTTTTGCTTTAATTGCGTTTGGTGGAGATACCGGAGGGCTTGTTTTATTTTTTTATTTTTTGGATTTGTCACTGAAGTTGCTGGCTGATTAGGTTCGATCTTACCTGGTGTTTGCTGATGTTGGTCGGTGGCGATGAATTCTGCAGTCATGTACATCAACATGAAAGCTGCCAGTTGTTTGCTCGACCTCATTGTGAATAAACGGACGAAATCCGCTCTCGATGGTCGACAACGAACTTCACTTTAGTTGCCGCATCGTGGACCAATTTGGTCCTGTTTGCGTGTATGTATCACCGGTGCACAATAATACATATTGTGTTTGCTTAGTAATGCACACCAATCACATGGTTTAGTGCTAATAATAATGGGAACGCTAATTGTTGTCGATACTGTGCCCAGCCGCAGAATGGGAATGTGTGCTTTGTAATATTTGCCTTCGAAAGGATCCGTGCTCTTTATGAGGAAGCTGCGCTTTGTACGCTCCGCTTTTCGGATTAAAACCTCCTGTTCTTTCGTTATTTAATCTGAAAATAATACATCATTTGTTAAGTCCTTTGCACAATAAAATTAAAATACTTAATTACGAAAATGAGAATTCGTCAAAGGTAACAATATAGCGATTGTTTCAATGAAACTTGAAAAACGAGATAAGACAGACTATATTATAAAATTTAAAAAAAAAGATTTATTTGATTGCTTTATACGTCTACTTCACTGTACATTCTAGACAAAAGGTTCATACAAAAATTAAAGGATTTATGACAAGAACGTCACATGATCTTTGGTCAACATAATACAATATTAATTAAATATTTTTTCCACGAAATCCAATTGTTATCTTCTGAAATCTCCCACACTTCATGGCAGTATTTTATTAATTATTTCATCACGATGCCGACATCGAGTACGTACGTACATAAAACCCACGTGCTTCTTCGTTCCATTAATCAAAAGCAATATCGCATCCCTGGAAAAACTCTAATGTATTTCAACCCAAATAAAAAAAAATTAATATTACTCCTGTCGTTGTTGCCGTCGTCGCGTCGTTTCAAGACCTTAAGACTCACGTCTTTGGTAAATGAAAGAAACTGTGCGGTCTTTGTTCTATATTGTGACACACAAAAATATCTCTTGTTTAAACTAAGTGGATTTCAGTGGCTTTCAGGATGTGTTAATTTATAATGGACAATCCTTATTACGCTGGTGCAAGACGAGATTAAGTGTTAATAATTAAGTAGTAAGTCGGCTTGTATTGTTAGGTGGCATGCTCCTGGAGAAAACCTTTTATATTTTTTAAAAAACAAAACGCTTTTGAAGTTGATGTTTTCAAGCCTCACTTCCTCTGACAGATTTCCTCCATTTATCTCTAATCGATTGTTGAGATCTTATGTTTATAAAAGGAGCAATTGAATTTTAAATATTGTATAAATTGTATAAATACTAGATAGAATTCACGTGGGCCCTATCAATTTTTTAAAAATTAATTTAGACTTTCCAAAATAATTTGATTTTCTCTGAATATCTTCTTGTGTTAGATTTCGAATCTGATGAAAGTAGCTGTTCCCCATTTCACCCTCACCTTTCACATCTTCCACGTGAAATATATAGCACATTATTTTTTGTTATTACTGCTCTCCTGTGGTCTCATTGACTTCTTTATTCTCTTTGTGTTCTCCTCCTTCTCCTGTTCAGAATATACGCGGCTTTTAAAAATATTTTACTTTATAAATTCATGCGCTCTCTCTCGAGGAAGTGGTAGGTAAGTTCACATAAATGCAAAAAGGCGAACTCGAAAATAAAAAGAGGGCGAATTTAACTGCTTACGTTCGTGAAACGTACAGGCGCCTAATATATGGAAGTCGGGGCCATTAGCAGACGCATTTTATTTACTCCGAGATTGACTTTCGCCCTGATACCTCCCCGAGCGGATCGAGAATAAAAACGTAAAACTCTGGGTAGGTATATCTGTGACGTTAAGGAAATGATGTGCATTTTGAGGGTTGTAAGGAATAAAGCCGTTGAGACTTCACAAATCACATTCGTAAATCAGTCGAAATTTACGATAAATATTTGCTACCAGGTAGCTACCCGAAGAAGCTATAGTAATAGCGAAACATGTCGCAGTATTTTTGTATTTTTACAAAATATAGTGGAAATCGTGTAAAAAATATTTGGTTTTTTTTACGCCTATCTACATATTAAAAAAATATTTGTATCTGAAGGCCTCTACATCCACCAAAATTTTTTTAAAAATATATATTAAATTATTTAAAATTAAAATATTGAATCACTTTCTTAACTCTTTTAAATTGGTTTAAATCGGTTAAATTGGGATAAAGTTCCGATGTAGTAATAATTAAAAAAGTAGTTTGGTTTAATTTAATTATAACTAGATTGGTTAGGATAGTGACAGTGGAATAGTAATCAAGCGTAAAGAAATTCGCCTCTTCAAAAATTATAATTTTTGCTAAGAAGCCTAGATATATATACCAATTTGTTTAATACATCACTTGCGCAAAATTCTTATTATTATAAGCTGTCAAGGAAAAAATTAATTCTTTCTTTATTAAGGCCGTTATACATCACCCTATTTCCTTTACAAGATTTGATTAAATTTCTTGAGTAATTTAATTAATGCAGTAAATGGTATCAAAATTTAAATTGAATCAAAAACTATTTCAAAAAATAGAATGTGTTCTACCTTCAAACCATATCTGCAGTCAAAAATTCCTTGTTCTAAATATTTTTAAATTGTTTTAGCACTGAAACACGTAATTTTTATACGTAATTAAATAACGAAAACCGCATTATTCTATATCTTTTCATTTCGAATTATTGCGATTTTTCTGAAAAAAATTGGTGGATGCGCCTGGTATTTTATTAAATTATCTATATCTTCGGAACTGTTTGAGATAGGTCGATGCGATTTTCACTGTTGCCTATCTCTCAGAGAACTGTGCAAGGCGAATGCAATTTCTTCTGAACTAATTCATAAATCGAGAAATAAACGAACTTTTATTTAAAAAATAAATTCTCTGCAGTTAATAATAATTAATAGAAATTAAACTAAACCTTGTACAAGAAATAGGGTAAGTCTAAAACGGCCTTTACTTACTTACACTTAAACATTTATATTCGGAAACAAGATTTATTTAAAATTTGGTAATTGTTTAGGAATTATTATTTCTTTATTTGAGTTTTTGAATTCATTGCCATTTGTAATTCTGCTCTGATTTATAGTTAAAAATATTCCAAAAATAAAAATTAAATAAATAAGAGAAAGCTATTGATGATTCTGAAAAGACGATCATGTGATACACAGGGTTATTAACAAATAAAGGGCAACTGTAAGGACCTCGTAAACTATTTGAAAGAGTAAAACGGTTAAAACATAGTATTTGGGTTCATAGAAGTATTCAAAAAACTTTTCAGCGTCTGCTCTCAATTCAGAAGTATTTTCAAAATACTGAAATATCCGAATTTTATAAATCTTGAACTTTTTGAAATTAGGACTATTGTCATCCGTTTATGGAAGCCATACCGAAAATCTGAGATGATTCCTATAAGGATAAAGTTGGCAAACTTATCTTGACGAATAAATAAAATAATTGACTGAAATTCTTTAATGTTTCTACAGACTGTTATTCCCCTACTCTTATTTTAGCATAAAATGTCAATTCATAATAAAAAATTCCTAAAAAATTCTCGATTTCTTCATAAAAATATTTGCCTTGTCTATGTACTTAAGAAAATCGCATCCCGGCTTCTAGCCTTCGATCAAGTATTTCTCATGCAGTTGCTTCGTGGAGAGCACTTTATCTTTCTTTTGGAAACATTCTAGAAGATTATTCTCGAAAGACAATCTTTAAAACAACAAGCACGAATAGGAAAGATTTGAAGCAAATATATTTTGCAAACTGGTTACTGAAAACTGAAAGGTCTACTACCTGTCATAAAGGATTTTTAAAATTCTTTAACTGTCAATACTGTTGCTGTTATCATAAGTTTGTTTTAAAAATTCCTTTAAGCTTAATTACGAAGTGTCCTACAATAGAACACAACTTGCTGCAGTCGTAACTTAAGTACTGCATGGACATGCCTTGTGTAGTTACTTTTTGGACTCACGGTATAAAAGCGAAACTTTAGATTTCATTTTCAATTACTTCGAAATGCTTTAGTTTGTGGCGTTGGTGGAGGTGGGTGCGTCCACCCTTTTGCTCATTATTCATGCGACTTGGTGGTAATAGTCTTAACTGTAATATAATTCTGTAGCTGATTTAGATGGTTATATTCAACCCTTATACCGAAAATTTTAAATGTATAGTAGCCAGTAATTTCAAGATTAAATTATTTCCTGAATGATAACATATAATGAATCATAAGCTGCATTTTTGTTGATGATGAGAGTGATTGTGTTGAATTCTACAGAATTTGAAGAGATGGCTCAGCTGACATTTGTCCAACAAAGTCCAGCGTTGAAAGTCGTTTAAATTCATTTGACTGGTTTTTAATCCTCCACTCAGAGCCATCTCTTCAACGTTTGAAGTAACAATTGCATTCGTTGTTGTAATCGTTACAATTGATTCGCAGGTCCTTCAGTCAGAGCGTTTTAATTTTTTTATTGCTTCGACGGCTGCATTTTGCATGAGTACTATGTTACTAACAAACTCGTTTTCTCGATCTGTCACAACCTTAGCAAACATTACGTGACAGTGACCTTATAAGAAATTATAGGAGATTCCGATTGTAATCCTTTAATTAGTTGCAATATTGATGGAAAAGTAGCTTTCAGAAAGATTATTATTTGTTTCATATTGCACCTAATAAGTGAGTTATTACAAAAAAATCTTTTTTTTTTAATTTTTGATCAATTTAAATTAATTTTTTACTTTTCTTACCGTCAAGCAAATTACGCAATTTTGCCTTAATTTCCCCATGTTCATATCTCTTTTTAAAATCTTACAGATGACATTTTGTCCTTTACCATACATTATTTGTTATATTATGTTTATTTTTTAGTGAATCGAAAAATGAATGTAACCAAAAATGTATTAAACAAATTTTAAAAAGAACAGATGCAAATGGGAAACGTATTCATTTAAATTAGTATATTGACAGTGAAATAATGATCATTCTATAAATTATTATTACATATTAATTCAAATATAACTCGTGCGCGTAAACAATATGGAAAACTCCAATAGGAAGCAATGAGAGGGTAACATTAATTTTGGTTTTCTAGCAGTTACAAAATTAAAAGAGAAAATTTAAGTGAATGAAAAGTTGTTGAAAATATGAAGTTAGAGTATTTGAAAATTTATTGTTGAAATTTTTTGAGTTAATTACAACAAATGTTAAGTAGAACGAAAATTTGTCAATTTAATTTTTAATTATTAAATTCTTTTGTGCATTGAAAGGCTCTCTTAAAATTAAATTATTTCAATCTCTAGAAAGTTGTCAAAGGGTAGTAACACTTCGATTTTAAATGTGTTACGAACGTTGTCTGGAGAATAAAATAATTACAAAAATATTTCGCAAATTTTAAGGTATACATTAATTAAGAAAGAAAGAAACTGTTGATACATTTGGAATAATTTACGCCATAATAACAACTGAACTTACACATTCATGCATTGGATCAAGGGATCTCCACGTTTTTGATTACTATAGATCATTTATCAAATTTCTGTTTTATTGCGAAATTTTGTAGGCTCTCAAAGATTTAGACCTAACTTTTGTTATTTGATTTCCTTAATAACTCAAATGCTTGTGTGCATATCTCAAATAAGGTGAATTCTAAAATGAAGCCAGAGCAAAATAATTTGATTGAATTCATTAACACCAAATTCAGGCGATTGAGCTTTCAAAACAAAAAGAAAATGGGGATGATTTATCTTAAATAGTTGAATATGTTCACGTTCTTTTATGCTTCTTTTTTTCGACTTTTATTTATTTCTACTTATATAAATCTAATTTACCCCCAAATTTTTCTGTGACGAATTCACTGTAGCAACGATTTATTCTGGGCATTCGAGGGAAAAACACGCGCTTACTATCGAGGAAAACGTGCCAAACGGGCTCACCGTGCAACGGCGTCGAGAAAACTGGCGTCCGAAAGTGGCGCTGCGCTTGCGGAAGATCGCCTAACTACGGACTTACTGAAAACTTACGCAAGTTTTACGTAATGCATGCCGTCATAATACGGCTAATATAAAGTAATTAAGGGCCGGAACTTTCAAATTGCGAAGCCGCTCGAAATTCAATTTATCCGGGGCGGTTCTTTTTTGTATATCTTGAAAACTCGCCGGAATTTAATTTGTTACCGTACGTATTACGCTATCATCATATTTGAAGTTTTATTTAACCACCCCCATACCCCCAGTTTTAATCAGCTAGCACTCGAATGCGCTAATTACAAATTGGATTCTAGAAAGCTAATCTAAAAGAGTTTATTTATTTATTTATTGTAATACAGTGTGAACGTCGCTAAGAATAATTCTACATAGAATATCACCACCCGACGCACTTGTCTCGCGATCTTCTCAAATTACGGTAAAATACGTTGCTTCGTGTATGTTACCCCGTCGTACCATAAATTTAAAATTTGAACAGCTTTTTCCTCTGCCCGTCACTTTCCCTAAGGGGTGTAACTTAGAAACGCCCTCATCATATCATATTGTCAGGAAAAACAAATTTGCGTCGCTGTATTTTACGAAAATGCCACTGTTTGCATTGATTCGCGTTCCAAATTTCAAAGGCTTTATTTTTTCTATTTTCGCCCTTGGCGAAAGCGTAAATGGAACTCATTTGCTAATGTTAAATGTGAGAGTTACAATTACGTGTTGGTTTTTAATTTAAAGCCAGAAATAATTCCGAGAAGTATTTACCTTCACTTTCACAGTTGTGTTTACAGTACACACAACTTCTGCTGGAAATTTAACGTAAACTTAACAATTCTATCATTCCTCTTCCAAATAGGAATAAATTTGGAATTTAGATTAGCTTAGTAAGTATAACGTAGCTCGGTGCACCTAATTCGACTAACACATGCAATCGCGGATTATAATGTTTGCTTAAGTTCTCCGTTACAATTAACTTTCTACGTTGGAGTACTTTCGAAATTACGTGACTAAATAAACGAGAAATTTAAACGCAAATATTTTAGATCGGGAACAGTTTTACAAATTGAGAATTACTCCGGCGAAGTGGTCGCTCGAAATTAAGTTCTTTTAGCAGTCGTTTATAAATTTGTGGACGAGCACGTTTTGCTGTGGGGAAAAAGCAGCTCTTACTCACATTAAATTTAACACAACTACTTGCACACATGAAACAGGCAAACCGCATTCATTTTCTCATTATTGTAAGTAACGAAAATGAAAAGAGACGAGAATAAAAAATATTGTTTTAAAGTAATGTGAATGTGTAGTGTTGACATTAATTTCAACTGCATGGGTTTATATACGAGTTAAAACTAAAGATTACATAGCAAATAGTAACAGACGGAATGCGTAACTCAGTGAACTAATTTCTGCTTGCTTTGCGTGTACATGCTGCAAATAATTTAGAAGAATTAAATATTAAAGCGTACTACAGTGCACAGCAGCAGGTCTCTTAACAAGATGTAAACCAGGCAGCGCGTGCTAAACCTGGTAGTCAAATATTTACGTTATGCTAAATCTTGCCGATAATAAACCCGCTCGTAAATAATCGGCGCACTTTTTTCCCTGTTTTTCGCAAACAATGCGCCTTTGTTATCCGAATTTGCCATATAAACTCATCAATTAGCGCTAATGGTCAATGCGCGAGCTCTCTTCTCGTTCCGGGGGGAGACAGAATGGGAATAAAGTTGACGGTTTATTGCCCGTACTGAAATCTCAATCCCAAATGAAGCAAAGTAATCGCATGTGAAACTGAATCAGTGTTTCGCTTACTGTGGAATTAAATGCGAACCGAGAGGGGGGAAAGCGACGAGACCCGGAGGGCTTTCTCCACGTATCGATCTTTTCACTAAATTGCAGCTCCCAATGAGGCCTATTCAATAAATTTATGTGGTATATACGAGCTGAAAGCTGTCGCCGTAATAGAGATCTTATTTCTTCGAGACCAGACGTCTTGTGAAACAAAGTTTCAATTTTTATTTTACGTTCGGAAAACTCTTGCCAGAGGAAAATATATAAAATACCAACTCGACGTATAAAAGAACGAAAAGCGAGAGTCACTCACTAGTTGTAACATCAGTTCTATTTTGATTCTATTTCTCCAACTATTAAATAATACTACAGAAGGCAAGTCTTTAATTTTTTATTTTAAACTTGTAAATCCTTTGAATATTTAAATTATTTCAAGTACAGTTGTTTCATCACATGTAAAGTGTTTTTATGCCAGTGAAATTATTTTAAAAAAACAAGGCAGTTTGATACAATATAATAACCTCATTCTATAATTCTTCTTAGTATAGTTTACATCAGGTACAAAATAGTTTTCAAAATGTCATAGGGTACTGGAATTAATAATAACATATTGTAGACGTGGTTGTTACGTCAAGAAATATTTGCACAGACTTATGTACATAAGCCTGTAATAAACTAGCACACTTTGAGGTAGACGAAATGAAGCACAAGAGTCCTCGCAAGACATTCCAAAACTTTATAAGTTGAAGACAAATAAATTTAAATTTTATTAATACGAAGTAATTCCAGTAGATTAAATAAGTTGAAATTTCACGTGTGAGTGAATTATCCTCAAGAGTTTTCCGCAAACTTACATACAGGTAATAAGCCGTAAACTTGGTGAAGATCGAACTTTATCTGGCAGGTAAACGGTGTTTAACGTTACATTCCCCGAAACTCTATAAAACTGTCTCGAAATAACCGGTGTTTATTAAATTCCTGGCGTGCCCTAACTTTCTCATCAGTAATTCCGACAAACGAGGCCTTAATTACAGCGGGTCCCAATTAAATTACCAAGACTACATATCCATACCCGGGGCAATCATTTCCACACTCTAATTCAATAAGTGAACTCCACGGGCTCCATCTTTTTATTCAGGGTAAACACTGCGGACTGAAATTTACATTTGAAATGTCACGTGAATTTAGAGCTAAGAGCTGCTGCGTACAAATCGAATTAAGTTTGTAAAAATATATTTAGTGAAAAATGTGGGGATAAGTCTTAGAAGATTAATCAATGTCCTCGTCGATTTATTTATGCTGAAAGTGGTTATTTAATTCGCGTTTGAAAGGTCAACGAATAAAAAAAAATATTTTCTGTATTAAATATCAACTGGATGACACTCAAATTTCCACAAAAGAAAAGCCCTATCACTTTTGTCATCCATCATGTTTTTCTCGTACGTCGTGAAAGGAAAAAGAGATTAGAAGTCTGTCGAAGGCGGAGGAGGGTTGTTTTCTCTGACTATCTATAGAAACGAAAACTATTGTTCGATCGTTACAGCATCGCCTTAGTATTCCTTTTACTATAATTCTTGCATGCAAATTAGAAAAGTAATAGCAATTGATAGGTTCAATTCCTTCAGAATATGAAAGAATTCGGTAAATTAATAAATACTTCAATATTAATGCAATAGAGGAATAGAGAGAGAACGCGATCGTCTCGGGGTGCATAATAAATTACTTTATGGCTTCGTCCTGCAGTACGGTATTAAATTCTTATATTCGTGAATAATTCACCCAACGTAATACCGGGGAATTATATCGGAATATTTTACGTCCGCAAACTCGACAATAAACACGAGACAAAAGGATACCCCAACTTTTTCTCGCCCGAATATAATATAAAAACGGCCACGCGTTTTACACAAAATTTTGCTTGCGCGTATTATTTTTGCAACAATAAGTGGGTTTAGTTCTTCACGCGAATCAGTTCAGGATCGAGTAATAAATGCCTGGCCCTTTTTTTTCATAGGGGTGAAAGGCACTCGGCCTCATTTTTTACGATAATGGACGGTCATTTATTGAAATTCACACCCAATTTAAATTTTCTCCTCTTCCTATACATTCGGGGTACGATAATTAAACAGATAAGATAATCGTGAGTTATTAATCTAGTCTTCAGATTAGGCTCTAATTAAACTACAAAATTATAATAGCAAGGCTACATATAGATAAGAGCGTTGTGTCTTATTGGAATAAAAACCTACATCCACTACACCCAACAACAGTGGACGAATTTTGAAACTGTCATCGAAATCTCCCGTTAAGTCTTACTCCCAACAAAGATACTAGTGTTTTCATAATTAATAACTGTGCGGATTCTGTTAAATCCCACTGGTATAACATGAATTCGAACCTACATTCTGCGGTCGAGAAGTGAGAATATGTTTATTAAATTCAAAGCGCGAAAGGCCTAAGACGAGGAAACACTTCCCGCCTCTAAGAGTAGGATAGGGATTACCGCAGAAAGTGCCTAGGGCCAGGAAGCACTTCAACACCAACGTAGTAGCTCCAACGCTTTGGCCATCCAAGATGCACGTTGTAACTTTAAGCCATAATCAATACCATACTCGCCGCCGCTAATATTAAAACCGAAATTCAAATTCGCTCGATAAATTTACATTTGTATCAGTGCATATTTCAGGGGGGCGCATTAAACCGATAAACGTGATTTATTCCCCGAAAGGAAAAGTCAGATGTATAAAAGTTTGATGTGGGTGTGTGTATACGAAGAAATGAGTTTTATTTATGATGTTGCGCAGGCTGCGAAAAAAATAATGGCCCACGAAGATTTATAAAAAAAGATTTTCCTTTTCCGGAAATAAGCCCATTGATTCCTGATGAAATACTAAACGGCACTTGCGAGATCTTCGTCACATTCGCATTGTACGTTTCGTACAATACAAATGATTGTTGTCTGGGACAATGCAGGAGATGCGCTTGGTTACCAAAACGAAGTCGGGGAAAAGAGAGCTCGTTTAACATAAATTATCTGAGACGCGACAAATGCATACTTATGCGCGGATATATTACCGAGATGCACGTTTTTAAGGATGAGAATCCGTGTATGTATCACGTCTGAAGTTTCCTTGGAATCCTAGTTTAGAGCAAAACAAATGCAACTCGAATAAATCAGAATTTAAGGCGACGCAAAACGAATAAATTCAAATTTAAATCAGATCTTTGTTAAACCTGGTGGTGAATTGATTGTTAAATAAGAAAAAGAATGCTGCTTATATAAAAAATACAGTCGAGATGCTAACGAACGTAAAATACTATTCGAATAGAATGAAATTAGAATCGGAATAAAATTTTAATAGAAACAAATTTAGAACCAAATTGCAACAACCTGTATGTGAAGATCAACGTTAATCACACATTTATTTAAAATGACATTAAATGCAGTTTATTGCAGTTTATACAGGGTGTCGGGGAGTGAGATTTATGAAATGTAAAAACTTACGAGATTGAAACGGAGGGACGAATTCCCCAAAATCAGACATAACTAAACATTAAACAAATTAAAAAATAATCTGTACCTATACACACACAACAATTATCAGACGTGAACTGTCTTCGATGACTGTCAATTTCGACCAAACTGATTGTTACGAAACGTTTATGAACAAACACAAAACACTTTTTTTTTAAGACGGTGACATTAACCCTGACCCTGATAAGCTGCATGCGTGGAAATTTCCAATAAAAAGCTTTCGGTCATGTTGCAGACTTTAGTGCAGTGTTGTGTCTTCGTTTATTTGAAATTCTCTACAAAAAAAAAGGTGTCTCAGTAATAATGAGACTTTTTTCGCATTTGACGCTCGTTTTACATAATAGGCAGCGCTTGAAGAAAAAAAATGAATAAATTGGAGCAAATTTCATGCTTGTTACGTTTTTTTTTTCTTGACGAAAGTTATTTTTAGACGAAGCGCTATCTTCACCAAATATTTTCACAAATAATTTATCAGTCACGTTTCCAAGTGGTGTGAAATCGTCGCCGCAGTTCGCAATCATTAAAACGCGCGAGGGTCCAAAGTTCGCGATGTTTTTACCGTTTTCCCTCTCGGCTTCCTCCCTTACGCCCTTCGCGAACAATATTTTACAATAAACACGTCCGACCGGAACTAACGTTATTCTTCGCGGTATTACGCCTTTCGCGGCCATGTGTCTGCGTTATTCTGGACGGGATACGAAAATATTAGAAACACATTTATAAAAATCTCCGAACATAAATCTTAATTTCGAGGATTAGCTGTCTGCAAGGTCGCTCACGCATAAAATATCGAAGCCATTTATCAAGCTTATTTGAATGTCGCCCGTATTTTAATAAATAGTGCGAATTGTGATTAACGAGCTTGTCTTATTATTAATATAACTTCAGACTTCAAAAATTACAATTGTTTCACCTAGAATGAATTTGCTTCTATTACTTATATACATCTATCGCTTCATGTAAATTAAATTTTTGTCAATAAGATTTAATGAAAATTTCGTACTAAATATTTACTCTAAGAAATTGTAGGTTTTTCTCTATCTTTAAATCTCCCCAATCGTCATTCGAGGGGGTATAAGGTAAATACGAGTTCATCTTTTTGAAATGCAAGGAGAGCTGAGCTGGGCAAGTGCCTTTTTCCACGAGGAAGTTTGGCCAAATTATTTTTATTTTAAGTTCTGTCCGGATTTCCACGTAACAATATATCTTTTGCCTTTGTTATGTGATATTGTATAGAATTGCAGTAATTTTGATTAATTATATTTATAATTATTAATCAATTATTCTGGTCTATATTAATTACAAATGTTTCTGTGGTTTCTGTGGTTTCTGTGTAAATTTATTCATTCGTTCTTTTTTTGTTCAAATTCAAATTTATTTACATTTAATACATCTAAAAGCACACAGTTAATTGTAAATAGAATCTGCATTATTTACCATCCACATTATTCGCCCGTGTAACACGAATTCGGGTCGAAATTAAATTACAATTAACCGAAACCTGGCAGTCAACGTCCGTCCGCTCCGTTAATAAAAAGAGACGTTTTAACAGTGCGCACGAATATAATTGCGGCTTACGGTTTTGAGCTTTCGCATCGTTAAAAAGCTATTAGGTGGCAAAAACACTGACGCGTTTCGTACCGCATTGAACGCATCTTGTCTTCGCTTTGACTGATTGGTTTGGACCACCATTAGCTCGGGCGGTCTTGATCAATAGGGGCGGAAAAAGGCCGCGGGGACTTAGTTGAATTGCTTGGGATTCAGTTCATAATAGAAAATATTTTCTTCCTGTATTTCAGTGGATAAACTAATGCTGCAGGAAAATAGAACAATTTTGTAAATTCTGATTATTTTTATTAATGTCCTGGTGAAGCTTTGTTTCGCTTCCACAAGTCGACGTGCCAAATTTATGCGCTCGTTTCCGGTTTCTTTATTTAAAGAATGACACGCCGTTTGCAGATACAATTGCACAAAAGTTTGCGCCCCGCAAAATTACCTTTTTGCGCATTTTAATATAAAACTTTGGAAGCGTTCTGTGCACCACATGGCCGAAGACTCTATTGGCTGGAGTTTTGCCTTCGAGATTTTCATAAATAATACTTTATCAATGACACTCGACCGTAGAACTTAAACGAAACAAAAGTTGCGTAATTGAAGTTGTTTGTCAAAGTACTTACTTTAAATTTTATTCACTATCAGATTTGACCTTCGGCACTTTGGATAAATTAAATAAAAGTTCTTTGGCTAGGTTCTCAAACCCTCTAGGTTCACTCGTCGAAAATCTTAATTATTCCAGTATTTCTCGGTTTCCAATTTCAATCGACGTATTTATAATTGTTGTGGAGATTACTCGCTGACACTGAGGCCACCACGTCTTCGAAGTAACTGAACTCAATTTAAGTTATCGATTATTAGATTAAAGGAATGTATTGTTCGCTTCATTGCCGGGGCGCAGTGAAGCGATAGATACCAGCTCTGTAGTTCGGAATGGATCTGTTAATTTTATGGAAGAGATAACAATTCGGCGTATTCGGCAAAGATTTGCAGCGCAACTACCTCAATGGAGTGAGCGCAGTTATACGTTGCAGAACGAGTCGTAAAATTCTGTAGATCTGGAAATTTATTAGAACGATTTATTTCGGTAAATATTAGTGCACCTAAATAGAAAAAGTCAACGTATCTCCACACCACACACTATTTATAAATACAACAGAAACTGTTTTACCATACAGAATGTGTTCTATCTCCAAACAATTTTTTGTTTATTATAATGAGTTTACGCTAACAGAAAAAAGTTTGCGCATTTTTAATTACTCCTTCCTTTAAATTTCTTCCAAACCACCACCATCTCACTAATTAAAGAGTCTCACTAATTAAAGAGAGAATTCCCGAGATGAGTGTTTGTGATTAGAATGTAAATGTCAGGCACTTCGCGTTGACATTTCGCTCTCTGGCTGTTGATTGATGAAGTCGTCACGTCAAACGCCAAGATATATGAGGCTGGGATGTATGATTATATAAATTCAGTTATTTATGTGCGGGAGTTACTCGCCTTTGTGCACGTTGCAAACCCATACCTGTACACATACGGGGAGGGGGCCTTATGCGCACCTACAGATGCATATTTGATGCGATCCGCATTAAAAAGAAAAATAGGAAATGGCACGTTTCCAGTAAACAAAGTTTTAGCTGAGACATAAGCAAAATAGTTTTTGACGGAAAACCAACTGGAAGTGAACTAAAAAAAAAAAACTCGTTTATTTAACGCACTAATAAAACTGATTGTCTCCTCGTTGAATTAATTAATAATCCGGAGAGCACTAGCACGGTTGAATGGCATAATTAATTTCTGTTGCTAATGTAATTTGTTTGAGATGATAAAACTTGAGAATATCTGGAAATTATTTAGTTCCCGGAGGACTTGGCGGCGCGTCGGCGACTTCTGATCTGCCGAAGAAAGGACTGAGCCTTGAGTAAACCTTTTCACCGCCTGAAGTTTATGTTTACTTTTTTGCTTTGCGGATTTTCTTTTGATATTTAATTTATTATTAAAGCTCACCTTTTCATGATAAGATTATCTCACTTCATGGAGACTTTTACATTTATTGCCTTGGCCTTAACTTGGCAGACTTGTTTCGAATTAACAAAAAAACATTCCGAGTTGTTATTAATTTCTCAAATGCTTGTAAAGTTTTTTTGTCATAATTTGTGAAGAAATTTAGAAAACCCGGTTCTATTTTTATTCTATTTTCAGTTATAAAAGAAATTACGCCCTTCGGACAAGTTAAATCCTCCCGCCATGAAATCCTCGTCTATTTGACAAGTAAAATATGCCAGGGGCTTCTAATCTTTAAAAGTCATGAAAATGAACATTGGTGCAACTGAACCACACGGAATTATTTCCGCTCATAAACAGCCGGTTCGGTGCATTCGCGCCGCCGTAAAAGCTGCCCCGGAATTTCTAATTTGGACGCCGGCAAAACAATAATAAAATGCTTACTTTAACATTTCTGCGTTTTTCATCGTACCTATAGAAATTTAGGGGCGAACTTTGCGGGCGAGCGTCGGTCGGTGTTAACGCGTTTCCGTTTTAAACTTTTTCGGGCGAAACTTTTCAGGCGTCGCCGCTGTAAATTAGCAATTCCACCTAATTTGTATGCACTACAAAAACGTAATTAAACACAAAGGGAACAAGGGAGAGAGTGAAATACACTGGGGTATTACAGCTCGTGATCTAATTCCACTTTTTATCGATTCCCTGATATTTCTTCATTTACTACGTTTCTCTTTCAGACTACAATTTCACGCATTTAAAACGCGAAATATTAAACGCTTTCGCTTTATTAAAAACGTTGTTTAATTTACAACTAGAATCGCAATCAAATTCGTGCCATGAAATAATGAAACAGAAAATTTATTATTATTATCATTATAATAACTTTTTTTGTAATGCCTTTGAGACGAATTTGCTTCAAAAGCATTTGAATTATAAATTTAGGTAAAATATCAGATTGAAATGAAACATTTTCAAAGGATACCAGTCTGGTAAAGCAGAAATAATTTTCTAACTTTAAAAAGAGAGGTAGAATTTTAATTCAGAAATAAAGGCAATGCACGAAGATTAGACCGGACTATTATCATAATGTTTTGCGGAGTTATTAAGACATTATCGCTTCATTTAAGCATTCCGCTAGATTAAAACTTTACGGGCAAGTTTCCCGAACTTAATTATGAAGAAGGTTGTACTTACCTAGAACTACGTAATATAAAGGACGAAAAGGACGCTGCTGCTCGCCCAACTTTATCTCTCCGCTACAAAATAATTTAATAGGTTTCCGTAGTGCAGTTTCGCCATCAAAGTATTAAGCGATGTTCATAACACGCCCGTATTTACAACGGAAAGTATGTAAATTTCAGTTTTAAACTTTACAAAAGCGTTCCGCATGCATGTGAAATATTTTATATCAAATATCCCGGAATTAAACTGCATTTTCTAAACTCTGTTTGTTACACTGAAATTAAAAGTTTCAAAGCAGAAAAAATTGCTCGCTTAAGATAGGTTTTTTTTGTTTTTTGTTTTTCGTCGTCGTGAAAGCTCTTCCCCAAATTGATTAAAATATGTGTGAGAAATTGATGACATCGGGGAAAAAAGTATAACATGGACAGGCTATTAACTACAAAGAAGTTGCTTTCAAAAGGAAGTCGAATAAGATTAATTGTCCGAAATGATTGATCTAATTGACGGTCGTGCTGAAAGGAAATCATCTTGACAAATACATTTCAAACCCCTGCGCCCTGTTAAAACCCTCGTCCTGTAATATACTAATAATAATTATCGTTAATTTTTAAATAAAATAATTAAAGCATTTGTGCGCGGTGCAAACGCAGGCATTGGAGGAACGAATGACTGATTAAATTCGGGGGGGCCTTGTCTGTGAACGAAATGGAAAATTAGTCCAATATCCGCCGTAATTAATAAATACTGTGTATTCGTTAATTCAGAGGTTTGCCGCTGTATCTAAGGAAATTATTTAAATCATGCCCTGCGGGGTAGTTTCAAATGAAGTCCTGTTTTAAACACCTCCTTGGGATTAATAACGTAACGTGCGGTAGCTTCGAATGCTACGTACCGGGGCCTGATATGTTTGAAAGCAGAAATTTTGTGTTTCCCAGCCGACATCACTTAATGATTATTAAAACGTTAACTCGCTTGTTGCTATCATCAGAAAATTAATTTCGGACTTGTTTAGAAGCGCGAAATAATATTCGGCGAAAGTAAGTGCTCTTAATTAATTTTAACGCTTCGTTGCTCTGGGTGAGCTTAATCATTCTAAAGTAAAACTGACAAACTAAAGTTCTTTATTTTATAGTATTTTAGAATTCTTATTTCGTGAGAGTTTTTCGAGATAAAATCCCTTATACATTTCGGAAATAAATCTGCTCGTAACAGATATTTTCATTTCGCTGGATTTCTCTTTGTGCTATTTCATATTCCACGCGTACCACCTCTTATACGCCTACTTAAAATAATATTAAGAAATAAATCACTATAACTGGGATGCTGTAGTACATACTCCATCTAGCTCAATTTCTCGGGGACGTTTTCGTATTCATCCTTACAACGAAACTAAAATAAAAGTAATAAAAGTAACGCAGTAGAACTGAAATGTTTTTTTTTTTACATAAATCCAAAACGAAATAAACCGAGTTGATTAAAACGATATGAAATTGATCAGCGCGGCAAGAATTCCACAACAGAATCCATTGTGTTTTGGTAACGAGTTAAAAGCATTAGCGACTTCAAAAAAGAGTTACACAGGCGGAAACGCGGAGGTTTTAATTGTATTAATTAACAAATTCCCTAAATGAAAGTAGAAAACTCAATTACTCGTTAAAGGTTGCGCGCAGAACTACCCGTCCAGTTTGAATGTGGCAATTTTTAATTCAACAACGGAGACAAGTTTTAAAAGATTAAAATGGTACCCTCTCCAGGAATTAAAAGTTGTGTAAACTATTATTGTTATTTAAATGTGATGGGGAAGCTTAATTTATTATAAACCGAAAGCGACTTAATAAAAAGCAAATATTTTTCTTTTGGTTTTCATTTGCGGACGCTCAATCTTAAAAGTTACGTGACGTATATCTCGCTGATGCCTCGATTCCGACTGCTAAACTAATTACGGGAATCTGGGAAGGAAGTCGTCTCCGGGCACATTCAGAACTTCGTTTCCACATAGTCAAGCCATGAAAGAGTTTGTTGTATTTTCAGGCTTCGTGAGCCAGAAATATTGAACAATTTCAAACGTGTATCGGATATTTATGTTTTGACATTTTCACAATTCGGTCGATTTTAGAATAGTTTTAGAATGAACAAAGAGAATAAAGTCATATAAATATAAGAGATTTTTATATTAGACATCAGGGTTGGTGGTTGGTTTTTATCTTTCATGAGATATTTACGATTGCCTCGTTTTATTTGAAACATCATCATAAAATGTACTTATTTAAATAATAATTAAAATTTACGAAGGCTTCGTACTTAAGAAAATAATTGCCCCAATTTTTATTCCGCTTCCTTCTAGAGATAATTAGGACAAGACGTAAAGTAGTCTTCGTTAAAAATTAACAAAGCAACCCTCTTAATTAACAATTCCGCCGACACAATTTTATTTATACCGTTTTTAGAAAAATGTACGCATTTCGCTACAGAACGTGTTCATACTAATTATAATTTCCTTGCACTACCCCCATTTGAAGACGACTAATTAAGAAATGTTTGCACTAAAAGAAAATGGCCCCCAACTAACTGAATAATTATATATAAAATATGCCGGATTTAATTGTATTGTGACAATAGGCGAGCTTGAATTATCGTCAGATAAACACAATATTAAATTCAATTACTGTTTGTGATTAACCTTTAACTGTTTAAATTATTACACCATGCGGTATATACCTCCAACGTAGCTAATTTAATGCGAAATTTATATGTGTAGTATAACAGTTGTATGGTAAGGTGTAAATATAATAAATTTTTATTAGTTTTTTTGTTGATGTTAGAGAGATGTAAGTCTACATGGGGATGGATGAAACTCGGGTTCGAACATCGGATTGAAAGTGGACACATCCCTACACGTCCCTAGAGAAACCGCGGGTCATTCAGTGCGGTTTAATCCTCATTCGGAGCTAGTGAAATGGACATGTATTGCGCGTTAGGTCCGCATTTACACATTATACTTTATTTAATGCATCCGCACACGGCCCGTTCGAAATAAATAGTAATAATGCGAGGCTATTTTGGAATGTATAATTGCGTTCGCGCGGGAAACGCGCCCGCTTTTAAGAACAATGCCGAGGCGAAATTCAACTTTTAATTAAATTTAATGCCAGATTATTCAAACAAGTATCTCGCCGCCCCGATAGTAAAATTTTATAAGAGCGGCCGTTTCTACGTCTGTCGTATTAGCACATTGCTAATGTTGAAGCTTATTTAATTGCGTTCGCTACGGCTAATCCGAGTTCGTTATGTTTGCTTTTTGAATGCAATATTCATTATGGCTTGCAATCTCGACGGGAACTGATGAATTTTGTTGTTCTCAAACTACTTTACCAAGAGATTTACAAAACCGCTAAAGACGACAAACATCACGCGCAAATACCGTAAATAATTTAAGCTGAATAAATTGCATTTAGTGTTCCAAATAACGATAGCTACTTATTTGTTCATCGTTTGTTGATGTATTTACTTTCTTTACTTTATTATTCATTTATTTATCTTTTTACTTTATGTAAAACTCAAGCATTTATTTTGTGAACTGCAAACGATTTTAATTGCTTACGTATTCAGTGAAGTTACTCACGTTATCCCGAGGGTTGTCACCCCCCAACTGCACGTGCTGCAATTCCCGTCAGTCAAACGTGACAGTCACGGAATTTCATTTCTCATAAAGGTATTACTTCTGTGATTCATTCGTCGACTTTATTTACATTCCCCCATTGATTAAATTAAATTTTTCTTTCGCGTTGAAAAATTCACTATGGTTTCGGCCTCCAATAATTTAACTGCCTGAGACAAATCCGGCGCTAAATCGATGCGCCCTTTTTCTTAAAAAAATGCGGACATTTCAGAATTTCACTTCTAATTGGACAAAGCAGAATACTTCTTGGAGCAAGACGTTAATTCACAGGGATTAGACAGCCGTCTGCAGATCTGAATAAGATTAATTGTTCCGCAGGAAACGACCCTAGATCCTTTTGAAGCAAGCGGCATCCTGCGCTGCAAATTCATGCAGTTTTTCTAGCTGCTAAAACATAAATGAACGGCGAAATCTAACGAGCGTTGTTTAATGAGTTTCCCCGGATAACTGTAAATAACCTGGACGTTCGCCGAAAAAGAAAATAATGAGACCTTGCAAGGGCTCTTTTTGTCGTGTCGACATTTTCTTCCGGTGCTTGTCAAGGAAATATCGAAACGTTTCAAAAAAAAAGAACACTTCACTCGAGACTTGCGGTCGTCGTCGTATGCAAATGAATCATAAGAGAACTTCGGTTGGGCCTAGTCTTGAGATTTTGCCCGGGCTTGGATTCATCAATTACTACGTACTTAGTCAACTCTGACAACTTCATTTCAGTACTTGTTTTGGGTCCGTTCTAATTAATTACCCCTCGTAAGAACGAATTTGGTTGGGCTGCCTAAAGAAATTGCATTTGCGTTAAATTAACTTTTTATTCCAAATTAATCTAAGTTTCAAGGAACTATTAAGACAAGCTTTTTCTTGCTCATTTTATCGCTTATTCTAGTAATGAAGAGGGTTGATTACTCGACAGCATTTCTTCTTCTTCTGTGACGATAATATCTGGTATTTACATGTAATTCTATTTTCATTAACGACTTGCTATAAGCATCCGATCGGTATTTAAATATTATAGTTACATCCTGATGAATAGGCCACACGCAAACCAGAGAGGAATAGCCTGTGAATAAAAGCCTCGTGCGTTCTCGGAATTTCTCGTTACCTCTTGAAACATTCGGAGCGATTATAAAAGCAGAAGTGAGCTTGAGATTTGAGTAGTAGCTGCTCATTTCTTCATTGTACTATTGTGCTCCAGATTGGAAATAAATAATTTATTTGAACTTAATTGCCAGCGATCGAATTCACAACATTATATTATTTGTCACTCCGATGTTGAATGTTATTATTATGGACGGAGATTATTGCGTTCATGTGGTTTCATTATTTATGTTTGTATTATTTATTAAAAAATATCATAAACTACATGTATCGTGCAAAATATTACAATATGCGTGTTTGTCATCTAAATGTAAATATATTTCCCTGAATTACTTCGTCAGTGAAATGCAAAAGGTCAATTACGTATTTGTATCGGACATGCATTAACTTATACTGCGTCAAATAAATTATACCGAGGAAATGCACAGGGGTGGTAAAATAGACCCGATGCATCCATTTCGTCTCCGCCGCGACGCTTAGCGTCGCTCGTCCTGACTTTACGTAATTTGTTCGTAGCTTCGTAAGCTATGGAAATTAACTGTGTAAATCTTGGCGGGACCGCTTCAATTTTTCACCGGGGAAGAGTAATTCGGTCCGTTTGCGGTCCTTCCATAAATTAATTTTGCGGACAGGAAGCAGACTCCTAATCAAATAGTGCACTGAGAATAATCAGAGATTAAGGAAGGATCTCCATTGACGCGTGTATTTATTTATGCTGCAGGAAAGTTATTTATGGTCGTATTCGACGTATTTCAGATTTACGTCCCGACCGTAAATTACGTTAGGATAATCTCTAATAAACCTAATTTACAATCGTAATTTCCGTAATGATCGTTTTTATGCTAACGACACCGGTTGGTTTACGCTGTACGTTAACAATAAATAATTACGTGCAGTGAACACGGTAACGATACTAATTTCCGCAAATTTAAACTTTAAAAAGCTGCTTAATTAATTACAATTACGAATGAACCCGTAGGATTAATTAAAAAAAAAAAAAACTAAAAAAGTTCATTAATTAATTTACGTGTGGTTGTATTTTCGTTAATGACCAGCAATAAATATCCGATAGCTTTGCTCGGCGATTAAGTTTAATATCCACGTTGTTAATAAATTGTCACAGCATACATTACAATTGTCAACAGATTTAACCCTTTATCTCTGAACGTTGTATATACATCGTTTAACTAATGTCCACCCCCCTATAAACACCGTTCCACGCAAGAGGTGAATTCCAACCTGATTTGCTGTCACGTAAGAACGAATTTGTTAACATTAAAAACTGTCGAGGAAAGTTGAGCTTTTATAAAACAATTTACCTGCCTCGTTCCATAAACTTGTTAAAAGACTATCGCGAAACAAAAGCAAAGAACTTGCGCTGCAAATTGTAGCCGTGAAGCGCGGGCAAATTTTTTTTGGTTCCCCTGCTTCGCGTAAAACCAACTTCGGGCAAACTTCTCCCCGTGATTGCGAAAAAAACGAGCTCGAGAGATTCAAAAAGGGATGCTCTCGTAGTTTGCGAACTATATAAGTTTGCCTTGCACATCTTAATTTTGCACCTGCAATGATTATTTTAATTATAAGTGCTAACATCATGGCGAGGTTTCGTTTCATTACCGACTGATTTTTTTTTAAATTTTGGAATGCGCTGCACGATAAAATAAACGCGAAACGTTTCCTCTACGAGCGCGCATGATATTTAAACATCGTTGAATAGAGAACATTACCACCGTATTCATTGAAATGCTATATATTTGTCCCAGCTCGGAGCAAAATTATTTTCCGGTGCATGCAATTTGCCGCCGAAGGCAATTCACCCCCTTTTTGAATTACCGCGCAAGATGAATGTCTGGCGAGGTGGATTTCTGTAGCGGATTCGACTACATCGCACCGGTAATTAACGCTGTAATTTACAAAACACACCGAGTCCTTTAATTAAGGGGTAGTTCTTCTATTTGGAAACGTGCACTTTCTATACTTTCTATTTTCTATACCACCGTCGCGTCGTGTCAGCTCAATATGATACGTGTACACGCAGATCTAAAGTCGAGAAATTTTCAAAAAAATAACTCATTTCGAACTCGCAATCATGTGGTGCTAAATTACTCATTCATTATTTACTTACTTATTGATTATACTTTTCACAGAAAAGAATGAATTCTTTTAGAATTTCTACAATCCAAAAATAAAAGTCTGATAATTTTTTTCTAAATAACGTAAAATTAGAAATGAATTAAATTGCGTCATGGGATTGTGGTGTTCTTGTGGTTCCTTTAATTCCTGTCGTAGTATTTAACTGATAAAGGTACTTTCCTTCACGTATTCTTATTCACACAGTCAGTGATTTATAAAAATTATTAATAAATTATTTAGGTACATACAATAGAAAAAGAACAGATTTATCCCAAATAAGAACACGAAGACTTTCACAACTTATCATTAGATATACAGAGTGTTACGATATATGAGTCATTTACTAACAGTGCAATTTTGATATTATGCAAAAGATTAAGTCTCCACATCTCATTGGTAGAACGCTTTTGTCAATATCTAAGACAAAGTTGTTGTAAATGGTATACATACCGATTGTCAAATTGAACCTTGAAAAACAGCAAAGGTATGACAGGTTGTGGTATAAATTAATAGTTAAAAAAGAAATATGCCATGTATACTTCGCTGTATATTCTAGACACAAGGCTCATATATGAATCAAAGGAATTAAGACAACTTAATTGTATATGAAGTATTATATACGAGGGTGGATCCCTATGCTCCGCCCCTGACCTATTTCTAAGTGGTTACTTGATTAATGCTTTTGACAGTTAGTTAACTGACATTTGTAGATCATATCTACAAAACATCAACTTTGTATCTCAAAGCGTTGTTGTGCTGTGGCTAATTCTTGAACTGTGTGTCGTGATTGTTCATAAAAATGGATCCTGTAGGACAAAGAGCCGTAATAAAATACCTCCAGAAAAAGGGCATGACACCAACTCAAATTCATGAAGATATTGTGACAACTATTGGGGAGTCTGCAGTTTCTTATGACACAGTCAAACGCTGGTGTAGAGATTTTAAATGCGGAAGAACATCCTGTGAAAACCAACATGCCGGTGGCCCTCCCATAACGGTAACAACAGACAAAAACATTTAAAATGTACACGATGTCGTACTGCGAGACCGACGAGTACACATCAGGGACATTGTGGAAGATACTGGCTTATCATATCATGTGCTGCACCACATACTGACTAAAGAATTAGATATGAAAAAGATGAGTGCAAGATGGGTGCCCCGAATGTTAACCATTGATCAAAAAAGAAATCGAGTGTTGACTTGTGAGCGTCTTTTGGAAGCAAACAAAGAGAACTTTCTCAGTCGGTATGTGATCATGGACGAGTCATGGGTGCACCACTATGATCCCGAGACCAAAGCGCAAAGTAAAGAGTGGAAACATTGCGGTTCTCCTCCTCCACTCAAATTCAAAGTCGTGCCGTCTGCTGGAAAGGTTTTGCTGTCTGTGTTCTGGGATGCTCAAGGAATCATCCTGACTGACTATTTGCAAAAGGGACAGAGCACTATAGGGGCCTATTACGCACAATTGATTTCTAAATTGTGAGATGCTCTTAAAGAGAAACGCCGAGGAAAGTTAAGGAACGGTGTGCTGTTCCATCAGGATAATGCTCCCAGCCATACATTTTGTATTGCCATGGCTGCTATACACCAAGCAGGCTTTGAATTAGTGGAGCACCCACCATATTCGCCAGATCTCGCCCCCAGTGATTACAGGCTGTTCCCCAAATTAAAAGAAAACTTACGTGCGAAAAAATATTCCAGTAATGATGAATTGATGCAAGCTGTAGAGAGGTGGTTTGCAGAGGTAGGACAAAAATTTTTCCACCAGGCTGTTGAGATGTTGGAGCACCGATGGACCAAGTGCATTAGAGTAGAGGGAGACTATGTCGAAAAATAAAAAATATAATGCCACTGTAGTTTTACTGTAAGGGGGTCAGGGATGCAGCATAGGGATCCACCCTCGTAGTTTTGGTTATACCAATAGGTGTGAGTGAAGATACTCGCTGGTGATATCGACACCCTTCTTTAATGCACTCTATAATATACTTAGCCTTCTTTATTAATCTTTATTAATTCCATAATTAAAAGGAACTGAAATATCGTGTGTATGTATACTATTTCATACATACATATAAATATTACTAATATATTATCAAGATTTTGATATTAAACCGTAAAGTACGACGTTTTGATGAGATTTCATTCGTCATATGTAGATCTAATTCTGGTATTGAATGACGTCTGTATATACCATCTGTATGTTACCCTCTTTTAGTAGATCATGGTAGTTGATCGGTTCCAATTATTCATTCGAAAGTTGTTCGCAAATGTTTTTATCAAAAAAAATATTAGGAATGATTTCCATGTCTCATTTATTTAGATTTTCTGAATATTCTTCTACTCTCTTATATCTTCATTGATATATGTTTGCTTTTAAATGAAGTCTCCTATATACGCTTCCTATAGTTAATGTTGAGTACACTGTGCAATAAAATATGTTTACACGTACAATTAAAAATGAAAGCACAGATAAATGCTTCTTCTCTTGAGCACTGCCTATGATGACAAAGAATAGTTCAGGTTTAGTAACACCCTGTATTTTGTATTATACGTTAAAGTAAGCTTTAAATGACTTTGTCATTACAGGAAATGTGTGCCAGAAACTAAAAAAAAAATTGATGTAAGTCTCAGTCAAATTGAAGCAGAGTGAGTTCCAGAAACATTTAATTAATCAAAGTATCACTCCCCCCCCTCCCCTATATCGCAACGCCCAAAAGGATATTACCGCTTAAAAGGAAAAAAATTGGTAAAATTAAAACGTCGTAAATACTACGGATCTTCAGCAAACAAGACCAGAACCAATTTTGCTCTGACATTTAATTAAAAATTTCGATAAGAAATTCGATACAGGGCACGCTCCTTTACGTAGACGGCTGTTAAAAAAATTAATTATTTTTTAATGCGTTCAACATGTTTTTGCGATTGTTTTAGCCCGAAGGGCTTGATTGAGAAATCTTCGTTTCGAAATTAATTTCGATGTTTGTTAATTCATCGTGTTAATGCGTTAAATGTACCTACATGTTGAGGATGCATTAGTATACTACTAAATTATCAAATTAGTACTAATATACTGAGCGATTAAAACATTGATTACACAATTACGAGTGACGGACGCTTCCAGCATAATTGATTGTTATTACTAATTAGGCCAATCCGTAAATGACTTTTCGTGTAAATATTTTCCCATGTGCTTCGTAAAGTTTCATTAATAAATCGAAATGGGCCTTCCTTTTTTAATTACAAAAGTGTTATGGATTTTAGAGCGATTCGATACTTTTCCCTAAAATAATTTCGTACGAAAACCCGTGAAATGTTCGTAATCTCGTCTTGAATAATTCAAGTAAAAGAGCGAACATGATAATAATTTTCTTCCTATAAGAGAGACA
Organism: Dorcus hopei; assembly: GCA_033060865.1. Classification (NCBI taxonomy): domain Eukaryota; kingdom Metazoa; phylum Arthropoda; class Insecta; order Coleoptera; family Lucanidae; genus Dorcus; species Dorcus hopei. Next base: position 39,182,991 of record CM065426.1, read on the forward strand.
CCCACGTAACCAGCAGTGTTCGCTAAACTTTCAGCATTATTCGGACTTATCCAAAACAAAAGTACCCACTGTGAGCTGCTGCTTTAATTTCTTGTAAAATAATCGCACGTTAAATTTATATCCCCGTAGCTGCCTGAAGGATTACACGAATCCTTAAATTGTTTTCCAACTTTGTTCTTAGCGCAAAATTTGATGTAGACACTAATAACTTAAGCCTTCTTAATTTATATCGCGTTGTTAATTACAAGGATAATGTCACTGGGAATATTCCTATGTATATACACAGTTACAAATAGATTCCCCTCTCCTGAATTTAATAAATTTTGGTGCTTTTATAAATAATAATCTAGGCAGCTTAACTCTTTAAAAGTTTTCTGTTTTATTTTATGTTAAAGTGGAAACACACAGCTTGCATGTAGCATGATCGATTGACATCATGAAGTCGTCATGATAATGAGCAAATCTGTGGCAGATCCTGCTAAAGTGCTGATGTGATGATACCTGTTTAAACACGTATTTAGTCATCTCGTTATCTAACTCGAAGCTAATGGAATACAATCATATTGTAATTTAACTCCATACAGGGTGTTGAAAAAAGATTGCTTTGGAGTATTCTAGAAGAATTGGTCCACTATCACATTTAACCTTTGCTTTTGTTTTATTTACAGAACGTTCTATGAAAATGATATAAGAAAGTAAACATTTAATATGCCGTTAAATAAATAAGTAAATGAAATAATAAATTATGTGTCCGTTGACTTTGATAATTTTATTTACAATTAGCGGTCAGATTTGTAGTGCACAGTCAAAAGATAATGTTTTGCTGGGTGTTTGTGGCTTCTAACTTGCGGCCGCTATTCTGCAAGCCTTGGGTAAAACTACAACCACAATGTAATTAACATAAAATACCTTCTTCCTTTCCGTTGATAACAACCGGAATGATAAAGTTTATTAATATTATGCAATTTTAATGAAACAGAATTCAAATAATACAAAATTGAACACAATGGTTATCGTACGAACAATAGGCAATATCTGGAAAATGCGAAACGTGTTCTGTTTTAAAGCGTTAGCGAAGTTACCAATAAAAAATCCCCAGATTTAAAACTGAAACGTTAACACCAATAACATAAATGTGACTTTGACGACATGTGGAAAAGGATCGCGATGCGTGAGGGGGAAGGGCGAAAGGGAGATGGACGACGAGAGAGCGCCGTGAAAAATTCAAATTATTTGTCGCATTGAAAAGAAAAGTTTACCGCCGGCAATAAAACGTGGAATTTTAAATTTCTTGACTCAGATACAATCAATACCGGGCTCCTGCATTGTCACAAGTAATATAACAGAATGTAAATGGTAGCGGATGTGGGCCATCATTTCCATTTAAATAGAGTCTCGTAGCTGCGGATATTGCCGACTCTTTCTTCTACTTCAGTCACATTTCAAGTTCCGACACCTACACAATTCCGCCGGTGACAAATAGTCCTGGAAATCAGATATGCAGATTCACCCCAATCCTTAAGAGTTAAAAGCATCCACTGTCGGCCTATTATCGATTAAAGTGGCCACGTTTCCGTAAAGCAATCGACTGAACCTTCTTAAGTAGACTTAACCGTCGACAGTACGTTTATTAAGTACCTACCCTAATTCACAAGGTGCAATCCAATAGGAGAAATATGGTTTCGGGGGAATATTTCTTTTCTAAAAATTGCCAGCGTGACACTTTACTTTGTAGTTTGCAAGAGTTGCTGAATAAATAATATCATGGACATGACAAACTTAAGAATAAATTCTAAAGTCTTTCGATGTTTAATTCCAAGTTGCATGTCACATTTAAATTTTATAACCGATCTATTTACACTTACTGTAATGGTTACCTACTGTGTATTTTATTCGTTTCCTTTCTTACGGTTATTTGCCTTTCACTTGAAGTTTATCTTGTGTTAAAACTGTCTTATTTATCTTAAATATTAAAAATAAAAAATAGAAGAGTTTCAAACAGTTTCCAATGCGCGTAGCTCTCCGAAGCAGACGCAATAAATATCGAGGAATGTTTCATTTCCTTCGACCCCGGCATGTTTATTCCGAAACTTTTTTAATATTCTGATTTTATTTGATTTATTGGTTCTGCAAATAAGGAAACTGAATATTAGTCGGAGGGGGCGGCGGCGGGCGAATCATTAAAATCCCTACGGTACCCGTGAAACGTTGGCTAAAAACGTAACCAAAACCGCAACATAGTTTCCTGATGTTGCTTTTACTTGCAGGAAACTCGAAATAATTAAACGAAACTGCGCGTAAATTTTTCGTAGGAACCGCAGAGCAAGTACACCTACAGAAACTCATTAGCCAAATTTTTTAATTCATTTCGTTTCGCTTAAACGCGAACATTTCATAATTAATTAATTTTGCAACTTGTAAACTCGATCGTCTAATTTGCGCTGCTAGTTTCGCGTTAATCTCAATAAAACCATTCCGTCGTCTTTTAAAGGAGGTAAACTGCAAGGCGATATAAATCTCGACCCGAGATTAAAGTTAATGAGTAAGAAAACACTTCGTCAGCACAAGTGGCGTTAATTTAGATCATTGAATGAACGAAACGTTTCGAGGCCGTTAATTCAATCTAACAGCGCAAATTTAAGATGAAAGAAAGCTCAAAAAATTTGTTATTTCTTATAACGTCTTCAGGATAAAGATGAGAATAGAAAAGAAAATATACAAAGCATAAAAAAATTTATTTCTTGTAACTCAATTAACAACAACAATTAAAACTCGCACATATCAGGGGTTGGTAGATACTTGCTGTACAAATTAATGAATTCCTCGACGGGACAAAGGTCTTCACACCCTGGTAACTGCAGCAACTGAGGGTGCTTGCGTGAGTAATCCTGATAAAGAACCTGCGAATAAATTCGGATTAAGTTCCGGTCGTAAAACCTCTCAATTTTTGTTCGCACCTTAATTCCGTGCCCGTTCGTCATTTTGTGCACCTCTAAAGCAACGTACGCCCCGTACGGGGGATGGTGAGGTTTGAAAACCCCGAGTACACTTTGCAGCGCGACGATTGTATAATCGTGACCGGAGTACAACACCATCTTGCGGCTTTTCAGACTTTCAGTGCCGTTGATTTTTCTCTGAGTGTCTTCTATGATGCGCTTAAGTAAAAACCCTAAAAACCAAAATACTTAAACACGTTCTTTTTTTGGTTCAAAGCAAAACAAAATTACCTCCCGACAACGTCTTCAGTAAATCAGTATCGGTGGCGTACGTCCAGTACAATTTGCCTAAAGTCTTTAGGGGTTCAGGAAATACATACTTGGTCCACTTTGGTAGTTTCAAGCCAGCTTCAGCCTGAAACAAATCCAATTATATAATGAGCAGGATTCTTTTGGTTGTCCAGCTCTAGGACGTACCTCGGCGGATAATCCGTTTTGCAACAAAAATATTTGTTCCAAAGTCGTGACGTTCCAACCCGTGTTCACCGACAGGTACTCGAATAATTTTTCCACCTTCTTTGGGTCATCGATCTCGCCGGTGCTTAAAACTTGCGCGTTCCTTTCTTTCACAGCTTCGATATACCGCTGGCAGTTTCTTAGATACAAGAATAACTGAAAAGAGAATGCGTGATTTTCAAATCGAAATAATATTAGCTGGGTGCTTACCAGGTCCTCCTCGATTTTTGGAGATACGAAATCAATCGGTTGCCAATTCAAGTGTGCGTTCCACACCTCCAAACTGGATGGTTGAAACAAGGATGCGAGCACGAGCAGGGCGGATATCCTGGTTCGACTTACCGGCGAAGCTTCAACGTCTAAAATTTCCGGGGTGTAGAGTTTACCCAGGAATTGGTCGTACCGGACGCGGAGTTCCCTCCCTAGATTATATTGAGTTCGTTTTCCTTCCTAAAAGTTCCAAAGTTAAGCAACTCAAATTAAAAATGACTTAATTCGCTTTACGTTTGTCAAAGCGCCGACGCCGTAAGGAAAGTACGATTCATTCCTGTAAGGGTCCTTGGGGTAAATGGTTGAAATGTCTGGGGTTCTTTGACCGTGCCTAAACAACTAAAATTCAAAACGTCTTTTAATAATTCGTTCGAAGAAATTTCTGCATAATTTACTTACCACGTGCACCAACTCCAACGTGTCTTCGTTATCCACTGGGCCGTTAATTTGGAAAAAGGCGAGAGCTCCGTGCAGGCAGGAGACGATGAGCAAAAATGTAGTAAAATACATTTTGTCGGAAAACTGTTTTTGATAACATAAAAAATCAATAAAGCACATAAAAATAAATCAAGGCAAACTAGAACTGAATAAAGTACTTACAGATTCAACGATAACTGACAAGCCAGGCGATATCAGCGGAAATTCTTTCTCCGCTTCAGATTCACGCACTGATTCTGTTAAAGCTGCTCATTATTTATACCGTTCCATATCACTTGATGATTCACTTAGGATAACAACTCCCTAGCGATGGAAATACCTAAGGCAAATTCTGCCAGATTTGGCACAAGTCGGTCGGAACGAACTTCCCGATTTCCCGTCCGTAATTAGAATCGATTCGGAAATTTTAATTTTGCACCAATCGTGAAATTTATATCAGCGCGGTTTTAATACTTTCGCGATTAACGGATTCAACAGATTTATAAATATTTCCGCGCAAACGATTTGATATTATCGACAGTTTATTGAAAATTAATTATTAAATGTGAATTATGGGACCGTGTTTTGTTTAATACTACTTTATTTAAAATTTTTTAATCATTTTAATCCCGTTAAATAATGCAACACGATGTAATCCACGCTTTACTAAACATTTAAATTTAAACGCACATTTGGGTCTGATATAATATTTTAAAATATTTCTACAGGTTAGCATTTCAGGTTGCATGGAGTTAGTTCTAAACACTGACAAATTAAAATGTTTTATTTCAACTTGGTTTTATGACACACATCTCTGGTGTTGGTAAATATTTACCGTACAGTTTTAGAAAGTCCTTAAAAGGGCATGGTGTTTCACACCCTGGTAATTCTAGTAGATGGGGGTCTTTAAATGTATAATCCTGGTAAAATACCTGGAACATTACATTCAAATTAATATTTGGCTTTCACCAAATAATTCTAGCGTTTACTTTGATTCCATGTCCTACTTTCATCCTGTGAACTTCCACCAAAACGTATGCCCCGTATGGTGGATGGTGAGGCTTGAAAACCCCCAAAGCACTAAGCAGAGCAACAATAGTGTAATCATGTCCGGAATAGATGGTCATTTTTAATAGTTTGTGGCTCTCGCTGCCGTTGATTTTATTTTGTGTATCCTCGATAATCCTTTTCAGTAAGAAACCTGGAAAGGAACTCAAATTCGATCGTTCTTAAGACTAAAGTCGTGCTTACCTCCTGATAGTGTTTTGAGTAAGTCCGTGTCTGTCGAATACTGCCAGTATAATTTGCTGAGTGATCTAAGAGGCTCGGGGAAAACTTTTTCTGTCCACTCGGGTAGTTGTAAACCAAGTTCTTCCTGAAAACAAATGCACTTCAAAACCAAAATAAATTATTTTTTTTTGTACTTCCAATTAGTTCAAGATATACAGAAGGAAATTCGATGAAACTAAACGCCTACTTATGTATTGGAAATGTAGAAAACATTCTAAAATTAGTTGAAGACATTGAGTTTAGAAGAAAGGAGATAATCCTTGAATAAATCCTAAAGAAATAGGATCAAGAGTTAAGGCAGAGTAATTATTATAATGGTGAAGAAATAATATACCTCAGCTGTTAAACCATTATGCAACAAGAACACTTCCTCCAAAGACGTAACATTCCATCCCGAATTCACCGTTAAATACCGAAACAGTTTATCAACATTCCCAATTTCTCCGCTACTCAAAACCTCCCTGATCCTATCGTTTGCTGCCTCGACAAACCTCTGGCAGTTGAGCATGTACAGGAACAGCTGAAACTCACTTGGTCGAAGTTATTGGAACTTGATTGCATTTGATGGTTCCTTACCAGGTCTTCAGTGAGTTTTGGGGATTGAAAATCGACTGGTTGCCAGTCTAAGTGGACGTTCCATTTCTCTGGCTCTGAAGGTGTGAAGAGCGAGGCAAGAACCAGCTGAGCAGATATTCTCGTTCTGCTGATTGGAGAGGCTTGTACGATCAAATGACTTGGGGTGTAGATAGAACCGAGGAAATCGTCATATCTGATACGTAGAGCTCTGCCCAAATTATACTGCGTTCGTTTTCCTTCCTAAAACAACTCTTTATCATCAGCATGCATATTTTCGCGGAGCCAGGGATCAAAGCGCCTACATTCGTTAAGGCTCCTACGCCAAAGGGAAAGTAGGTCTCATTTCTATGAGGGTCGTTTGGATATATGGTCGAAGCGTCTGGTGTTCTTTGGCCGTGTCGAAATAACTAAAATTATAAGTACTGTAACGATTTAATTTTGCAAAACATGAAATTGAACTAACCACGTGCACCAGTTCTAGCGTGTTTGTTTTTGGAGGTCGGGCTTCAATTTTTACGTGTGCCAAAACCCCGTAGACTGCGAGGGCGTAAAGGAAGAGTGTTTGCAAAAACATTTTGGTAATAACGTCTGTAAATATCTTGAAATAGAATAGAAAAGAAGAGAAGGATGGAAAACTATACGTAAAATCATGATTAAATTAAGAATTTGAAGCTTCTTTATTAAGAATTCTTAAGAAGTACAATGATTCAATTTCGTAAAAATTGCTACCAACTCAAAACCAAGTAGTCTCTAGCGCGAATTGATCAAAAAAATCGTCTTATCTCATAGGATGTGCTTTGTTGAGAATACTATTCGAATACATGTAGGTTGGGATAACCTTTGCGGTGTCGGTAAATATTAAAAGCGTTCTGCGACTTGAATTTGATTTCTGGAATAGTCATCACTGGCCAATATATTATTACATTTAATGACCGCAAACGTACAGAGTGTTGATAACACCAGCGTGAAAGGTTTTTTTTTGTAATAAAGAAAAAGATGATCAGAAGCCTTCTAAGTTTAAAACGTTGCATTTTTTAACTATCTGCTCTTTTAAAGTGGCATTTATATTCCGCTCATTCTTTCTCGTTTAATAGAAAACTGAAACTTTAATTTGTTGATTTTTAAACATTTCTTTTGAAACTGAAGTAGAGGTGTTAGCCCATAATTATCAAATACTATTAAATGTGCCAGGCCTTTTACTTTAAATTAGCTTTTTTAAAAGTAGTTTGTGAATATTTTTGCATTGCATTTATCGCAGAACAAATATTCAAACAACCTCTGCCATTCGAATTCCCTGCAAGCTTTCAAACACATTTACATTAAAATTATCACGATTGCACAACTCGCTGTAAATAACCGTGGAAAATTATGAATTTCTATTTCAAATATTATTTGAATTTCATTTAACAATTTGTACAGTAATTACTTATGCTTACAGGAAAGAACTTGATACAAACTCACCTTAATAATGTGTTCTACAAACTGGGTATGTAGGTATGAAAATGTATACCTTATATATACGCATAAATTGTTCACCTCAATTAGCACTGGGAATACCTGATTTGTATTTGCAACAGTTGGGCTTTTAACTACAATTTACTTACGTCAGCGCTTGGTAATGGATTGTCTGTATGTATGGGGGGGTATTAAACAGATCAACCTTCATTAAAATTATATTATGAACTGTTGTAAATTTCAACTCAGAAAACTTAACTTATATAGCTTTTTGCTTAAAGAACTATTCAAATATTTTAATAATATTGTCCTTGAATGGAACAAGAAAATAATTAATTCACAGTAAAATATCGAAATACTTTAGAATTCAAAATTAAATATCGAGAAGAATATTACATAATCCTGCAAACCTGAATTTCTTAATTACATTTCCAGTTTTGCTAGTATTCGCATGCTTTCGTATTCTAATAATTTAAGAGATTCGTTTATTTGCTTCTGTAATAACTATAATTAGGTTCCAGCTTATGCATCTCAAGGGCACTTTAAGTCAATGGTAAACACTATGAAAACAATTACCGTCAATTTTGCAAGAAATCACAATCAGCTTAAAATTATTGTGTAATTAACGACAATTTGATGAACTGATTTTTAAAAGTATTTGCAAAATGTGTTTCTTAATTACATATCATATTTCCTGTATTTAATGTCACGCGATTAAAATAAAAGAAAATATGTATGGAAACGTTTAAAATTTAATAAAAAAAAACAAAAAAATAAAAATTACTTTTTAACTCGAACAGGTCCGATTGCCTTGACTGGTTTTAGTTTATATAAATAATTTTGAAATGTTGAAAGAGTTGGAACAAGTCGACCTTTCTTATGCGACTCACATTTACTGTAGCCTTTATTTAAACCAAAGAGCCCTTGTGTTTGTAAATTCAATCGGTAGTTCCCTTTTATTTTTTTTAATTGTACCTACGAATGTTATTTGGTGATTGTTGAATAAATTGTTGACTAAATCGATACAAACATTCTATATATGTATAAACTCACCGAGAAAGCGGCAGCTTTGAAGAAATTCACACAACTGAAGATATTTTTAAAATTCTAAGTAATTTTGTAAGTCTTGTATATACAGCAAGGTAAATACACAATTAAGTTGATTTAATAACGCAAAAGTACTTGAGGTAGTTTACCTTCGAGGAGATTAGTTAATTTCGTCGCGGCACAGCAGCAGGTGTTGCAACAATCATTGTAAAATGAAACTGATTTAATATAAGCAAGCAACACTTACGTAAATATTATTTTGTTGTGCCCCACCGTGGTCGAGTTGCAATAAATTAATTTATAAAACTTTGGCTTTGACATGAAGAGCGACGACGTTACTTCAAACTTGTTGGTGAAACGACGGCACATTAAAAATTATTAATACCTAATGTATCGGGCTGGAACGAGTATTGTTAAAAAATAATTATGAAATGCAACTCGTAAATAAATCTGTGCCAAGGTAAAGTTACAAAACCAGAAATACCGTGTCACTAACAAACGTTAAGTGTTGTTGATAATTAATAAGCAAAGATGCTTTAATTAGGGAAAATCTGAGCGTAAAATTTGCAAAACTTTCAGAGCGACGATTTTAGAACAATCCAAAAATTATAGAATCAAGTCTGCTTCTTCAAGATACTTAAATGGAATGTAGAAGAAAACCAGAAAAGAGAAAGAGCAAAACCCAAATGGTAAATTCAATGGTAAGAGATGTCCAAAGAATATCAAAATTTAGCTTTTACTTTAATTGTTTCTAAGAACATTAGCACTTGGAAATTATCCAGGCGCAGCTGTGCTTCCTTTTTCATCGAATTTTAAGCCTCCCCTGCACTTTTCGTTTTTCTGCTTTCTAAATTTTAAATGCTATTCTTCTTCTCTAATTTTTGGATATGTTACCTATTTGATTCCCAACACTCCTTATAAAGTTCTTGTCCTTTATTTTCACCGTCCTTTTTTCTTCGACTTTACACTTTACAACCACAGATCATTCATATATAGCTGACGGTCATGTAACCGACATAATAGGCAATCAAATATAGGTATCCATGTGGTAACACTGCTCAAACAAAATTTTCTCCATCACAATACCTAACATAAAAGTATGCAATTACGCACCACCAGCTCAACTGATTGATTGATCATCACTAATTATCGAAATTGTTTTCTTTATAGAAGAGAATATTTCAAGAAATTGCTGACAAGGGAAGAAAAAGAAATAATTGCAAACAAAAAAGGAATAATAAACAACGAAGAGGGAATAACAATGGAAGAATTAAAAGAAGCTTTACGAAAATTGTAAAACGGTAAATCTCATGGACAAGATAGAATAACGACTGAAATGATAAAATATATGGGAGAAACAGGACAAGTATTACTAGAAATTATGAACAAAGCTTGGATGGAAGAAGATATACCTAATGACTGGGAAACAGGAATGATTTTGTCAAGTAAAGTACAAAAATCTTAGAAATGGAATCTGCGTTATCGGAGAATTGCAAAACTTGAATCAAAAAGTCGATAACTTAGAGCAGTATACTCGACGCAATAATTTATTTTAAGAACAAACTTAATGTTGATGTGAAGGAGTACAATATTGATCAACAATGGAGGACCAGTCCCACTAATTATTAAATTCAACAACTACAATGTCCGAAATGCTGTATACAAGAACAAATCTAAACTGAAGGGCACTAAAGTTGTCATTAAAGAAGACCTAAAGGCCACCACACATTACATGTCAAAGAAATGTTTGCCGCTTGTACATACTTAAACGCGATCCGACAACACCGTTACACATTATTTGACAAACTTTTGGAAAAGGTATTCATATTTTTCAGTTCAGTTTTCACGATTTGGTGTCATTATACATCCAACATGGAGTGGTACAATAATTTGATTATAGAGTTTTTTTGACTCTTTATGACAAATACCCCGTAATTTGGAACCCAAAACATGGAATTCGGAACCCATAACAGCACACATTATCAAAGCACTTGCACCAATAAATAATTATTGTATCGTCATCACTGTTCTCCAACTTCACTCACTACTTTAATTATTATTTTTTAAATGTACGTACAAACTTGTGTGCTTTTCCCACTACGAATGTCAAACTATTCAAATGTCAAGTGATTCGACATATTATTTGTATGGACCACTCGAGAAACGTCACTTGACATGGATAAATGTACACATGACCAACGTTCGACATTCGCCTAGTTTGCCATGTAATGTGTGGCTGCCTTAAAATGTCAAACTATTCAAATGTCAGGTGATTCGACATATTATTTATATGGACCACTCGACAAACGTCACTTGACATGGAAAAATGTACACATGACCAACGTTCGACATTCGCCTAGTTTGCCATGTAATGTGTGGCTGCCTTAACTAAAATGCGTTTAAACTTATACCGTACATCTGTGGAAAAGTTTACTACCAAATGCGTTTGGACCAGAGACGGCAGCATCTTCGTGAAGGTGAATACTACAATACATAAATTAGCCACCAGTGTTGATCTTAATAATTTGCTAAAGTAACATTTTACTGTGTTACTGTTGTTAAATTTTTTTTCTTTTTCTTTTTTTCTCTTTTTGATATATGAGTTTCTTTTTTTTATTTTCTTTTTTTTAGAATTAATTTCAATTTTCTTTCCATCTCTCTTTTTTTGCGAGTGTTGTCTGTGTAAAACGTTTGTTACACGCATTTGTTTCCGCTAATCCTATACTTTAATTTGTTAATTTTGCGCATTTTCTGTTTCTTTCAAGTTCTTGCTGCATTTGTAATTTTCGTATGTCAACAATTAGACTTGCGCATCTTAATGTGCGTTCACTTTATACTGAATTTAATAATCATCGCAACCACATTGAGAATACTGGTTATGATATCGTTGGTGTCTCTGAAACCTGGTTATGGGATGAACATAACATTCAAAATATATACATATATAAATAGGTATGTTTTTTTGCATAAAAATCGTGTAGGGCGTGGCGGTGGTGTTGGTATATTTATCAGTGATAGAATCAAATTTCATTGTTTAGATGTACCGAGCACACACATATTATTAGTAAAGCCCGGATTTTTAGGCACTTAAAAAGACAGAATTAGGCAGGCAAATAGGCAGTTAATGTCTAAGAAATAGGCGCACTTTTAGGCAGCCTAAAAAAATTTAGGCGTTTAATAATTTCTCCTCTTTCGTCGTTTTATCACAAAAAATAATATTAATGTTTATTTTAGTTACATAGTCATGTATTAAGAAATCGGAGGTAGGTTCTTCCGGGCTTATGGAACTGTATAAGTGAATGAAACACTTAATTCGCCGTAGGAAATGTATTGTAAAAACACACTTTAAATAGGGACCATAAATCGGCGTTTAAGTCAAGAAATCCAGACAGAAGACAGAACCTAAGTTGGTTTCCTTCCTGCTAGTTGTTCGAGGACTTAGTAACAGAGGACCTCTTTACAGCTTTACCTTTTAGGGCTTTTTTGTTTTCCTATGGGGCTTTAGGCGTAGGGTCTTCTTTTCGTACACTATCAAATCACTCACACCAGAAATATTTAAATTGGAGTACTCACTCGCTAGGGGTCGACGATAAAGTTAAAGAAGAAGCAAAAATGACAATTTTTAAATTTGAACAAAGATATAAAAACAAAATAATAAGGGGGCACTTCTGTACATAAAAAGGATTCGGCGAACATTTTATAAAGATTGCATGAATGTGAATGTGAAAATTGGAAACGCAACCGTCCGAGAAAATGATTCGATGAACAATTATTAATATTAATTTTTTGAATCTTCTCTTCCTGCGGAACCGTATTGTTTATATTTTCAAAACCCGAGTCCCTTTTGTAATTTGCGATTGCGAGGTGGCGGCATCTGTGCGAGTCCCCACTCACTTAAGACACTGTGGTAACTTAACTTGCCTGTCCTCAAGGGATTGCAAGGTGTTTTTGGACCGGACCTTGCGTGGGCAAAGTTCTCGTCGCTCAAGGTCTTTATCACGTAGCTTATTTATTTTAACGTAGTGTAATAGTCATTTATCGTAAGAAGAGTCAGCATTTTAGCTAAAGTTTGTCGTTTGGGTCTCTTATTGACTAAGATTCTTTATACTAACAATAAAGCGTGAAATTCTTTCGTGAATAATCCTGAAGTAATTTTATTTAAATTTAAACACTTTTAATTTCGGCTGCTTGCAAAAACGTTACACGTTGAGTTTAGCTGAATACGTACAGTAACTTTAAAATGTTTTGACAATCAAATACGTCTTTCCACACACAGAGAAAATTAATTATACAATAATTGCTCATTTTAGGCATAAAATAGGCCACAAAAAATTTTCTAGGCGCTTAAGCTATAGATCTAGGCAAATACTTAAAATAGGGTAAAAATAGGCACTTAGGCACGAAAAAATATAAAGCTCATTCTAATTAAAATTGTAGTCTAAATGTTTAAAACTTAATTGCCTATGTTTTTTGTTAAATAAAATTTTAGACAATTGCCTAAAAATCCGGGCTTTAATTATTAGATAACTTATGGATCAAGTTTAACATTTGTAACGTTAAATATATCATGGGCGTATTATACCGTCCTCCACAACTTTCTGTCTCAACTTTCTTGGATAATTTTGAGGTTTAATTTCCTTTACTTTACCTCTAGCGGATTATGTACTGTGTCTTGGAGATTTTAACATTAACCTACTTGATACCTTATCAACTGATACCTTAAATACGATTGCTGCATTAAGAACATATGACCTTCATCAGAACCTACTCGGGTTACTCGATATAGTTCGTCACTAATCGATTACATAATAACTTCAGATGAAAATATTGTCATTAACTCAGGAGTTATTCATTCTCTTCAAATTTCAGATCATTCTTTAACATTTTGCAAATTACTTGTGAGCATCGAACTCTCGGTCCAATTATCCGAACCTACAGATGTTTTCGATACTTTAATTATAATGATTTTAAGTGTGACTTAGAATCCTTACCATGGAGCGAATTGTTCGAACTTGATAATGTTGATGACATGGTGGAGCTTCTGTGCTCTAACCTAACCGCTTTATTTGATCTCCATGCTCCATTGGTAACTTCCAAGTTCACTAAGCCGAAATCACCGTGGCTCACAGACACTATTAAATTAATGATGTCCATTCGTGATAAAGCTCATACACGTTTTCTGAGAACTAAGCTATCGCATCACTGGGAGTATTATATATCTCTCAGGAATTTAGTTTCCTATTCTATTAAACAAGAGAAAAAAGCCTACTTGAGCTCTGGTTTTCTTCATTCGAACAAAAAAGTTCTGTGGAATAAACTTCAAAATTTAAATATATATTCACGAGTGCGCAATTCTATTCCTGATCACCTCGCTGATCTGAATGCAATAAACAACTTCTTTCTTAATTCTGGTAATTCAACAAAGGTTGACAATAACTTGTTAAATTATTACTTAATAAACTTTCGGACCAACTTTGAATTCCTATTCGCGTTTAAATCTGTTACAGAGCTGGAAGTGGCAAAAATTTTATCTGCAATTACTTCTAATAGTAGCGGGGAGGACGGTCTAAGTATTAAATTGATTAATATTTGTTGTCCTTTCTTATTACCTTATATCACTTTCATTATCAATTGTTGCTTACAAACTAGTACTTTTCCCGCTATATGGAAACTGGCTCTGGTTCATCCACTGCCTAAAGTTAATAAACCTCAAGACTTTAAAGATCTTCGTCCCATTAAAAATACTTGAAAAAGTTATGTTCACACTAGTGCTGGCAACCGAAATCGATTTTTTGGATAATCGGTTAACCGGTTTTGGATATTCGCGGTTTTGGAGAAAACCGAAAACCGGTTATCCGGATAACTCGGTTATTCCAGTATCCAGTTATACGGAAAACCGGCTATTCGAATATCCAGTTATTCGGATAACCGGATATTTGGATATTATCAGTTTCTTGGATAATCGGAAATTAGAATAACAGGTTATTCGGATATTCAGATATCCGAATAACTGGAAATTCGAATAATTGGATATCAGAATGGGTTTTGTTTGTTAAAGATCTTCAGTACTTATTAGGAAAAAGTACATACATATAGTTACGTGTTTATTTACTTAATTGCTTTTATTATAACGTATTCGTGGATATTCGAATAATCGGTTTTTCAAATATCCGAATAGTCAGTTTTTGGATATCCGAATAGTCAGTTTCTTGGATAATCGAATAATCGGTTTTAACCATTATTTGGATAGCCGATTATATCCGAAACCGGTTTTTAAGGAAACCGATTATTCGGTTTAAATTTTTTCCGGTTTTTGCCAGCACTAGTTCACACAAATCAGTAACTATTTGAATTTAAACAAACTTCTACCAGAACATCAGTCGGGATTTCGCTCTGGTTATAATTGTGAATCTGTTCTATGTGATGTTACCGATGACATATTTAGAAACATTGAACAAAACAAACTTACTGCTCTTATACTTCTAGATTTTTCAAGAGCCTTTGATACCGTCAATCATGTACTTCTGCTAGCCATTTTAAAATATATCGGATTTAACCAAAATGCCATTCTATTAATTAAGAATTACCTGAGCGGTCGTTCACATAAAGTTGTTCTAAACAAATCCGTATCTACTGCTGCTCAACTTTCACAAGGAGTGCCGCAAGGCTCTATTCTCGGTCCTCTACTTTTTAACATTTATACATGTAATGTAACTAGTACTTTAGAATTCTGCCAAGAACATCGCTACGCTGATGACACCCAATTATCTTACTCTTTTTTTTCCAATGACGTCTTAAGTGCTGTCTCTAATATTAATAACGACCTTGAAAAACTTATCGATTTTTTCATTAAACATTCACTATTTATCAACCCAACTAAGTTGTCTGTAATTTTATTTGGTAAAACGAAAGATCGAGAAAAAACACTAAATAATTTCTCTGTTACTATTGGTGCATCTGTCTTATCCCCAGTTGATTGCGTTAAAAGTTTAGGTCTGCATATTGACGCGAAATTACGCTCTTCTAAACACATTTCTTCATGCATTCAGAGAGCGGTTTCAAACTTGAGATTAATTTATTCTAATCGTAGTTTTTTAAATAAAAAAATTAAATGCATTTTACTTAACTCCTTAGTTTTGTCTTATTTCAACTATCGCGATGTTGTGTATAGTCCTTGCATTAGTTGCATTGATTCTGACAGAATTCAAAAGATTCAAAATTCTTGCATAAAACTTATTTTTGGCTTACAACGTCGTAATCATGTTTCGGCTAAATTGTCGGATTTGAATTGGCTTAATATGAAGTCCAGGAGGTTACTACACTCAGCATGTTTTTTCCACAAAATTATACAAACTCATACACTTCCTTATCTTTATAATAAAATTGAATTTCGGACGGACGTTCATAATATTAACATACGCTCTAAAGGCCTGATCACTCCACCGTTACATAGAACCGCCATTTATGAAAGAAGCTTTACCTATAATGTTAGTAAAATTATTAATAGTTTACCGTCCAATATAAAATGTAATTCGTTACCGATTCTCAAGAGACGCCTACGATCATTTTTGCTTTCTGGTCATGTGTGATGTATAAAGAAATTACTTGCGCAACGTTAACTATTAAATATTCATGTAGAACTCCATTTTTCATTTTTTATGTATAGTATTAATGTATTTGTTTATTTTTGTTTCCGGGGTTAATTTGAAAAACAGATTGAACTGAAATTCATCCCGTGATTCAATCAAACAGCATTGGAATTCGTTTCTATTATACCGTGATTCCATTTTAATATAAAACATTACCACAGACATTACATTACTGTTCATATTACTATGGAAACTAATTCCAATTTTTAAAGAAGTCGTTGCATGATCGTCGTCGTTAGGGTTTCTAATGTCATATCAAATAAAATTTGTCCATTTTAATTTAGAACATCTGTCAGGCGAAGAAAATTAATGAAAATATATCAGGATCAGGAAGAATTATCTCTGGACAAGTAACTAATGCAATTAATAACGTTTAGGATACTGCATGGAGATAAATGAAGAAATTTTTGAAAACTTGTTGTGGTGTTTGTTTTCAATTAAAGAATTTCTGTTTTCCTTATGTTTTAAGTTTACATATTTTAAACAAGAATAAACTTATCTAATGTAAGAGTCGCTATTATTTTGTAGTACAAATCACTAATAACAGAACAGATTCATGACAGCTGTCATCGCATGTTCTATTTTAAAAAGGACAGTTTAATTTACAAATTGGACATCGAAAGAAAAAGTAGACCAGATGAGATAGATATGTTGAATTTCTTTATGAAAATGCATGACATATTTTAATTTTCTGAAACTTTCCTGCTTTTAATTATATCAAAATTCAACGAAATGAACTCTTGAAATGAATTAATTAATTTCGATGGATGACCTGAATATAATTAAAACGTACTTTCTGGTTATGAAAGCATGTTTGTACACTCCCAGTCAACTAAATCGATACCTGCTTGTAATACGATAAATCGCAAACTAAATCTTACATTAATTTTAGTGTAAATTATTTATATTTACACAGCATCAGAAAAATGTATTAATATCTCCCGGAATTCTATTTATAATAATACTAAGTTCATGACACGATTTCTTGGTAAAGAGCTGCGATACGGATTTTCTACATTTATCATGGTAATACTGGCGTACACGTTACACGCATTACTTAATTAAAATGTTTCCAACACCAGAACTTCCGGGTCACCGCAAACACAGATAACTTCGTTTCATTCTCGACCGACGAATCGAAAAGAAACTCGCACGGAAAACCGCTACGCAATTTTCCGATTATCTAATACCCAATCTACCTTGAGGAAGTTCTCACCTAAATAAATGTTTTCACGTGAAAATTGAGTAGCCGGCGCTTCTTTTAATAAGTAAATCCTCACAGTTTTCCTTTACAACGTTTAAATTGCCGAAACTTAAAGGCGAAGCAACAGTCAAAGTTTTCGTCGAGCTTAATAAGGGAATTTGATCTTAGGCGCGCTCCCCTCGTCCCCTCAAAAGCGAAACGAACACGCAAAGACATAATTCTGCGTTTGTTACATGAATCAAGCCGTATTATTATATGAAGATTAGGGGAGTGCCTGTCATCCATTATCTTTGAACAACTCAAAGAGTTCGCGTCTTGAGGTTCCTTTCAACTAAAGCAAACTATACCCCGAGCTGTGTGTAAATTTGCATAACCACTGCAGTATAGCTCCGAATTAAGGCTAACGTAACGAAGCTTAATTGTGTAATTTAGAACAGCCTCCGAACACGGATATTCACACCCAGGCGGGTGAAATATTGACTTTATAAATTCGTGTCGTGTCTGTGTCATTAAAGCACGAGTGTATTTTTGACGGGCTGGATAAATAAGGACGATGTATCCTGAAATTGGATTGTTAGAAGTGAAGTAAGCCCTCGGTATCATAATAAGGACCGAAGGTCTAGACAGAATAACTCGCACATATCATTTCAGCCAACAATAAGAAGACTTCTTATCTGCGAGAAAAAGAACTCGTAAATAAAACTTTGCAATTCTTTTGGCCTAGTTAAAATGGTAGTAGATTTTCTTTTATTAAATTTAAATTAAGTCAAATTAATCTAATCTTGCAAACAATTTCGTGTGGGAAAAACCAGACTGTAAAATTATGAAAGCCATAGATTAAGATGACCGACACAATCGACTGCATTATTACGTAAGACATATCTGCTCGTTTAATTGCCTGCTAGGTAGCAATTTAGCTTAACGATCGTTTAATTTAAAACGTTGTGTGCTACCAGGTAATTAACACGTACGTACGTACTAAGGAAAGCACAAATAATATCTATTGTTGTTGTACACGTGCTTCCCATCCGTTTGCCGTAATTATTGAGGCGAAGGAAAAGAATATGTTCTGCATTCGCATTCAAGTATGATTCATAGGTAAACCGATTGTCAGGGGAACTTTAAATATAATTCATTCGGTTTTCTATTATATTTTCCGTTTTACGTAGAAATTTATTTAAACAAACAAATAATTTGTTTATGAATTAAAAACTTCGGTTCTTGTAACTGATGGAGAAGTCTGTGATAATTAAACATGTAATTGAAGTACAGTATTTTAGATTCACTTTACAAGAAGAGGAAACTTTGTTTACATTCCCTTGCCGATCCCTCCAAATTAAAGCAGTCCTAAACATGGGTGCATTTGCATCTCGTTAGCGCACATCAAAGACTTGCAGGGTGAAAAACCCGAGGGCGTCAGAAAACTCGAACCATTCAAAGTTGAGCTGCCGGACGAAGTTCAATAAACGACTGGATATAATGGAATCATGTCGCCGAGTACCCGACGCAGAAGAAATACTTTGCAAGAGTTAGTTAATTTTCTTGGCGGTTGCACAACTTTGGTTTGTCCTGGGCTTGATTTGATGAGATAAAAGCCGCGTCCAAGCGTGAACTCTTTTCAGCGGAGCGTCTGATTGCTAAAGCTCGGATGAGAGTGGAGACAAAATGCATTTACAAGATGTACTCTGGAATCATGAAATTAATTTTTAGCGCAATGAATGTAACAGAATTAGTCCCGGTTTTTTAAGGAACTTAATTCCTCCGCAGTCTTTGAAATGTCTCAGCCAAAAGCCATTTTGGACATTGCCTTCCAAAGCACTCCATCAAACAAAATAGGATTGTAGTAAGAAGAGTGTGAATACCCTGAAGCATTTCTAGCCTGACGATTTAATTTAATTAAAGTACTATCTTTCTACTTTTCATAAAGTATAAAATCTCGATTGAATATTTTTGTTTGTCGCTGTACATTGCATATGCAGCACCGACCCTCATAATAATCAACAATGCGACACGTATCGTACATATGCATAGATGTAGTGCACACCCTTCATAATGCAGTAAATTAAGTCTCTGTGGCGGTGCAAAAGCGGATTTGAAATGCTTTGTCGCGTCAAACAGGGCTCAGCAATTTGCCTAACGCGCTGCTCTAATTAGTATTTGAAATAATTCTCAATTTGGCGAAAGGGGGAAAACCGGCGGTAAATTTTCATCCGCTGACTTTGTTCCAGAACGGGGTTTTAAATAGAATATTTAATTTCAAAACATACGTTTCAAAATTTGGTTACACCGTCCAGAAAAATTAAAATGTAATCGTTGTAAGCCTTTCAATACTTTTGGGTATACTAAACACCCCTCTCACGTAATTTAAAATAAGTTTCAATTTAAAGAATGAAATATGTACAGTTAATCAGAAATATTGTTGAATGACTGAAGAAAAGACGATAAACAGAAGTAAATTCCTTCAAATAAAGTTAAATTTAAAGAACAAATCAGCTTCGCAATCCGTAAAACTGAGGAGGGTTAAAAACCGGTCGGTGTTTGCAGTCTTATTTTACGACGCCCTCCGGAAGGATGTGATTTGAAAATCGACTGGATTTTACAAGTTGTATAAAAGTGCAGACCACGTTGATGAGTCAAGTTTTATTATTGGCATAAAACAAACTGATTATGCCCGCGAAGTTCATAAGTTTTCGGTCGCAAAACTCCTTAAGGAACGTTCCAGGTGACGCCGCAGGAGTACTACAACATTTTATTAAACTCAACTCGGGTTTACTTTTTGGTTTTTGAGTCGCCGAGAAATCAAAGAGATTTAACTGAAATTTTTTGTAATATTAATTCTTATTATTTTTTGTTTTTAAAACTTCTACTTTTCAAAGAGTCTAAAACAGAAGGGAAAATCGAGAACAGTGGCATTATTTGCAAGAAATTAGTCTTCTTTTTTATACTCCAAAAATTCTATTAGAGTGAAATTTGAGCTTTAAATTTTAAGACCCCAAATTTGTCCTCTCTTTACTTATCAGAGATGCTTCGTAAATTTTAAATTCGTTTTTCTGCTCGAACTAAGAACGGAAAAGAGAGAAAACTTCTTCGTTTTACGACTCCAATAAAACTCTCAAAGGAGCAACGACGAGGTCATCGTTAACAAAATAAGATTTATTGGCATAAATTATTACCGGAGATTTTCGTGATTCGTGCGACAATAAATATAAAAGAGTAGTAAAGTAGGAAGCCGGGCCCTATTTAGGGAAGTGTGGGGGGTTTATTTGGATGAAATGTAGTGTCTCTTTATGGCCAAGATTAAGTGTATCATTTGGTTGAGTCATCGAGGTGCCTTGGGGTACCGCAGTACGAGGGGCCGGAGGTTTAAAAGATATCAACTTAATTTTCCCCGTGACCGACCGCATGGTTTCTCGGTTAATCTGATAATGTCTTAAGGGTGGCCGTAATAGCTTATATCGCAGATATGACGCGGTGTCAGCTTTCCCTTTAATTTGATTTTCGTAATGCCGACCTAACATCTGTTACTTTCCAAGTTTTCTAGATTTCCTTCTACTTTTTTCATGTTTTGAGTAAAACAAGAATATTTAAAAAATGCTAAAACTGAAACTATTGTATTTTGAAATGCCTACGCCAGCCTGCTAGGTGCAATCGGAATTATACGTATTTAAATTTACGCATCAGCGAAGAGCTAACGCAATTATTAAATTCGATGGAGCGTCGTTTCTGAAATTCAAATCGTAAAATCAAGTCAGAAACGACCCAAATGAAATATTTCATCGCTGACATAACTCGATATTAAAGCCCGATTCAACCTTTCGCTTCGATAGTTAAGAAAGACAAATTGGGTGATAAAATTCCTTATACTTTAAGTGGCGAACACAATATTGTTTCTCACACATTCGATGATCCATTATTGTTGAGCTGAGAAGAAAAAATCAACCCCCGGAATATAACAGATTCTCTTTTCTCTCCAGTTTTTTCTTTCCTACATAAAACGAGGATTCTTACAGAGAATGTATTAGGCGATGTGGTATTTTTTACCTAAATCTATTATACGAAGCGCAATTTGAAATGTAAATATAAAAAAATAATTGGTTATGAAAATTAGCCGAAATCATGAATAATTTCGATAAATTACGAAATGAAAACTTCAAGAAAAAATTCGAAATTAAAAAAGCTGGGGTTCAAGAAACCCGCAATAAAAGAATTTCATAAAAAAAATTAATAAATATTTTCCGGTTTGCAAATTGAATTGAAACTGTTCAAAGAAATTTGCGTGGGGTTGGGCGAGGGTAAATTATTTTCACTTTGAAAAAGCTAAACATCAATATCGCGTTAGAAAAGCTTCGCCATTAAATTCGAGATAAGGATTACGGCGCGTGACTTGTTATCAAGAAAACGGTTTATGGCAGCCGGATCTCGAACATTACGGATTATCCCTCGACGAAAAAATAATTCACCTTGCGCCCCCGACGCCCAAATTATCGGGCTGCACGGTCGCTTCAAATGGCCAGGGATAATTTTATTTGCATTTCATTTACTGGGGAAGTTATTATGTCGTTTCGGATTTTCTAACTTGTCAGACACAACTCTCAATTTAAAACAAATAATAAAATATATAACCTTTTCAACCAAACAAAAACAAGTAGGTTTAAAATTAAATTATCTTTTGTTATTATATTTTATCTAACACCCCTCTCCAAACGTTTCTTTGCTCTTCATTTAATGTACAATTAAATATTAATTAACTTCAAAAGAACTATACGAATATTCATTGGGGCACTCATTTCACCCCAAACCACAAGGATGGCGATGCCAGATTTTTCTAACCAGCACGCTCTGTTGCCAGATTGCGGCGTTATTCCCCGATTTTCCTAACAGTATTTTATACTGGATACTGCAGTTCTCTATGTAAGGAATAAAATAAAATAGCTAACTTACTTTGATTAAGTGGAAATTCCCGGTGAATTCTTTTTATAAATCTTAACGTATCCTTCAGGAAATTTATATAAGTTGCAAGCAATAAGGGGGTCGTGTTTTACGCGTCGCTACTCAGTGATTTTCAGCGCGTCCTGTAAATCCTAATAACAGCGGCTGGGGCTGTCAAGTGTGAGCTCGCCCGTAAAATATGCAGTCCATTTTTCACCGGAGCACCACGGCGAGGGGCGCTAAACAAAACGAATAACACATGCGATTACCGGCAAAAATAACGGATGTTCCAGATAAGAAACAATCAATTTGGAAACGCGCCCGTTTGTTCTCTGACGCTATTTGTTGTCGTTCCACGCTAATTGCGAATTAAATTCGAACGCTCAACATCGACAATAATGGTCTATTATTTGTTAATTTACGCATTAAAGCGTACGCATGTATACACAATACATGCATATTAATTATACCACTCTGTAGTACAATGTACGAATATATTGCACACAAATTAATTCTTGGCATCTTGGGATTTCAGCCGACGATTTTATACATCATCATTGTAATGACTTATTTATTAATCAACGAAATACATTCAATTTAAATAAATATGAAAACAATAAAATCCAAAATTCGTGAGTAATTAGTTTACTAGTTCTATAACGTTGGCACCCTACTTTACTACTTTCCATTTACTATTTCATCTCTGTTATTTTTATAACAATTACTTTAGAAATCTTATTGCAGCATTCCATCTGTTTGGATTTGTATATCTCTTGTTTTCCACAGAACGGAAATAGGATATTCTCAGCGGTAGCAAATTTTGGAACTTCAAGTAATCTTCGAGTTTACTTAAATATGCATCTATTTTTTGCTCGATTGTTCTGTTGCAATGAAAAGCAAGCGTAAAAGTAATTTGTCAGACAGTGAGTGATGATAACAGCTCGTTCATCACTTACACGAATCCCAGTCGGTGCAGTACCGTCCATCTTAAACTCGCTGACATACACATGCTATTCATTTTCGTAAAGGATTTGCCCTCATTAACTAGTTATTTAAAAATTCCACGAATCCCAGTCGGTGCAGTGCCGTCCATCTTAAACTCCTTGATATACACATGCTATTCATTTTCGTAAAGGACTTGCCCCCATTAACTAGTTATTTAAAAATTCCAGGAGAGCAGAAGAATTCAGCTTTGTATTAACTACCGTCAGCTGTAAGCTTCTTAAAACTTAACTAATTTTGTCGTCGGACGCTGTATCGAGCAGCGAAATAAAAGAAGCGGTCCGTTACTCTTAAGTCTCCATTGTTTCTGTTTGAATTCCATTGTTTTCGGCGACGGCGAAGAGTTTTCAGAAATAATTTTATTTCATGTCTTCTTCCAACAGGAGGAGTGTTTTAATTCAACCGCCTTCGCGCTTTATAAATTCCATCAGCTTTTATTGCGTCGCAGTTAATAAATTATTTTAATGCACAAGTCACATTATGATGATGCACTTTTGGTATATTGTTTCGCAAATTAATGCCCTCACATAATTAATATGTCGCTGTTGGTAGAATTACGGGTTTTATTGAATATAATTGAATGTTAACGAGGAAATATTGTCACGGTCTGTATGATACTGCATTTCATTATCGGATAAATGATTGAAATTCAAATAACCTCCACAATTTTTTTTTATAAATTCAAAGCGTCTGAGTTTAGATGAATTCTTTTTGTATTCTATTTCCGTATAGTATCGCTATGAAAATAATGTTGAGCTTTTAATATATCCTTCCGACGACGTCTATGGATACGCGTTATACGCAACATTTATCACCAGACGTTGCTTATGGCCGACCTTCGAAGAAAGGATAATTTAACCGGATAACCGAATGATGCTGTATGATTAAACATGGGCGAACCGAAGCGGATGAATTTCTCCACGGTCGGAGACCGAATACACACTTCAAACTTAAGATATCCTGGAGCGACGAGCCTATCCGCACTTCTCACGCCTGCCTGACATCCTTTTCTCCCATTGTTCAGGATTCTAAATATAATGTCAACGCACCGAATTCCTCCGTACATCTCATACCTTATTCATGCAGGGTTTAATTGATTCACTCGTGTGGTAAACTGCCTAAATCATAATAAGAATGTTAAATACATCTAATTTGAATCTGTTTCGATTAGATTCATGCCCGTTTCACAAAGTGAACGTAAAGAGACAGAGATTTAGTTAAGTTAAACTCAGAACCGTATTCTTGAAAATTGAATTACTTCTGCCATAATAAAATTGTCTACAGTTTTAGTACTGGTGATAATTTTATGTGTCATTCATTGTTGGAAGACATTATCGCGTTATATTGTTATCATTTAATAACAACTTCTGTCTTTGGGAGTCGTCTGCTTGACAAATGCGCACTATTAGTGTTGGTAGTAGACCATCTGCCATCATTTCCATTTAAATGAAGTTGCCGAGGAACGGATATAGTTCTGACTGGCGCTGGCGTGCTCTGTCTAATGCCACCTCATTTAAACAGTTTCAAATAAATGTGTAACAATGATGAAATATTTTTCATAAAAGTGTGTCGCTTGCATGTTGTTGGGGTAAGTGTGCGTGCACGGGTTGAGATTTGTGTGTAAGTTATCCACAAATGAATCAAGTATTTAATTTGGGGTTCTACAGATGACAGGTCTACAGCCCTACATATAAACACAAGCGCAGTTTAAACTTAAGCTGACGCTTATCTGAACTTCAAGCAGAATTACAAATTCAACTCTTTTTAGTTAATAATTTATTTTTTGCTGGGTTTAGGTATCGATTGTACGAAACTACTTCCAGGCGAGGTTAAATTTACAGCACGCCTTAGCCGCCAGTTGGTTTACTTCGAAATTGTGCACACAAATTATTCGCCGTGCGATATTTATGTCCTAGTCGGTGTAACTTCGTGGCATATTAACTTTCGTCAAATAGAATAAAGTTTAAACTTATTTAGCATCTAAGTTTGGTGGCTCATAAAATATGAAGGTGAAATACTTGCGCCTTCTTCTTTATGCACCTCTTAACATTTAAACCATCAGATGTGCATTTTTAATCCTCATCTTTAAAGGCCCACTTTGGTTCCAAACGCCTTCTCCTTGGTCTTCTACCAAAATTCTCTATTCTTCCTATCTTTTCTTTTCCTTATTATTTCTTATTACATAACAAAACTTGTTAAACGTTTTAATTTTGGTTTTACCTGCACTTATAATTTATGATTTGCATTAACAAAAGACTTGAGGATTTGCTCTTCACCATTTTGTTATTGTTCGTTGGAATATCTATCAAAGCAGTCTCCCGAAGTGTTGGTAGTTCAGGCATTCCGTTTATTAAGTTGCCGCCTGATGTTTACTCGTCAGCCTCTGATTTCGTACAATGGTCCGGATGTTAATTATGGAAGTTACTTATGAGGCGGGGTATTATTTTCATTATTAGGGCGCATATTCAAGCAGAATCCAGTGGCTTTACCACGCTGCAGCATAAAATTACTTAGCTCGCGAGAACTTTGCGAGCAAAGAAATATTCGGGAGGGTTTGTCTCTTTATCTTGCCACTCCGCCTTACATTCTTGCAGTAATTAATGGATTCTTTTGTCAAGCTCGACGTTAACGTTTTATTTAGATTCTAATTCTTTTTAAGTATATACAAATATTATAATTTTCTTTAACTTTAACCTTCAGTTTATTGCCTTAAGAACAATTGTTACCATAACAGATAAAGGGCTTAAATAAAATGATTTATTGGGTCTATTCCGCGTTTAGATTTATTGATGTTCTTATCTAGACATTATAATGTAAGATATTCTCCATGAATGGAGCTCTTAATAGCTCATTCATTAAGAATAAATCGAAAAAGACTCTGAAAAGAATGTGTTCACCGAAGCGCAGGTAATGTAAGCTTGCATCAGCTTTCCCCGAAGATTTATTCCTGCGCTTAATCCATCTTAATTACGCGAGTAATTTTACCTTGGCGATGAGTCTTTAAAAACGTACTTAAACTTGCCGGGCGCTCGAAAAATTAGCATCGAAAATAAATCTGGCGAAACAGGATTAAGAAGCTCCCGGAAATTTTCAGATTTATCTTTGTTAAAGTTTAATTACGAAAGAGCCAATCAATAACAATCGGTGTAAAACTTCGCAGACGTCCTTGGCTTACGCAAATAAATTTCGGCCGCGCAAATTCCTGCTGTCGAAGTGATCGAGTGCTTTTACCGAAACCGTTTCCCACGGCGTGAGTGCGTAATTGCATGATTATAGAATTGGAGTTTGGATAATTACCGAGTTCGCAAACTATTCGGAATAAGCGATTAGGTAAAAATATGAATATTGAATCAAGTCGTATTTGGAAAGGATCTCTAAAACTGCCGTCGATCTATTGTAATTTGTCTGGAGCTTAAAAGCTCTCTGGCATACACTCGTTCGTTTGGGAATGTACATTCGGTGGTCGTGTTTAATCGAAAAATCATTCCATTAGTCGAAACAGTGGGATATGCATCGTTTAAAAGTCGAGTATCTAGACATCAAACGCAGAAGCTATAAAATAATTAACTCGGAAATTGTGACGGCCTATACGAATACTTTTTGGTAGTTAACTCTCGCTGTCTTTCTCTCTTTGTGACGTTGTACTTGCATGAATTTCGTTCAATGTTTGTTATTTTAAAGGAAATGGTTTGTATGTTTATGAAGAAACTCAATTCGGAAGAACATAAAATGGGACACCTACAAAAATTCCGCTAATTTATTTATAAAGGCCGTAAAAACTGGCTGAAGATAAATCTCAACAAGTAGGGGGGTATTGGGTAAGTTTTTGTTTTATATTAGTTTCCGGTAGTTGAAGAGTTTAAATTTATTCGCCTCTCACTTACGGGACAGTTTCGTCTGTTATTTATTCAGGCGGCGCACGAGCTCCGGGATACGAATACCCAGCAGTCGCAAAAACGAACCTTTTTATTCGATTTTCGTCCTACCTGCCCCGGCGTGTTTTCGGTTCGGCATGTTTGCGCAAGGAAATTTTTAGTTTTTTTTTTCTTCGCCACTGTTTTACCTAACTAGGAGGCAACGTTTATTGCTCTAAATCAAATAAGAGCATATTTTTCCGACTGACTGCGTCCTGCACACCCGTCCAAACATTGCGGTATTTTTCATACTTGATGATGTTTTCCTGGCATGCTTCCAATTGAATGCTAATATGTAAACATTCCGTGCATATGCAAATTTACACGCGAAGCATCACGAAAGTGCTTTTCCACCACTGCATCACATCATGCTGTTAATGAGCACAAAAAAAATCCTCTCATTTGAATAGCTTTCGAAAACCTTCGTTATAAAAGAAAACGCTTGCGGTTCGAGAGATTTATTTTGTATTGTCGTATTCCATTACACTCGGCAAGTCTAATTTATTCCGTTCACATAAGCGAACTTTCCGAAAATAACCACTTAAAACTTTTAAAATGTTGCTTGCTCATTGAATAAAAAGAGCGATTCTTTTGTCTCTAGACATCGGCATTAGAAAGCACATTACCGAAGTACAAGCAGAATCCATTAGTGATCTCTTTATACGTGAAATTACTCTTTTAAATTTGATCTTACGATTACATGCGATGAGTACGTACACGTACGTTTATTAAAATGTCCAATAAATTCGCAATTTGGCGTGAATGTAAATTAAATGATCAAATAGTTAACTGAAAATAGTTGCCAGCCCATAAACAAATCCTGTGGGAAATTGAGGCTTATTCCATTCCTCGACATTGGGTAATGTCTCACATCTCGAACACGCATTTCCATTCATATACAAATTCACATACACACATACATATTCATGCCTTGTATAATTACATCTGATTCACTGTGGCGAAATACAACATTAGTTTGATGAAATAGAATAAATCTGTTATTTATGATTTATGACGTTGCTTATTCGAGCGCCCGGATTTTATACATAACAAAAATATTTTGCAAGTTTTATTAAAATGATTTGTCGAGCGGGCGATTTTCGGGAGATATGAAATTGGTTTATATTCTATGAGTGACTATTAGGGCTGGCGCACCACGTGGTGCGAATGGGGTCTAAAAATTATCATTTTGCTGGAATAAAACTTTTTATGGCGACCGTAGATTTCTTTTCTAAATTCGAGGGTATTAAGTTACAAATTACATTATTCATGAGCATAAAGGTACTTAGATTTGACTTAAAACAACAATTTATAAAGCGATTATGTGGACGAAAATTTGAATGGGAACTGAAAGTTAACAATAACAAAATAACTTATTCGGAAGTGATGTTATCAAATATGAACCGAAATGAAGTTTTATAACGTTTGAACGTGTGTGAGTGTTGGATGGCATACAAAAGACCTTTCACGATTTCAATTTCAAATGTAAAAGTATGAATATTCAATAGCGTGTTGCGGGGGCCATTGTGTGTGCGTGGATGAGCGAACATTGACTTAAAATATGCTAGTAAAGATTAATTCCGTTACATTGTTATTCACCCTTTTTACGCCACGTCGATTTTCTTTGTGAAAGATTCCATTGAATTCAATCACATGTCTATAAATCCATTGTCGGATGTGGAATTCAAACATTCAATAGGTTAAAATTTAAAATCTGAAAGCTTTCTCGAAGTTTTCGCCCGCAGCGTAAGTGCATTCGGTTAAACGTGGAAAACGTATTGTTAGCTTCGACTACTGCAGCTGAATTGCATTAGGAAGTTAGGAAATCGACGGTACTACTTACCTCACGTTAAACATTCTTTAACGATTCGAGACCGCAGGTCGAGTTTCAAACGCGAAGATAAGTCACGGAAAATCGATTTACCTTCACTGCTGAGGAAACTAATTTTTGTAAAATACGATAAGCATTGTTTTGTTTCGACTTCGGCGACAAAATAAAAAAAACCGAACGGTGATTTAGTTAGTTTCTGCAAGACCGTCCGGCAATAACGTTCAAGCTCCTGACCCTTATAAATCGAAGCTAAAATGTGTTTTATAAAAATTGTACGGCAGTTTGGTTTTACCAGTTCTCAAAATATTTTTATTGCATCACCCTACAGATTTATTTTTATTGCTTGAAAACATTTCAGAAAATTTATGTGCCGCGCAATCTCATTCATAATTTGAATCCTTTTTCTTTTGTGAATATGCAAAACACCAATACAATCTTAAGAAGACCTAATGACCGAAACATCTACGCATTGAACTTCATTTAGATCAACCTCGGTCATATCCTAAACTAGAAGTTGTATCAAAGTCACGTGAACACTCCGTATACTTAAAATAATCACGCCAGGTAAGGTACAATATAGTTCAACGTAAGAGAAATGCTTCTACTTGTCGCCTCTTAAAGCTTTTACTTTTAATGTCAACGTTATAGCTCTTTGTACTTCATTCTATAGCATCAAATCTCTCAAAATTAAATACGTTTTTGTAAATGTGGGTAATAGGGGGTGTACTCCATCCCTGTGTTTATGCAATTACGATTTTACACTCAAACACGCCCCCGGCGATAACGTTTTATGCTTTCTATCTCCATCCATTTGCATGTTGCGTGCGTCATTAGATTTTTCCAATTATTTCCGTTCAATGATAATCATTTTTTTTAATAATTCATGCTTGATGAACGAAGCTTTAAATCTGCGTAAATATACGGCAGAATTGATTTGCTTCTAAAGGCAGTGACGGATTACTATTTATGTTTATTTTTTGCCTTGTTTCAGCTATATTATATATTTTTTTTACAATACTATAACTAATGTAACAGGGAAATTAGAACGTCGCCAACGCGCGACCTCGAATATAACAGAAAGTTATTTCTGTGACTCTTTATCATTAGGTCTAAACTACCTTACGCCATTTGTTTATATCAACTCTATTTTTCCTGGATTTTTGCCAAGCGTAGGCGGCCTGCTTGATAGCAGATGATGTTACATTCGAGGTCGTACGTTGGCGACGCGACGTTCTAATTTCCTCGTTATATTATTATACTTTTCTTTCTATGTGTGATACTGATGAACGTATGCATTGAGGCAGAGCAGCCATTGAAGGGTAAAAAAATAAATAATGAAATAAAATTACTGCTTATAAGGTAGAATTACAAACAAGGACATGAAATGAGGCACAGGATAAAAGTATAAGTAAGTAATAATATCGTAAAGAATAAAAAATAAAAACATTGAATTGCGTTTTTGTTGGTACATCATAGATCACGGCACTCTGAAGATGATGATAATGTCGTAACAATTGTAAATATTATTCTTTATTATTACCTTTCTTAATTAAATTTTCTTTTAATTTAATTATTATTTCCATCATTTTCAAAAGAAGAGATTTAGTGTAAATCTGAATTAAATTTTATCCCCGAGAGTTTCGTTAAAACGCAATTTAATTTTTAATAAAACCTAACGAAACATTTGAACGTCTTCTGCTTGAGAAATTATTTACGCTCGCTAATTAAACATAATTTCGAATGTAGAGTAGACGAGATGGAATGCCGGAGTAAGCCGTAATGCGTGGAATTACGGCTAATGCTGCATGTGTTCCCTTAGGTTCGGGATTTGCGGCTGCATTAAATTTCCTAGAAGTAAAAATAACACAATTCCAGGCGGAAAACTGAAATTCTGAAATACATATCGCTCCGATTATCGCGGAGCGCTGAAATCCCCGCTTCACGCGGAACAGAATCTCGCGCCGACATTTATTCGCTGTTAACATCTGAAAATTGTGCATTTATTCTGGAGCTCGGTGTGAACGGGAAGGCTTCCGATGGAAATAAAAGCAAAGGCAATGAATGTTACGGATGTGACGTAATAGGAGCCGTATTTGTTTAAAACGTGCTCAATGGTGCATGTCTGAAGCTCATAATGCCTGGAAAATTGCACCGCCTGACGCGCTCTCTCTTCCTCCTAATTAGGAACAGCTTGTTTCATGTTATATTTTTATCATTTAAAACCGTCCACGTTTTACAAAGTAAACACTCACACATATACCATTAGGTTTCGAAGACATCTCATTGAATTCGTATTACTGACTAACAAACTTTGGATACGACACAATAGGAGCGCAAGCAAGATCTAAAGTAATGCTGTGATGAAAGGAAGGAGTACAAAGAGCTTTCCGCCACATGGCGACAGTACCGCGTATAAGCTTATTGTACTCCTCGAATTTTGTAATTACCTCGTCCTCTACCAAGAGAGCAGATTCCTCGAGCTTCAGACTGAAGTCGACTCATTTCCTGAAAACTGGCGAGGAGGAATCGCAAAAATTTCAGGATTAAACAAAAATAATTTCAAAAGAATTCTACTAAATTCATTACATTTATAATAACTACAAAAAATATACAAATAGCTTCGAGCTCAGATAATGTGAAATCCATTCTAAACTGATGCATTCATCTAGTACGATTCATCTCTCCCTAAAGGTCTTCCTTTTGTTGAGTTTTTATAAAGCTCACTAAGAAGCAGATAGAAGTCATTGTCAGAAATTAAAAATAGAAAACAAACAATTAACTTGGAAAGAGTAATGAAGGAATAAGAATGGAAGGAAAGAAAGAAGAAAAAGTCCTATTTGGGCAAAAAAATTTGCAGTTAAGGTAATATGGAATTCATTTAATCTCACTCTAGGCTCTAGGCTGAGAGTCTCTTTTGTTAATCTTCTTTTTGGAGTGACAAGCCTAATCTTGCCAATTTTTGCTCGCCAAGGAACAAGGACATCAAGTACTTTAATTCCTCACTCCGTAAGCGTAGGTAGCGGATCTCAGAAGCCGTTGGCCAACTCATGTCACTGTCAAACACATTAACCAATAATAAGAGAATCAGAAAACGAATAATTAAATTGTTTGGGAAAGAAAGACTAGTACCAAGTACAGTAAAGGAGAAATGGACAAAAAATGGGAAAACCAAATAAAACTTTATGACTATAAGAATGTTAAGAAATAAAGGATTCAATAAGAATCCTTAAAGAAAGATTTTGAGATTAAGAAAACTTGGAAATCACGTTCGAAATTGGTTTTAAAATTATTCTAAAAAAATTATTTCGCTGACTCTGGGACTACGTTTACCTTTTCCTGGGGGTTCTTCGTTCCTTTGGAGGCCTTTGTATCACGTCCAGGTTCTTCCTTCCTCAACGTCCAACTCATTCAAAGATGCTTTTTTAATCTCTTGATGATACGCTTCACATCACTTGTCCTCCCGAAATTGAAATAGGTATCGTTTTCACCACAATGTTCGTAAACTGGTATGTGTAAAGAAGTTTTCCTAAAAAAGAAAGAAACTTCCTCCGTCATCGAGTGTTCGCTAAAATACTCTTGAATAAGAACGACCTTGGGAAAGGAAAGAAACCTGTATAAAGAGTTAATTGTCGAAAAGAAATTCTTCAGTTGGATGGACACTGTGGTCCTTATAGGGAATCGAATTAAAAACCAGCAAAGAAAGTTGCTGCCAGTGGCTTCTGCTCAAAGTGCTTAGTAGATAATTCCAGGTGGCCAAAGAGGTACAGTACTTTCAAGTGAATCATCTGGGGATGCTTAAACTGTTTGCAGCTTCGAGGTTGAGTGTGGAGTTTGATAAGTCGTAATGACCCTGGCGACATGAGTAGATTTGATGATCAATAGCCACACCTTTATGTGCGTTTCCTTGTTTTCTATCATCTTGCAGATTATCCCATTTGGTCCATCCGTTTTCTTTAAGGTTTCAAAAGACACTTGACTGAGTTTATCTCAATGCTTCAGAACGATTTTTAGTAATTCTTTTCTATGACCAAGGGATGCAATTATTTTTTGAAGACGAGGACAGTTATACGGAACAAGAGGTGAGCAATTCTGGAAACTATTCGGTTATTAATTTTGACCATTAATAATTTAGAACGTGACAATGTTAAAGAAAAGAAGAAGATAATTTCGGTTTTTTTCTTCAAAAAGGTAACTTCCAAATATCTACTGAATTGTACTAAAAAAATATTGGGCAAAAGTCTTCTTGTTTGTGTTTTTGCAAGTAATCTGCACGAATCATTCTCTTTTAATTTTATGTAAATCTGATCCCTCAATTTCCTTGATGTAAATTGACCTAAAATTTTTATATACGAACTGAAAACATGTGAAAACCTTCATGCATCGATCAATAATTTCGCACACAATGCCTCAGTAAAACCGTAAAATTTTATATCCCCGGATTACAATAGCTATTCAGGTTACACAAAGGCCAAATTTCTTTAAAATGAACCGCCTCCGATCGAATGTAATTTTTGTATTTTTCAATTCCGCGGCGAACACCGAGGTGCCGAAATCTTTTATGTTCGAACGGGGCGAGCCGAGTTCGCGCCGCCGAATATCGGATTCGCCGCGACGCCAAGGGTGTGAAATCCATCCCTCAGCGATTACCGCGTAACTTGTGCCACTCTAGTGAATGATAACTCCGATAATTAATCATGGTAATTTATAATGCAGCAACATTCGGAAACTAATAATACCCACTCTGTTGTTATCCGATGAAACTTTTGACAGAGCGGTAAATCAACGGTTGATAAAGTTGGGAAAGATTTTTTTTTCCCTGCCAAGTGATTAATTAATCTACGCCTCGTTTTAATGAATTCGACTGTTGTCAAAGGATTATTAGTTTTGTAAAATCCTGAAAGCTATACGACAGTCAAACCGGATACAATTTTCAGTTGCTCCAAACATTTTTTTAGTCAAAACATATTCCTATAAGAATTCCATGGGAATCGTTCACATCTTTTGGAAATATATGGTGAATAAATACAATATCACTTTATACTAAAAGATAAACGAAGAAGAACAAAGGAAAAGGAGAAAGGATGCGTTTCGTTTTCTTGATCCAAAGGCAATTCTTTCATGGTGTGGGGATGTGTGTATTCCCCCTGAACTATTTAGAAGGTAATAATTTGCATTTACCTAATGATTGGAGTGAATGCCTTCGATGTTTAAATATACAACAAACGTAGTTCTAGGATAGAACGATTTCGATAGTATAATGCCCCAACGACCTTCGTATACGGTTGGTAGGCTTGAATAATAAATCAGGGTGGGTTTTACCTGGACTCCTGGACGCACGATTGCCAACCCAGAATCGCTTGGGGTCGGTCACATAACGACATAAATACGAAACAAGCAAAACCGGCCATCATTTTTTAATTGCCAAAAAGTTCAATCCTAGCAACGTTTGATGTAATCTACGTAAATTTCGCGAACCAATTGACAGAGGCATTTCATTCGTTTTACGAGTTAACAACACAAAGCATAAATTCCACGTGCACAAAGTGGATCCGTCCCCAGTAACGGATTGCTTATGAAAAGTGAGCCCGACGCAAAAACAAACCGCAATTACACTATGATTTATAAGGGCCGGACAATGTTATTACGCCCTTCGTTTTATTCGGCCGGTCGCTATTCATTCCGATGCCTTGACAGCCACTTAATTACAATTTTCTCGGTGAAAAACACCGGCGAACAACTTTCATTCTGCTTGATCGATGTTCATAAACCCCCCCATAATTTTTGGCCAGCCTTGACGTTTGATTTCACATTTAAATGAAAAATCGGCGGACGATTTAAAATTTCACTCGAAGAAGCTCGCCCGGAAAATTATTGTGTGCTTTATTTATGACTTCATTTGGCCCTTAAGGAAACGCGGCAGATGCACCGTCTAGAGATGTCTCTCATTTGTATGAAAGCGTCGACTTTTCTTAATGAACGCTGTAAGTTACGAAACGAATTCAAATAAGAACTAGATATTTTTATTACGTAAAAGTTGCAAAGTTGTTAAAAATCTTGAACCTGTATATTCCTGTAGAAACTTCAACGGGCTAATATATTTAAGAAAATTAAACTGCAGCAATAATTAATCAGTTGCCGTGAGAGCTACCAACAATATACTCATAGTTCCTCAAGCTGCATTAATACTCGTACGAAAACTATCTCATTTCGTGAGCTCCGCGAAGGAAGATATATCTCCCCTGCAAAGCGTAGAGATAAGAAGCTGGGGCGGGCGAGTGAAGTGAAACCCGAAGGCAAAGGATTGTACTTATTCATCTGGGAGAGCCGCGTTTCATTGAAACAAATTACATTAAGGACGAAAATCAAAGCAATACTAGTACGCGAAACATAGATCCTTGGATCGTTTACCGTCAGATAATGTTACAAAGCCGTGGAACTATCACGGAGAGGATTATGCTGTAAGAAGCGCGGCGCTCCCCAATTCACCGAAAACAAGGAGATTCCGGCAAATCTCCAAGACACAACGCTTGAGTGCCGCCCCTTGTTATCAAGAGAGTTGACTTGGAATCCTGGAAAATTGGACTCCCATTCATTGTATACATTTAAATAATACCATTGGCTTTCAATCAATAAAATTCAGGTAACAAGCAAAGCTTAGCGATGTAATTTTCATTTTCACTTTCTTGTACAAAAAAATAATCCTGATACATAGGCTACCCACCTAACCTAGAATTGCTTAGACATTTCGCAGGCATTCTAGTTAGTAGTAGATTATCCGAGAGGAATGGATTCTATTATAAAAGCAGCAAAGAGGATGGGAATTCAAACAGTTTTATATTTACTGCATTTTTTAATTATTGTTTATAATTTTACTTTTACTTTGCAATTCGTTATATGTTTCTATCTGGTACTGTTATTCATCGCATAATTTTTTTTTCGGGGGTGTTTAAGAAAAAGCTTCGCTTCTGAAATAAATCAGGCCTAAACGTTTTCCCTTAATTGTTCCTTAAAATGTAATAAAACCTAGCGTGCTCCATTGAAATAATTGTTTTCTTAGTGGACAAAATGCCACCGCAATCTGAGATGGAACACGGCCATTCGCAGTTCCGTTATCGCTGGCGTCACTTAATTAAATGAATATTCATGAGCGGGGCTCGTTGAATATTCCGACTAACTTTACCCTAGACGTGAAAATTGTCGTGGTAGAACAAATATAGAATTAAAATATGCGTGTTTTTAACGCCGTTCCAATAACGCGCGCCCGTCGACTTTTTGTGGAAAATGCAAATCATCGCCGAGTGAAATCGCCGGTCCCCCCTTTTTAGCGCTCGGTGAAAGCGGCGGAAATATCGGCTTTTTGTTAACAATAATTAATTTAGGGCTTCGGCAAATAAAAAGCGGGCTTCTTGGAGAAAAAATTACGTGGCGGGGGTTCCGAGCAAATTTTCTGGATGGAAACCTGAGGTGGATACGCACAATAATTAATGGAAATTTAATAAATTTGGCAGGGAGATTGAATTAGTTAAACCCACCCCTTACGCAAGATCTTTTTTTTTTAAATCTTATCTCAATATTCTTTTAGTTGGCGGACACTTGGTCTCAGAATTCTAGAAAACAAGACCAATTTCAGAATTGAAAGAACGAACAACCAAGGTATTCATTTTTCAAATAATTATAAGCGAGTGAATTAGAACACAAACAAAATAATAATTTTCTAAGAACCTCTAAGGGGTAACATTTTAATATTCTTAGTAGAGGCATATGATTGATGAACCGACCCTCGTCGGTATAAGACGTTCATTTGAACATTTCATGCAATACACAAATGACGAAGGAGCAGGGTAAATAAACTACGCCCACGATCAAAAGCACAGAGGAGTAGAAGTTAACATTAATTTCAAATTGCCGCTTGACATTCAACCGAGCAATAAGTGAGAATCGATAAGTAACGTTGTAGAAGAGTTTCGGTTTCTGGTTGTCGGCTGAAACAGAAAGAGGGCGTTGCATTCTTGCGCACAGTTTCATACTACCTAAGTACCCCCTCAAAACTGGGCATAATTGAGAGCGAACCGAAATTGGATAAAGTTCAGATACGACCGGTTAATATTCATTACCCCGTAAAATATGAGCAGGGCGAAAATAGTTCTGGGAGCTTAATTAAAACAAGTACACGAAAGGGGGTTACTAAATACGGCACTACATCTGTTGCAGATTTCAGAACTTCCCTGCAAATAGAGCATTTAAGATAACCATAACAAATTTGGAATAACGAACGCGAGAATTATTATTGCAGCATAA
The DNA here is from genome assembly GCA_033060865.1 of Dorcus hopei. Lineage (NCBI taxonomy): Eukaryota > Metazoa > Arthropoda > Insecta > Coleoptera > Lucanidae > Dorcus > Dorcus hopei. The sequence goes on from CM065426.1 coordinate 39,220,325, forward strand.
TAATTACGCCCCAGGCAGCGAAATAAGTAGTTTAGTATTAAACGTGTGGCAACGTGCTCAGGAAAAGTAACATTTTCCTGCCAAATATTTATATTCCAGTGTGGAAACTTTCCGCGGTGAAACAAAAGTTGCGATGGGGGTCGACCAAATTGAAATGTATATTGCATAAATTTGAACTGGAAAAAAAAGTTTCATTTACGACGGGAATGCTAAGCAGGGGATACTAAAAATAAAACGCGCTAGTCACGTAAAAACTTCCCCGGCGTTATTAAACCTTATAATCAATCACTCCAATAAAGACGTGAGTGATCCATTTAATCAAAATCATCTCTTTTTAGTCGGCGGAGAAAAAACCGCCGGCCGATTTTTGGGCCGCCTGTTGTCGTTTCGGCGTCGGTAAATTTATTCATAATTACATTTATTAGAGAGATTAGTGCCTAATCACACGCTGAAATTCCCCGTTTTATTATAATGCAAATTTGATAAGTGCCCATGAATTATTCAGTGCTCGCGTTTAATATTAACCGATTAATATAATATAAATCGAAGGTTAAGAATGCCGCTAATATTTTGAAGACGGAGCTTTTTTAACCAGAACATTCTTCCTTGAAATTTCAGAATTCTTTTAGAACTTGCAGCACTCAAAAAACAATTTTGTATTGTATAGTTCAATAATGTTGCAAATCGTGTTCCTTGAAGACGTTTCGCTCTTTACACGTCTCTACGTTCTTCAATTAACTTCTCCTGAAGAAATTTGGAACCTGATCAAGAAAACATCAATTCTTCTCTTTCTTATGTCAATTAATATTTTTTTACAAAATTTACCTATTTGCATCTTTAGAAGGATATCGCAAGTCAACTTCTTTTTTTACAGTCGTAAGCTTTCGTGCAAACCAATCTAAGCAATCATAGAGAATGAAAGAAATACTGAAATATAATAATAAAATAATAATGTTCTTCTATCGTATTCTATTATAATGCCCATAGATGTCACTGTTCTCATCTCTAATAAAATTCACAGATATGAAGGATATTTGGATTTTGCAAATCCAAGCAAGACAAAATATACAACACCATATAGAAAATGATAAGTGAAGGAATGCGAACACTAAGTAAGAAAAAAACGAACCAAAATTATGAAACAGAATTGAGGAAGAAATGCATTTAAAAATGTAACAGAAGTGGTACAAGCAAGAAGATTGATTAAGCAAACGCTTAGAAAATAATGCGATGGTAAACGAAAAGCAAACGAAGGAAAAAATGGGGGAAGATGGTGTGATGAGAAAAGGAACGTGGAAGATGGTAAAAGAAGTGAGGAAAAAATGATAGGAATCTTAGGGAAGAAGGGTTTAGATTATGAGAGACAGAAATTTTCTAAATTAACAAATACGATAAAGGAAAAGTCGGTTGATTATAGTGGCTGGACGCCTAAAGAAAACGATGGTTGATAAAATTATGCACGAATAGTCAAGAATGAGTGAGAGAAGAAGAGAACCAAGAATAAGAAGTACCTAAAGGAAGAAGTCTTAACAGAGAATGAGAGAATGGGAAAAGGCAGATCAACAAAAGGTGAAGGGAATCAGAAGATTTACGACAGAAGAAGAAAACAAAAAATAAGACGTAATGACAGGAATCTTAACAAATAAAAATTATGAGAAAAATGCTTGGTCTAAGAAAGATCTGACTGAATATTTACAAAAGTTAACAGATTGTAGTGACTTGAATCTAAAGAAGGAGCGTAGAATGAACCAGAATATAAAAATGACCAAAAAATCCAAGAGAAGAATGCAAGGAGATGGTGTTACTAAATTTACAGAGAAGATTATGATTTGGGAATAAAAGCCAGAGACAGAAAGCAATAAAGGAATGTAAAGAAAATGACCATTATGTCTATCAATAATTCATTTTTATTTTTTATTTTTTAATCTACTTTCGTTTACGAATTTTCTAAAATCTCCGAACGCAACTTCTTTGAAAGAAAATTTCCGATTCTTAAAGCATGAACCTAATTACTATCACTTACTACAATTTAGAGATACATACAACTTTATCTGCTTATCACAAAAGAAACAATTTTGTTTATTTTTTTTAATATTCTGAAAAATTCTACGTCTGTCTTTTCCCATTTAAATAGTACATCTTGATCGTTGAAAGTATAACTGAATGCATTCAGGTGATATGATCGTGAATAGAAGTTAAATAATTTTTGCCTTATCTTGGCGTTTTATTTCCAACTTTATCCAAAATAAACCAAATCGAACGCGGTGCAACGAACAAATTGAATCGCCCATCGCGTTATCGCAACACACGCTCGAAAAAACACGCGAAAACTTGCAACCCGATAGTTTCAAATTCATTTGCATTCGAGTGCCGCATAAAATATCCGTACATCCTACTCTGTGACAAGCCAACGATGCGATTTTACGTTTGAGATAATTTAACCATATCAAAATACACGGAGCTTCCGTGTGCACTGAAGCTTACTCGGGTCAAGTTCTTCACGACATTTATTCCCGCAAATATTTGCATTTCGTTAGGAGTAGTTACGATCATAATCGGAATCGTTTTTTCACTGTTGAAAAAACTGGTAAATTTGCTCTCGCGAAAGTAAACACGCGGTAGAAATAGTTCAAGTGAACTTAGAGCAACATTTAAACTTCCTTATTTACTTACAGTTACATGCGGTTCAATTGGTTTGTAACTTCAAGTTGCCCTCAGTTTCAAACAACCCCTCAACTCGTAGATTATACATACATGAACTTGTTCGTCCAGGGAAAGATTGCGCCCTGATCGATTCTTGAGTGCTGGGCTATAATTAATTAATGAGTTTCTTTACGTTTTATGCGGGCTACCTTCTTTCTAAACGCAATTTTCTCCAGTGAGTATTGGTAGAAAAATACCGAAGATGTCTTCTTCAATTATGCTCCCATTATTGTAAAATATTTAACAGTGTTTTAAAAAATTTATTCAGAAAGCTTTCACCTCAGGTATCGGCCCTCGTAAAGATAATACTAAATACCCATAATACACACGAAACATAAAAAGTCGAAAAGGCTAATAATTTTTCCCCGTCGCATTACTTTTACGATCCACGGGCGCACAATAAACTCCAAAATCAAATTGCAGCCGTTAACTTTTGTTAACTAGCGCCGCATAAATCCCGAATATTTTAAAATTCCGCCCCGGCTTTCTGAGGCAATTCCGGTGCGTTTCGGCTCATTGCGCGGCTATAATTTATAAGATTTATTAGTCATAATCCCAATTAAAGCATTGTTATTGCAACAGTAAAAATAACAGCGCCCCCGTAACTTGTAATCTGCGCGTGTAAATCTCAAATTACGACCACCTTTATGGGATTTGAGTCGATTGAATGCGGCCATGCGAGTTGATTTAATTTGAGTCGAATGAAACTAAAAGTGTTTTGTTACAGCAGTTTATTAAATAAAAAAAGTTAACATTCTACATGTACACACGGTTTTGGCAATTCAAATACTTTTTTTTTCTTTACATGAAGATGAGAGAAACACGCTTCACTAATAAATAATTCGAGGGGATGTTATTCAGTGAAGCATGTCTGTATATACGCGTAGGCGTTCGTATTTAGTAGGGACATACTGTATTAAATTTAGTTATTTACAAGTATGTACAAAATTGAGATATTTATCACTTATATTTTATAACATCACATGTAGCTTTTATTAGAAAATACCGTGTCGTTTTTAGAATCACGTACTCTGAAACACAGACATTATAAGAAACAGTATCATGCTATAGTTTGTGAACAAGTTCGACGATCTGGAGCTCGTGTTGGCGTGCTGCATCGCCGCCGGTTTTTCTTCTGCAAATATTTTTACGGTAAGTTGTTTGCACATTTTCTGTAAACTGTTTGCAATATGGTTACTTAACTATAACATGGCACAATGAATAGCTGCGGTAAACATCGTGTGACCTACATAGATCATAGGGTACCAGGTCCAGTTTAAGGTATCGATCGGAAGGATGCATGTTAATAACACATTATGTGGACTTGTGCTTCATTTTTGTTTTATTTTAACTAGGAATAACATGGAATTGTATTAAATTCGAATTTGTAACGTGATAGTAAAAGAAATTAATAACATTGATTTTATTTTGGAAAACCAACTGTTTCGAAGGATCAAAGAATAGAGAACGCAAGCTTCCGGCCTATTGTTCATAAATTAATTTGGTTAATTTGAAGTATGTCACACACACGCCAACGAAATAAATCAATTATTGCAACTGCGACCAGCAAACATTCAATTCGTGGGTCAAAGCTAATTTGTAATTTACTTTACACAAAGGTTTGCGTCTGTAATTAGCATCTCTAACATTGTTCGTAATCGTAATAGGAAATCAATCACTGGTTTACACGATTAGCTTACAAGCTGTACCCAAACTATTCATGTTTAAAAAAATATTGACGACATAACATAAAAAGATTATTTTCCGAAGGTTGAGAAAGCAACCGCCTCGCGTTTTGAATTTGGCCCTTATCGAATATACATTTCGGTAAGGAATTTTAATAAATTGAGACTTGTCGTGCCAAGTAAATATTTCTTCCAGAAGCCCGTCGCAAATTATATGCGGTGTTATTATACGAAATTTGACGCCACGTCGAACAACAAGAACGTGCATACGCCGGATATGAAAGTGCCAGGAACACGAATTAGGCTTATGAGGGGCCCACAAATTGTAATAATGTTGTAAACTAAACCCTTAATCAGCTAACTAAGTTTTACTGCGACGTAGGAAGAGATATTCTCACTTATATCTTACATCTTACGTGAAAGAGAATTCTAATTTGATTCGATTTATTAGAGCCATGATCTACATTGCCAAGTTCGAAGCTATTATGAACACAATAATAAAATGAATGGTGGTATTGTAACAAATAGAGATTTACTGATTTCAGCCAATTGATGGGCAGTTGGTTACGTATGTCAATAGTCACGTGAGATACTGGTATAAAGTTTTCACTATTTTGCGAATTTTACGCACCACGTACAACAACAACCATAGTAACGAGTGATTCAGAAACCAGGAAAGAAGTTTCGAGATCCGGTACAGAAAAATTCTATAGATATAAATGGGTTGGTACAAGAGAGCAAGAATTAACCATGAGCAGATAAAGGACGGAAATTCTTAAGGTTGTAGACAACCTCAGAAACGCACTGAGAAAAATGAGCCAATCTTACTGAGTCTGTGTCGCAACATTGGGAGTATTTTGGTAACCGCTCCTATATGGGGGTTGTATAAGCTGAATTAGATTTATAATTAAAAACCTCCCAAAGGAGGTTCAGTACCTTTACGATCTGCACAAGCTAAGAAGTGAAAATTGAAGGTGAAATTGAAGGTTTCGTAAAGGAAATATTTCCAAAGGACAAACATTTATAAAAGAACATATAGAAGCTTGTAAAGAAGTTACAGGCCGAATGATAAAAGAAAGGAGCAAAGAAAGAAGGACGATAAATATTAAAAATACACGAGATTTAAATTTAAATTTAAAGGCAAACATATCAGTAGAAAACAAAACGTTGTAGCAAGACTCAGGGAAAAATACAATAACAGCAGATATGAAGATGCTCGGGCTTCATTTGAAGAAGCCAAACGAAACAATGCTTAGATCGAAAAAAAGAAACAAAACAGGGGTTTGATGAAAGTTGAGAAGAAGAAAGTTGGACTAAAGGAAAAAGCACGTATGAAGACAATTAGAAAGAACATGGAAGAAGAGATAGGAAACACAGTGAAGAGAAAAATGATTGTAGACAATTAACCAGAAAGAAGAAAAAAAGGTGTTAATGATTGAAAGTAAAAGTTGGTTATTAAGAAAAGAAGAATAACAGAATCTGAAAGCCTAGGAGAGAAGTCCTTCAAAAGGAATCTGGCGGAAGGAAACTGACTAAGGAAAACAAATCAAGAAGCAATGCAACCAAAGCACAGAGATAAGGGATGAACAGGACGATGAAGTTTTAACGGCAAGTGACTGAGAGATAAAGATGGAAAAAGGATCTAGATGAAATGAGAAGACAAGAGGCGACTGTTATTGTTATAAGCTTATTGTACATACAGAAACGTAAGTAATTCAAAGAAGAAGAAGCACGAATCATGAAACAATGTGTACTCATGGTTTTATATGGATAGAGAATATGGAATCAATGCACATAGAAAAACTCTAGAGAACAGGAACTCATAAAAGCACAACGAGCAAGGAAAGTTAAGTATATAATATGATGATAATCAAAAGAATATGAAGAAGACCATTACAAATAAAGGATGGAAAAGTGGAAGGCATGAATGTGAAGAAGGAATTAGTAAGTATAGTAGGAAAAAAAAATACTGGAAAAGTCTGGACGTTTTCTTTCTAGACGGAAAAAATGATACCTCCGAGAAGATTTATATAGGGCCTTCGGTTGGCCCATTTTGTATTACGTATTAGGGAAGCAGCTGTTTTTATTGTAAATGATAAATTTTCATTGTGCCATATTATAGTTATTATCAATGAATATGTCATGTAATGTTACCTGCAGTGGCATTAAGAACGTGCACATTAATTGAAGCTGGTACAGCATTGGAGGGACTGCACGTATAATTTCCATTGTGACTCTTGTCAGCGTCAGTAACTAAGAGAACGCTGGAAGCATGATCAGCTTTCACCTGCACTCCGGGGTCGTAGTTAATCATTTTCTGCTCGTGATACCAAAACACATACGACGGCGGCTCCGTAGATTGCCTCAGCGTGCAAACCAGTCTCAGGAGGGAGCCCGCTCGCAAATGCAGATCCGGGGCGCCGAGAATCTCGGCCGACGCTTCTGTAAACTCAGGGCGTATTCGCCGGCGCAAAATCACTTTCGAATACATACCTGTTACTTTGAGCTCGATAAAGATACTTGTCGGTGGATGTGTAGATACTTGACACTCGTACAATCCGGCGTCTGACGGCTGAACGTGTTTGATAAGCAAACCCCAATTTTGAAGGTGTCGTACATGCTCCACCATAAATCTATCATCCGCGTTGTACGTCGTTAGACCTACTGTGAGAAGGTGGTAGTCATGTTTCCTTATCCAGGACACCTGAAATTTTATTTTAAGAAGAAAGCCTCGTCTACTGATTGTCAGAAAGTAAAGATCGGCAATGCACAATCAAAGAACATAATTTGCATGCACATCTCTTAATGCCCCGTGCTCGAAGCACTGCAAAGCAATTACATAAGCGCACGTTCTGCAATGATAAATCTTATTACGACGTGCTTGCACATCGCATGTTCTTATTTCGTAATTGTCGCTTCAAACAATTCCGGCCCGTTAAAATGCACTCCCGAGCGTGCATGTTTATTCACCTTAGTTGGCTCGCGCATTAATGTTTCTGTGTACTTGGAGCACTGCATAAGTCCTTGGGACTGTAATGCCAGAGGAATGTCGTGGATGCCAGGGTTTCCGAATATGGGGTCCATTCGAAAGTTCTGAACCGTAAAGTTTCAGTCAGGCTGCATAACTGACGGGCCTGTTAAATGTTATCCGGATGTCTTAGGATGGACAGTAATTTAAAGTGTTTAGCCCTCAACTTCTCGGGCTTAATTTAAAAAAAAAGAAGGCATCGCATTGATTCCAGTATGTCTGCAGATTTTTGTATAAGAGTTGACTTTGAAGAATTTTCATATTTGAAATTAATTTTCTTTCTTTCTTGTTTTATCCCTTAACTGGTACGAAAATTAATTTACATTTAATCTAGCTAATATTTACAAATTTGTTATACGTAAGCAAACAGGAGTGTGTTTTTTGATTTCTACTTTTCGAGGTATAACGTTTCACAACGTGAAATCGAATCAAATTAAAGCTCCCCCGATAGGTTAAACGACGAGCGCTAATTATTGATACCTAAAGTAAACCGATTTAAAACTTTTGATCAGTTCCACATAAAGGTTACATTCGGACATGCGACGAGCAAACCAATTAAAACTTTTAATGCAAAGTGGAACTGCAAAATGCCTGACACTTCTCTCGAAATAAAAGACTACACGAGCTCAGTTTGTGCCACGTAACTGGGATATTGAGTAAATATGAATTATTGTATAATGAAATGAAATCCAATTAAATTATTCCGACAGATTTGACATCATTTCTATCAAAGAGTATTTAACTGTTTTTCTATGTAAAAAGAAGTAGGATTATCAAAGATTCTTTTTGTCACCATCAATTTTATTTATTTTATTTCTGTTTATTCAAGTCATTTAAACGACACAGTTTACTTCAATATCGATTTCTCAAAATAACAGTGTGACTTAATTGAAACTGACATTTACATTTGTGTAAATTGAAATTGTACTAACCACTCCTGTATTAAACTTTCTGACGACACACGGTAACGTAGCCGTTCCTCCGATCTGTGCAACCACAACAGTGCAGTTCTCGGTCGCAAAGACATTGCTTTTCCCACTCGTCGAAACTTTAACGGCCCCATTCGGCACGTTCTCTCTCCCTTTGTGCCTGGACTCATAACTCCTCCGATGACGATATATCCTGTAGTCGAAACTCCCTGAAACGGAAGAGACGAATAATTAAGTTCATCCTTTTTAAATACGCGTTTAATTTCCGTCGTGCCATCCGAGATCGTCAGAAGCTCTCGCTGTGAGGACGCCGCAGGTGTAATATTTCAGTGGAAAAATATGGGCTTGCCATTTTCGTTGCCTTGAAATGTTAAGAGATAATCCAGGCGGCCTCTGATTTCAAGGGAAAGGTCAAAAGAGCCATTACTGAAATTACACGGCTTCGACCACTTCAACGGCGCTTTCAGAATCTGATTAATTACAACTTGGTCCTTTACTTAAGCTTTGCACATTTTTTTACAATTATTTAAATTGGATTGCTTTAAACAAGCAAAAAGTAATTTAAATCGAGGTTTCCCTCAAACTATCCACGCGCTCGTTGGTCTAGGTTTATTTTCACCAATTTAGAACAGAATTAATCCTCCTCGCGGACGGAGTAAAAAGACTAATAATAGTCTGCATTAACTTTGCCGGAAAAATAGAGCTGGCAATGGATCACCAAGATTTATGGTTTGTTTCTCCAGCGGACAGTTGTATCGAATTACTTTCCACGGACGGGCAAGGGAAAGAGTAAAGCGACAGGGTTAGTGTTTCGGTTTGTAATTTTATTGAGCGGCTTTCCCGAAAGCAAGGTATATTTGCGTCGCTATCTATTTTTTGATGCCAACTACTAACGAAGATTAATACCGCAGGGCTAATACCCTAACGGCCAACATCGATAAAACAGCACCGAGAAAACCGTTAGTGCCGGCGAAAATTTTATTTATTGCTTGAATTTACAAAATTACCTTTCGTCTACAGCTTATCGGATTAAATGCGGAATTCAATCTAGCTTTGTTTAAACGAGAGAGGCAGAAGCAATTGAATAAACAGATTTACTTCTGCAATTAAAAACAGCAACCCTAACTCATCTTTTTTAATTGTTTTGAATGAATTGTTTTTCTTATGCCTTGTACGTAAGTACATAAAAAAAATTTAAAACCACTTCGTCTGAAATGTTTTAACAAGACGTTTCCTGTTTATAGTTATCCTGGGGAAATTACACTCCGAGTTCCTTCCTCACTTTAAATACGCAAGCGAATGTAACGTACACAATAGTTGCGGGGTTTGCTTATCTAAATATGAAATAGTATTTATTGCGTGAAACGCTAATTAGTAATTTAGTTTCCAAGTTGATCTTGAAAGTTCCTGTTTAAATTCCGCCGAGTTTGTTGAATGTTTTGAGGATGGCTTCCTCCGTGTACTGAATACTCACAGGAGATTATTCAGATTTATTGCACGTTTAATAATTAATGTTGAAAGAAAATTATTAATGTTATTATCAAGTTTTTACTTTGATTTAAAATAAGTATTAAGTATTCTTCTTAGTTTTATCGAATGAAAAAATAAGTTCCTGCAAATAAAACAGAAATAGAACAGATTCTATATTAGCTACATTAGCTTGTGTAACGTATTCTCTTTTGTACGAGTAAATTATCTGTACTTCATATTTTCTCGAGAGACATCTCGATAGCGAAATAGTTTCCGGTAAGAAAAGGAGAAGAAAAATTCAAATCACCAACGAAAATAAATAATTACGAGTCCCGTAAATTCAGGGCCCGTATTCGGCTTTTTATTTCCGTTTATCGATTCGTTTTCAATTACTTTTATTTCTGGCTGTTTATTACGGAGGAGATTCGCGGATGATAGCAATAAACGTCTCGTCCGACGGTGGATATTTATTAAGAGATAAAGGCCCCCCTGATTTACTGCCGTCCGTTTCGAAATTCTAATTTAGGATTACTCTTCGAACAATGTTGAATTAATTAGCAAAATTAAGATGATTTATTTCCACCGAGAGCCGGCGTTCATTAAAAAGCTCCCCGGATTTTTTGTTAATTACACGAGAATCTAATTTCTGTTTTAGTCAACAGGTAGATTATAATGAATGTGCAAACGTTACACTGTCATGTCCTCTTTAATTAATAATTAGTTTTTTTTTTCGTTCAGGATTTTATTTTCATTTTGCGCATTCATTCTTTTTTTACCACCAGTAACGTAGTAAGGAGAGCTTTCTGATTTTACAAACAAATATTAAAACTGCTTGCAAACAAAAAGTAAACAAATTACCATGACTCGTTCGGATAGGTAGATTAGTTTGCGTTTGAAAAATCTCTCCCAATTTTGCATTCAACAAAATTAATATTCACCGCGTTACACCGAACTTCCCATAAGTATGCAAGCTGTATCCTCAAACTGCATGATTATAACAATATATCAACCTGTCGTAACTTGAAAATTCTGCACGATGCAGACGATTTATTGTGGTTGATTGGTGGAGAGTTGCGGTACGACCTCGTGATTCTGATGGAAAATGAAAATTGCAGGCGAACTGCGATCACAATAAATTACCCCCGTCCCCTATCGCAGCGACACATCTATTAATATTTAATAACCCCGTATTTGCGAACGAGTTGTATTAAATTAAAGTATTTAAACAAATTGCCCGCAAGCCTGCAACTTCTTGTGAAGTAATATTGCGTGTGACACGCACAACCTTGGTTCCATTGATGAAAAAAGGTCTTCAAGTGCTGGGTTTTAAAACCGACCGTTATAATTTTAGTGCGGCCTTAATGTTTAATGTAGAAAAATACCTGGGGGCGTTTTATTTTTCACGAAATTTAATGCCCCAGTTGGTATTTACGCCCGGCGTTTATATAAATGGGTTCACATTAAAGTATCGTAACTTGTTATTTATGTTTATTACGGCAGGTTATGCATTGAAATTTTTGTATTTCAGGAATCTATTGCCTATTTACATACGTGGTATACTTGTGCTGAAAATGTTTTAGGCAAATTTCAAAGTAACAATTAATTAAATAGTATATTTTGTATGTTCCTTTTTGTTTCAATTAACTTTTCAGATTCAAGTGTGATAAATATGATGATGGGTATTTTTCTTTCTATGAGTGTTTCAAAAAAATATATATATTGCAATTAAAATCACCGGAAATAAATTGGAAATCGAAGGCGAGAGTATCTCAGGAGCAATTCCTTTCCAATCTCAGCTGAATAGGATTCCCGAACAGCCCCGCGCGGAACGTTTTAGATTCAAGCTCCGGAGGAAATCTGGAGATTCTTGAATTTATATCGAGTTTGGGAACGTATCAGTCGAAGTTTATTACGTTTGTGATCTGCGAGAGTATTTATTGCCGCCGCTTCGTCATAAATAAATATTGGACATTAGGTTCTAAGTAGCGCTTCGAAATGAGGCGCGGGGGGGCATACTTACTCGTTGTCGACGACGAAGCCGAAAATGATATGAGGAAGACCAAGATTATCAAGCACGCTGATATTTGCAGAGAATGAAGCTCCATTCTCTTGATGTTCGTTATTAGGCGGCATCCATTTCTCACTTGGTTTAACTAACGTCTTCCCACACACTCTTATTTCACTTCGCTGTCAACACACATTGTATAATTTTTGGTAGACCTGATGTTTACATTACTTTACACTGAAAAAACAGAATGTACAGAGCACAAAACAAATCAAATTTTTTCCTTCATAAAAATATAAAACATGTTGATAATGACCATAAAGAATTTGTGTTTATTATCAAGCATGACAAAGTCTGTAATAGAATGGGGTCAGCACGCGCGTCGCTTATCACCAGGTTTACGATAACATATTTCCTCACATGTACTAACTATAGTGCAAACGGCTACGTTACGTAGATCCTTTCATGGGTGATATGTATAATTGCAAGTCCTGTTGGACATGTACACACACCATTTTCTCGATGTTTTCAAACATTTTGGGAACGGAGAAATATATTGGGGAACTGTTTGCAAGCACTGAAAAATACTCGCGTCTATCTGAGAAAGTTTAGTACCGTTGATTTTAGTCCTAGTTGTTTCTAGTTCGGTTCAATGTTTGTGAAGGCAGAAATGAAGAAAACAATTCTTTAAACTGGTTCGTTCTACCCCTACTAAAGCTAAAAATAAAACAACATAAGTGCTCTATTGAAATTGTTGAGTTAGACTTCGGTTTTAAGGCTTCCCCTCCCAGACTGATTCTGGTCAATGTTTGTAATTTTAAAATTAATTGAATGATAAATAAATTCTTATTTCTTACGAAGGGAACGCGGAAACTTGTTTGCAAGTAGTATTCCGAAAAATATTTCGGATAAAAAGCAGTATAACAAACAACAGAATTTATAGAAATTGTTTGATTAAATTCAAGTGTGTACTAGGCTTAAATGTTTTTAAAAAATATAACCAAGTGTGTATTGGTCTTAAATGTTTCTAGAAAATATACAGCTAACGTTAAAGATTTTTATGAAATTTATGTTTCAGGTTTATCGAATTCTTTTCGAAGCCGTCGCTCGCCTAATGATGAATTCGCCTGTGACGTGACCGAAAAAAGCCCCACGATTTGTTAGTGGCGATTTTCAGTGTGAGGTCGTTGAAGACTCTCGTTAGATTAAATTTGCGATACAGCAATAATCCTCGCATACAAAAAACACACGCGGCGTGAAATGTATGATTTATTTGGGGCTGATATTTTAATAGCGGATTTTAATTCATAATTGCCGTCGACACAGGCAATAAATTTATTGGGTTTGTAATAGAGAACGCGTAAAATTGCTATTTTGATGCAAATATAAATTTACATGCGAGTTATTAATGAAGTTTCAGTAACACTCATTACGTGTCGCTTTCATGTGGTTGGTGGTTTCTGTTTTTTTTTTTTAACTCTGCAGCAAATTGAGGGAAGCTTAAAGCTCTCTGATATCATAGCAACTTGAGTTTTTTTTTAAATCACAAAATCTTAGTCGATTATAGGTATAAAGAACGAATTTAGAATGTACGTTTATGATTCGTTTCGAGACATCGCGAACAATTAATGATAAAACCTATTTTTTATTTTTACTTATCATATAAAATGTGTTCATTAAATCCAGATGGTGCAGACTTTTGTATAAAATCTCGCCGGAGTCGTTTGGCAAAAAAGGAAGTATGAGGATGTGGGTGACATATCAAAACGACAGCCCTCTCATAACGCTAAAAGTTCAATTTTTCCGAAAATCTATCGTCATACATTATTTATAAGTAATATGCTCCTGTGGAGCGTTGATGCCACTACAGGTGTAGTTTCCGCCTTCTGGATATAAGCTGCACGGAATTTCAATCAGAACCTAATATGCAACCGGCAACTCGAATATTTACCGCCTTTAATTATTTAATACTGTAATTGAACGTCAGTAAATTTTAATAAAACGATGGCGTTCCCGCGATCGGGCGTTTAATTCCGAACTAGAAAATCAGAACGAGAACATTTAATTATTAGGAGAGCTTGCGCCTCGCTCGCTAATTTAATTCGGTTTTAATTGAAACTAGCAGACACAACGTTTTATAAGCAGGGTGCGCGGCTTATTTTTGCCTTCGACAAATATTTGCAAGTAATGACCCCGTTTGCTTTGGCGCAAAAGGGTGAGAGCAAATAAATTTTACGACACGCCTGCGCTTATACCTTTATTAGGTAAAGTAACAATGTGGCTTTATATTAAACACGAAAGCTTTACGAGCTGGAATTTACAAAGGGTTAAGTTAAGTTTGATTAATCAAGATGGTCTTGTAAAGAAATATAACATGTATGTGCGCGTGTACGTTTACCACCCCGAATATGTTTTATGGCGCACCTATCCTTTTCCGCCCTATCAAACCACAACCCGGGTTACTTCTAACTGCGTCACGAATTTCAGGACATAAAATAGCCCCAATGTTATGTGACACGGGTTTTTCACCGAGGACCTTCCCCACGACCTACTTGATTGCACACCCAGGAATTGTCGCTGTCCGTTTCTCTCAGTTTTAGGACAAGGCTCACCACCCCCGTATTACATTTGGGCGCATGTTGCCGGAGCTTCGATCAGTGCGTGTTAACGTGCAACATACCAATCCGCAAACAAGCATCCTGACCAGTTTATTAGGTCCGTACAGGACGAAATTGCCAAACAGCAGTAAGCCCACCGGCGCGGCGGGGCATTAATTAAAACACGTACTTCATAAAGCGTAAAAGTCGAAATTCGCGTTCGTTTAATGAGCCGGGCGGAGGCCGCACATTCTCATTCTATAAAAGTTCTACTTACAAAGTTGTACGACTCTGGGTGAGAACCCTGCCCAAACAAGTTCAAAAGTCATTCTAAAACATTTTTTTTTCTTAAATCGGATCTAAACATTTTTTTAACACTTCAAAGGCCACACATACAAAAAAAAAACCTGAACTGATAAACACAAACGAAAATAAACAACTCGGAATTACTTTCGCCCACTCTGTACGCATCCGTAGGTACAACAAACAACGAAAAACATTTATTGATAATTCCTTGGTGTATTCGGAAGTTTTTAAGAGAGAAAGCCGCGCTCCGGCAAATCCCTTTGTCTCGTGTTTTCCCTGGAAGACGCCGCCACCGCGCCACCACCGCCATCAGTCGCACTTAAAATACGAGTTTAAGGCGAAAATCTAATCGTCTACCTGTCTTTTTTTGTGTCCCCGAGCTTTTGAAGTTTTATTTATCAAAGATGAAACTCCAAATCGGGCCGCTCTCGTTGGGAACAATTAGGGAAAATCGCGACGATGGCGCACAAGAGACAAGAGTGTTACAAAGGAACATCAAAAATTGCTTTAGAACAAAACTAAACACGTTAAAGATGGAAGCCGAAAGAAAATCTATAATCTCACTGCCCACGGTTATATTTTAAGAATAGAAATTGCAAATGACGACTTATTTCAAATAATAGTCAAGCATAAATAATCTGTTCTAAAATAACAAACAATAGCGGACGTATTCAATACTCATATTCATATGCTCTATGCTCAAATAAATTCAATAATTCTATGAAAACCAGCTTACAAACGTATTTACGAGTAGGGCTTTGCAACCCAAAATATCTCGCACGGTCGTTGAAAACTGCACTAAAATGAACTGGATTCGGTGCGATTTTCATCGTTCACTGGCTCGAAGTGTTTCAGACGATTTAAAGGGGTTTGTTTATGTCTTCGATTTCGGAAAGCTTTTAGGAACGTTCTGTATCACTTGCAATCATCTATAAGGTCCTATCGGCAAAACGCTCACGTTATCTCCACCGCAATCGTTTTTTTTTAAGAAACAGTACCTCTCAAGTGATTGGATTAGGTATGAGGTTGCTGTTAATGTCAGGGCGGTTTCACTTCAAGAATTTAACACCCCGAACGCTAGCGAGATTAAGAAAAAATCTAAAGGAAATGCAAGAGCAGGAAATGCGGAATGTCAAATAAAAATTTTGAAATCCATGTATATGATCAGTCTCATAAATTATGCAATAGATTCCACATGGAAAAAACTCTAATAAAATGCGTAGTCACCGAAATGGTGTTAGTTTCCTCAAATCTAATGGTTTCTTTTTTTAACAATTCGAGATTGTGTGGGCAGAATTTTTGAGGGGAATTTAACTGCCTGTATCTCGATGATGATGTATTTTCAGGCACATATTTGTTAATGATTATGATCTTAATTTTTTACGTGCCCTAATATGTGGCACTGGGGCAAGTATAATAATTCAATGGCGGATATCTTATGGGCAAATTTTCAAAGAATTTTTTTCTCTTATAATAGCTCCCAGATTTTCCTTTCTTTCTCTACTTTGGTACCCTTCTGTTACAAATAGTCATCCCTTACACTTTTTATTACAAAAAAGCTTCTCAGTGCAATGCTACAAACTCATTTATCTATTCCCCGTCAAGTCTAAAATTACCTCCTAATTTAGACGTGACAAAATCTTGCTATCTTTTTTAGTAACTTTTTAAGAATTCGTAAAAACCATACTTTTTTGTTTTTCATCTTTCTTTAATAAAAAGAAAACTATTCCTAAGTCCATTATATCTACGTCAATTGTAGGTTCGTAAGTTTCAGTTGATTTGTTTCTATCTTCCCCAAATTCTTAATCCTCTTCATCTCCTAATTTCACACGTCTTCTTGGCAGCTTTTTCTATGTCTACCTCTTCGATTTTTTTTCTTGAACCAATTCCCTCGCATTCTAAGCATGTGTCCAGGCTATTCTATTTGCTCCATCTCTGTTCCGTCTCTTTTACTAATTCTCTCTTTCCAAAGCTGGTGTTCGTGGGGAATTAAATATTCCTTCGACTTTTTCTGTTTTATTTTTTTTTAAATTATTTTCTTATTGTTCCTTCTGTTGCTTTAAATGGACGTTCCTAGATATGTGACATTATCGACTGGTTTCCTTTTTGCCCTACCATTGAGATTGCGTAAACAATTTATTTGTTTGGCAACAATTAAAAAATATGAACTTATACAGTGTGTCCCCAGATGGACTGAAAAAGAGAAAAAACTTTTTTATTTCCAACTTTAGAGAAACATGTTTTTGCTTGTTCGAAAACCATTAATTTTCTAAACAAAATCCACATATTGTTTTTCTTGAGTAAAATGAAGGAGAAAATTCTAAAAATTTAAAGCGAAACATTTGTTTGGTAGCTTTAATAAAATCAAGGTATCGTTTGTCGCAAATATCAGTCAGTTACTAAACAGAGTAATTAAACTGTGGTAAATGTAATAATTGCTGAAACAATGTTAACCCATTAACAAAGAATTTATCTTCTGCAGTGTTATGGTACTGAAGAAGTGTCTTACATTTACACAATACAGAAATTGGTAAATGTAATAATTGCTGAAACAATGTATCACAAAATCATTTAAGTGGACACTAAATCGCGCACTATACACTTTTAAGTTTCACCGTCGTTCGACAGCAGCTTCGTCAGAAGTGAAAAATATGTTGTGATACAAATTTCATCGGACAAGAACCAACTGTAAATGCTGAAACAATGTTAACCTATCATCAAAGAATTTATCTTCTGCAGTGTTATGGTACTGAAGAAGCGTCTTACATTTACACAATACAGAAATTCAACGCGAAGTATCCAAATGTGCATGTCTCCATAAAAGCTTCACTCAATCTTATTCAAAGCTTGAAAGAACAGGTGGTGAGCGTGATATTAAGAAAGAGAAAGAGAGAATTCTCTCTTTTATTTTACTTAGGAAAAACAATATCTGGATTTTGTTTAGCAAAAACTTTTATAAAGAATAACATTTTTCTCTAAAGTTGAATATAAATATGTTTTCCTCTTTTTCAGTCCATCTGGGGACACACTGTATGAACCACCTTCGATAATAGTTAGTTATAATAGTGAAGAGAGAAAGTAATACTGAGAGGCTAGCACAACAAAATAGGTCACAAAAAGTAGGATGATAGTAAAGTTGGAAGGCAACAAGGAAAACAGTAAAGACCATGAAAGGAATAAAAGGAGAAAGTAATTAAATTAATGATACTTAAGGGAAGGACATAAGGAACTGAAACAGGAAGTAAATGAGCGAAAGTAGAAGAAGTGTGTATAGATTTTAAAATATTTTGGGATTATAATATCACTTAGAAATTTGTTGCAAGTCGGTTTTGATTGCAAAGAAAGTTTCGGTCCTATTTGGTTGGGGCCTCTTCAGCAATTGGCCGCAAGATATCGCGACCTAAACTGTGTAATATCATGGAATAAAATTTATTTAATAAAAAAACTGATATGTTTCCTGTTTTCATTATGGCTGATCTCATTGCTTCATGTCGAATGCTTTTCCAGATTCTACGATAATCACCTCATCATCTGTTTGTCCGAGCATTACTTTTGATCCCCCTTTTTAAGGCATTTTAAACACCATTCCATTTAACTCTACGAGAACGCTTTTACACACAAATGTACATCTTTGTCCTCGCTTACGCTCATTTCAGCTTTTGTCTTATTATAAAAATGGGGTCTTGTTAATTATTTACTTTTATAAAACCATATTGTTTTTTTTTTAGAATGAAGTCACGTTCACGTTCATGCCTCTAAAGTTATAGTTATCCGATATCGTACTACTTTACTTGCTTGGATTAATTTATTCGTAAAATTTTAATAAATCTAGTTTTTATAATCCGTGTAATGTTGTTGAGACTTTTCAGGAGTTTTTACAGGAGCTGCCTTCAAATTTACTCGAAGCAATTAATTAAACGGCCGAGAATTTTATTCAAATTTGACTTTTAGCTCCGCGAGAAACGCCACCTGTGCTTTACGAGCTCATTTGAATAATGATTTTAAAATAAGTTTGTGTTGAGGTGTGCCTATTTACGGCTTTGCGTAAAACCGGAAGACCTTTAAACTTGAAATGTTCTGAAAAATTATTATCAGTTAAATAATTGTCTTATTCTTTAGTTCTTTAATGAAGTAAATGAAAATACAATGTCTTCAGAAATACCTCAATTACTTTGGTAGAAAATTAAAGCTACACGACGAGAGCTTTTTCAAGAATTTTTAATAAACGAAAACCATTTTAATTAATTATATTCGGTTTTGGCAGACATTTTAGAGTGTGTATGTATAAAAATGTTCAAGATATAATAACAAGATTAAATTAATGAATCCTCAATGCGAAAGGGGAACAAAAAAAAACTTCTCAGACTATAGAATAAAGTAGTTAGTTTAGAAAGTTCATGTACATAATGGAAAGGTCACCTCCACCAAGGTAGTATCTACTTCGTTGCAAGGCAAGCGAATTTCGAAACGAGCTATCGACTAAATAAGACAGCAAAAAGCGAGCTTATTAAGAGCAAGATACAAAGCGCTAATAAACGAGCTTTACGGGGGCAAGTTAAACGCAGAATTTTTATATTCTCTTTCTCATGAATATGATAATGCAGTTTTGAGAATAACGTTGCTGTAAAAAAACCTAAAACGTTTACCTTATACATCATGAGTGAAAGCAGTCTTTTTATATCAAGTACATAACAAGAAACTAGACTTAAAAAATGTTTATAATATACAATATGTTTTTTGTTCTGTATACATTCTGAGTTTTCAGTGCGTCAGCACTGTTAGTTACTTGAAGTTAGCTATGTAAATTAATTCAATAATTTTCAAGTAAATTTTTGTTACCATTTACGAATTATATTACCATCGACTTGAAAAGCACTGACACTTAAGTTTTTGGTTTGAAAACTTTTTTAAAGTTAGTCGGAAATTGTTAATTATTAACGATTAGTTGCACAGTAATCACAATCGCACAAAGTCATTAATAAACTTTTCCTAAGTGACAATTAAAATTAACGCAATGCATTACGTAAACGTACCGACGTCGAAAACCGCACTGAAATTCGTTTCATTTGGCGCTGCGACGCCGCCGCTTTCGTTTCGGCCATGCGCGGCGCTCTTGCTGCATTTCGCCGGAATGATAAAATTTGCAAGAATATGGGAACCGAGTGCTCCGCTAAGTAATTTGTCTGTATATAAAAGTTTCTCGAGTTTAAAGTATTTCGGTACAACTCTTTTGGAACTATTTTACGAGGATTCATTTCCACCGACTGTACACCGGAGCCCTAAACAGCACGTACGCGTCCGTTTATCCAAGTTTTAACTTTATTTGTCTGGTGACTACAGTAAAATAGATTGAAAGAAATAGAATATTTAAAAAAAAATATTAAAAATTCAGTACTACAGCTACAGCTGTAAATCTACAACGAAACATCGATTACTTTCCTTGCTTTATTTAGACGCAATATTTTTTGTAAGTATAAATAAATCCCAAAATATTAACGTTTCTGTATTTTGTGATAAAAACCCAGAAATATTTTCACCCCCCCCACCCGTGCTTATTCGCGCGTCCAAATTAGATATTGTTTCCGAGTTCTTAATTCTGTTGTTTTAAAACTTGCGCATTCCGCCAACTTTCCAATTGAGTTAAACTTAGCAATTAACGTCAAGACACATCAAAACGTCGCAGTAGTTAAACGGGATGTTCTAAAGTTCAAGATTCCACTTTAATATGCACGCTCTTCGGATAATGAGGACTCGCGTACCTTATTGGAAATTCCAGATGTCAAGATACTGAGTATTTTTCGCGAAAATTTCAGCAATGACCAAAACGCCACCCAGCTTCGTACGTTTAAATGTTGATCGTTAACGGACCCCCACCCTAATGTACAGTGTGTAATCGAATAAGTTTCACTTACTGTAACCACAAATAATAAATCTCTCCAGGTAGCCAATGACATAGGAACGAACGGACGCTCTAAAAATAGTAGTGACATCTATTGAGTATTTAACAAAATTCGAAAACTGAATATCTGTCACAAACCATTTGCTAATTCCGAAGCTCACTTGGCTTATTTACCGCTAGATGTATCTTTTAATAACAGAAAAATAAGTGTAAAGTGGGGCTGGGGTGCGAAAATGTGACGTACGGTTATAATATGCTGTTAATTCTCCTTTAAAACTTTGCATTACACCACTTAGTTATAGAATATATTTACGTGTTATCTATATTTCCAGGTTTCGGTTTTCCACTCTGCTATTGTAGCGGTAGCGCCACCACGTATTTGGTGAGTCAATTCCTAACTAACCGAGTGTAACCATGGCCAGCTACATTAACATTCACTGAGGTGTATGTATGGCCGTTTCATTTCGACTTTTAAAAATTTTGACGGGTACTACCCTCAGCGCCTCTTGTGAGTTTTTAAGTAATTGCAGTTGTCATTACGTTACCACAGTATAAGAATCACACAGTAGTGTCACTCGAGTATAACTGTCACATTTGCTATTTTGTTTGATACCTACCTAGCTGTAAATTACATTGCATCTCCATAAGGGTATCAAATAGAATGGCCGCTTTTTTTGACACTGACGTTTAAGTGACGCTACTGGGTAATTACTTATATTGTGACGTTACTATGAGTAGTTCTGTAGTATCTTTAATAGGGAGCGCTGAGGGGAGTACTCCACGGCATGCTTTCTCGGAACCGAATTTTAAGCTAATTGAAACGGCCATACATACACGTCAGTGAATGTTAATGGAGCTGGCCATGGTGTAACTCCTAATTTAGAGCGTCACATATCGTATATGACATTTGCCACCTGTAAAGTTCTTTTATCTGTGCTGTAACCACTATTAACACACAAGAAAAGAAGCGAAGTTATGACAAACGTATGGGGCAAAGGGTAATAATAACTCCGGAAGAACCTACGATTATAAGTGAAGCTTTATCGATTACACCCTGTATAATAAATTTTTCTGGGTTATTCCCTATCCACTACAGCAAAGGAATTTACGACACGAATTTCACGCGTCTCCGGTTCTTTTAATTAAATAATTTTTCGAATTCGTCAGTCCTTCGAGGCGAATTCCAATCGAATTCCATATTTCTGTTTAGACGCAAATCGATTCCAAATTGCGGCGTGCACTTAATTTTCTAAGAGGTAAAAATTTCGCCGATATTAAAAACGACTTAGAGTAATGGACGTGGCCGTTTAATGAAACCCATTTCGGACATGATAGGGCCATAAAATATTCAGTAATGAGCTTATTTTCGGGTGGGTTCAATGGCTCGACGTGAACAACGTTAGTTATCTCACGAAATAACACATTACTTACAATTTACTTCGTTGTTCGTAAATTGATTTATGGGACGTGTTTTCAGAGAAAAATTGTTCTGCACGGGATTTTTCAGCACCTACGAGTAGCTTAGGAGTTAGACGTATTATTTGAAATCAAATAATTCTCTGGATTAGACTAAATTAAAAGGCAATTTTATCCTAAAAATATTATTAATTCCAAAATGTATGATTTACTAAATTTTATAGTCTTTTTTCAACCCCCTATTTTAATGTGTGAATCAATTTAGATTTGAAGGATTTTAATTAATTTTATTCTTGGCAGACGTAATCCTTGCCCTCACTATAAATTTATTTTAAGAATTCGTTGATTCGTTGTTGAAAGAAAAGGATATTAACTCGTCCCAACACGTCTCACCTATCTTTCAATTTTAAATTAATTTGCTTTTATTTTTATAGGTTACGTGACGCAGTTTAGTGCCGTAAATGCAGCGAGGATAGCCGGTGTTAAGGGTGAGTTAAAATTAAGTTTATTTGACAAGGACCTTCGTTAACACCATTTTACTCGCAAGTAAAAACAGATTCGTTGCAGTAAGGGAAAAATTTAATGTATATGCATTTCTTTTATTTGCTTCAAATGTTTAATAACGCAGCTCCTTGCAACGCCCTTAACTTGTTAAGTTGTCCTGCATAATTAATTCCATTACATCAAAGACAATTAAGTTTTTAAAGTAGGTAATTGTGCATGGAATAAAGTAGAGATATGACGCAGTATTTATACGTCTGTTTCAGTTTTAACAGTCATTAACCTTAATGGCTTCCATTACTCTCGACACATAGCCGACATCCCCCATAACTAGTTGCCATAACCCATTACGACACCGCAACTGTGTAGTACACAAGAATTTCGTACTTCACTTATAATAAATTTCCGGAGAGTTTTGGCCTAACGCGGAGGACTTTTTATTGCAAAGAAGTAGAACGGAAACTGTACAATCAATTAGCGGAACGCGATGGGCGACAAAGGTAGATTTATACGAGGAGTCGATTGTAAATCAAGCACGGTTCGTCGGTTGGCAAAGTTTGAGGGGCGATAACACTTTTTACACCATTAAGCAGACACTATCGTTAACGCTATAAGCGTGCGTTGTATCAGAGCCAGTTTCCCAACCACAATACCATTAACACGTCAAATCTTGCAACTTTATACGTCTGGGAAAATACAATGTATTCTTTCTGTAATCTCGTTTGGTGTAACACGAGGAAAACAAGGCAGATATTACCAATATTTTAAAATTTTTAAAAGAACAACACAGTGATTTTTAAAAGCAGTTTCTAGTCACACGTTTCTTAAAGTGTTTGCTAGCACCTTCTAAGAAGTGAGTAATTACGTATTATAATAGACTATATGTACTCATTCCTGACGGAATTAGAATAGATCACTCCTCTTCGCTGTTCCTTTTTACCTTTCTATAGATTCTTGTGCTACTTTGCCCCTCTGTTATCTTCTTCCATTCCTTTCTGTTTATTATTTTCTTTCTCCATTCTACAATTTCCATTCTTTTAATGTTCCTAATAACCTGGTATTCCCATCTCATTTTCGACCTCCCCTTTGGTCTATCTTCAGGTGGTTTCCATAACGACATGATAATAAAAGGGACTATTAAAAAAATGCAATAGAATATTTTTTTGTAATTCACAGAATAGGGGGCGTTTCAAAAAAAAAACTCGTCGTTTTATTTAGCAATCAATGATTTGAATAATTTAAATAACAAAACGGGGGAAATTTATATTTCTAAATTAATAATTTTATATCCATGAATTATTGATATTTAATTACAGCTACAAATTGCATGTCCTGTCGTTATTACAAAAGAGGAAATGCGCATTTTATAGAATAACAGGACGGTGTAATTCATTTACGAGCGGCCTCAATTTCAAAAAATTCCGGTTTTATTTACAGCGTAACTATAGTTAAACGAAAATAGACACGCTTCTTTTTTATAAACAAGGACGCTCATAACTCCACGACAATTTCAAAGTTAAATCTGCTTCAGATATCAGATATTCATTAAGCAAACTCCGATGCTAAAGGTATACTTGAAGCAAATATTACCGGCGAAACTCGAAACGTATCGTCTTAACATTGTTACTCAACAACAACTACTCTAACTGCTGCAAAGTCTCCTCGAAGAGCAAAGGTTGTAAACCACCACAGTTTACCTGAAGCAAGTAGCTTCGTTAAGTTTTTTTTTGCATCTGCAAAGCATACGAAAAACACTGTCAAATAACGCACATGATAAATAAATTTTAAGCACATTTTTTATTTCATGTTTGCCCTGTATATTTTAAATGTAAATAGAAATCGTGAATTATGCAGGCGACTCCTATGATGTTTAACCTGGTACACTCGTCGATTTGCGTTCGCAGAAAGAACTGCTTTTTCTGAACGTCAGTGTGTATCTAAAATATGGTTTATGTCTCCCAGGTGAATTGCAACGCGTGAGATATTTTAGTTGGGATGGTGAGAGAAATATATTAAACTAGAAGTCAACGAAGGAAATCTAAATACTCGTACTTTTTTCTTCTCACATCAAAAGGGATCATGTGAACGATTACTTTGGCCACACCTTATTAACCAATTATATGATTTAAAAAAAAATCTAAGGATTACACTCTGCCACACTACATTTCTTGTGATTACTTGGCTTCGTGTCATGATTGGTTAAGTAGACTGTTGTGGAAACGCCTTGTGACCACTGGGCAGATCCTTCATATACATCAACCAAAATAAACCAATTACATTTCACTAAAAGACGATACATACGATCCTTTCACTCACCTGCTTAATGCCAAGTGATGAAGAGATTTCGTTGATCATCGACGATTGGTTAGAAACGTTCATCTAGCAACGCCCTCGTCATACACGTTAACCAATTATTAAATCCGTACCAACACTTTTCACATCACTTACCTGAACTATTTTTATTTGTGTAATGCATAAAGACGAGATGAAAATACGCTCAGTGCAGCCAATAGAAAGCGTTAGTAGTGTGACTGATTGTGAGGGTTAATGTATAGCAATGCCCCCCCTTCACAAGTATTAACCAATTAAATTCGTTCGGCTTCTTTTTAATTTATTTTTATAATAATATGCAAGGTGTACGAAATAAATAAAAGATTGAATAAGTCCTGGAGTATTGATTGAGCTATTCTCAGAGGTGTCAGGTTTTTAAAATTCTTATCTAGGATCGACGCGAGCAGTTGAGTGCTTAAAAACTCATTAAAATCTCAATTTTTCATATTATACTATCGTATATCATTGGACGCACGAAGAATTCCAATAACGCGGTGATTTAATATGATTTATGGATAATCGATTGCCGACGCGTTTTGGTACCGCCTCCGATATGCAGAAAGGCGTCAGATTATTAGTTACATTCAGTTTGACATTTTTTTTTAGTTCGGTACAATACTACGAAATTCAGTCGTGGCTTCCGGTCTTTTGTGTTTCGAACAGCGTAAAACTCCTCAAAGGAGACAAAATATTAAATTCAACATTAACGAGCTGGTTCGGTTACCTCAGCAATCAATGTGCGAGACGCACACGTTATATCAGTCACTTCCCGTTTCCTTTGTGGACGTCGCGACGCCTGAGACCCCAATTAAATCAGGCTTAGGAGTTCGCCGCAAATGAAAAAATAACTTTTGCCCCCTATTTAAAAGTGAAAATTGCTTGATGTATTCCTGCGCCACTTTTGATGTGGCAAGCGCACTTTGATTATCGAAGTGAAAGGCCGGAATTAATTTCTTCGGCTTTATACAATTTTCCCTGCGCGGAACATAGGAATCGTTTCGGATAGAGGAACGAACGTTTAATTCCTGCTTTAAATTTTAATCTGGAACGTTTTTCTTGGTTTTCCGAAATAAAATCTGCAATTACCGTTAATGGACGTAATCCGTTTTAATGAAATATGCTTCGCCTGTAAATAAATTAGATGAGTATCTTCCCTCCCCTCCTCCTGAAACTGAATTAAAGAAACTCCTTCAAAGTGGTATCAGTTACGGTGTCTGACAAATCGGCGTCGGTCACGCCAGTAATAATTCGAATGCAAACCTTCAGACTTATGCAGGTTAATATCGCAAGATCCCAAGGTACACACTTCCATAGATTCAATTAGGTCAGTACAACAACAGACAGGTTACAATTTATCTTGATAGCGTCCCTCAGATCTTGTAACAGTTCCAGGTTCGTGTAGGAAATAGGATGTAAAGCTAACTCCGGGCCCAATCAGTCCTCCCTTTGTCCAACTAAAGACCCGGAACGACCGGAATTTCAAATTTGCAGTTTGCCCCCATCATGTCCATCACTTCAAATAGCCGTTACAAGCACCCAGTAGCTGCTATAGAATATTACAGTAATTCGTCTGTTATCCGGAGTTTCTAAAACAAATCGCAAAACTACGAATATAACAATTTCGGATTTTTTATTCTCGAATCCTATTTTGTTCCCGAGTAACATGGAGCGTCTTCGCACGGTGTAACGTAAGAATGTCACGTACTTAGATAAGATTAAGAGTTCATGTTAGAAATAAGAGCAGTTCTATTGTAACCTTCATGTAGCACGCAACGCTTTGTAATTTCGGCAATAAATGATTTTTAAAAATAATCATTAGCCTCCGATCAATAAATTTGGCGCAGTCCGGATTTGTTCTACAATTTCGAAAGTGATTTTATTGAATTCGGTGTATTTCAATACTTCAAGAACGACGAATCCGGAGATCGAGAAGCAGAAGCAAGAGGACCGAGTATTGGAGAAAATATAGGCAGGCTACGGCACTTTTATTGAGCAAAAGTGGGTCACTATATTAGCTATATCCAATATTCCAACGATCCGAAAGCGAAGACAACTTCGCCAGCCGAGAGAAGGCAAAGTAAGTGCTATCTTGATATTACAATACGACTCACCCTGACTATTGAAGTCAAATAATTCATTAATTGAATTCATATCTACATCGATATCCCCTTTCCTTGAACAGTAACAATCCTGTTATTACCTTTAATTGGTAAAACCAAGAAACAAACTGGAGAGTCTAATTCAAGCAGTTAGAAATTTGAAATAAACACAAACACAACAAACGCAAACATGGTAGAAATAAATTATAGTTTACTTAGAATGGAGTTAGAGTCGATTCCTACATTCGACGGAGAAATTAGCAGTATAAATTTATTTATAACAGCGGGCGATAGAATTTATTACGAAATACAGTGCGAATAGCGACGTAAAGATTTAATATTTCAACAATTTTAAGTAAGCTTAGAGATAGGGCTAAAGTATTAATATGTTCTCGTAATGAATTAAATACTTGGGCTTTAGTAAAAGAGGCAATTTATAGTTACTTTGGCGATAAAAGAGATTTCGCTCGATTAGCGCAAGAATTTGTAATACCAAAAATGTTACAAAAGAGGACCCATTGTCATTTGGCAACAGATTACAAGATTTATTATCACAATTAATGACAAAACTTTCACAGTCCGACTTAGATCACAAAATTCAACGAGCAAAAATTTATTCACAGACAGCATTAGAAGTTTATTTATTGAATCTTCCGAAGATATTCAAGTTCATGTCAAACCTTTACAACCAGAAACCTTAGAAGAAGCTATGGGTTATGTCCAAGATGCGGTGAATTTTTAAAGATCAGATCAAATGCCATAAAAGGAATTAAAACGTTTAATCCTCCCAAGATCAAAAAAAACATTTTCAAACTAGTCAATACATTCCCAAAATTATCAACCAAATTATTTTCCCTTGCAAAACTATCAATATCCTATCCAAAGTCAATCATTCATGCCAAAATGAATACTCCAACACCATATCAAAATAATACTTTCCCTAGAGGACCCATATCAAATTTCCCTAAGCCAATTCAAAGCCAACAAAAGTTTTACAAATAAGCAAGTATTTGGTTCACAAAGAAATGTGTGGCAACCAGGACAAAAATAAAGCGATGCCAAAACCGACTCCGATGTCTGGAATATCTACAGCAGTCATGAAACCCAGTAATTTTAGACAAGACAATTTCTTCAAGAGAACAGCTCATCCGAATGTGATCGTGGAAGAACTACATAACAATGAAATTCAGGAAAATCTACAACCAATTTATAACGAAGAAAATGGTTTGTGGTACGCTCCGATGCATGTGCCAAATATGCCGGAACAAATGTATGAAAACGAGAAGAATGTCGAGGAGTTTCAAACCGACGAGGAGGAAGAAAATTTTACTATACCTGCCTCACCGGAGAACTCAATCGATTAGCGCTGAATGAATTACCATACATTAAAATTAAGAATCCACCTAAAGTTACTTATTGATACCGGAAGTACTATATCTATGATAGATCCCGAAATTGTACAAACGTATTATCCTAATAGCATTCATAATGATAATTTGGAAATTAGAACAGCTAAAGGTAACATTCCAATTGATAAATTTGCGTTAATTCCTTGTTTTGTTGAATTACAGTCTATTGGATATTTAAAATGATTATGTTCAAGTTTCATAATTTCTATAATGGAATAATAGGGTTAGAAGATTTAAAATCCATGCAATTTAATATAGATTTGGCTAAAGGTGTATTATTCAGAAAATTATGAAATACCAATAAATTATAAAAAGGTAAATAATATCAAAATGCCAGGTAAATCGAAAATGTTAAAGAGTATTTGTAAATTATGTGGAAGGCGATGTAGTTATTAATTCCGTGTCTCATAATAAAATTTTTATTCCTAATATTATTACAACAGTAACAAAAGGCGAAGCATTAATAGAAATACAAAATTGGTCAGATAAAGAAAAATCATTTAATATCGAAACTCTGTCAGCCATCCCTTTAGAAAATTATCATATATATCAATACCGAGTAAACGATACAGACGCAATAGATAAATTGAATGGAATGCTTAGAATCAATCACTTAAATACAGAAGAGAAATCAAAATTTTGAAATTGTGTAAACATTACGTAGACTTATTCAAAAAACCAGAAGATAAATTAACATTTAATAGCGATGTAAAACACCAAATTAAAACAAAGGATAATGAACCTATTTTTCAAAAACTAGGCGTTTTCCTCATTCCGTTAAACAACAAATAAAAGAGCATATTGATAAATTATTAGAGGATGAAATAATTAGACCAAGTCAAAGTCCTTGGGGCTCTCCTGTAAATTTAGTTGAAAAGAAATTAGATGCTAGTGGTAAAAGGAAAACTCGATTAGTCATTGATTATAGGACAATAAATGAAAAGACAATTGACGACCGATATCCAATCCCAAATATAGAAGATATACTAGATAAACTAGGTAGATGTCAATATTTTACTACCCTCGATTTAGCCTCCGGCTATCACCAAATTCAAATGCACCCCGAGTCAATTCCTAAAACAGCTTTTAATACGGAATTTGGGCATCACGAATTTCTTCGAATGCCATTCGGTTTAAAAAATAGTCCTGCTACGTTTCAACGTGTAATGGACGACATATTAAGAGATATTGCATAAATTCTGTCTGGTATATTTAGACGACATAATTATATTTTCACCATCATTAGACGAACACATAAAACATCTAAAAGCAGTTTTCGATAGATTAAGAAATGCGAATTTAAAATTACAGTTAGATAAATGTGAATTTCTGCGTAAAGAAACAGAATATTTAGGTCACGTTATTACACCCACCGGTATAAAACCAAATCCAAAAGATTCAAGCAATTATAAATTTTCCTATTCCAACTACACAAAGAGAAATTAAATCGTTTTAGGCTTGTTAGGCTATTATAGAAAATTTATCAATAATTTTTGCCAAAATTACTAAACCTCTTACAAAATGTTTACGGAAAGGTGAAACCGTGAAACATACACCAGAATTTATAGATGCTTTTGAAAATTGTAAAATTTTGTTATGCAATGATCCTGTATTAAAATATCCAGATTTTTCTAAACAATTCAGATTAACTACCGATGCATCAATTTCGCTATAGGCGCAATATTATCCCAAGAAAGCCATCCTATAGCATATGCTTCTAGAACTTTAAACCAGCCGAAACAAATTATTCGACCATAGAAAAAGAAATGCTTGCAATAGTTTGGGCATGCAAACATTTTCGTCCTTATTTATATGGTACAAAATTTATTATTAAAACCGATCAAACCATTACAATGGTTATTTTCGATCAAGGATCCAAATTCTCGTTTAACTAGATGGCGGTTAAAATTAAGTGAATACGATTACGAAATTCAGTACAAAAAAGGAAAAACTAACGAAGCTGATCCTTTATCAAGAATAAAAATGACTGAAAAATTATGTTAATACAATTAATGCAAACGAAGCGGAATCACTAATAGTTAATAATGATGATCAATCTGTTGAATTCGACGTGGAGGAATTAGATGAAATTATAAATTCGTTGACCCAAGCAGAAAATTCAAATCAAATAAATCAAGAAACTAGTACAAGTAATACTATTCATTCAGTTAACGGAGATACAGAAATTTCAATACCTTATTCGGAGAAAATTCTAAATTTAGCTGATCATCAAATCATTCTAGATGCAACGCGAAATTTGACAACACACCGATTGTAACGCGATCAAAAATATTTGGCAAAACGCGAATATGTAACATTACCACTAACAGCAGAGTGGGAAAATATTGTTAAAACTTTAAAGGAATGTCTAACAACTGAGAAGAAAAACGTAATTTACTTTAAACACAAGAATATCGAGCGAGAGATTATTCAAATGTTACAGGAATCGTTTGTTAATCTAAAATAGAAATAGTAAATAAAATCGTACAAGATGTAGAAAACGATGAAGATCAGTTAGAAAAAATTAAATATTATCATGAAGGTAAAACATCACACAGAGGCATAAATGAAGTTTACCAATCATTAAAACAGAAATTATTATTGGCCAAACTTAGAAAGAGCTGTTACTACCTACATAAATAATTGTGAAATCTGTCAGTTAGCAAAATATGACAGAATGCCCCAAAAAGCAACCAATCTCACATACTTATACCCCCAAAAGACCTTTTGAGCAATTACATATTGATTTATTGTTCATGAATAACCGAATAATTCTAACTATAGTGGATCATTTTTCTAAATATGGTCAAGCATATTTAATAACTGATAAAAATGCAAACCACTATTATAAACAGAATAATTAAGTTTAGTAGTCATCATGGCTTATGTCAAACATTTATCGCAGATTCAGGAAAAGGAATTTGATAACGTCTTATTAAAAGAATTTTGCAAACTGCACAAAATTAAACTACATTTAACGTCTGTCGGAAATTCTAAATCAATGGAATAGTAGAGCGTTTTCACAATACTTTAACAGAATCAATAAGATGTAGATTACTAGATAATCAAAATACGCTAGAAAACCAATTAGTGAACGCTGTGTTAGCATATAATAACAGTCTTCACTCTAGTACTAAATTCACTCCTTTTGAAGTTATTAATGGTCACAGTGAATCTAATTTACCTTTCGATATGAACGAAGAAAAGTTAACGCAACAATTTATTAAAGACAGAGCCGAAGAAATAAAAATTATAAATAATCAAATTTTTAATAAATTAGAAAATACGAAAGAACGAACCTGTAATAAAATAAATGCTGATAGAAAAGAAATAGAAAATGTGGAGTAGGTCAACAAATTTACGTCAAAAGAAATTTCGAAACAAATTAAAACCTAAATTTAGTAAAGAACAAGTGAAAGAAATTGCTGATAAAACAATTCGGACACAAAAGAATACTAAACTGTCTAAAGATGTAATTAAAGAAACGCAAATTCACAAAAGATTCTTTGTTACAGGATGAAATTAATTCGGATCATTCTGATGGCAATGGCAGTCAAGCTAATGACCAGCCAACTACAAGTAAAACAAATTGAAAATTATATATTACCTTACAATTTAGGACAAAGTAGAATAGTACAAGGTTATCACTATTTCGTTTACAAGATTGAAGCGCATAAATTATTTCACCATGTAGATCAGTTGAAACAGCAAATTAAATTAATAAATGCAACTTATATGAAGAGAATAAATCCGCATGATAAAACGGAATATGAACACATAGATAGAATTAAAAGTACCAAATAAATATTCCAAACCAAAAGAGGATCAATCGATTTCCAGTTTAATTGAGCAAACAACAAGTAACATTTATCAAACCGAATTAAAACTCCAAAATCTATTCCGGAATATATAAGAACAAACGATCACCATTTGACATTGTCGGCTACGTAGGAAACAATTATTTGGATTAATGGACAACGAAGAGAAACAACGAATTGACAAAGCTTTGGAAATCATCTGTAAAAATCAAGATAATCTGCACAAACAGCAAGAGTGGAGCCTATCAATACTAAAATCGATATCCGCTAAAATGTCCAGCACCTTTACAGAATTGAAAGATCAATTGAAATTAAATGTTAGAATCGATAATTTATCAAGGAAAATAGAAAAGCTTGAATTTTATCAAATGATACAAAATTATAACGAACAAATTATTCAACATAATAACATGATATTTAATATATTAACGAAAATAGAAGATACAATTGTATTCTCGAGCATAGAAACTGCACCCGACAGCTATATCAATAAGCGATGTGAAGGAGATGATTTACCAATTAAAATCCTTATACAATCATATCAACTGTTGACGTTTAAAAATACCTTCAACTATTATCATTATTTTACTATCCAGAATTATATAGACGACAAGAAGTAATGTTTAAAATATCAGTGCCCATATTATTTACACCTACATATGAGTTTTACCAAATTCATTCTATCCCATACAAAATTATATAATTCCACTTGCAAAGTCGTATTTGTTAGTGTCAGATAGTACGTATGCCTTAAGAACGAGCACTTGTCCAAAATTGGAAAATATTTATATTTGTGAAAACGAACCAGTACCGAAAGATGAAAATTGTGTACTAAATTTAATGAAGAATGTCGACAGCAATTGCGAGAAAATCCACGTCCACCTGGAAGATACGCTAGTGCAACAAATTGGACCAGGAGACCTATTAGTTTATACGCCGAGTGTTATTAGTGCGCCATATAAGTGTAGTGAAACCGAATTTTAGAAATTAGGGACAATGCGTTAATTAGATTAAAAGTTAATTGCGATATTCAAATTAACAGAGAAAAATTTAATTATGAAGAAATGTTGCTCAAAGAGAAGTATTTCATTTGCTAAATTATACTTAAATGTAACTAATGCGGAAGAACCGAAACCTATTAAATTAAAGAAAAATTAATTTAGAGATTGATAACATCAAAAGAAGTAGAAAATGCTAAAGTTCCACAATTGCATAAGATTCACGAAAATCATCCTTATGGAAATTCAATTGCAATTATTGTTATCATAATCGCTTTGCTCTTTGTTATTATAATTAAAAAAAAAATGTAATTGTAATTTTAAAAAGGTTAACGAAAGAGTAAATTTGGAAAATGCAACGAATGCTCTTTCCGATGACCGTCAAGATCCATTCTAGGCGTGGAGGAGTAACATGGAGCGTCTTCGCACGGTGTAACGTAAGAATGTCACGTACTTAGATAAGATTAAGAGTTCATGTTAGAAATAAGAGCAGTTCTATTGTAACCTTCATGTAGCACGCAACGCTTTGTAATTTCGGCAATAAATGATTTTTAAAAATAATCATTAGCCTCCGATCAATAAATTTCCCGCCGTGTTTTTATGTAAATTAAAACGTCATCGATTTATAAAAACCAACACCGCTAGCGATTCCAAATATTTGCT
The DNA here is from genome assembly GCA_033060865.1 of Dorcus hopei. Classification (NCBI taxonomy): domain Eukaryota; kingdom Metazoa; phylum Arthropoda; class Insecta; order Coleoptera; family Lucanidae; genus Dorcus; species Dorcus hopei. The sequence continues at coordinate 39,254,182 of CM065426.1, forward strand.
TCATTATTTTTGCCATGCCGAAAGCTCGTTTGAAGTCACGTGCTTATAATTCCGCACGTGTGCGTGGAACGAAAACAAACTCGTTGTCATCAAAAAACTAGATTTATACATTATTTGCTACTTCGGTTGACCTTGCCGGGGAAAATAGCCAAATTTTACAGGGGTTACCTTTTATTAGCCAGTGAAATATGCGGAACGGATTCATTACATCGGCGCGGTCGGGTGCGGTATAGGCAGAGCGAAGAAAAATATATCATCGATTTCACATATACGCACGTTATTTATTAGAGCTCTCGGGAAGATTTGAAATAAAAATCGAAAGAGGATTTTCGACATAAAAGTATCCGGACCCACTCTTTTCATCAGTACTTTTGTACAGGCGGATGTCTTATCTCTACAGGATATCTTAGATTTGGTAAACCTTAAAGCCAGATGGAAATTTCCAATCTTTCTATTTTTTTTTGTATAAATATGCCCCTGCAACAAAACGTGAAATGTTAGCTTCAAACTGAATCAACCCTTAACTTGCACAAACACTCTCTGTTTCGTTTTTTTGATAGAATATTTCAATAGGGTTTAATTTCCATTGAGTTGGCCTTCGCAAATGAGCAAGAGCCATCCGAGCGCGGCCCTTAATTTTATGGATTTTAAAAAAATCCAATTTGACTTCGAATCCGGGGGTATAAAATTTCAGATAAGTCGTCTCGACGGCAAGCAGCAAGAATTAGGGAATAACGATGCGGCAAATTTTATTGACTTCTTTGTAATTATAATGAAAAAGAGGAAGGCGCGCATAAATCTACCACGACCTGCAGCGATTTGTCTGTTTCTCCGAGGATTTCCGGGTATCCTGCCCGCGGCGGCTAATTAAAGCCTCTTCCGCTTTTAAGTTTTATCTAAGCTTTATCAACGACATGGTCAGCACATTGATTGCTCTTTTGTTAAATCAGCACGAGCATGCAACTACTCCTTTAAATAAATAACCCTTCCGTCAATTGAAACCCCCCTTTAATCATCGCGTTACGTGCAGCATCCCGCTAATAGATTCAATAAGCTTGCGGTCACGTACTCCTCCGGAATTCGAGCATCTGCGAATGCAACTAGAAACTCCGGAGCACGGGCCAGTCCGGGAGGAGGCCGAAGCAACGGTTATTCATGTGTCGTGAACTAGCTAAGTGTTCGATAGTAACCGCCTGGCCTATTTCCAATAATAATAATATGAGAAAATCGATGGCGTTTTGGAAGAAGGCCAGGATGTAACACACGAGATGTTTTATTGCCCACAAAATGCACTCCAGAGTGAGGGTTGTTTTACAAAAGCAGTGCCAATATTATACGTGATACTGCAACCTAATTCAAAATACGACGACGGAAAGAAAGAGAACGGCTAAGATTTCTTTTCATTTATTGCTAAAATATAGTATAAACAAGTTGAAACGAAAGAAAAAGAATTTTCACTCAGACTTGAAAGAAAAATAAGAATCAGAACAGAAACATAGTGGCCAAGAGTTCGACGAAAGATCGGAGTGAAGCTGCCAATAACTAAGAAACTGGAAGAAGGAAAAGGCAAAACTAGCACAGGACTATTGTACCAATCAATAATAATAAGACGAACAAAGTTCTGTAACAATAATTTAATTCTGAAATATTCAAATTTTAAATGCAATGAATTATTATTTACATAAATCATAACTGCGTTTCCAGTAATATCCTTCACATAGTTTCGAGATTGAAATGAAATCAAAAGTTGTACCATTAAATGTTCTAATCATGGCACTCCATCATGGCACTTTCTGCAACGTTGAAATGTTCTTCATCCGAAGAGGTAATGACTTCTTCTGCGTTACAAGCTGGAAAAAAGTATCATCTTCTTTCAACTTCAAAAATCAAGTTTTCATCGATGTTTACAAAACCCATCATTTTTGGGGCATTTATTTCTGCGATTATTCAAAATCAAAAACCAATTTCCTTCTTCTGCTTGAACTTTAAACCCTGCTCTTCTAAAGCAGTTTGTAGTTGTAATGCTCTCGGGCATTTTGTGTAAAATAAATAAACATCAAACAAATAAATGGATGGATTTGATTCTTTTTCACTGGATATTTTGTTTTGGCCAAAGTATGTTTCACTGTTATTGGCGGATAATATGTCTTAAAATTCTTGATAATCCCTTATAAAGCACAAGGCAATTCTAAATAATTTTACCTAATTAATTAAATCATGCACTGTGGTTGATGATTTCAAAGAAAAAGCAAAAAGGCAAAATTTGTAGTAAAATTAAACCTCCAGTTTTAGATGATGTCCCGAGTAACCGGAAGGCATGTTGGTTGCCTAAAGAACGCGTTCATACTTTATAGTTACATGCACTTGAAAATTTTATCTTTTGATGTAGCCTTTTTAAAAATAGAGTTAACGCCATGTCATAGTGACGCCGCAAGGAAAAGTAGCATACAGAAATTAATACACCTCATTAAATATCCGTCCCTGATAACTTAATCAGCAATTGATAAAACACGAGACAACAGTAAGCCCGCTGCATTTATAAATACTGCTCCATAGAGAATATTTACTTCCATCGGGTTTTCTCAGCAAAATGGTTAAAGCCAAGAAATTTCTGTACGCCAAGCCTTTTGAGGGCTTGCCAAAAGCAGAAGACTTTGAGCTCGTAGAAGAAGAATTGCCTGGACTTAAAGATGGAGGTAAGAACGACATACAATTTCATCAGCGCCAAAATTGTGAGAGTACTTATATTTGAAGAATTTTTGGCTGAAGCAGTTTACCTCAGTGTTGACCCGTACATGCGAGCTGTTAGCAAGATGTTGGAGATAGGAAGTACAATGATTGGTTTGCAAATTGCTAGGTAATCTTTAGTGTTTGGGTTCTTTGGTACTTCTTGGCTTCTTGCTTTTTATTGTACAACACAGTACACAGTACAACAATTAATTTGTTTTGTTTTCATTTAACATTTTGTTTTTATTTAACATAGAGTCATCGAATCCAAGAATGAAAAATTTCCTGTTGGAAAGTATGTATTCGCTGCATTTGGTTGGCGCACGCACACCATATCAGATGGTCACCTAAGCGACACCTTCTACCCTGTATATACAGTCCCCGAATTAGAAGGTCATCCTCTTTCCCTGTATATAGGCGTCTTGGGAATGCCAGGGTACAATCCAAGCTTCCTTTTTTACTTCAAGCGCAAGCAATTAATTCTCTTGCAGTAACACCGCCTATTTTGGTTTCCTCGAGATTTGCAAGCCCCAAGCAGGAGACACCGTGGTTGTCACCGGGGCAGGAGGAGCAGTGGGCAATCACGTGGGTCAAATCGCCAAAATGAAAGGGTGCAAGGTAATCGGCATCACCGGAACTGAGGAGAAGGCGAAATGGCTTAAGACTTTAGGTTTTGACCACGTCATTAACTACAAAACGACGGATATTGCAACAGCTCTGGAGGAACTGGCGCCAGAAGGTATCGATTGCTACTTTGATAACGTAAATCATCGCACGGACTGCAGTACCAAAAGATTTCAAGTTCATCTTCTTTAGGTTGGTGGTGAAGTGAGCAGCACCATAATATACAAAATGAAGCACGGCGGGAGAGTTTCGGTTTGCGGAGCAATTTCGTCGTACAACGATGAGGAGACGCCAAAAGGTAAACGCATTGGTAACTCCCCGAAACGATTTCGTTAACGCCGTGAGTTTCAGCTTCAGCGATTCAGTGGAGCGTAGTTAAGAACGAGCTTTTGGTGAAAGGATTTAGAGCAAGCAATTGGATAGATCGGTGGGAGGTGGGAATTCAGCAAAATACGAAATGGGTTCGGGAAGGCAAACTAAAATATCGAGAGACTTTGACGCAAGGTTTTGAGAACATGCCATTTGCCCTGATTGGGATTTTAAAAGGAGATAACACTGGAAAAGCTATTGTTAATGTTTAATTTTTCAATAAAATTTTGATGGATAAATGAATTGGGATTTTGCGCATGCTAAAGAAGCATCAAAAGGTATCAAAAAGAAAAGAAATATGTCTTATTGCTTCAGAGAATCACATTAACAAAGTAGATAACAACGTGTGGATCAGTCTACCACGTGAATTATGCGGTGCAATAATGTGTGCCAAAAAGTTCTATGTCGGTAATTTAAATCTGAAATATTAAAACTTTAAATACAATGAATTATTTACAGGATTAAGCAAATCATCATTGCGTTTCCAGTAATACCCTTCACAAAATTTCGAGATTGAAATGAAATCAAAAATTTAATCACATTTTATATTTATAATCAAAGCTGTGGAGGTAATGGCTTCATAAAATATTCTATAAATTATTTTGCTTAATCTGTGTGCATTCAACAGTTACTAACAGTATTAACCAGCACATTCCATCCAGTTTAATTCAGCTAATAAATTGACCAAATAATCCTCTCCGGCGCAACATGTTGCAACCAGTTTGGACTAACTAACTAACTTCAACGCACTCTGGAATACATACAATGCATACGTCAGAAACGTTTCTTTCTGTGCCTTCTTTGGAAAACGCGTTCGCAAAAGCGGATGTGCAAAGAGGAAATGGTGTATCGTCTTCGCGTTTGCGTTTCGGATCGTTCTCTATTAACAAATACTCTATGAATTAGAGCCGGATTAATAAAGGCGAATGATTTAGTAGGGCGACCCGGCAAATGCGGGGGAAAACACAGATGTACCTGTTATAATTTAAACACTTGACCGTTTGTTCAACAGTTTAAAGCCGCTCTAATCGCTTTCACGGCTTGTTCTCCAAGCGAAAAATTTCTGCTGTAAGCTTAAACTCCATCTCTGGAATCGATCGCTTCCGGAAGGTTATTTGCGAATGATCATCTTTACAATCGTTTTGTAAATTAAATATGTGAGTTTCCTAAAGAATTTCAGACTTTTTAGACTAATTTCGTTGACCATCAAATTTTCTTCATCACAATGCGTCGTAATAACAGAGTAGGAACAGGAACCCTTGTATCATTTTCTGTTAAATCCAATAATTGCTTCATTCACAAAAGCGCGTGTGCGTAAACATAAACGCAAAAAGCTTTCAGATAAAAAAAAGAGCGTAAACAACGGCCTCTATATAGATCAAAGCAGGGTTGAAACGTTTAACGTAAATAATTTAATTCGAAGGAATCGTCGATATACCCCCTGTATGGGGGTCCGCCGCGCCGATAGGAATAAAAGGAGGGCGAATGTAAAAGTGTAAATTGCAAATGCAGGCGGTCTAAAATTGTGAGAGCATTTTAACAGGACAAAGGACGAGTTGATTGGGTCAGTAAGGCCGGATTTTACAACTCGGATACGGACGAAGAGACAAAGCCTTATCACGCTTGTCCGCCGATAAGGAACAGATATATTCCGCCGGCTTCGTTTAAACCTGATTCGTTCCGAGGCTAAATAAAACGATTTGGGTAATTTTATCGGGGAGTTAACGAGATTTCGGACGTTTCATTACTGGAAGTAAATTTAAAAAAATCTTTTTATTCCGTACGTTTCAAATCGGCGAATTTAAGAGACTTTTATTAGGAAGTGTTTCGCTTTACTTTTTTTTTAAGCTTCAATAAACGGAGTAGTGTTGCATAATAAAAGTTAATTTTATTTGACTGCTTGCACTGTTGAGATTGCTGCAATTCAACTCCAGGAAGGGAAATTCCTTAAATTCCTCAAGTTTCTACTGCATCTCGTTTCTTTGACAAAATCAGTTTTTATTAGATTACAATCTGTGAGAGCCTTGTTATGTACTTAGTTATTTATTTTCATCCGAGAAATATTTTGAATAGTTTCTTACTCGTCCTCTGTTAGTTTCATTATTTACCAATTTCTTCTCTCAACGAATCAGAAGAACATAAATATTGAGTTACTTAATTTCATTGGGGGAGTCCCCCCCTTATTCGTGTTGTAGAATTTCAAAATAAAACCGCGAAGAGAGAAACAAAATAACAAACATCACGATGATATACGCGCGAGCTTTCCTGCCACCGGCACGTCAAAAAAGACAAAATTTTTCCATTAATCCGACAACACTTCATAACCGCAGATGTGAACGGGGCCCTGCCTACATATGCTGTTTTATTCAGTGCAACTGAATTACAACCATTTCCTAAATTCGCCATGATTTCTCAGAGGTATTGAGGAGCAGGTTCCATGCAACGCCCACAAACTCGCGCATCCCTCTCGCGAGAAATGAGGTACGTCAAAATGTGTTCGTGAATATAATACATCGCACGAAGTGAATGCTACGCCTAAACAAACGAGGCGAAGAAATTTATCAAAATGCCGTAATCGTATTGGAAGTGATAGCTGTCTGGTGGAGCAATCTCATGTGAGAGACGAGACGATTTTTAGGATACACAAATTTTCTAAGATTGAACCTTCAGATAATGTTACATTAAACCGCTCTACATAAGAACTTCGAATCTGTTCTATTTATGTTCTATGTTAAATTATGATGGATATCACTTGTACTTACATATTGCCTCTCTTTCTAATTCAATTCGAATGGGTTTTTCGGGCGTACTAGGAAATCGATTAGGAACAAGCAAAAACATTCGTCTAGGCGCTTTTTTGCTCGACTGGAACTTTAATAAACTCAAGCAATCTTGTTGCGATGTTTTGAACACATACGAAACTTTTTCGTCGTAATCCATGGCGAAAATTGGTCCAAGCGAACCAGCACCTAACATCTAAATAAAAAAATGTAAAATAAATTTGTTTCCTCAGATCTGAACTAATAAGTCTGACTGGATAAATTCCAAAAGTTTTATAATTGTAGCTAGTTCGCGCGCGCGAACGTGACACAAATGGAACTTGTTTGTTACCGGTTATCACCGGCAATAAAAGTTTAGAAAACCGGAAAAATCCCCTGAAACGCGTGTTTGGTGATGTCGCAACCCCCCCAATCAATCGCGATTGCATCACCGTAAACGTTTGCTTACCGCAGGAATGCGCGCCGACGAAATAGGGGAGTATGCTAATTTTGACCCTCACCTGATGGTTATCTTATCTCGTCAACCTTAGTCGGCGCTCCCCTTTATTGTTCACCTTATACAATGATTTCGCATTCATGTAAGAGACGGTGATAATTTTATTAGCGCCCTGAAGTTGCTTATGTAATTATGTTAAAATTCGTTCATGATTTCAAGAACTAAATAAGAACGACGTGCTTCTTCTTAAATAATAATTTCATTGAAGTAGTGTGTCGTCAAACGGAATGATACAAAGCAAAGAAAGAATTTGAATCAAAATGTCCTTGAACCAGAAGCGTCTTCCTCATTACTCGTGAAAGGAATACTGAAAGCAGAATTAAAAATAATAAACAAAGCTTTTTCCTCAGCGTATAATAAATGTGTAGCTAACGATTTTCTTCGGCTTTTTTTTAATTTTCAACGACTTTTTTTCACATAGCCAAGGGCGTTCGTAATTACAATTTATTTCGAGCGGGCAAACTAAATTAAGTATAAAAAAGCGCCGTTTCAAAGAGAGTACGAATCGCATCATTTGTATCATTTAAGCGTATCTGGCCATTCCGACTCATTAAAACGTTATGCCCGCGTGTTTGTTTTCTTTTCGTCGGTCGCGCGAACACATAAAGAAGCGAAAAGAGGAGGGCGCCACCGCCGCAATCTTGTTCCGGATCCTAATTAAAAATTGAGCGCGTTTTTTAAGGAGCCCCGGTGAAATTATTGCAAGTCGGCCCGAGGCAAACAAACTCATTATCTCCTTTATTCAACAATTAATAACCTTTTGCGGATTATTTCCCATAAGGTTTCTTCTCTGTCCGACGATTGTTTTATTCATGGGGGCAATTTTTCTTTTGGCGGTTGCTCGCGCCGAGAGGATGCTTTAATGGAGCATTAATTACACAAAAGGATTCATTCGCCTGAGAAACTTTATTACGACTTTTAAGTTTTATTACATAAAAAAAAATTATATAGGTAGTTACTACGTAATTTCGCACTAAATCTGCAATTACACTTTTAATAATTAAATTGTAAAGCCCCGGAAGGACAAGCGTGCAATATCCGAAACGAATTTATCCCTGTAATCATGTACAGCACAGCCGGAATAAATTCACGTGATGGATACAGGTTTATCGAAGACTTAAGATATCCACAAGATAGGATTATGTTATTTCAGGGTCTGTTAGAGTTCCATTGAGGACTTTAAGTCCCTGATAGGCTTCGTGAATTGATAGGTTCACAAAGCCCATAGATATCACGTCAGCAACGCTCCTTCACGTACAACCGAGTTTCACCACAATCCTTTTCCTACGTAAATAATATCAATAATTAATTAATTTTAAAAAGTTCTGACTTTTTTCTTGTTTTATACGCGAAAGCTCGACGAATAATTACCGAATTAAAAGCATTTGTTCCCGTCCGAAAAAAAAGAGCGACGTTATTTACACATGCACAGTTAAATGAAATTTATCTGCTTCAGTTGAGTTTTTCGCAGGCCGCTTTTGTTTGATTAATTAAAGCTGCGGTCTGTGACCGCTTATGAGTTGCTCGGAAATGCGGATCACCTGACGGAAATTCACCTTTAATTAATATAAATGCCCCGCAGTTGTTCGCTCAATTAACTGCTCTTTTAATGCAGCAACACGATATCGAATTGTGTATATTGTTTCCGGCGTTTATTTTTTATTATCCTTGGCACATTAGCTTTGTTGGGTTCCTTCAGTCACAAACGCTTCCGTATTTAATCTACCTAATAGCGGTGACGCTTATTTACGGAATATTCACTGGAGATTTCATATTGACGTCAAGTCAAATAAGGAAGCGATCAGTTATTTATTACTTGCAATTTATATAATCGATCTATGTAATAATAGAAGTCTATTTACAGATCCCCTTATGGGACATAAGACATCCTCGTCAACAACTTTTCAATTTCGTATTATTGATTTCATTTTCTTTTGCGTTAACCCCGGTAGATAATTACTTTTTAAGTTTGGCGTTTCTAAATCAATTCAGTGTTCCTTCCGAATGGATTCAATTTGCGATCGTGTCTTTATTATCTAGTGTGCAATTTATTTGTTATTTATATTTAAAAATGTACATGAGGAGCCAATGATTGGACAAAATCTATGGCGCTCGCATCCAAAAGCGAGCGACAGAATTCGTTCTAGCCCTTTGATTGACAGCCTCATCAGGACTGACGGACAAAACTAAGTTTTGACACAGGAATTAAGTTTCGTCTGTCATTCCTCGATGGGGACGTCAATCAAATAACGAAACAAATTTTGCCATTCGCTTTTAATTTGTCAGATTTCCTTAATTACCAAAGCAGTCCTTATAGTAAGATGTTCATGGTTTAAGTCGAAACAAAATCGAATGCAGTTTTAATTGAAATCGATAAAATTTGCTATAAATATCCTATCAACTTAAAAAATTTAAAAGTGGCACTTTGAACGAATCTATTTCCTCCCGTTTTAGAAGCTCCTCGACAACGTCCTTCAAAATTTATCGAAGCGTATAATTTGTATTGGATTTTCTGTTCCGTTCACCAATTAAACGGACTTCGTTTCAGACATTTTTCAATATCATTTCTGGCAGAGAGCAATATAACAGCGGCGATGTTAAGCTGCTAAAATCGTCGACGTTCGTGCCGCGAATGATATAGTTATCTCTCAGCGGCGAACAGAACGGCAATTATTACACAATTTCATCCCTCCGCTATCGCTTGAATTAATAATTAAATCGCGGAAACTTTTTTAATGTCCGCCGCGCCGCACTAGATTACTAATTAAGGGGCGCACAAAAGCCGGGGTTGATGGTGATTTCCGGCCGCGCGCGTGCATGGAGCTTTTTAAGCTCTCCGGGTGTATCGAAACGGACGTGGCAAATACGACACGTTCCGCATTATACTTCGAAGCGAGCAGGTGACGCAAATATGTTGTGACTTTCAATTTGCGTCCTGAAAACGACTTCCGGAAATTTGATTCCGAATAAAGGTGACAGTAACCAGTTGAAACCTATTCTACTATTGACTCTTTTTATTCACATTAGAGAGCTTTTTGCGTTCCTTGATAACAATAACACTTGCACAAAGCAAAACCAATAAAAATTAGCTCGATCTAATCTAAACCAAGTAAAACATACCAACAAAATAACTCCAAGACTAAATGCAGGTGCAGCAAGATGTATAACAATTAGCAAAACCAGCTACTTTGTATACGTCTGTTTGCGGTAATCTGGGTTATGCTAAGCGTGCACTAGATATTTACATTTCGGGCTTCGTTACGTGAATAGGAGCAGTGTAAACAGTGCAGTTTCAACACCAAAACTTTAGTAGGAAATATGAATGTGTTGCTATGCCGAATTCAAATTGTATTTCATTTTAGTCCACAGAGAAAAAAAAATCGTGCCGCTCTTGATTTCAGTTTATATAGGGTTTTACTGTGCTTAAGTCATTCATTCAAAATCTGTTTCATTTTTATTCCAAACAACAGAAAAAAAATTCTCCGTGCCATTCTAATTTTCAGTACTGACAAAGCAGACGAAGTAAAATTAGAACTATTACATTGCATAGTGTAAAGCCAGCTTGAGTTAAATGAAAGTGAACCAGTTTTAAAGAAAATAAAGTAATAATAACCACCCCCAGTTTATTTCCGCAAAAAAGGATATGAACTTCCGTTGATTTAGGTCATTTAGTCCTTTGTAAGGAAAAAAAAAGGAATGCGTCGCCAACAAATTATAGAGCTCTCAGCACGCGGCCAAATCGTTCTTCCCTTATATTAGCCCGTTTGTTAAGCGCTACAAACAGTGCTGATGATATCCAAAAATTTTAAAATCCCATACGGAAGCGGTTCTTGAAACTCTCTTTTTGCGACCTCGTAACAAGATTTTCCATTGTGTCACAGTTCCTAATTCACTTTTTCCTTTTTATTGTAGATGACCCTCTCGGTTGGCGACGTCAGCACCTTTCCGCCATTACAGTCGCAACGCTATCTCCTCCGCAAAGAATTTATTAAAGCTTACCTACCTACCTCCAATAATTTTTACATCACTTAACGTTTGTGGGAGAAAGATACCCTACCCATTAATGTATTTTTTTGTAATATAATATGCGTATGTAAAATATAACCGAGAAAGAAAATCTTCTTTCTTATTAAGTTAATAACGATCCGCCGCAAACGAGAAGTCTCGTTCCGCATTTTTCTTATTATTGTTATCATTATACGGCGTTCAATCATGCCGAGGTGTTTACTTCCTCTTCATCTTTCTCGGATACGTGCTCTCCGTAGATAAGAGCTTTAATCAATCAACTTCCGTAAAACGCTAGAGGGCGTTAAGTTTTTACACATCACAAAAGATGTCTGTGTACGTTTACATGAGGACACGGCAAGTTACTTCTCTATCGCGTAACGAAAGTAGTCTTCAGTTTTATTTTCATTTTAAAATCCCCGAGCCTTCTAAATGAAAAACTTGGTGCAAATTGGTTTTTCATAAACCGATTGCGCCGGCGAAAGTTTAAAAGAGAGGCAGGCACATATACATACCTACCTACCTGACACGAGAGTAAACAAATTTTCACTTAAAACTTCCGGAAGTTAAATATCAAAAACTTAATACTGCCTGAACTTTTTTTAAACTTTAATGGATTCCCGACTTCCCGCATTCCGTCACATTAAGGGCGCGTAGTTTAACGTGATTATAAAAAAGAAAGGTTTAAGAAAGTCGGCTATTTTCTCCGTCTACGTAGCCGAGCAAAAAGAAAATTGAGGTTTTGTGAGATCGCCGGAAAAAAAAGGATTAGGGTTGTGTTTGCAATATTAGAAAGAGCCTTTCGGGGAATATCTGGAGTGTTATTAATCATTTCTGGTGTAGGCCTTTAAAAACAATTTTGTACTTGCCGGTGACTGCGAAGCTCGTGTGATTATTTGTTCTGCGATAAGGAAATTACGGTGTAATTATCGCGTTATTTATTGGGTCAAATAAGCGTTCGAACTTTATTATTATACATGTTTTATTGGCCCTCGGAGGAAAGGAATAATTCGCTCTCGAACGGATGAAAGTCGTAAAATGTTAGTGTATCCTTCCCTTACATCACAAACGTTATAACCCACACCACTTATACAAAACGCAAAGCACTCCTGTGCGTTAAGATAATAACCACACATGGCATGTTTGTTAACACCCGAAGAATTTCTTTTATACAACCTCGGCCCTAGAATTAATTAAAAGTTTTGTGTTATGCAAATTTTGCAATGGCGTGAGCACCTACTTACAATAATAATCGCTCGGTATTCACAAGGATGTAGCATCTCGTTATATATTCATAACGAAGTGGATTTCGAAAGTTCGCAGACTTTGAAGCTCGAAATTGCCAATTTTATAAGTTAATTAAGAACTATTCCTTAAAACGCGACATACTTACAATATAAGAAGTAAACAGTTGTTATGAGGTGCTTGCAGACGCTATCATCAAATTAACTTTAAAGCGAGACAGATTAATAATAAAACTTTGAAGAAAAAGTTTGGTTTTTATGTGTTTTGAAATTAAAAGTCTTGATTATTAACTCCATTAAGTGTACTTCACTTTTTTTTGTTTCGATTTTGCTACTTTCTTTCTTTTTGAGATGAATCTGATTTATTTCTGGAAAATATTTTTTTATTTTCAAAATACACTGTGATTTATTTGAATATACAAAAAGATATGCTGCAAGGACTATATCGTGTGAAATGTTCTTTACTTTTGGTTATTTTTGTTTTAAGCTCAATGGAGCTTTTCTTCCTCTTTAATTCAATTTCTTCTTCTTTTACTTATATGATTACGTCCCATTTCCTTTATTCTACCTATCCATTGTTTCCTAAATTTCTTTTGCACTTTTTCAATCTATTTCAGAACGTCAGAATTAATTATCTAGAAAATATTTCTACTAACCCATATACACATTACTTCCAGTTGATATTGAGCAAAAACAAAAGTACTTTTTCTAAGAGACAAATATTTTCTGGTAAATAAATTTCGTCATATAATGAAGCAAAACATTCAATTTTCCACATACGCCCTGTATTGTTTTCGGAAATTGTTGAGTTACATGGCAAGTGAGCCGAGCTCGATGACGCCCAGGATCATGTAGCTCACGTCCGAGCAGGATATAGAATTATCTAATGGTTCGTCTTTATAGCCTCATATTTCAGGCTCTAGAGCTTCTCCCCCGTCGCCTGCGTATCCCTTTCTTTTTTCTTCGCCGCCTTGCGTTTCACTTAACCGCGCTTTGATGCCGTTACATGGGCAATTAGAATAAAACGGGGATCGTAATTACATACGCCGGAGAATTCCGGTTGACAAACGGCGCATGTCGAAAGCCGCAGAAAACAAACACCCTGTTCTAGCATTTCTCGGGTTGCACTTAACAAATGTGCAAAAGGCACGCATGCAAACTAATTGATTTAATGTAACGTTCGGGGTTAGTAACTGAAAGTCATTTTGCATTAAGAATTTACCACACACATAAAAAAAACATGTTATAAGCTTAATATACGCTCTTAGTAAACCATAAGCTGTCAGTTTATTTTAAGTTAAGACTAATATTATCTGACGCCCACCGTTTAAGTAAACATATATAATGCTGAAGCCTTTCATCCGAATATATCTATCGTGATTTACGCGGAATGAGTGTTTCCAGAGGATCAACATCCGGAACATTTGTCGCAGAAAACATCAGACAACCCGCTCGTCGGAACTCATATAAGACTGAAAGATATTACACGCACGTGTGCTTGCTTCACAGATTCTTAACTTTCTTGTTGGCGTCCTGTCTCTCCGGAGGCCGGGGCGGCAAAAACTTTTAATAAAATGCGCCTAATGCCCCTCTCTTTTTCCGATTCGTTTTAATGAACTTCGTTTTCGGTTTGACGAGGAGGAGTGTGGAATTAAATTTTCGGGAAACAGAAGAGGGAATTTTCAGTTAGTTTTTTATTATAATACTATTTCCGTTGCTTCTCCAATTCGTCATATTAATTTTAAATTCTGGAATTAAGTTTTTAAGAAGGGATTATACTTTCTTTCGATTACGTAATCGAATAAAGCGAAAATCCCTTCTGCTTTAAATAAGATCAAAGAATCAGTCTGATTATCTTGACAAAGCTGCTTTTGCAATGAAACGTGAACTATTTACAATTAATTCATTTTTCCAGATTGATTTATTTTTTTGCTCAACATTTGTCTCATAAAGAATTGTCTTAAACTAAAAAAAATACTGCCACATTTATTCCTGTGTCACTTTTAACGCCACCCCTCAATTATCCTTTACGTTAAACGCAGCATATAAATAATAATTAGAGCTGCATCCTTTATTTAACTATATCTCGTATTCGATCCACCATTTTGTACAGGAGGGTTAAAATCTCAACAAAAACCTGTTTTATAATTTAATATTGTTTTGAAGCCAAGGAAAACATATTTCAAGAAATATTAGTTGTAGTTTAACAATTAAAAATCTCAGGAAGTATTGAATCGCTTAGAAATGTTTTCGAGACTCAGGAAACATTATTCTAGAATTTAACAATGGTTTCAAACCTCAAAAAACAACAAATTATAATTTAACAGTGCTTTCAAGACTCACAAAACATTTTTTATTCTCAAACCTAATAATAATAATAATGTTAATAATTTAATAATTTTACAATATTTTCAAACCATTGTTTCATAATTTAACAATATTTTCAAACCATTGTTTCATAATTTAACAATATTTCCAAACCTCAGTAAACATTGTTTTATAACATAAGAACGGTTTCGAATCCCAGGAAACATTTATTTGTAACTTAACAATGTTTTCAAACCTTATAGAATAGCATCTTACAATTCAACAGTTTTTAAACATAGATAAACATTCCTTTATAATTTAACAATGTTTTCACACTCCAGGAAACTTTGATTTATAATTTAACAGTGTTTTCAGACATCATAAAATGTTGTTTTATTATTCAACAAACCTGTAGACAGTTTGCTTCATAATTTAACAATGCTTTCAAAACTCTGAAAAACCGTTACAGCTAACAATGTTACCGAAAACATTGTTTTATAAAATAAGAATACTTATAAACCTCCGAAAAATATTACAAAACCTCAGGAAACATTTTTTTATATAATGTTTCCAATATTTCATAGTTTAGTAGTAAGCATTTCCTGAAATTTCGCATAGTTTTTACATTTCAGGAATATTGTATTTAATAATGTTCCGAACCTCGGGAAACATCGTGTAATAACTTTAAAAAAAAGTTTAACCGCAGGAAGCGATGCCATACAATTTAATAATGTCTCCAACATTGCTCTACATGTTTCACAAAGTTTTCAAACCTCAGGAAACATTGTTTTGTTTATTAACAATACTTGCTGAGACTTCTCAGGTAACACTGCTTAACTTCTAAACCTAAGAAAACATCGTTTTGTATTTTGATTATGTTACCAAAATGTACTCAAGTCTCGGGTTTTTTAATGTTTAACAATATTTACAACATATGTATCACAAACTTTTTTAAACGGACACTAAATGGAGCACAAACACTTAACGTTTCGCAGTCGTTCGACAGCTTCGTCAGAACGACTGCGAAACGTTAAGTGTTTGCGCGCCATTTAGTGTCCATTTAAATGAGTTTGTGATATAATTTTCATCGGAAAAGAACCAGCTTTAATTATTTACAACATAGTCATAATCAGTCTAACTTTTTTTCAGGTTGATAAGACTGCAAACCTTCAATCCTCGAGAAACTTTATTTGATGGTTTCTCGTTATGTCTTATCTCAGGAAATATTACTTTGGAGTTTAACAATATAGCTTAAGTTTCTAAAAGTATCTTACTGATGTAACAATTATTTATAATTTAACAATGTCAAAAAAAAGCTCAGGAAACATTGTTTAAAATTTAACAAAGTTTCTTAGATGAAATTATATCATTGAATTAAGATACCAAAAGGTAAACATAAGTGTAATTTTTTCTTGAGAGAAAAGAAAACTGAATTTATCCGTTTGTGTTTCTTTTCAACCACCACTTTTGATAATTAAACTTTATAACGCGATAATCTCAACTTATTTAAAATTTTCGGGCCCCCTCCGGAGAACTGAGCAAGAAAGAGAAACTCAAACATAATTTCAAAGTATTTCAATTAGATTTAAGATGTTTGCTGTTATATATGCTGTGTACACCTGCAGAGGAGTAAGGACGCAGAATCTCCGAGGCAATTTTCCCCTACTTTTCCGCCTTCACTGGCCTCTTGTTACGCATCCTAATGTAATGTGATTCCGCGGGGATTCTCTGGACGTGACTCGGGCAAATTGCTTCAGAAAATGTGACTGCTTAATTTCATTTTGATTGCGGAAAATGTCACGCTTTTTAATTAGTTTCAAATTTATTCCAGAGCTACAAAAATCTCGCAAATAAAAGGGACTTTTCGGCTCTTAATAATTTCCATTTTCACTTTGTCGGTTCTCACATTCTGTGGCGAAAGTAATTTCGTAGGAGGTTTAGCCACGTAATTCGGGGATTCCACAGACTTAAAATAAGTTGCTTGTTAAAATAATTTGTACATTTTCACACACAAGGGGATGAATGTAAAACCGCAGACAAAGTGGTCTTTTTGTTTTCCGCTGCAATAGACTTATCGATTAACAACTCTACTCTCACATTCACACGGTTATTTGTTTCGCGAAACTTCTGTGTGGGCGAAACAGTAAAGCCGTTGGCTATTGCGAAAGCTTTGACGCCAACCTGTTCATAACACTCTGCGGCCAGCGGTGGGTTGCTTCCTAATTAGCCTCCAAATATAGGTCACGCGTTGGTGTGCATCAGTATGTGTTTACAAACACGCAAGCATGATGAGCGGCGATCAAAGAAAAATACTCTTGCAATTAGACAAAGGGGGGAAATGATTATTATTAAAAAGTTTTGACCGATTACTTTGAATACAAACGAGAAACTTAAAAGTAAAAGAAATTTGATCAAAAATTTAGTCCGTTGTTAGAACGTTTGAAACTCTTTTTTAAGTAAGGGGGAAGGGATGTAAGAATCCAGCATTTCATAATCATTAAGCTCAGAAACTGTAAAGCCGTTGGCTATTACGAAAGCTTTGACGCCAACCCTTTCATAACACTCTGCGACCAGCGCAGCGTTGGGTTGCTTCCTAATGCGTTAGTGTACATCAGCAAGCATGATGATCATCATCGATCAAAGAAAAATACTCTTGCAATTAGACAAAGGAGGGAAATGGTTAGTTCGTATCAAGTGATTATTAAAAAGTTTTGAATACCAACAAAAACTTAAAAGTAAAAGAAATTTGATCAAGAATTTAGTCCGTTGTTAGAGCGATTTAAAATTCCCTCTCATTTTTTTTGACATGAAATGAACTGCTGAAAGAAGAATGTTGTTAACTTAAAAGCACTCTAAATTAAAGCATCACCATTCAGCTATGAATCTACGGTTACGTGTATACTGCGAGGCAAAAGCTTAAATTTCCAATTAAATCCCTGATCTAGTTCTGCAGTACTTGTGAATTCGGAATTACAGAACAAGAAACTGTGGTTTACTCGAGATCTACGGAGTGCTACCTAGCTTCGAAGTCAAGCCCATTAGCATTTCAACGTTTACAGCTCCTTGTGTAAAGTCCTGCCGAGTTCGCAGAATTACTTCGTGAAGTTTTAAGTTATTCCTTCCGTAGATCGCGCACACACGTGCTTTTTAAAGGCCCCCGCCGCGCGCCTCTCCCTCTGTACCTACAACGCTTCAATTAGTGCCAAAACTAATATTTAAAAGAAGCACGTTTACATTACCTCTATGGGCTAACGGAATTTTATATCAAAGCTATTACGCCTTCTGAAATTGCTTTTATCTGCGCATAAGGTAGAAAACAATGTTAAGGGGGCATCTAGACGCTCAAACAAGTTCATGGACATGTAAGCTTTATATTAATTTGAGATCTGCTGTTGACGTCACAACACATTGCGAAATAAGGAATGAGTGTTAAAAAGGCTTGGACTTTCAAGTTCGTGAAACGTCAAGTAATTTTTTTTCTATTGTACATATCTAAAAGTTGTTTTTTTATTTATCTTTCGTAAGTTACATGATATAGAAAATGATATACAATAGAGATCAACTGCTAGATTTTACGTTTCCGCGCGCATGTTTAAGAACTTGTATGAGCGTCGGAAAATCGCGAATAAAAAAATATACGTAATAAATGCAACAACTTTTTCTTCTTTGTAAAATGTGTTTACTGATAATAGATGTAAGAGGAATAAATTTTAAAACGAGAGCATTTATGAAGAGTCCTTTGTTCTTATGTAGATACTAAAAAATTCCGTCCATAAGAAAATAAAGATTAAAATTATATTATATTAGGCTTCCTACTTTTATAAAATCTCTTTACTGTTTTAACTCATGTTAAGTAAAACTCTGATTGCGAGTTTAAGAAAGATCACAGCCAAATAAAATACATTTATTTTTAAAAAGACTGAACTATGAACTAGTCTTTCAGAAGTGAATCTAAAAAAAAGGTGGAACCGTGAGTAATATCGAGCAGCACGAAGTTCTATTAAAATCAATCGACGTTATTTAAAATTTATGCAAAATTCGCTTCAACACTGGCTTCAAAATTTGCGGATATAACTCGAGACGTCGGATGGCATTCGCCTTTTTTAAGGCCCACTACGGCCCATGAATAATTCATAACTTCGCATAATTGAAAATGCAGATACAGAATACTTTGAGGAGAAATGTGTGCTTTAAAGCGTTTTTTGTCAATCCGGATAAGAAACCGATATTGATATTCAGCATATGCGTGCGGCTAGGACGTGACAACGAGGTGAACGCTTCGCCAGCATTAAAACACGACTTGATTATTTGATAAGAACGGGCGCATTCACACCCCCGCATTCCGGAATTTAAAGGGAATCCGAAATTGTGTCCCAAATATAGCAAATAACTAACGAGGGATGTTCAACCCCCGTGGTTTAATTTTATACATCCTCCGAGACATGTGAAAGTCAGAAATATTTATTCTGAGACACGT
Organism: Dorcus hopei; assembly: GCA_033060865.1. Lineage (NCBI taxonomy): Eukaryota > Metazoa > Arthropoda > Insecta > Coleoptera > Lucanidae > Dorcus > Dorcus hopei. The sequence goes on from CM065426.1 coordinate 39,273,211, forward strand.
GTACCTACGTAAGAATTAATTTAAAAATTATTCTTTTTTGAGGAAATTCCTTCATGTGGGAGATAGTTATGCTAAAGGAAGCGATGTACGAGTATTTAGCTATTAAGTTCACTCCCGATACATCAAAATTGTTTGCGTTGTTCGGAGGCGTCTTTTTAGACTCCGGCGCGCCCGGAGTTTACTTTGCGGTGCATAAACTCGCCGCCTAATGCCTCAAATTGCAGAGAAATACCAACAAAAGCGTTATTTGTCTGGCTGAAATGTGCGGACCGCAAGTAGCGCCATTGTGTATTATAAGGGTTTTATGCCCCGGTTTTACGCCACCTGTTTGCTTGATATACGAGGTAAAATAACAACACGTATTAAACATTCATATAAACTTTCTGGAAGGAATTTTCGGGGGGGTGCACTAATAGCGCCGGCTTTTGTGGGGAAAAATGGAAAGCGGAACGCTTTTCAGATTTCTTTCAAACTTACGCCCACAACACCTACCTACGTCGGTCGGGAACAGAAAGAAAAAGTTATGCTATTTATAAGTTTCGTAAAATCGAAACTAAAAGCGAACTCATTTGAGTTTTGATTATGTGCAAGCAAGGCCCTACTACCCGTTGCACTTATTTCATCAAAAATAATCATTATTTTTTTCTTCGTGCATTATCCCATAAAGACAAACACCCATTTCAGTTTTAGCTCTCATCTCCATAAAAAGCATAATCGAGCTAGTACCTAGCTGCAAGGTATATACGTGCCAGGGATTACGGGGCATAAAATCTTGTATTACGTTCCATCAGAGACAACAACGTGTCCCAAAGTACCGTCGTCCGCCCCGAATGGTCCTATACGCGAAGCTTTCTGAAGAAGTAATGACATGTCCGTGTTATTAGCCACAAACAACATCAAGATCTCCGCACATGTTTCGTAAATTAAAAGCGCCGCATAATTTCACGCCATCACGCGTTTCAAAGCGAACACGAAAAGTATTAATTGGGGGCTTTCATGTTTGTGACATGGAATGAAAGCAGTGAGTGCTTATGTAAAAGTTGTGCGAAGTTTAAATTTAGGCCGCACAACACATTTTTAACACCATAGAAAGAGCTTTTGTGTTGTTATTTTCAAACAACCACATGCAATGAATGATAATCAGAATTCAGTAGTGTAAAGGGGCGATGTGAAGTTTTAATTGATATATAAACTACAAGAGTACGTACTTCAGATTGAACCCCCGCTGAATGTCTGTCTGCGCGTAACTTCATTAAAGTTCAATTCAATTTCAGAATTTCAGAGCAAAGTTTTATATTATAGGCTACTTAACTGATATGTGAGGCTAATTTGGCTCTGGCTTTAATACGTCCCAAATCCTCAGCACTAGACGTGATTACGATAGTAAAATTGATTTGGAAGTTGTTAACCTATAGATTTTTGTGTACACGCTTATTTCGAAAGCGTTGCAGCGGAAAAAAACCTTGAGGGCCTTTTAGCCTCTGCGAGTGTTTCCCTTTGATAACTGAAATGTCACCGGTAATTGCTTCGGGTATTATGAAAACACAGAACGTTAAAAAATTCGTTTGTGGAGTAAATTGAAAAATAATAATAAATTCTGTTTCGACGTAAACAGTTTCACAAATAATAAGGAAACTTAATTTAAGAATCGCTACCGAAAAGGTAATCGTTTCATCTTTTGTGTTACGCCTTTTGCCGAGCTCTTTGAAATGTTACTGGAAGAGTTATAAACAAACATCCACGAACCTCATCAAAATATCTTGGTTTTCTATGTATATGAATACCGCTCGTCAGATCTCACGGAAAGGGGTCCCGTGCTTATCTAACTCGTATTCATGAAATTTCTTTCTGGAGAACTTTGTTTGCCGAGCGGAACGCGAAGACGAATTCATTTTCGGAAATAATATTTCTCAGCTGAATTCAGCGATTTTACGGACGTCGAACAAACTGAAAGGAAATTACCTCGTATTCGTTTTTCCGCGTGGTTCGCGGGCATTTATGGAAATAGCTGTCATGCACACGATTGCGCGACGTTTAGCCGCTGTACTCTTTCGGGGAAGCAAGAGTGTCCGTGTACGGAAAACATAAACGGATTTTATTCTCTTTGCCCGAGCCAAGTGACACAAGCTGCTATATGAGGCAGGTTTTATTGCGTTCGTTGTCTCAATGTTTGTATCTGAGGATACAACTTCATAAATATAAAACAAGTACACTATTTACACTACTGCACTACATCCAGTTCAAAACGAATGCTAGAATCTAAAGTTCAAGTAAAAGTATAGAAACGCTGCAGCAAGTTCCTTCTCTACAAATTTGTGTATACTCTGCCATCAATTAATATAGGTACTTCATTCAGACAAGGAAATAAGCACTTGTTAATTTTTCCCACAGTTACTGTTGGGAGAACTATCTTAATAGACAACTGAATACGGTTGTGTTAAAAGATAGTAATGAGTCCATTAAATTACCTCGAAAAAAGGGATTCGTGACGTTAACTTTCACATTCAATGTCATACTAAGACCTCAGTATTAGCCCAAAGGATTTAAAACATTCTTATATATTCAAGATCTGGGGAAAAATAACTAATGCTGCTTTTTATACTTCAATAAGTTTATTATCTATCATTTCGTAAATGCTAGAAAAGGCACAACGAAGATGAAGCTACAGATGAAAAGTAGAAGCTTTTCTAGGCGTGGTTTAACTGTACCCTCAACTTATTAAAATCATGCTAGACGATGGAATACTTTAGATCAAATGCAAATGGCCAATCCTCTCTGCTAGCTCACATAAAATCTGGAGTCTCGCAGGGTAGTGTTCTGAGGCCTATCTTGTATCTAACTGTACTGGAGTTAATATACGGAGCAAACACTTTACAATTTCATACTAATCTCTTTTACAAACTTTTGCACAAGAAAGTAGAATACCAGAAGATTGAGAACTTGCCAATCAATCGATCGATACGTTAATAAAAGTGATCCTTTTATTGGAGGGAGGAATCTCATCAGAATATCAATTTTTTTAATAATACTTTCTTGGCCAGTAAATTTTGATGTGCTCAAAAAACTGATGTCGGTGGTCCGTGTGTAACTGCGCTCATTTAATCCTCCTCAAAGCACACTCATCACGAAATTTTATGCTGTGTGCAAGTGCCATAAAGCCGGGGGAAGCCGGGACACCAATGCTAGAGGTGATAGCATCTTACAATTCACTATGGCAAACAACCTGAACATACTGAATATGGGCAATAAACCTACCTTTGTAACGGCACAAAGGCAGGCAGTCATAGATCTAACAATAGGTACTTCTTTTATAAGTAACTTTGTTAAAAACTGGCATGTATCTGATGAGGAGAGTTGCTCTGATCACAGATACATTTGCTTTGAAATCACTGGGTTAAACCGTGTGAGAGAAACTTACCGTAATCCGCGTAAGACTAACTGGGAGGCCTATAGGGTGGACCTAGATGGTCATCTCGCAGGAACAATGACTACGGTTAACAACAATATTGAGCTGGACATGGCTGTAGATCCAGTTAACTGAGGCAATCATTTCCGCTTACAATGATAACTGTCCCATGACTGTGAGGAACACTAACAGGAAAGTTTCCTGGTGGAATGACGACCTCACGGAAAGGAGACGACAGGTCAGAAAACTTTTTAACAAGGCAAAAGTATCAGGAAGCTGGGAGGAATATAAAGCATCCCTAACTGAATACAATAAAGCACTGAGAAGGTCCAAGAGGGCATCGTGGAGGAGGCACTGTGAGGAAATTGAAAGTACTCCAGAATGTGCCAGACTGCATAAAATGCTCTCGAAGTCCCCTCAAGGATACCTAAATACTCTGGTAAAACCTACCGGTTTTTTTTTACCAGAACAGGAAAAGAAACCATGACCGAAATGTTTCGGGTTCATTTTCCTGGGTCAACAGTCATTGACGCTGTGCCTGCTGATTGGAATAGCCAGGTTCCGGATGCCCCTGTTCTCAGAGCATCAAGGGAGGAATGGGGTTCTGCCAGGAGTGTCATAACGTTTTCTAATATCAAATGGGCTATAAACTCGTTTGATAGCTACAAATCTCCGGGTCCGGATGGGATAATACCGATTATGTTGCAGAAGGGCTCGGACCTTTTGATCATCAGAATCTGTACGGTTCTGAGAGCCTGTATGGCTCTGGGCTATCTGCCAAGAGTGTGGAGACTGACCAGAGTGGTATTCATACCGAAAACTGGCCGGGTGGAATACACTCAGGCGAAGAGCTTTCAGACCCATCAGTCTTATGTCCTTTGTATTAAAGACAATGGAGAAAATACTTGATGGGCACATAAGGGTGGTGTTCTGGTCGACAGACCCTACACCAATACCAGTTTGCCTATTCAACAGGTCTCTCTACTGAGACAGCACTCCATCATCTCACTTGGAGGGTGGAGAAATCTCTGAAAATAAAGAGGTCCTCTTAGCTGCCTTTTTTAGACATCGAAGGGGCCTTGACAATACATCCTTTGACTCCATCACCACGGCTCTAAGGAGTAGAGGGTGGAGGAAATTTGCTGCAGGTAGATTGACTGCATGCTTAAGGGAAAGGTGGTCTATACATCACTGCTGGACGACACCCCTAATGGCTGGGGTAGCGGGAGGCTGTCCGCAGGGGGTGTTTTGTCCCCCTGTTGTGGAACCTCGTCATGGACGGGCTTCTGAGACAGCTAAGCGGTGAAGGCTTTGATCCCTTAGGGTATGCTGATGATTTAGTTATACCCTGTACAAGGGAAATTTAATAACATTGTCAGGGACCGAATGCAAGTTGCCCTGAATGTAGTAACAAGGTGGGCTGAGGAGGAAGGTCTGAGGATCAGTCCTCAAAACCACCATTGTGCCATTCACTCGAGGCGTAACTTAGAGGTTTAGGTCCTCTGCATCTTCGTGCAAACGACCTAGTCTTGTCGGGGAGGTAAAGTACCTTGGGGTGATTTTTGACTCCAAACTTACCTGGAACCAACATCTAGATAAGATAGTAAGGCGATCGGTGACCACTTTCGCGGTGGCCAGACGAGCCTATGACAGAACGTAAGGGTTTAAAACCAAGTATGGTGCATTGGTTGTTCACCAGAATGGTCAGACCTGCAATCACTTATGCGGCTTCAGTGTGGTGGCCGAAGGTCAAGCAGAAGACCACAAAACTTAGACTGGGCAAGATACAAGACTTGCCTGTCTAGGCATAACAGGGGCGATGAGCACAACGCCCACCGCTGCAATGGAAACCCTTCTAGACCTCCCTCCCTTACATTGTGATAATGGAGAGGCAAGACGAGGACTCCATAGACTGCAGCAATCACGTCACCTACTTAATATAAGTACGGGTCATACAAGTATCGTTGGCAGCATAAGGGGTCCTTTACTCGACATGAGGACGGACTATATGGCTCCCAAGGCAATATAAACCTGCCCATCAAGATAGAAATTAATGAATCTGATGAGCACCGGAAACTTGAACAGATTTTCCTCCTGGAAGTCTGATTTGGTATACAGACGGCTCCAGAACCGAAACTGGTGCCGGGTCTGGAATATACAGGCATAGACCAAAGGAGAAGTTATGCTTCCCATTGGGCCAATTTGCCTCTGTTTTCCAAACAGAAATATACGCCATATTACAATGTGCGCGGGAAAACAATAGGAGGGCTTACACAAATAAGCGGATCTTCATTTTAACCGACAGCCAGGCGGCTTTGAAGGCTTTAGTAAGCTCAAAGGTCTCTTCCAAACTGGTGTGGGGGTAGCTTAAGTGAGCTCAATGACCTGGCGGAGCACAACCATTACCCTAGTGTGGGTGCCAGGTCATCAAGGTATTATCGGCAACGAAAGGGCCGATGAACTAGCCAGGCAGGGAGCGGGCATGGCATACCTTGGCCCTGAACCTGTCCTAGGCATAACCAAGAACGCTATCCGGGGCTTTTTCAGTGACTGGATAAGCGAGAACACAATAGATACTGGCTAAGTAGACCAGGACATTGCCATAGCAAGACCTTCCTCAGAGGTCCTTGCAAGAAGAGAGCTGGAACTTCTGCTTTTGAGCAGAGCGCAACTCAGTATCACCACAGGGTTACTAACAGGACACTTGACTGTTAAGGAGCACCTATGGAGGATCGGTAAATTTAATGGGGATCTAAACTGCAGACTTTGCAATAGGGAACCAGAGACGGCAATGCACATTTTGTGTAGATGTGATGTGCTGGCAAACCGTAGACAGCGCATATTCGGACATCTTATGATTGCTCCTGAAGACTTTAATACGCAATCAGTGAAAAACCTGTACCAGCTGGTACAGGGGACATGTCTCACTGAATGGTTGCGTTAACTGAACCAGGGCGTGCACAATAAGCCTAATGGCTGCGGTGCCCCCGGCGCATTTTTGCAGACGGGTTCTGATCAAAATGTGGAAAAAAAAGTGCCATAAATAAAAATAATGATTAATAATAATGACTTTATTTCAGAACCAAATTACAAAACATCAGGTTTTTACCATTAAAAAATTTAGTGAGATAAATTGAAATTATATTAAAATAAGCGGCACACGAACGTCAAGTGAATCCTAGAATAAGTAGAAACTTATAAATAATCTAACCTGGGTGCACGACGTATTCTAAAGGCTCGGTCCGAATTGAATTAATGCAGAAAATTAGTGCAAATCAGTACTGCAGATGGGACGTGCAAATGTTTGAAAAATGTATTTTGATGAGTTTATTCACAGTCAACTTAGTCCAAAACGTCTGTTTGTCAAACATTTGAACGACCAATCAGCAGTACCGATTTGCACTAATTTAATTCTGAATGATACTTAACTCTTCTGTCTAATAGAGCAGGAATGACTAATATTTTATTGTGAATTCATGTACTCACACAATAGGATCTTCTCATGGGAAACGTACAGTATTGAAACCGAATACACAGTGTATATAATCACGCTCATGTTTCTTGCCACTTTCTCTTCACTTCTTCTATTTTTGTTATTAATCCTTTATTCCTTATTGATCCGAAATCATTTTTCTTTTCTAGATGTCTTTTTCATAGTTACAGGTACTATTTAAGCTTTCAATTCTTCTGTTGTTAAATTTAACCAGCTACTGTCTTCAAAAAACTACGTGTTTAGTTCAAATCTGTCCTAATCAGTCGATATTTGTTTTGAGTAGCAATGTATTGTTATGAATTCAGGGTTCGCAAGAAAGTCTTTAATGTCTACAGTCGCTTAACATGAGAATAATGCCACCACTTGTCTAACAAATAACACTTCTATGACTTAAGCGTTCTATATACTGATCACTATATCCACACTTATCGCTTTCGAAATAATAACTGATTCAAATTATCCGCCGGGTTCGGCCTTTACAGTAGAGGGCCTTTCCTTCTCGAACTTTCTAGCAAACGTCTGGAACCATCTAGCGTCCGACTTGAAACTCATAGGAATGTATGTACAAGGCGTGACTAGGCTAAAATTGATTTCACGCTCTAGAATATTTTGAAAAATACTTTCCTTGCTCAAGAAGGACCAAATTAATTTATGTATTTAGTTCAAGTTTCGGGCTAAATCGATCGTCATTTGCTTCGGGAGTTACCGATTCTTAGTAAAGATTTATATTTATCATCAAATTTCATTTCGAATTTGTAATTTTCCTTTTTATATTAAACATAAGAACTCCTTCAAGGACGTCTTACGCCGTTCTATGACTTTCTTGCTGTAAATTATGGTTTATGATAATTATGGTGATCCCATTCTGTTACAATAAACAGATTATTTAATGAACACTGCGTTAGCAATAATGTATGTACATGTTTCATTTTGAGTTGGAAATTAACGCGCATTGCCCGCGTATACTTTTCTTAAGTTCCTGGACTGTGTGTGCCCATATTTTCAAATATGATCGAAGTCCTTGAAGCCCAGGAAGTATAAGGGGGTTGCTTAACGACCAAGCGAACACATGCGTATTGTATACTTTATTTTATATTGCAACCCACGATCTAGTAGATTTCACGAGACAGAGTTCTGAATCGGCCTGGGCAATATTTAATTATTAAGCACAGGGAAACTATATTTGAGCAAGAAAGTACAACTGTACTTGCCATAAACTGCGTGAGCTTGACATTAATTCAAAATGACGCTGTGAATAGACGTTCCGGATGTAGTTCGCTTCCGATTTTTTAGGTAAGTGGCGCCAGTGGAGAAACACTTGAACTAATAAATTGCATAGGTCGGATAAAGACATGCTGTCTGGTAAAATCTAATAGGTCGTGTCGTGACCATTTCTGTTCTGAAACAATCGGTATACCTCGTATATTATAAATATTTCGAATGGTTGGGAAAATTTATTTAGAAATTGTTCAACGTTGATTTCTTTTGCCAAGATGAACACGTGCATCCTAACCTTGTATGCAGGTAGAGATTAAAGTTGAAGCTTGTACTGAATTTCTTCATTTGCAAGAATTTCAACTTTTCTTTCTCCTTGTTTGATTTCCAACAGTTTTCCAAAAACTAAACAGAGTGTGTCGTTTTATTTTTTACTGCACGTATGAATTTCATACTGATTGCCCCAAAACTCAACGTGAAAGCATTTTTAGTTGCATTTAAGCACTGAAGTGAGTTGGCCAATGTTGACACAGCTAGGTTGGCTGTTTGTGCTAGATAAGAACTCGCGAGCGGAAGTCACCTTAATTACCTCGAACCCGGAAGTACACCATACTGCGCGGACAAATTCCACCGGGTCACGGGATTTACGCCCGAGGCAGATACATATTTTAATTTTTATCGTCTATTTGCACCTTCCGAAGACATTTAAATTTCCAGCAATTTACATTCACATTTCACCCCCCGTCTATGTCAGGGTAAGTTTTAAAATTTTTCGCTGTTTCTATTCGATCTAAAGGGTAATAATAAAAGGGTGCTTCTATGATTTAGTTTGTTGTTGTTAAGACATTTAAATTTCCAGCAATTTACGTTCACGTTTCACCTCCCCCCCGCCCCTGTCTATGACAAGGCAAGTTTTAAAATTTCACCGCATCTACCTAATTTGTCGCGGCACTGTTTTTATTCGAGCTATTGGATAAATAAAAGCGTGCTTCGACGGATGTTCATTTACTTTGTTGCGCGCAACTTTGTGTGTGCTTGCAGCCGAGCAATGAAGTGTTCTAATTTTCAGAGAGCTCATTCGCAATGGGAACTCAAACAAAACCAATTCGCTTTTATTTGAATTAGAGGAGACTCGCTTCAATAACAAATTTAATACCCCGTCCTGGACACTGTTCATTAACTTTTGTGTAACTGCTTACTCGCCTGTTTACAAGATGAATTTTTTTTTGTAGTAAATTATAGATGAATTGAACGAAAATAAAACTTTGCGAAGCTATAAAACACAACCAGTGGTGGTAGAACATAAAGTGAATTCACTATTAGCTGAGGGTGCTTAGGATGCGGATCTCACCGGACTCTCAATTCACCACAAATATCAGCGCCAGGATATTAAGGATATCGCACCAAACTCAATATCGCCTCCTGATTCCCGAGTTGTTACTGCTTCGTTTTTCACAATTACCTTTTTCTGTAATTTATTATCAGGGCGACGACGACGACGACGTGGGCGTAACCCCCTCGATATATCATGATCGGTTATTTATTTCCGTCAGTTATAAATGTGACGCAGGAAAAGTTGCGACTCGATTATTTAGTCGTCAAAACGGCGCGTAATTAAAACATATTTCAGCGTAAATTTATATTTTAATTTACGGCGATTTATGATATAGTAAAAGAGTTCGGATTTATGTATATATACACGGGCGATATAAACGAGTTTAATTGAAACGTATTGTTTCGAACCGTATTCATTTCCGGAAATTATTATTCTCAGTAGCGGGGCTCTGTTTTGTAAATCGTTCACAACAACTTTTAATTACCGAGTGCTGATGGAAAACAAAGAAAAAAAGGAAATGTAACTAACCTTTTATTTTAGCCACCTACAGTAAAAAGTAGGTTAATTATCTAAACCGTCCAACACAAAGAGTAATGATTAGAACCGATTCTAAAGAATTAAAAATGCAAAATAACACAGGCTTTTAAGGTCGTATCCACGTATATTAAACAGATTTGTGTTCAATGTTTCGCTGTATACAATCGTTATTCGTTTCCTTTTACATATGATTTGGTTTGTTTCTAGATTAGATTAGCGATTTTAATGTAGCTATTTATATAGTTGTCATGTCCAATGATGCGCTATACTTCTCTTCAGTGGAAAGTGTCCGTTCCGCTTCGCTGATATCTATAAAGAAAAGTTCTGACTTTAAAAAAGTGTAGCTTTTTTTTAAATTTTGATGACCATAACAATCAATTGGCAATTTATACGCCAGGCGCACTGCGTACAATTACAATTCCTGAGTGCACCCGAGCAAAACAGGATATTAATTCAGATAAACGTAGCAGAGCTTTCCAAAATCAATGGCCACAACAGCATGCGTTGCAATGCGGCTGATGCAGTTTGTGCGCTGGTCCTTCGTGTGTACGAATTAATCAAAACCACGCTGGTGTGCTATTAACGCAAGTAGTGCAGAAGCGATGCCTGTATATTAAATCAACTGATTCCAAAAGCGTACATTCCACATTAGTACATACACACGAACATAATTAATATTACGCCAGATTTTATATTATTGCCATTTGTACGTAAGTATTTAAAACACGTCTTAAGTTTTTTTTTTGTACTAGAGTATATGAAAAATCTATCCCGACGCTTTTCATTAAAACTTTCACTACACGTTTAATTCTCGTCCCCATTAAATCACGTGGGATTTGGGAAAACCGACGAAACTAATTTTATTCGAACTGAAAACTATTAAATTTAACGAACGCTCATCCTGAGCAAAACTGACGCGGTTAAGACTGGAGAACTTTTGCGATGATAAATACCTGGGCTGCTCGTCAGGAGATTAATTGGATTTAGTGGATTGCGGCCTGAAATTTCTTGTAATTAACGCAATCAGTCGTTACTTTGTGATTTTACTAATGATAAACAAATTTAGAGATTGTTGCCTCAAGAAGTTTCAAATTTCTTTTATTATAGACAGACAAAGAAAAAATATTGAAAGAATTGACATCAGAGCATATTGCTATGTATACACTGAGAAAAATAAACTGTTCAGTCAATCAAAAACACGTTCGGTTAACAATATTTTTCGTTTACCTATTAGCAATCACGCGTCGTCATTGAACCAACAGTCAAAAAATGTTAAATATTTTAGATTAAATCAACTCAATATTTTGTTTGAGGCAAGCATACAATGAAGACATCTTTCTTGTTGCTTTAATGCACAAGGAATTAAAATTATATTTTTTAAATATTTAAAGTAACTGTTCAGTATGGTTAATAAAAGCGTAAAGTCAATTCAATCTAGACTATTGTTTCGGGAAACATCAATTAAATGTTCGCCTCTTTGTGATACTGCCAAAGTAAGGTAACTAGATATGTTCAGAATCGAATCGGTTTATAGTTGAATCGATTCTTTGCATCGAATGAATCGAATCGATTCAATTTGGTGTGAATCAATTCAAGAATCGAATCGGAATGGTGTGGACATACAACCAATTTTTTTATCACCGCACCATCTACGTTACTGGCAGCCAATAACTCAAAATGATAAAGTTGTGAGTAGGGAAAGTCTGCGGCATAAAACAGAAATTTCTTTGACCATTAACGAGCAAAAATATGCGTTGCACACTTGAACGGTAGGTATACATATACGTACTTTGTATTTGAGTGTGAGTGTAGAACAATGCCCCCTAAAACAAGTGAAGTGTGGAAGCATTTTATTACTGACAACAGCAAATCTGTTCGTTGTAAACGCTACAATGGAACCATAAAATATGATACTGCGACATAAGTTTTAATTTCAAGAATAGGAATTGGTAATATGTATATGTGTATTGAATCGAATCGATTCTGCGTGTTTAAATTGAATCGATTCATCTGAATCGATTCCACATAATCGATTCAATTGAATCGATTCATTTAACTGTTTTGAGCATCCCTAAAGGTAACCCTTCGACCTTTGGTGAAGGTGGCAAGAGGAGCTGAACAAAACCTCTCAACGAATTTTATAATGTCGGATACATTCGAAATATGAATAACTTATCTATCCATTTAAGAAACGATGTGGAACAACAAGGTTACTTATGCTGAGACAGGCAGTAAGTATACGTAAGTTTTAGCAGGCGCCATCTGGGATTCGATAGCAAGAAGTTTACTGTTTATTTCTGCAAACATAACACGTAAATTCGAATATCATTCTAATGCTACATGACCATATATATGACGTCTTATTAATATGGGAATTAACCTTCGCTTTTACTTGACTTAACATTTATTCCGTGAAATAAAAAATCAAAAGAGACATATAAAAGCAATAGCACTTTACGATCATCTTGAAATTTCAACTTTTTGATTTAACATATTAAACCAAGGCCAGCTAGATTAACATTCACTGACGTGTATGTATGGCCGTTTCAATTCGACTTTTAAAAATTTTGACAGTACTCCACTCAGCGCCTCTTGTGAATTTTTAAGTAATTGCAGTTGTCGTTAAGTTACTGTCAGTAGTTTTGTAGTATCCTTAATAGGGAGCGCTGAGGGGAGTACTCCACGGCATGCTTTCTCGAACCGAATTTTAGGCGAATTGAAACGGCCATACATACACGTCAGTGAATGTTAATGGAGGTGGCCATGATTAAACACTCATTTTAAGGTAAAACATTTACATCGTTCAGTCAAATGTAATAGTCTAACATTTTCTTAGTGTTACTTCGACAATTTCCAAGATGTTCAGTTAAGAATATTACCGTTGAAACAAGTACATTTTATTTAAGTCAACGCACAAAAAGTTGACATTCAAAAAGTTAACTTTAGACTTAACTGTTTCATTTTTCTCAGTGTGGCTCCACTTTATTAGCTACGGACTCTTTCTTTTTTTATTTCAAACGTTATTTGTATAATGTTTTGTAAATTTGAGGTTTGTTTTTAATACAGGGTATTGGATTCTTCTTTTTATAGTACTTAGAAAAGTCTTCTCCTCGTTTCTTTATTTGTATATGTGTTCAACATCAAAGATATTGATTACGATCCTCGCAAATCGTCTTCAACACATTTATTAATTGAAAAAAAAATCTCGTGCATGTGTAATTCTCACGTCAGTAGGTTTCAATGAATTAATTACGATCCTAGCAAATCATCGTTAATACATTACTTCACTGAAATAAAATTTTTATATTTGTATAAATCTTACGTCAGCAGATTTAAATGCATTAATTACGATCCCAGCAAATCGTCCCTAATATATTGCTTAACTAAAAATAAAATATTTACATTTGTATAAATCTTACGTCAGCAGATTTAAATGCATTAATTACGACTGCACGTCTGCTGCAATGGACATCTTGACTCGCCTCCCATCCTCCAAGTAAACTAGTCTCCGTTTACGATGGTTTTTGGGAGCACGTACTGGCCAATTTCTGGCCGTCAATGGATGTCTGGGTTTATTGTAGACTTTACTTAGGAACTGACAAAACTTTGTCCAATTCATGGCATCTTGTAGTTCATGAATCCAGGCGACCTCTTCATCTTCATTTCTTGGTATTTAATACATTTTTGAATAATTTGTTTTTGGTAAGCATTAAACTAGTTTTGACCGTTTAATTTTTTACATTTTGTGTTTTTTAGGGAATCATTATTGTACGTATACGACCCTTGAAGTTTTTGAAACTTCCAGAAGGCTATTTTGATATGTGAAGTATTATTGTCTGGTTTTAGAAGACATTTCTTTACTTTGTTTTGAAACCCAGCATTCTTATGGACGATGGATTCTTCTTGTTGCTGATTCCGTTCGTTCTTCAGAATTACTGGAAATATATCTGTACCTCAGAGCCAGATTAGGTTAAGTGCAAATATTGCTGTTAGGCTAATATGATAAGTAACATACATTTTTGGCCTAATTTTATTATATACTTTTCGGTTTGTATTTATCTTAAAATATAGCATATATAAAGGTTTAAAAAATTATGATAAATATTGTCCTCGCAATAGTCAAATTTGCATTACTTCTTCTTGTTGCTGATTCCGTTCGTTCTTCAGAATTACTGGAAATATATCTGTACCTCAGAGCCAGATTAGGTTAAGTGCAAATATTGCTGTTAGGCTAATATGATAAGTAACATACATTTTTAGCCTAATTTTATTTTATACCTTTCGGTTTGTATTTATCTTAAAATATAACATATAAAGGTTTAAAAAATTATGATAAACATTGTCCTCGCAATAATCAAATTTGCATTACTTAAATATTTAAACCGCTCCACCGTAAAATCGTGTTTTGGACTTAACCTAGTCTGGCTCTGAGGTACAGATATGGTATTTTAAGTAATATCACAACAGAAATAATTAACGGGTTATCCATGTTATCCTACTAATGAAATATTGTGCCCCAAACGATGATACTTCCATGGTCAATAAATAGTAGGCGATGAACGAAATAAACGAAATAAATATAGTTACAAAGTTTGATAAATTTTTTGTAAAAAGATTGGATTCACAAACGCCCCTGCCGATGTTTGTATAACGAAGGGCGTTATACAGAAATAAAATTGCTCTTGCAGAGAAAAAATTTGATACGCAGACTCATGCAGGTTTCACGGATTTAATTTAAGCTGAAGCTTATGTTAGGAAATTTATTTAATTCATTTGTTTAGTTTTATGTCCCAACAATCTTATAATAGTTTGGTTTTTCCGTATGAAAAATTGCTATGGAGCCTTCCCGGAAACAATTAATTTATTTTGTTTATTCCACCCCAGTGAATACTCTACAGGAGTTAAACTTTCTGATAATTTTTAAGAAAAAAATAATTTCTAACGAACCTAAGTAGGTACCTGATTGAATTTATAAAGTTCTTACAACCGAAAAATGTTAATCGTAGAATACTTAAACGAATCGAAATTTTGCCAAAAGGAATAAACAATTTGTAAGAACTTCCCCCTAAGTTACTGTTGCCTTAATTTAATAAAAATTCAGCATCACCGACGAATCCTACAAGCGTAATAAATTGCCCGCTAAACTTTGACTTTAATATTCATAAGCAGATGATGCTCGGAAAGAATGCAATGGCTGATTTAAACAGGCAAAAACGTGGGCGGTGAAATTACAAGGAATACTTAACTCATCTCTTGATATTTTAAACTTTTTTGTTCGACCACTGAAAAAGCGAAATTTAATTAAATGTAAAAGAAGGGCGAATTGTATATGTTTGCGGACGATTTGAGCAAAGGTCATGAGATTTCAAAACACGTCTGAACTAGTAAGCAAAAGCACAGGATAAATTTCATCTCAAGCAGCGGAACGTCAAGTGAAACGAAACGGCTGTAATTTCAGCGGTGAAAAAATGAGTAAGCACCGAGGATTTAGAGCTTCTGCGTTTTACCGTAATAAAATATGCACGAGCGTCTTGACGAGAAGTGAAGATGAAGAAGAGCATAAATGAACATCCAAAAGTGAAAAGGAGAAAGAAAAATTCTTGCAACTTGCTGCAAGCTTCTCCAAATTGCTCCGACTGTAACCGTGCGGAATGTATGTTGTTGTTATTAATATTAAGGGCGTAATGTGTTTAACTGAATCCGCATAATCAGAGTTAATCCTGAAATATCATTAGCAAGCATCGCATTAAAGTCTGCTTGCATGATATAACCGACCCCCTCCATTCACAACAGGGCGGTAATTTAATAAAGATTTAAGTAAGATTTAAAATACGCCGTTCGAAATGCCGGGGCGGATTCATTCGGGATTTAATTTAAATTCTTAAGTGCGCTTAATATAATAGGAAACACCGATATCGCGCCGGAAAAGCCATTACAAACGAGATAAGCGTTTAACGCGTGACTTCACATTAAGAAAAACGAATTGATCTCGTTAGGAAATACGCCGAAAATTGCGTGCAATTCCAATTTAAAAATAAATGGAAGCCGGAATGAAAGTTTCATGTCTGCGCGCTCAAGTATTTATTATACGAGGAAATGCATTGGATTTTCGGCGTTGCTTACTACAAAAATGAAAGGCCCCACGTATTTTATCGAGGGGGTTCATACGAAGCCTGGTCTCATATGGGTTTCGGAAACTCTGCAAAGTATTTTATAACAATAGGAAATCATCATATTTGAATTAATATGAACTTGTTTATTCGACAAAATAAATATTTTGTTTGGGCCGCAATTTATAAATTGAACACAATAGTTTCTGAATAAACTATTGTTTCATGGTGTACGTTTTAGATTGCATGCGTATCACCAATTGATTGTATTTAATTAAATAAATCGTTTTGTGTTTTCATTATGAAAGAATTCCATTGTGGAATACGTACGCGGGATGTTAATTTTCATAAAATTGAAGGGAACAACTGAATAAATAAACAAAAATACGCGAGTGTAAATTGTAAAATATTTCCTTCTTTTCGGTTACGACTCTACACATTGAGGCTTCAACTTGAATATATTTTCCACCACTCGAGTGCCTAAGGCTGACAAACATTAAAAAAAAATATATCAAAGACGTTTAAATGATCTGAGCTGATAATTTGCATCATAATCTTAAATTAATCGAAAACGCCGGGCTTTTAATGTTGTTTTTATTAGGGAAAAGTAACTGACAATATAATTACCCCGAGCCGAAGGAGCTGAACTTTCTTCTTATCGAGCGCTCCTTAATTACTGGGGCGTTGCTTCCTCCTCATAATTAATAAACGTGGATGTGTTAAAGGTGGCAATGTGCTAAATGCACACGAGGCAATATATTCTTGTCGTATCTAACTATGTGCCTTGCATGTAACCATTACCTTACATGCTTATGGAAACATTAAATCAAACACGCACCTACTAATAGGGGATCATTTATAACGAGTGATGATAATTTTGTGGCGCACCTCAAGGCACGTTTTCGTGATACATGCAGTTTAGTTTCTTTTTTGATTCGATTAGCTCACCTCGCGGGGAAATTAAAAATAAAAATTCCCCCCGGAAATTCATCTTCGCGGCTTTTAAGGTGGTCGAGGCTGCATACGAAATTATGCGCGTTCCTGGGCACATCATCGTGTTTTATATGCTAAACAAGTGCGCTAAAGCGCGGAGTTTCTCCCGAAACAAACGTATTTATTATTCCGGGCGTTTCATATGGAAATATGAAAGTAATTCGTATACGTAAAGTATACTTAATAAGAGAAAAGCGCTTGATAAAATTTGAGGATAACTGAATAAGGGGAAAGTATTTTCGTGTATGACAAAAGGAAACTTATTTCAACTTAAATAAGCTCGTTCTATCGTTGTCGTTACAAGTACCTACAACTTTCAAGCTTTATCCTTGCATCAAGCCAAATTACTTATACGTTAAGTGATTTCTGCTGTATCCCGACAATTAAAGGATGCTCTATGTATAGAAGGATAAATTGTAACTGACAGCGTCCATACGCAAGGCGTAGCGGAAGTGACAGGCAGTTTCGTATTTGCTTAACGTCCGGCCGTTTTCTTTAATACGAGAAAAAAGCACTTCCATTAATTAGCGGCGATGAATCGCACTTTCCTTCCCCAACGACGATTTTTCACCATTTCCCCCGTCGATATCTAAAGGCAACCCCGTCCGAATAATATCTCTAAACATTTCTGCATTTCCGGAAGCGGATGTGGTAATACACGCGTTCCGGAGATAAAGGATTTCTTTCCCGCCCTGCATGGAAACATGAGGAGCTGAGGCCCGCTGATAAATGATCTTTGCATAAATTTACATATCGCCTTAAATAATAAATGCGCCCCGGCTTTCATATTCATGAGGCCCTCCGATTTTATATAAATATTTTATTGAAATCGAAACGTAACTCGCATTTGCGGGGCGGCTTCTTGTCGAGGAGGTCCTGTGACGTAATGCTTTTCAGATCGTTTACTGTTTCAATGGGATAATAAACCTAAACAAACAGGGAACCTCTACGAGGACTTCTTAAACGGGATAACTACCTGAAATCCTCTTTATCCTGCGCGTCCTAAATGTTATACGTTGTTGCTGAATCAGGTAAGGCAAGTTGAGCGTCAGGATATGGTTATATAGGATTTCCTTTGGAAATTTAATAACCTAGGAATGTGTGTGTATCACTATTGCTTTGTCAATTTAGAAACTGTTCTAAGTGCTACGTAAAACTGTTTTATCTTTGAAGTAGGATATAGAAAGCAACATGCGCAAAATCGAATTCTTTTAGAATTAACTAAAGACTTTTTTCCCTCGTGACGAGTTTTGAATTATTTTGTTTATTAATTTTATTTGTGCGTCATTCATCACATAATTGTTTTGTATTTTTAATTTAATTTAATGCGAGCATTCTAATGATTCTGTTAATGGAAACAAAATGAATCCTGGGCAAATATTTAGATTAGCGACTTGAAACGTTCGTGAAAGACGAAGGATCTCAGAGGACGAAGCTCGGAAAAACTTGGATAATCTTTGGTTTAATTAAATCAGTCGAAATTCTTGATCGCGAGGCGCTCATTAAAGTCTTCAATGGTGGGCCGATGATAATGACATTTCGACTGAATGGAGCGATTTAATCGCTACAAAGTTTAATTTGTAATTAGAGTGTAATTGCAGTCATTATTAAGCGATCTCTGGTATGCGTTGTCATCGGAATTAATGAATGAATTTAGCGGCAAACTGAATTATTCGCGTCAATTTTGCCCGCAAGGAAATTACGGTTATTAACTTGTTTTCTCTGTAAATATACACCAGAGCTAATTAGTTTTTGGAACGCAAAAGTTCTTGTTGATCTTCTAATGGCCGTTCAACACTAACTGGACAAATACTCGACAGTGTTTACGTTGAATATATTACAAGTTGGCTGGGGCGTGAAATTATTTGAAATCATATTTTTATGTCCTGCAATAGTTTACATTCAAATAACAATGGACGTCGCTTTGTGTTCTGCATTAAAATAAATTTATTATTTTGAGAAGTAAAATATAAATTAGTTTAGGAATCTAAAGCGAAACCATGATATATACGCCCCGTGGAAGATATATCATTCTGGAAACAGATTATGTAACGCTGAAATATAATTCAGAGTGATATACCGTATCCCGGAACTGAAATTCGTCTTTATTTTTACGTGGTTTCCGTGTACGAGGTGAATGTTTTGTATCTGCTTGAATAATTGCAGTCACAACTTACCAGGCGATGGGTATACCTAACGCCAAGAAAATAATATAAAAGATATTTAAAGAAATTGAAAGGATGGAAAAGAGCTTGCGTATTCAATGAACGAAACGTATTTTAAATAAATCTGCTTCAAATGCGCCACGTTTTAATTACATGTTTCATTAAAAATTCAATTAAATTTACGCAGCGCGAAAAAGTGAGGAATCCCGATTATTCCTTCCATTTAATAAACTTCATTAAAACCTAATCTCACCGGAACCGCTTTTTAAAAGTTTGTCGCTTAAACACGTCGACGTTTTTTAACGTCGATTGTTCGCCGGCATATTAGCCGAATTAAGAGCGTTCGATAAAAATAATCACGGAACTGCTCGAATTAAATTTCAACTTATCCCGAAACTTGGCCCGAAAACTTTCAGTCGAGATTGCGTTAAGTCGGCCGGCCTTAAAAATAAAATCGATCACGAGGGGGCCCATCAAAAATTCACGAAGCCCCTTAAACTTAATACGGTGTGTGTGGTGGTGCTCCCTGCACTTTGCAACGCTCATAGAACAAATTTACTTTTGGTGCCATATTAAGTTACTCGTTTATAAATGGAAATCAGAAAGACGAAAAGCAAACTGTTGAATATGCATGGCACGGACGTTTACTGTGAAATCCATTTGCTTTAATCCTTTGAGGTTTGCGTCCAGGTTTAAATTTACTGCATAAGTTGTGGGTCCGCCTGATCGGAACTCAACGGAACGAACCTCCTACATACTCGTAAAATTCATACGGAATCAAAATAGAACGTCTTAGTTTCGACGATCGCACACACAAACACAATGACGTTGCGTTCTGCATCGCTGGCTTTACCTTGTTGGTACAATCTCAATTACTAAAGTCCCCGTGAACTTCGAGGTCCTGCTTAAATTACTCCGAACTCAGAGTTCACCTGAACTTAGTTGCCTGAAGACATCGCGGTCTAACCGCGCGAATCCATTCTGGAGGCGACGGGAAAACATCCTTGCTCCGTAAATAATTCAATTGCGCTCACGAAATTACAGTTTTGAGCTACTTATTTAGTTAACAAACAAAGGCACAGGCGTCTAACTTGTTACATTTTATATGTAAATTTAACATACCAAGTAACTAGCTTAATCCGCAAATGCTGCTGAATTTAATTACATATGAGAGTTTTGTTTATGTTTATATCGGATTAGCGTAATGCGCTCCCGAGTGT
The DNA here is from genome assembly GCA_033060865.1 of Dorcus hopei. Lineage (NCBI taxonomy): Eukaryota > Metazoa > Arthropoda > Insecta > Coleoptera > Lucanidae > Dorcus > Dorcus hopei. The sequence continues at coordinate 39,293,686 of CM065426.1, forward strand.
TGTTAACATAACTAGCTTGTTTACTGCGGACAAATTAGTTTCGGTGTCCCTGCCCATTGTAATTAATTCGTTTTGGAATATTTTCTTCAGTTCACTCAAATAATAAATTTTATGATCAAGTAAATAATTAAATAAAAGTGGACGTATACTAAACTAAAAGCGACTTCAAGCTCGAGTAAAAGCGAGTATGAAATGTTGACCACGCTCGGATATGTGTACTTACAGATTTATTCGACATGCAAACGTCCTTACTTCGAGCTTTGGGTGTATTATTGCATTTCGAAGACGGAAGCGAGGATAAAAGTCCCGGAGGATGACTGCTTCACAGATTGTGAGGAACGAGAACTTTGAAGGCGTCATAAATTGTCAGAACTTACTTCTTCGTTGGAAATTGACACAACGATGATATATTTGACTAATACATACCAGTGATTGTATTAAACGCCGATCTCGACTAAGTGAGGTGCCGTTTTATCTGCAATAATATCTCAAGAGCAAGGTCGTGTCCCATTCAAATTTAGTACGAAAAGGTTAGTCATTGTTATTCCTCACGCCTACTCCTGTCGCCCTCTCTCCCGTTTGAAAATGTTGCACGACCGCAGTTAATCTTCGCGCCCCGTATTAATTAAAGCTGATTTTATCTTTATGGAGATTTGTGCGCCTATCATAAAATTTAATACAGAGGAGAAATCCCCGATTTAAGACGTAAACATCACTTTCTTTTCGAATGGATTCGGAACAGATTTGAAAATTTTGCAAATGTGCCTCATCTTGACCCAATTATTTGAGGGCCAAGGGATGAAAAAAATGTTCGTTTTCATATTCAGACCTTTAGGAAATAAATGACCGAAGAAATAACTCTTTCACGCCTTCAACTTTAATGTTTCCTTTTCATTTCCCGTCCACAGAAACCTAAATCTAATTAAGAGAATGATTGCTTTATTTGTGGCAATTTCGTTCCCCATGAGCTTCCGCCAGATTTTGAGCTTTCGCCTCAACTCGATTAACGTCATTCCGCGGCGCCAAACAATCAGGCCCTCTCTTAAAACCTGAGGGTGCCCCTAAAATTTTGAATAGTCGCGAACTGTGATTTTAGAGATGAATCTATTTTTTTTAATTTGGGGAAGCGTTACTTAAGTTAGGTCCTTTGAGGGCAAAGCTCAGACGCTCTGTGCACACACCCCAACTTCGGAACTTCGCGATGGGAAAGCGATGAGTTTAAAGTCAAACAATCTGGTGAGAGATTCGGTTGGCAACCTGCACAATAGTTTCTTGACGGTCGTCCGTAATTCACTCCGGCAAAAATATTGCGACAACATTCGGAAAATTGTTATTTACGGCAGCAACTTTTATTGGGGCACGTAGACGAACCTCTAAACGGGGGACTTTCCGGCAGCAAAAGTCTAGATTAATCTCAACGAAGTTAACTTTACTGTTTGTTTAGAGCTTCACCTAAAATAACCTCTAAGTTACACTGATAATAATAATTAATAAACTACATCACCTACTTACCAGAATCGATTTATTTGACTATTCTTTCAAGTTCTCTTTTTTACTCTTCATAATTTTGTGCTATTTTATTTTTATTATAACTTGTCCGAGTATTATAGCACAAAGCCCTCTTAATTGAAAACGTTATAAACTTTCGAACAGAAACTTTAAATTTGCAATGCCCGGCAAAACTGTGTCAGTTACGGTGGGGGGTTGAAGCTTATTTATTGTGCAACAGATTTACGTGCGCCATTTCGTCTGCAGAATAGCGTCATATCTTTTTCCCCTTTGCCCCCTATTTACAAGATTTCCCGCTAAATGTATGGTGCGGCTTAAAACCGCATTCGTATTTTTAATAAATTGCCTAGATTTCTGAACACGACGCCGCGGAATTATTTATTGTTATAGATTCTTCTTGCAACGAAAACTAAAATCTTTCGCGAATGCACTTTGGAGGAGTTTAATTAATCGCAGAATGTAAAAGTAAATTTATTCATCAAAGCAAAGATCTAGTATTAATATTTTCAAAAGAAGCGGTGCGTTTCTCTTAGGTGAAAATAAATTTTAAATTTAGTAACGCGAAGGGTATCATTTAAGCGCGTCGCTTAAAGACGAAATTAATAGACGCTGTCATAACAAGCGAACGGGAGTTATTAATTGAATAAACATGAATCTTGCCGGAGATTACTTCGAATAAATAATGCTGCGAATTAGACTGCAGCGAGGGTGGTATAAATAAGAATGGAAATGGGATGTGTAAAGTGAAAATATTAATATTAGTACGGACGCTTAAGAGTTCCGTTTTATTTTCTTGGAAGTTGAGCAGCGATTAAGGATAACGACCTAGGACACGCTTGTGTGCCTTGTCTTGTGCTATGTATATCTTAGAAGCGAATACAAGGTTAACTTTGATGTACACTTTTTTTTCAAACTAATATTAAGCTTTTTCTCTCTCTCTCTTGACTTAAAATCTAATATTTAAATAAGGCCTCTTCTGTTCAAAGGAAAAAATAATTTTAGGCAAGATTTGAGCAAGTTTCTTCAAGATGGCTTTATCTACGTACATACATATTTAATAAGAATTAAATTTTAAATGTCAATGTCTTTGCTGTTTGCAAAAGACGATTTGTCTAAAGATAAATAGAAGTTTTTAGTTATGTGAGTTTTTTGTTCTTAATGCATTTAACGCAGGTGCATTTCACTGCTATTTCTAAATGAAATACCGCATCATAAAGAACTTCCCCGTCTTATGGTTCATTCAAATACGAGTGCACCGCGTGAATATTAAAACTGGCCGAGATCTGCTCCGCAATAAGGTGAGAATTTCATTATCCAGATTTTTCTAATAACGCGCGTCTTAACTTAGGCCGTAACAGAATATTAATGTACTTTTCTTCCATAATGAAGATGTAAAAGGTATTACACGGGAAACACGATCCGTCCATCTACAGTTCAATTTTTTATGTGAACAGGTTCAAAGTGGGGGGGAATCATTTTAGAATCGTACGTTATAGCGAGAAAGGGAATTGTGTTAAACAAATTATGGAATTATGTATTCTATTCACAAGCTGCTTGTTTTTGGAACGCACGTACTAGTAATAATGAAGCTGAAGCCATAATTTAACTAATTAATACAGACACGATTTCAACACATCACAGACACTTTCGGTAACTTTGAATAGCCCAACCTTCGATTTTATTTCGTATCGTATACGAATTATCAAATTTGTATCGGAATAATGCAAAAGTTGAAGTTGTTTCAAACGAATAACATCACTTCCGCACATGTTCGACAACATAAATGCACTCGAACTACTCTAAGTTTCCACAAACGCCGCGGATCCCGCGGGAATCCCGGGAAGATTCTAAAGAACAATGCGAACTGCTCGGAAATCCATTTATTTGCAAACTAGCTGTTAGTACACATCGCCGGTGGAACTTTCCTGTCACACCATAATAAGGAAATCTCCGAACTTTTAATGACATTTTAAATTTCGCTCCGACGCGTGTGAATTATTTACACAACAGGCTGCTGCTGCTGCTGCTTAATTTAAACTTACTCGTAATTATCTGAGCGCGAGATTTCCCATGCTTTCCGATAAATTGGAATTAATATTTTAAAGCTCGTTGCAGAAGAACAGATCCGGTTATTATGAAATTAAGAGCCCCAGTATCGGCTGATTCCTAATGGAGCCGGAACAAGTTTCGAGCTTTAATGCATAGATATAACGCTTTTAGAATTCGTTTTATGGCACCTTCACTCGCGAGCAGAAGTGGCTCTCTTTGTTTTATATCAATTCACTCTGAGGTTTTCGCTGAGGTTTCATGGAGCACTTGCCTTTTACTTTCACAACACGAAATTGCTTGTGAGTTACTTATTTTACTTTTTTAACATTTGCCCTTCTATTTTAATAAATTTTAAAGAATGCGTTGTGTAACACTCACCTACTTCTCCTAATGTCACAGAGTGTTAATAGAACGTGGCGAGTGTGCAGGAGATCCCTGAGGGTGTCGCTTTATAACTCACCCCCGCTAAATGTAAATTCCGTTCGACTGAAATGAACGCTATTTTATTCAGGCATTTCGATACGGTTAAGTAAGTTAGACATGTAAAGTACTCACGTGCAACTTTTAATGGCTCCGGGGTTTCGAAAATTCCTACACGGGTTCGTCAGTGAAATCGATGAATTTAAACGAGAAAGTAGATAAGGCCAAATTATAACCTTTTTTTTTGCAGACGAACACATAAATAGGATTATCACGCATCAGCAAGGGAAGGTTTTTCTATGGAACGAATCAATTAGGACATTGGTAAACCGGAGAGACAAAGCGTTATTGCGTGTTAACGCTCCATTTATCTGGACCTATGTAGCCTGGCTATCGGTGTTTGAGATCCCAGCTACATCAACCAGGCTTATATCTGTACATGTGATGTGGGCCAGATAAAATACTTCCGATAATAATATTAAAAAAAGAAGAATTGTTAAAAATTGTATCGTTTAGTTTTGTGCGAGGGCGTGCAATAACAATAAATTATGATTCCCTGATAACAAAAGTTATTTGGCTGAAGCTAAGCAAAATAAATGTAAGAACTTATTTTATTTGCGACGCGCCTTAGAAGGGAAAATATAGTTTCACTAAGAACACCATCAATATGAGTTGGTCCGCGATGCTAACTCGAAACTTTATCTACTGTAACGAAATAGGATGTCCGACATATTACAGAAAATAAAATTAAGCCTTCATGAAATATGGTAGTTTTATAACCGGGTCGTTATTCTTTTATCCTGCCCGGACATGCACACACATGATACATGTCGGATCACTACCTTTAATATTAGTAATATTTCCTTTTTGCTGTTTCATTTCTGTGTTTTATACGCCCCCGTAAACCTCTTATATTAACATGAAGGAGAAGAAATATTTATCGGGACGTGATACGGCGTCGTAAAAGGGGAGTCGTTTTATTATCGGCGACGCGACGTGCGGTAACAAAGTTGCAAAATTTATGGAACGCAAATGCTGTCCGCTCTTTTTCTCAAGCCAACCAGAATAACTTACCAGATATACCTAAAAATTCTATACCCAGATACTAGAGGCTATTATTTTCTCTAATTGTGAATGGCGTTTACTCTATCTCCTATATTACAAAACGTCTCTTCAGAGAAACGCGAGTAAATATCTAAATGCCATGTTAAGTTGACACAGAGATACATGCAAGAAGATATTGCACCGAGAAGCACATCGATACGTCGAGAGCTGCTTGTTTGCTCGAAATTAGTTATAGCTCGTTCTGCTTGCTCCAGACAAAATTAAATGCAGTCAGTCCATCAGTAAATTGTGTTCTACATTAGCAAAATTGTACGGAATCGATATGTTCTCCGACACACCGGGTAATTCTCTTAAGGTATTACTAAATTTGCATGGTACATCAATTATTTCTGCTTATTTATAGCTCCATGTGATCTACATACAACAGAATACGTATCCCAAGCTACCAATGCTTTAATTAAATTAAAGTAGACTCTACGCCATTAAAATTTGATTTGACACTTTAAATCACTCAACGTTTCATTGCCGATTGACAGCTTCGTCAGGAGTGTGATATTTTTAAAGTGCTTTAATTATATACGATATACAGGCTGTTACAAATTCGAGGCTCACCATTGGGATCTCGGAAACGGTAAGAGATACGAAGTCGGTTAAATTGGGGCAAAGTTGCGTATTTTGATGCTTAATAATAATCCGTTCTGAAAAATCTTCTACGATTTGTAGTTTTTGAAATATTCCCAAAAAACAAGAAAACGTAATTTTCTTTTTTATTTTTTTCTGAAGTTATTATTGCAGGGATCTTAACAAAATTAATACATTCTACAGGCACTTTTTTAAGCTCTTTACGATGGTATCATTAGATTTTACTTAAAACGTTTCGTCTCGTTCTGACCATCATCAACTTCATTTTTTCTTATGGGCGCTACATTGGGTTTTAATACCATTGAATAGATCTATTTTTTCTGATGCTTTTTCATATATCACACATCCCTATTTAATAATCTGAAACAGCTGGAAATGCAAGAAATTGTTGAAAATAACACTGCAAAGAAAAATATGGTATGTAGTGAAAACAAAAACCAGAATATACCTTCGGAGTTTTATTTCATATATCACAAAAGCTGATTTTAGTAAAATTTTTAGATCTAAAAATGAATGTTACGTATCCAAGAAAATTAAAAAAATGTTTGTGGTCTTAACAACAATTCAGTAATAGCGAGCGAAATTTCCTTCCAACAGTATCCAGAAAGACAACTACAAAAGAGTTGATTAGTTGATTAGATTTGTAATTAAATTATACATTATTATTATTAAAAAGCTAGAAAATATCAAGTTAAATTATGCGCATGTCTTTAGAAAACTCGTATCTTAAAAGATGTTACTGCTCGAGGAAACATTCTTTCCTGTAGTCTCATAATTTTAAACATTTTATAAATAACTATGAATTACCTCTTCTAATAATTCTTCATTCTCATCATCATTAAGGCGATCTCGATAAGTCCTTCGAGTTTTATGAAAATATCCATAAAGTGCAATGTTTCCATCTAACTTAATAATATTGTTCTATGTGGATGGCATCTTTTTGGGTATTATGGGAAGTAAATTTATCTTGCTATTACTAAATTGTTGTTAGCACAATACATTTTTAAATTTACAAGAATGAGAGATTTTTAAAGACATAATTTCTTGTAATACTTTCTTGCTTTAATCATAAAAATGTATAATTTAATCACGAAAGTAGTTAAATACTGCGTCATCGTCATTGTTGGAAGTAAATTTCTCTTGCTATTACTAAATTGTTGCTGTCAGTCAGCACAATACGTTTTAAAAGTCTACGTCTTTCTTGGATTCACATCCTTCATTTTCATATCTAAAAATTTTCAAAAATCTGTTTTTGTGATAAACGAAATAAAACTCTGAAGGTGTATCAAGCTTTTTTTGGTTTTTGTTTTCATTGCATACCATGTTTTTCGTTGCAATGTTATTTTCAACAATTTCTTGCATTTCCAGCTGTTTCAAATTATTAAATAGGGATGTGTGATATATGGAAAAGCATCAGAAAAAATAGATCTATTCATTGGTATTAAAACCCAATGTAGCGCCCATAAGAAAAAATGAAGTTGATGATGGTCAGAACGAGACGAAACGTTTTAAGTAAAATCTAATGATATCATCGTAAAGAGCTTAAAAAAGTGCCTGTAGAATGTATTAATTTTGTTATGATCCCTGCAATAATAACTTCAGAAAAAAATAAAAAAGAAAATTACGTTTTCTTGTTTTTTGGAAATATTTCAAAAACTACAAATCGTAGAAGATTTTTCAGAACAGAATATTATTCAGCACCAAAATACGCAACTTTGCCCCAATTTAACCGACTTCGTATCTCTTACCGTTTCCGAGATCCCAATGGTGAGCCTCGAATTTGTAACAGCCTGTATATATAATTTATTTAATACCTATCAAACTAGTAGTAATTCTGGGAGCTTTTAAATATATAATAGGAGCTGTCATTCAAAAGCACGCTCAAGGAGGTAGCGTGACGGGTGCTAAATTAAAATGGCCTGGAAGTACTAAATTGAAATAAAATGAGAGTCTAATAAGCTGGATTCTTTTCTACAAATTGCTTCGTGATTTTAGACGTTCTGCACCGGGTGTTTCGTTTTAATTTGTTTGTTTTCTGTCGGATTAAAATGTAAGAGAAAGAACGCTATTTTTAACTCCATTAAGATCCATTTACGAAAAGTGTGTTTTGGCCGTGAAAAGTGCGCTTCCATTTTAAATTTTTCCAAACAAACTCTATGTGTGACATCCTGATACATAGGCCACCCACACAACAGAGGCCCGTCTAGAAGAGTCTTGGGGATTTTAGTCGATTTCACCCGAAGCTTCCCGATCTTAAAAGAGAAAATGAGCGGGAGATTGAAACAGTTATAGAAAGACAATAAAAGAAAAGTTTGTGAGGCATTTTATTTCTCACTTGTTTATTGTTGTGCTTTGTTGGATAAGTGTAAGTTATTTTAATTTAAAATAGGGAAGAACTGTGTTTAAACTACTTTATGAACCTAATTAACGCTACGTAAATGCTGAACTAATAATAATTCAGGAATGTCGTCTTGATAAGACGCAGCACAGAGGTTTGAAAATCTGAAACGACGTCGGAATTTCAGAAATTTCGCAGTAATTTCCCGAGTAAGAATACTTTATATTTCCATTCTTTTTGCACAAACCCAGAAAGAAGAACAAATGTGCATGAGGAATGTAATTACGTGGGTAATTGCGGAACGCTCGAGTAAATCGTCATTCTCAACACGCGCCTATATTAGCCGTATTTAGAAACTCTAAATCGTCGCTCCCCTTGACTAGTGGGGGCGGAAAGACAATAAAATTAAATACTAGTCCGCGTGACGTCACCGGGTTTCCATTATACTACTAATATTTAAGCTATCGCATTTCTTACTGCAGATGAAATATTTCTCTTGATAATGATGAATGGCTAACCGTTGTTCTGGTTATTGGTTCTTGAAATTTATGGATCATGATGAAATATGATGGATGATAATTTTCATAAATGGCAGTGCATTTTTAATAAGTCGTCCTCGTACGGTAATATTTACATTGCAATCCTGCAACCTCCCGTCAAAAAAGAGAAATATTTTTATGCAGTTCTATTTAATACCTAGGTACACGTTTAAACAAATTTTGTCTTCAGTTTTATTTCTCGGACTTAAAGTTACGTTCCGAGTTAAAAGAAGAAACTAAATGGCAAGTAATAAATTAAAGAAATTTTATCGCTCATAACGAGAAACTGAGAGAAACTTAGTTAGTCGATTCTACCAAACGAACGTAAATTTTATTTGCATTACCATTTACGACGTCATAAAAATCCTGTTCTTACAAGAGGCGTAAATTAGAGGAATCGTTAACCAACCCGCCTCGTCCACCCTCAATCAGGGCTAACCATAATTTAATGCATGTACCTATACATTTATTATTATTATTACAAAGCTGTGTTTATACAGCGTATAAAATTAATATCAGCATCCAGCTTTCAATTTAATTGAATGGAGGGTCCGAACTGAATGGAGCTTTATTGATTGACGTCGGGGTGATATGTTGATGTTTCCTCTTTTTTATTCGGTCGTTTCTTCGGATGTTTATAAAATTGAGTTAATTTGTAGCTGCAAACGAACCAGCTTGGGCTCGATAAACACACAGATTAATTCCAGCCGGTCCTAACGAAATCAGTTCACGTTTTACGGTCTTCATTTTCGTAATGGTACTCTTCACTAACGTAACGAGGGAAAATACACAGGAGGAATTAATTACTTTAATTTGTGTAATCATTTACGTTCCATTTTTTTTTCTTAATCAAATCACTAAAACAATTCCTTTTTCGTGTTAATTTTGAATCGACTTTTTTAGGATAAAAATGATAAATAACGAGGTCATTAAAAACAACTAAAAGTATATTACAAATTTTCTATTTACTGTCATCAAAAAAAAAATGCAAATTTAAATAGGTGTTTTAATTAACGTTCCTTTTAACGCTTTTGCGAACGTAACGAATTCCTGCTGCCTCTTCAGCATCGCTAACAAGAATCTGAAATACCAAAGGAAAAACGGAACGAAACAATTTGCTGTTTTTTTTATCGTCCTCATTACGAATTTAGTGCATAATTTACAGGGCCTCGCTTCCTGCTGGTGCTGCAGACCGAAAGCTCTAACATTAAACCGAGCCGCCGTTAATATTTTACTTCGGCGCTCCTTCGCTTTCGGTAGTAATTAGTCGTTAATTAGTGACACGTTTTGTTTTCCGTGTGATTGATATTTTTGTGCAGTAGTTTGATCCAACGGCGTTTTAATTAGATTGGGAGAAGAGGTATGCACCGCAGCAGCAACTTCGACAATTAAAACTAATTGTTACACATATCCTGCGAGTTTATGCGAAGGGCACCCTCATCATGCGACATAAAAGCAGTGACCCCCTCGGTTTGATTGCTGATTATACTGAAGTATGTGATGGTCCCACTTCAACTACCAGTACCCAATTACATCAAACTCAGCAAATCTCTTTCTATTAAATGAGAATTAAAGGACAACGACACGTGAGGCAAATTAACTTGCAAAAATATTTCTCCCCCTTACACTAATTATGTAGGCCTTATGTGTTAATGCCGCGTTGCTAAATGACAGCAAGAGGAAAATTGAATTCGGGGAACGTTAAATTTAACAAGACTAAATAAGGCGGAGGAAAATTGAAATGGATTTATTTCCTGTCCTGGCATCAAAAATAATTTCGCGTGTCTGCACCTCAAGTGCCTCATTTCCTGAATATATTAGTACGGAACGTTTTGCGTAACTACCTGCATTCTTCTTGCTTATCTGATGGTAAGGGCGGGGGGGTTTTGTATGAAACTGAAATTAACCTGAAACTTTCCAGCTTACGAATGAACGAACGAAAAACTTTCACATAAAAACGAATTATTTATGTCCCGCTTGAAATGTAAGTATGTATATCACGTAAAAGGACGAGTAAAAAGAGGCTGCATAAATATGTATCAAAGAAGGACTGTTTTATGCTGGCCTAAATACAAAATCGATGGTGTTTCAAGAGAACAAGTGGGGATTTATAATTTTCACAAACGCGACCCGCCATAGATTCGTGCGAATGTTCAGGAGGAGAGAAGTTTTAAATGATAAATGAGTTGTTGTCAGTATCAGTTGTGTAATCTGCTGTAATGCTCCGGAAGCCTTTGTAATCTCTTTAATCGCACCCCCTAAAGAAGTTCGAATGCGTTCTAACTGCGACAACCAATATTATCGTCGCTTTAGGAAAAATCATCTTCTCGGTTCATGAAAATATTGAGAGCCAATATAAATTTAAATGAACATTCTTCAAATCCTTCACAGAATAAATTCGAGAAATGCGACAGGGAATTGCGGTAATAAATATTAACAGGGAATACCTCGATATTTATGCAAGGCATAAAACGTCGCCTGCAATAAGGCTTCCAGTGCGATAACTCTTTTATTATCAAAGAGCAGCAGTGGCAGATGGTCGGATTAGGACGAATCGAAATGATAATGTTGCTTGATAAACGGCTGATAGAGTTTCCGCGGTGATAAACTAGCTCGGGGGTAATTTAAGATATAGATAGCCGTGAAATATAGCCTTTGCGATAGAATAATACATACACTTAAGATCAGGGAGATGTGAATCTCTTTAATCACGCGGGGGTTATGACTGTTTCACCTCCTGATTTATCGCGGTATTAAATTTCCAAATTGCAGAAGTTTATAAGTATTGTAGATGTCACACGTTATAATGTTCTTAGGTGTTGTTAATGGGACGTGGGATATTGGAAGTAACACACATATACATAAATCTGCGATGCTAAACGTGCCGGGAAACATAAGAAGGAATTAGAATTGCAAATTCGATAGCATGGTGAAGTTATAAATCAAACAAGAAATTCAACAAAAGCTATTGAGCGAGCTCAGTTAACAATGAAGCAATCAGAGACACTAAATAAACTGCAAACGCAGGCGATGTATACTATATAATCCAAAGGCAGCGTATCCTAAATCCACTTAATTCAAAATTTATGGACCCACATTACAACTTGCTTCCTAGATCACACAATGTAACGTTTCATCAAATGTCACGTTTGAATAATGTAGATACGCGTTACCTATTTTATCATAAAAAAAAGTCGCATCTTCCCCTCTTAAACTCAATTGACTAGCTTTGTCCCCTAAGTAATTCGATAATGGCTGATTTGAATTCGAAATTTTAAATCAAAAATGCGGGAGGGACGGAGGGGGGTCCCTCTAATTTATAAATAAGCCCTTACTACGGTGACTTGGTCCCAAAACCGCCCCCTTCACATAAATAACGGGAGAGTTTACGGACATGTCAAAGACAACTTGAAATCTGACCGTGGTGGTAGTCGCCGCCACCCTACATGCTTAGGTCCGCTATTGTGCTCTAATAGTTGTGAACAAGTGGAGGGCGATGACGTGGTATTACATATTGCCTTTTGCCCTTTAATACTCCGCAAATTTAGGGAAGGCGCAATTGAGGTAATTCCAACAATAGTTAATAAATCGAGACATTACAAATTATTTAAAAAAAAAGTTAAGTTAGTTTTAACTTAACCACAATAAGCATTAACTCACAGCAGATGATTTAATTCTAAATTATAGGACGCATTCGATTTTAAGAGAGCTTTGATGTTGTACGTCTCACGATGAACTAAATTAATACGAAATTTCATTTTCTCCTGATTCTAATTTGATGTAATGAAAGAATATAGAATATTAAATTCCAGGCCAAAAAAAAGAATGTTTTTATTCACCTTTAGATTATACAGGTCAATGGCTACGACGAAAAAAGTTACGTTTCTTTTATTATTCGTTCTGATTATTATTTCCTTTATGAAAACTTGATTAATTTTACTGACTAGCGCTTTGAAATTCACACGATTCCAAACGCATAAACTCACACGTACGAATTGTCTTTCTCTTTGTATGTATGTACGCCTTGATTTGAATGTATTCAAGAATGCATCGAAAATACTTGATTTCACCGGCTGATATTTCCGGAGCCGGAACAAGCACCACGTCTTTGTGCAGTTCGTTATAATAAAGCCGGATTTTTATTAGTAGTTTCCCCGGGGGTAAATATCGATTGCGCGGGCAATAAAATAGTGGTGAGCGAGATTCCTGGTGTCAGTGTTAGCAGCATTAGCATCCTGTTTCCGGAGCGATCTTCTCTGATTCTACCCGGAGTTTTCTCGGATTTGGTTTAAAATAACTCGAGTATTAAATTTTTAAGGTTTCAAGTCGACTTATTTGACGATCACGTTATTGTTTTTATGATGATGAGAATGAGGAGACAGAAATTTTTATATATTTCTCGGAACGGTTTCAGTACTGTAATTTCAGGAGGAGCATTAGAGAACAGGACTAAGCAAAACGTGACAAGCTTTACAGATTTCTTTAGACTGAAACTATAAAAATACTTAAAGGCCTATCTGTTCCACACACGGCAAAATTTCACTCGTGTGAAGAATATTGAACTTTTAACGAAATTATTATTTCACGTCCTATCCCTTTTTGCAATCACGTTACTTTTGATACATTTGCTTAGTAAAATGATTTGACTTGTTGTAAAGAAATGGTAGAAGTGCATTGAGAATAAATAAAACATTTTCCAGTAAATTTCCTCCCCGATTCGACCTATGTATTAGTCAATGATTTATTTCATTATTTAAAAATTGACGTTTATGACGTAGAATTTTACGATGGTAATTAATAAATAACAACGACATAATGGAGAAATAAAAACCTTATAGCTCTCGTAACTGATACCTTTTCGAGTTTATTTTTTAATAACAATATCGTACAATTACATTAATTGTTTCTCAAAAATGTCAAAGTTTCCAAAGACAAAATATATACATGCACATAAACCACTTCGAGAAAATAAACGTCCGTGTTCTTTTATTTGTGATAACAAGTGAAACACTGGTCCAATATTTATAGCCGAAATCCTCCAGGGTGCCACACATTGTGCGTCCCCTATTTGTTGAGCCATTAAGTTCACAATAAAGCCTTAATGTGTGTCTGCGGTGAACCCAGTGATCAGATTTCAGCCTGACAGTCGCGGTACTTCATTTAACATGTATAAGCAAGGAGGGTGAGGCAGCCAGATGGGTAATATTACATCGCGCAAAGAATTAGCATCGGTTTAATGCTCGAGTGAATCACGCTCACATGTTTGAGGACTCCTGCTTCTAATATCCACTTTGATTAGGCCCGGAAGATTTATCGACGGATCTGTTAGTAATGCGATTATTTGAGGCGGGCGGGCGTCGGCTTTACAAAACAGAAATATGTCAGTGGCATCCGGAAAATAAGTCTCCACTGCTTTCATTAATCGTCCTGGTATGAAGGACGGAAAGCAAAATGAAATAACTCGGCGATTCCAAAATAGAATTCTAAAAGAATGTACACATACACGTAAGTACATACATACAAAATTACGTGCACCGTCGATGTATATCAAACTTTGTTTAATGATTTATTCGTCCGAATTTCATAAACATAAATCTATCAAGCGGAGGTTTTCCTTCTGTAAATAATAAAGCGTGACGATCCAAAACCAGTTCGCTGCAACTGTTTACAAGCTCTAATAACGTTATTGCATGACACAGATCTGTGTTGTTTTTGTTAGGACGAGCACGTATGCACGCTGCAATATTTTTGTTTTGTTTAAATAATGATTAACGGATGTATCCTCTTAAAGATTGTGCTCCTGCAACGCTAATTGAAAACTGCAACTTTTTGCACCATACACTCGACGATATTGCCTAGTCATCAATTTTATTATCGAAGTAATTAATTATAAGAGGGAGCAACCGGGTTTTTATTTTCTCTTGAAAATGAACTTCCCCTTCCGAAGAGCATCACATCTTTTTAGACTCCGACGTTAAATCATGTTGTGAAGTTAAGTTTCAAAGATCAATTTTGAAAATCTTATTTAACGTTATAGTTGCCTTGGACATCAAAGACGTGAAGGAGCAATTTTTTTTCTCTCTTTCTTGTTTCTGTAGAATAATAACTCGACAAACTTCAATACAATTTCTCTTCGCACGCCACCAAAATAAAATTCACTCCCCTTATCAAATAATTTCAATGATCGCATGCTATTATTAGCCGAGTTCGCTATTGACATTATCATCACTATTTATTTTAATGTGAGGGTATATCCGACATTTTAAATTTCCTCGTCTATAATAGGTACCTCTGAACGTCCTCGTTACATTATATTTCAAATCAAATATTAACAATTGTGTGTTTTGAATGAGGGATATTAAATTTTAATATAAACAACACTGCCGTAGGTAATAATTGTGATTAGCTTATTTTTGGGAGGGTGTACTTCAAAAAAAGATGTATTTTTTGTTCTACGCACGTGTAAGTGATGTATGTTACTTCGTTACAATGTAATATGATTAAACATAAAGTTTGAATGTCACGGGAGTCGTTAGCACATGTCAATGTCGAAGTGTAAGCCACAACATAACTACATAGGTTGATAAGGGACGCATCGTCTGAGTCCTGTCAGTTGCAGCTGACTTCCCAGTCGACCTTTCCTATATCAATATGGACGGGGTTTCTAACAAGCATCTGATTTCTGCCCGACAGCAAATAAAGCAACGCAGAAGTCGTCCGGCAAACAAAAGAGATAATTTATACAAAGCTGCGTCCTCGGAACCATTCTCGACGTAATTAAGCTCGCAGCGATGCGGTGGCTTTGAGTTATTTAAATTTCTGCATTCAATCCGAAATGCATTTCGTAAGTCTCGGTTGGAACAAAAGGGGCGAAATTGTTGCTGCTCGATTTAAGCCGATGAGTGAGAATTAAACATCAAGATTTGATGAAGTACGAAAGAGTAAATAGTAATGTTTAGAGTTGCCTTCGTTTTAAAATTTAGCTCCAGTTTTAAAAGGCGTTAATGCACACAGTTTTAATAATAAATTGGAGTTCTCCTTATTCGCGTTGCGTATTACGGAGAGCAGAATAGTATTATATAAAATTCATGTTCCGCGTTCGTATTTAATTCGAATACCTCACGTTGTGCTTTGTCTGCGATGATATACGAGAATACATCCCGCAAATGCATGTATTTTACATTTATATTAATTTCGCCGACGCTCTGCACCGGCACAATGCAAGTATTTTTCTGCTGCATTCAGGGTCCAGTAGGGTAATAATATGGAAATTATATTTTAGCGCTAAGTCAAGAGTAACGGATGCTGCGGGATATTTGTATGATGAGGAAATTACTAAAGCACTGCAACATTTTCAAGTTTATTTACGTTTTCAACAGAACAAAAGCTCATTATATTTTTATTCTGCTTAGGGAGTGTTAAATAATAGTTTTATTTTTCATAGCAATTTCCATCGGGAGTACATAATACATATAAAAATAGTCAGCTTTAATTAGAGAGTTCCGAAAGAAATATTAACTATGTATAATCTCCTCTATAGAGTGAGTTTTTCAGTCTCTTATTAAAAGCTTAATACCTTCCAGCGAATTTAATACCAAAATAGCACAAACCACAGTGATTTAAAAATCAATACTTTTCCATTACAGTAGCTCAATAAATTCCTATGATTGAGTTCATTATAACACAAAGTCGAATGAATTTGCATAATAATAAAATGAAAAGAAAATATCGCGTCCCACTTTCCTCGGCTTTATTTCGTTCAAGACGCGTTTTAAACAAATTCATCGCGGCACAGTCACGTAACCGGGGATTGGAAACGTATTGTGTACACGTTTTTGCATAAACTCCGTGTTATGTGGAGCTTTTATTTTCTCGTTGCAACGTACATTTTAGATGACGAGGAATCTCGTTACGTTCGCAATGGACGGGGCGAAAACTAACAAAATTTTATGCACGGGTGAACTATGATGTAGGTAAGACGTGGATCATCCTTTTCCACGTAATCTTGTTTATCACTCACGGACGTGATACTCCATGATTTTACCGCGAAGCCATTATTTTATTTTATTTATTTATGCAGCTGTTAACAATAAAAGCCCGGCTATTCCACGTGTAATTTAAATCAAAATTACTGCATTACCCTAACATACATGATTATATTTAAGTAATATATCCTGTCGTAAATGTTTGCCTAACTGAAAGCTACTCGGCGAGAAAAGTAAAACTAATTGCCTGTTGACAGGAAAACGTAAATGCGTGACTTTAATTTCATATGTAAAACGAACCAGTGCGTTATTATTGTATAATACACACGTGTCTTAAGTGTCCTCATCAAATAGAATGCGTTCTAAAATTACTTACTTAAAGCTGGGGCGGTAAGGTTTTCGCCATATTTTTTTCCACATCCTTCTACCTTGCTTGGACTAATACCCAGGTTCTCACAATCAGTTATTTTCTGTATTTCCTTTTCCGCCTTCGTGCTTAGATTATCATTGTTCAAATTTTCTTAATTCTATTGTTTCTGCTCCCAACTTTCCTTTTAAGAACTCCCTTTATTGTTTATTTTTAATAAACAATTTTAAAATGGTGTATTTCTATTTATTTCATTGAATCAAAATTGTGGATGTATTTTAGACTGTGATCGAGTTTGAACCGGGAGCAAATTAGAATGGGAAATTTATTGGCTTTTCCTGGCTCAAATAAAAAGAATCGCCAGCATTTTTTATGCAGAGCGAATTTTTTCAACGCGTGGAATGCAACGAAACCAGACGTTAAATAATTCACGTGCAATAATTAATTACCTGTCACTGGATGTCTGCAGTGATGCACTTAAAATACAATACCTCACGTGTATGTAGATGTAATAATACCCAACTGAAGTCAGTGTGACGTGTTAAGCGATATTTCTTGTATTTAAAAACGAGGTCAAAATTAATGAGAAACCTGAAATGACATCCTTCCTTTACTTATAAAATCGTTACAGCAAAAACTCAGTGTAATTGATTAATTTTAATAAATTGAATAAAAAATAGAAACTAAAAATGTTGGAGTTGTTACGTATTTATAAGAAAATAGCTTAAAATAATTAACAACTTAAACAAAAAACATTTGTAAATAGCTTTCCAATTTATTGTCTGTAGAAAAATCGTAAATCCCCAACCAGGCAGTTAATCTCAAGTGAAAAATAAACACGGCAGGATAAATAATGAATCAATCTCTGCATAAAATTACCTATTCAATTTAACTTTAATTCGGTCGTTTCGAACCAACCCAAGAAACCTCGTTACACAGCATTAGTGTAACTTCGCAGATTCAACAAAACATTAAGTTCCATGTAATAGTTTTATTTTAATAACATCCAACTAAAAATAGCGCTCCCATTTTCCGTATTCCAAGTATTCCAATTACGAAACGCCTTCTTGTTTTGCTTCTTCTCTTAACGCCGGGCCTCATCTCCGAGTTCTCCTGGCTACATAAAACAAAAGCCACTTAAGAGGCCGTCTTGTTTTATGTTGTGTTGATTGTATAAATCCGACTTTAAATATTTATACGTGTAAACCGCCTTGCATATAAATGTTTGTTAACAGACGTCTATTCTGTTTTGACTTTTTTAACAGACGTAAAAACACAAATCTCTTGTTACGTTCATCATCGACACGAATTTGGTTTCGATCTATCAAGATGTTACCAAACGAATTGCTATTATTACAATATCATTTGGACATTGAAAACCTAAACTTAACTGAGGAATTCTTTTAGAAACGAGCTTCTATTTTTCAAATTATGTATTTAATTTATTTTTTATATTAAAAACAACGAATGATTTATTTTATTTATTCATTTGTATAAAGGACAACTTAAATGGGGGTTCAATTAAATGGAAACAATAACGAACGGGTTTTGTCAGCTTTTATTTGTACATTTAAATTTACACCTTGTCACTAACACGTAAATTTCCGAATTAATCGGTTTTAGATAATTGAAATATTTACATACGTACATATGTACAACATACACAGCGGCAAACGCTACAGAGCAATTATCTCTTGACGATTCGCGCGATTAAATTGAACAGGAGCAGCTTGAAAATTTTCGCGTGCTGAAAACTGATCGGTTGTCCCCCGTTTGCGTGCAACATAGCGGCCGGGTTTTCCTCTGCAAACAAATTGCGTGTTACCTATTGCAAAAATATTTTTGTCGCCCCCTTAAGACGCTATTATGTCACTCTGAAGTCTCATATCTGCGAACAGGGTAGGGCACCGCCTTGAGCGCAAACAAAAATTTATGGAGTTCAGAGTTCATAAAAAGTTTGCTTTTTTTATCTAACATAAGCACACACTATATTATGCATGCGTAAAAACGAGATGGAATACGAAGATGTGTTAAACAAGAAAATAACTTACCTTCCGTGGAGTTCAGCACGTGAACGTTAATAGAAGCGGGGATTGCGTTCGAAGGGCTGCAAGTATAATTGCCATTGTGGGTTTTATCGGCTTCTTGTAAGAGCAAAACGCTTGAGGGACGTTCGGCTATCACCTTCACCCCCGGATCATAGTTAATCATCCTCTGCTCGTGATACCAGAAAACGTATGACGGTGGTTCCGTTGAATGCCTGAAGGTGCACACCAATCTGAGCGTTGAGCCAGCTCGCAGATGAAGATCCGGAGCTCCGAGTATCTCGGCCGAGGCTTCTGCAAAATCACAATAAATTGGATAGATATTTCCACGTCTGCTCCTCCTCGGACTGAATTTTAAATTCTAATCAGCGAAATCGAACTTTTCGTTTTGTATTAAATAAATACGTTATATTCCGCTACTGTAATTGCAAAAAGGAGCACGGAAACCGTTCGCAATCGCAAAACTCAAATAGCAGAAAACTAAAGCTATTTTCATTGCAGATGAGTGCTTATTACCTTGCGCAAGGTTCGTTTATGCATAGGTAAGACCTAATTATTGAAAAATACAATACAACATCATACAATACATTATAATAATAATTTGCCCCAATTTAGTTTCAAACAGATATTATATGATAATAATTTGAAGGGAAAATCAAAGAAAATAGAAGTTTCCTACGTCTCCAACGATTCCTTTAAATTTAGTTTTCCAAGTGCCAGGACATGCAAAGCAATTGTGACAACATTGAAAAGATTAAATGCATACACGAATGCCACAATTCGCATATCCAAACACATTGTACGAAAACTTAAATTGTTCCGAAATTAACTTAGTAAATTATTGTGTAAAACTGGGAAGAGTCACGAGTTTGAATAGTTTTTTTTTTTTAAGAGACACATTCCCATCTAATTTCGTATTGATTGGATCACGTGATATATAATATTGGACTTAATAACGTCAATTACCCCTATGGTATTTGATTTTGTACTTTCTAAAATCTTCTCAATGAAAAGAGCAAGCAGAAAACGAAAAGAAAATTTGGTTTGTTACTAAACGAATTGTTGAAAACAATTAAAGAAGATTTTATCCAATATTGAGAATAACTCAAACGAATTGTGGAAACAAAGGATAGATTCTTCCTTAAATCAAGAGGTAAAATTTTATTGGTTTAACATCTGAAGAAGAACTTATCCACGATATTGCCTATGGATCTTCTTCCAATGGTTTTTGGTTAGTTACAGTCACCAGTAAATAAGAAAAGTTCTTCTACCGCACTTATCTCCGTTTGTGACTGAAGATCGCCATTAGTTTAGAAGAAGCAGTAGAATCCAAAAGAAACGATTCATTTTTACTAAAGTAAATGCACAAACTCGATTTGGACGTCGAAAATATTGAAAATAAAAGCAAAACAAATTCCAAAGTTGAGGAGTAGGCGTAGGACTCGTTGATTTGTTTCTACACTGATGACCAAGGATCATATTTGAGACCACTTACTGGCCACGCACTTCTAACTTGACTGTACTCGGCCGTCCCCACCTTGTCTAAGGCAGCAGCGCAATCGGCGATCGATCCTCCCACTCTTCGATCTATTGTTCCTGTGTACACTCTGAATAGCAAGTTTTCGTATTTTCTCCGCAGGAAGTGACCCCAAATATGATCCCTGCTGATGACGAACCCGGCCGGGTTCGAAAGCGTTATGTTGTAAAAAGAAAAAAATAAACTTTTGACCGAGTATCAAGATTTTTCTTCTCAAAAAACCAAAGTTGAGAAGAAAAGAATGAAATGATAAAAGCGGACGTGACTCCTTAATGAAAAGAAAAGGCAAAAACGAAATAAACAAAATAAAGAGCTTCCATCGTGTTCTATTCTATTGAATCTATTCACTCTATTTAATCATAATATCCTTTGTTGTACCTGTAACTTTCAGCTGTATGAAAATACTGGTAGGTGGGTGCGTCGAAACTTGGCATTCGTAAAGACCTGCGTCCGAAGGTTGAACTCGCTTTATGTGAAGTCCCCAGTTCTGCAGGTGACGGGCGTGTTCGACCAGGATCCTTTCGTCTGTACTGTGAGTAGTTAGGCCCAAGGTCAGAAGCGTGGGAGACTCCTGCTTACGGATCCAAGACACCTGAAAGCGAAAACAGAAATCAATTGGAGAACATCTGCAATCGGTATATGTATGTACATAGTGAAATGTCGTGCTAAATTTAGAATCAAAATATAACAGCGCTGCCATTTCTATAGCTCCGTTTTTAAACCTGGTTTAATTAATACTTGCGAATTATTAAATGTAAAGCAGATTAGATTTTGATAATTGTACTTGCAATTTCGTCTACGCCCTGTACCTAAAGCTTCTAATTACGTTTTAATGTGTCTTCACGTGTACAATACTTGCAAGTTTTAAGTTTATATTCGAAGTAGATGGTAGCTACATGTGAAGTTTAATTGGATCCGGTTTTTGCCGTCGTTAAAAATTTGCTGAATAACTAGTCTTCGAACTTTAATATTTTTCAAGCGAAGAGGAAAAATTTTGTTTCGCAAAAAATGCTACTTATGCAAAGAATCTCTGCTACTCCAGACGTCTGTGCATATTTTCACAGAAACGCCAATTAGAGAATGAAACAGTTCACTTCACCGTAGTAGTTTTTTTTACTTTAGAAAGTATCCAGAAACCATTTTTCTTCTTTAAAATTTCTTATTGGGAATTGAAATGAAATGGCTAAATAAAGATAATCTGGAATTAAATGTAGGCAATTTAACACTAATTGCCAGGACAATACAAACGAAAAAAAAACTTGTGAGAATAAGAGAAGATATTGAATAAAGATTCACTGAGAAAAATGGAATTTTGCGATTTTGATAAGATATCATTCCTATCGATAAAATAAAAGTATAATGTAAAAGTATAATGCTGTGATGTTACAAGATCCATCTTACTTTAAATTAGTCATGATTCTTAGCACAATGAAACTGTTTAAGTTTAAGAATGTAAAATTATCATTCTACATAATACGTAGTGTTAAATATAATAAACCATAATGAAACATTATGGTGAATAAATTAGTAATTTTATCATGACAGGAAATGATACTCTAAACAACAAACCACATAGTGTTAATTTTGCAGTAATACGCTGAGTTTTTTTTTACGCGAATCCGAATAAAATGTTCGGAATTCTTGTTAATATAAACGTATTCTTTGGTCCTATATTTCTCAGTGCTGTTGATCAAAATATAGAAAGGAAAATTATAGTTGATTGATATAATGATTAAAGAAGTGCGGATTTGACTGTAAATAATCACAAGAAATGAAAAGGTCAAAAGCTTCAATGGTTTTTCCGATAAGCTTGGCAGTATTAGGAGAAGATAAAAACGGTGTGGATATGAACAGAACAAAAAAAATAAAAGATAGAAAAAATTGGTCTTTTAAAGGAAACCTAATGTGTAATCTCTGTACTAACGCATGATGCACAAGGACAACTAGTCTCCGTAAGCTATGGGCCAGTCATGTGACCAAGCTGAATGATAGTAGGTTAAAGTGGTACCAATCTTGACAAAAAGTATAACTTGAGATAAAATGCAAGATGAGTAAATAAAAGGATTAGAGGAGGAAGAGGCCTTTAACCATCAGTGGCTTGATGTAAATTGCAGCCAATAATATACATTTTGATATTGTAATTGTCAAGTTGACATATTTAGAACTAACGTTAACGTCACAATTAGGTCTCAAATAATAAGCTTTCTAGCTATTTTAAATAATTAAAATCGACATGAGTTTTGCATGAAATAGTAAAGTTATTAATGATAATAGACAAATTACATATTCTCTTTGAAACATACCAAGAGAGTATTGAAAATAATAATGAAACTATCGATTAAATTTGGTGTATTCTCTTTGCTTTGGTATTTCTCAGTAAAAGGTATAAAAATAAGTGAAGGAAAGACTTGCGGAAAAAGTAACTTGCTCATTTACGTAATCTGTTTAAATAAGTAACATTTTTCTGCATTTTCACACCATTGAAGGCGGTGTAATTTAAAAGAGAAACACATAAAAGGGGACAAGGAAGAAACAAGAGGAACATTACATCCGGGCGCAATAATTTTTATTGCGGGCCCTGACAAAAACATTTGTCTCGACTTTAATAAAATGCAAATGCGAACCTGAAAAACTTCCGTAAAATATCTCTCCTCCGACGACGCGGTAGTTGTGTCATCAAATTATTTCTTGCGCCATTGATTTTTTGTGAGTGTATACATTTTCATGAGGGTCAAATTTAATGCCCTTCCCGCTGGATGTGTTTAAATCATCCATGTTTATTTCATTGGCCCTATCGTTTTTCCCCAACAGAAATATTTCCTTTTTCTTTCGTACTATTTAATCCCACTCCGGCGTTTTACATACATTTCTAAGTCATAAAATATTTAGATACCTACGAATTGAGGGTGAATTTCCAAAACATAAACTTTTCTTTAAAACACCTGGTACAAAAGGCTCTTTTTATTACAGTGAGGTGGAATAAATCATTAGAGATTAACGCCGTTGCGTTATCTTAATTGATTTTCTTTGCAAGCAGATGGATTACATTTGTACGAGGAAGTTGGGGAAGTAAAAAGGAAACAGAAAGATAAAAGTGGGGGCGCATTTAAATTGATAAAAGTGAGAAGCAGTTTCCTAAATTCGCTCGTTCCGAAATGTCAAGTGCGTACTTGAAAGTTTTAAGAAACAGAAATGTTCAAGATGTCGCGAATCTTATCCCGGGGATACAATCTCTAAGTGTAGGCCGTTCAGCAGCACACCCTGATGAATCTTTAACACCGAATTCCCGGAAATGTTCCTTTTATTCGAAAACTAAACTAATAAAAGCGGGACGTCCTCGTGCACCAATAACTTTATCTTACCACTCCGCTGCTGAATTTTTTCACGACGCAAGGCAATGTCGCCGTCCCGCCTATTTGAGCTACTACAACGGTCGAATTTTCCGTTGCGAAAATCGCAGACCGGCCCTGAAGAGATGTTGACTTTACGGTGTTGGCATTGTTGCTGTTGGCTGTGTGCTGTTTTGATCCTTTTTGAACGCCGTAGCTACGCTTTTCCCGCAGTATAAAACTATTTTCTGCAAAGGAATAAAACCACCATAAATATCAAGCTGCCACAAACGACGTTAAACGCAGAAAAAGAAAACTTTTACATTTCACTGAACAAATATAACTTTTATTATTGGCCCACTGAAATAATAAACGTATAAATAACTTTTGTACTCGGTATCTTAAGCACATTATACTTTTAGAAAAAGAATATTTCGAGAAGAATACTTTTTATTTTCGTACTAACAGAAAAAAAAATGCTTTTTGGCACTAGTACCATAAAGTTATACTTACTCGACGAAAACAGATTCAACTACGTTACGTAAAGGACTATTACGTTAATTAAATTAGCTATTGAAGCATTAAAATAATTCATTTGGATCTCTATCTCTTTTAAAAATAAGCCATCGAGGTAAATTATCCCATCGACTGCATTCTCATTATAACAAAGTATCGTCGTAATAAGACAATTAGCAATTAAACTGCAATTGAGGTTGAAGTATTTATTGATCAATTTTGAGCGATAAAATATTACCTCCGTCTTTAAGTACCTCCATCATTAGCATCGTGTAAATAGAGAAACGTAAGTGCTTGACATGAAAGGCCTTAATAATAATTTGCCGCATTTTTGATGTGCTGCAATAAATATGCATTCGAAACGCGCAATAATTACTTTCGCTTTTTTTACCGCTAATGGTCCATTTTGTATACGGTTGTAACGAGAAAAAAAAAGTGTATTATTATCGAAAAATAACAGTAACTAACGATCTAGATCCTTGGCAAGTGGTTTTAATTGGACGCTTCGCTTTCGCAGCGTCGTCGCGAAATTCAATTTGCCGCATTCTTGCCGGTATTTACGAATATTAATCGATATGTAATTAATTTTTGACACGCCACCTACCGAGCATGTTACCAAAATTGAAAATTACTTTGGCAGCGAAATTTAATTGAAATTTATTGTAAGCTCAACAATGACGAGCGCGAGCTTATGCGGATTTGATGTGGCGCCCAACGGCGAAAGAGAGCTTTCATATATTTTTTTGTTAAAGCAAAAAGCAATAAATT
The DNA here is from genome assembly GCA_033060865.1 of Dorcus hopei. Classification (NCBI taxonomy): domain Eukaryota; kingdom Metazoa; phylum Arthropoda; class Insecta; order Coleoptera; family Lucanidae; genus Dorcus; species Dorcus hopei. The sequence continues at coordinate 39,318,795 of CM065426.1, forward strand.
GTATTCAGGCGATGAAAAAATAGTATGATGGTTATTTTCATAGAGAATACAAAATTGCAAAGTTTTGTTTACTTTTATTGATTTCGCAAAAATATTAGAAATAAAAAGCTTTTATCTTTAGCTTCGCCATGCTACTCGTATGTCCTATACATTTCGAATTTGTTTTGTGAAGTTTTTCAAATTTGCTTTCTTCTATGAACTATCGTAGTAGATATTGATTATAATCAAACATAGCGGCTGCAGTTCTCTTTCTTTTTAACGAAGCTAGCAAATTCGTTTCTAAAATTCAGTACAAACTTGACTCGAGTTTGTATTTTCATTTGCTTTAAACAACTATATAATAAATACAATTACTGAAAGTAATTGTATTTATTTCTGATTGTTAATGTGAAAGTAAAAGTTTATTTTCTGGCTTCTTCGCCTGTCCAACATTAAAACACAATACATGGTAACCTCCCGAAACTAAATCAAACGAAGCAGCCTCCCCCTGTTTATTTAGGACGCCCCAGCAGAGCTAATACTTATTTTTCCCTCTCAGGCCGCAAATTCAAATGAAGGCGGCGGTCTCATTACATAACGTTACGTCCAGGCAAGAAAAAAATTTCAAATCAGGTCGGGGGCCCCTGTTATTCCACCAAAAACGCACGAACGGGAACGTTTTTACTGACGGTAGACCGCCTCTCACTACTTACATGAATAACAACTATGAGATCGTTTATCAAAAGACATCTGGCCTCTGCGGGACCCTTATCGCACGTGCGTGTAATATATTGTGCGAGATTTGATCAAAAATATAAAGGGATATGGGCCGAGGCTCTCGCCTATTGCACTTTTATATATATAAAAAAAAATGTGGAATTTATCTGATTTCATTCGGCTGGACAAATTTTAAAAACCCCACGTTATCTTTGATATGATCGTGAACATTTTTAAATAAAATAAACCTCAAAACTGTTTAAAACAACAAATTTTTGTTGTGTGTTGATACATTATTTTGCAGAAAAATAGGACGGCGAAACGTAACATATTAAACTCATTTGCTTCACATCTCATCTGTGGAAATTGCGACCAAAGGATCAAAATAAGGAAGCTCGCGTCAAGGACGTCGCGCAAATTGAACGTTCTAGTGACGCACGCTCCCTTACAGGATAACAAAATTTATCAAATGTAAAGGGAGGCTCTCGACTTTCTGTGATATCAAATTACACTATACACTTATTCTTTTTTAATAAAATTGACTTTGCACTTTCTGTCTGGCCACATTAATAATGATGGCCCATCTGCAAGGTCTCAAGTCATTAATTCTTGACGAATGTGACGAAAATCAATAGCCTACCAGGCTTGCCCACATTGTACCTATGCACTTTCGTGTATTTTACCTCGTGATGTATTAAGCCGTAATGACAGCAGACATTCTCGGTCACTCTCTCGAACCGGAATTATTTCGAACTTGACTGATGAGCAGAGGTGCCAACTCATTACGCGACGCCACATTCATCATTCGGCCGAACAAGGCGCTGATTGTGGCACGTACGGCAAAAACTGCGGCGAAAATATTTTCTCCCTCGTTAACTCTTCTGTCGTGATGTTTTATTCCGGAACGCATTCGGCCCTAATTAATGTGCGTTTTTGTCGATCATTCTTCGAATTTTTCAAAGGGGGAATAAGGTCACTTCTAGGACGAGGAAGAAATTTTGAATTATAAAAGAACGAATTGAATTTTTCTCATATCAATAACGAATCGATTCGTTTTATGTACTTCGAAAAAAGAAATGGAACGAAGTTCTATTAAAATGAAGAGTAACAATTTAGTTTTCATTAAAACATCATAAAAAAATAATGGGTCATTAAAAAGAAATTGAAATGTCAATGACACGCACTTCTTTTATACGAACTTTTTGTCGAAGCTACTATTAAGTTAATTGTCCTCACGCGTGTTGGTGTCACACAATTGAATACCTATTAAATTAATTTTTTTTTATTAGATTAACGGTAAGGAAGGCGTGCAATTAATAACTAAATATTGACCCACCTGAGTAAGGAAACGAAGTAATAACAACCAAATTAACGAGCAGCATCAGGATTACGACGTAATTAACGGGAAATTCGCGTCCCCATGTAATTCCGGCCATCGCATCCGGCGAAGGGGATGTGTTCCTCTTCTTCATTCAATTTGCAACTTCGCCATTTGAACGACAACGGTTTAAAACTCGCGAAGTTCCGACGTTGTTAATTATAAACACACCCCCACCTTAATTACACCTCTCAAGTTTGCAACATCTCACGCACCACAAGTATTTAGTTTATTTAGTAACAACATCCCTTAGTTTCATCAAAAGAAATTTAATTCAATATTTTTTTTAGAAAGAGACGTCTAGGCAAAACTATTCGAGATTAAGAGGGTCGTCCTCTAAATTTATACGAGCACAATGCTCCATTGTGTAAAGTAACCTCTTTTGCGACGATAACTTTCACAGTGTCGCAGAAACTAATCCTAGCACGTAAGACTTCGCGAATGCAAACTTCTTAAGTTTAATCTGAACTCAAACATTCAGTGCAGACAACTCAGAGAATGAATGTATGAAGAGACTTATGAAATTCCTAGATATTGAAAATCTATTTACCAAAATGCAAAATTTGTGTGTACTTTAAATTAAGTAAAATGACGCGCTAGTTCTAGTTTGTTCAATAAATGTCTTACAGGCAACCCTTACGCGGTAATAATCTCGTCTGATTAATTATGAAAATACTTCACCTCTGTTCATTAAACTGAGGTGAATTAAATTGTGTAGGAACCACTACATTATGTTTAACTAGCTTTGTCCGTGGGCGTACTAGATTTGATCTTGTCATTGTTCCATTATACGTAAGACAAAAGGTTCAGATGCGTATTTGTTGGCGTTGACGGGGTGCAATCCTCCCTGAAGCACTCCTGTCGGTGTTAACTGCGCCTGAAACAAACGAATTGCCAATTAACATTCGCAGTTATTCCGAACTGGACGAGCATTTAAAAGCCTTCGATAAGTGAAATTGCCTGTAAATTATAGTGAGAACTAATTTTCTTTCCAATACTCATTTGTATGGAACGATAAAACGCAATACTCTCGACAAATCCTCAAATAAAAACTAAAGCACATTAGTATCATATGTAGATTAATACATACAAGATAAAAACAGGGGGGGTATTACCTTATCTATTTCGAGCTCGTTTTTCTAGAAGCAATTTATTATACCTGTATGACATCCATGTTATTTGTCTTGTCCTGGTGTATGAAACTTTCTTATAAATGTGTTTGTAATTATTACTCAGTTTGTTATTATACAGTGTACAATTTACTGTAACAAGTATTAATACACACTAATCTATTCTACACTCAAAATTTTTTAGAAAACTCTTTCTGTCTCTCATACTTCATTCACTTAATATTCTATATCGCATAAGGACAATGTATCTAAAAGAATTTTGAATTGCAGTGCATCTCACGATTAATTTTTTTTTCTTTAAGCAGAGTAGATAATCCGTCATTTATTATATCTCGAAAAATAATTTAAAAACAAAGACTGTAATTTTCCGCGGTTTACGGAAAATAATGAACTAGGCATGGGTGCACAATGCAAGAGAAAAACCCCGGTCACGACCGACCGGTTTAATCTCGCTTTAAGCTTCCAATCTACCTCCGACATTTTCGCGTCGCTTTTTCCGACGCTTTTCCCGCCGCAGATTATAACTCGTCGCGACGAACTAAGATCTAGTTTATATCGAGCAGAGTCCACCCCATTTTTCACCGTGATATAAATGAAACTGTTAACTGAAACGGTCTTACCATTAAAAATGTAATTTAATAAGTTCGTGAGTCGGGCGGAATGGGAATTACAATGGGACAGTCAGTCGACGTTTAATTGTGATGGATTGCAGTTCGTGACGGAAAATTGCATTATTTATGATACCGACAATCTAAACGCAAATTATAAAGCTTGCAGTTTATTTAAAAACTTACAGTTCTTACCGTTCATAATTTATTAAAATTAAACCCCCATCTTGATTATCAATTTAATGGACTTTAATGCAGTCTATACAAGTGCCCATCAAAGACTGAGTGTGGAACTCATTCATACTACACCAACGCATCAGACTATTTTTAATGTATAGACAATTGATCGGAACCAAAATAGAATGTGTTCCAAATAAACGACGATTTGAAGCGTCATTAAAGTTCTTGTCCGGTCCTAATTTAATATTCGTCGACGTAATTTAAAGAGCGAGATGCGCGGGTGCGATAAGTCTAAATATTTGTTGAGCTTAATATAGACTCGTTAACATTACAACATAATTTTCTGCTCTAATTCGTTGGAGAACGTATAAAAATTGACATTATTAAATATTTGTGGGAAGGTCCTGAGCTTTGCCCACTTTGTTTGCTCGTTGGAGTCGAGCTCTAAATATAAATTATCGTAGTGATGGCATAATAAATTTGTTTAGCGAAGCCAAAAGAGTTGCTAGGAATTTTTAATTAAAATCGCGAACACAAGGACGTGCAATTATTTTTGTAACAAAAGCACGTCTACCGACAATACCTGACACGACTGCGTCTATAACAGAAACCGAACGAAATAAGAAGAAAGCAGATCTCGAAAACAATTTAACTTACGAGAAGAAATCGATATCCTTGCGGCGCGGCACCGCGAAATTGCGGCTTTATCACCCACCGCACTCGACAGACACCGGAAACGAATATTTTCATAATAAATATGACACCAAAATCGGTTATAGCAGAAGTTTTAATTGAACTTCTCCCATATCAAATTAATACTCACGTAAGGGCGAAATTTCTTTCCGTCCCAAATGTATTATATTCTAAACGGTACCTGTGCGTAAAGTGTTATTCAAGACTGAATTTAGAACGTACGTGTCGGCAAGCTAAATGGGGAGGGGGGCAAACCGTAGGAGAGCTTTGAACTGAAATTTGAATAATAAATTAATGTGTACGCTACTTGAATGTATCTAAGCCGCTGATATCCTGAAATTAATGAAGTCAGGCTTGATATGTGTGTGACACGATGCATTCCTCGAGTAAATTCAGGAGGAATACTCAAGCTTCTAGCTTTAATTTATTCTAATTAAGAGACATTGAAAAAAATCAAAATGAGAAAATCAGATATACGAGTATGAGTCAAAGACAAAAGTTTTCTTAATGCAAATAAAAAAGATAATAATTGCTTGATGTTGACAACAGATCAGTAACTGTCGAAACGTCGGATTGGAAGAGCTTCATAAGATGCTATGACGGCCATAAGCAGATGGCGATTCGTAACGCTTAATAACTTTACAGTCGGTTTTATGAGTTTCTGAAACGTTCTATAAAATACTGTGGAACGTTCTAGAATTAACAACTGCCCGTTAAAGTGTAATAATACAAACAAAAACAAAAAACCGTTATTGCATTACAAACATTTCAAAGCAGCTTTTCATTTTATCGACAGTTATAAAACCCAATAGTCCTGAAGGATTTAGCGACGATTGATGCGAACTGCGATATCGCCGATAACTATTATTGACGTGCCATAACATAACCGATTACGCTTTGCATCGCACGTCGTAAAGTTCATAATGTTGAAAGCAGTAAAATTTATTAGAGGAACTCGCCGATCTCTCCCACGGCAGAAGTTTCTGGAGCCACTCCTCTGATATATTGTGCGCGTGAATTTCTAAATATCTGCCGAACCGCCCTTTGTCTGATAAGTTTATCTCGAAAGTGCTCCGCCGATAGGATAGGAAAAACCTGCTCGCAAAACACTCGCAAGTTTGTTGTAACTCGGGAGATTACGATTCTTTTTACTAATGCCTTCTTCGATCATGACGCACGGGGCTTTGTTTCTCATTCAGAACAACTTTTACATTAGACCAAACAAAAAATACAAAAGGAAAACTATAATGTTCATTTCACTACAATCAAACAATATCATATTACAAAACATGATAAGTATAAAGAACTACGAGATTTTATAGGCAACCACAGGTGTTCTTCTTAAATAAATACCGCCCACCCTTATTGCTGCGTCGTTATGTTACATTATGAGGACAATTTAAACCGTCGTGTACCGTTTTGAAACCTATTGCCTCTTTTACTTGCAGTTTGAATCTCCGAAATGGCTTCGGTGCACTTCTGCTTCGCCGAAATAGCTCCGTCGTTTCGATCAGTTTCATACGATTTTATTTCGCAGGAAATAAGGGCGTAATAAATTCGTTTCGGAGTTAATATGCTTTGCAGTAGAACGTGTCGTTGTTGGTGTGCATGTATGTAAGTACGAGTACTTACTTCATTTGAGCTTCACAAGCATCCCTAAAATAAGCTCGGTTGATTGTTGGTACATCTACAGACAAAAAAATAAATAAAATAATGTATAGAAAGGAAAGTTGGAATGCCAAAAAAAGTAATTGATTATAAAATTCAAGCGCTGTGAATATAAAATGTGAGATATTGGAAAAGAAGAATTCTAAAAGCATTCTATTTCCGTCAGATAGTTTACCTCAAGCTTTCTTCTTGCATAGGATAATGCGAGATACTGACAAAATTATGAATATAACTCAAACAACAGCCCCGATATCAGCAGCCATTAAGAACGTATTTTACGGCGATGTTCGCCCACACTTTCTAAATGGATCCTGCACGTGCATGTTCTTGCATTTGATCCCTCGGTGTGTGCCACACACGTGCGGTGATTTGTGGCTTTTTATTATCGCAACGATTACCGACTGTCAGATGAAAGCTGTGCGCACAAATATAATCGCAGCTTCTGTTTTGATTACACAAGTTAAAACGTACGTACGTGTAGCGTGTCGCGGGGGCCTACCTTAAAAAATCAAATTAAAGACGACGAAAACAGCTCCGGCATTAACTCAGATCGTGTTTATGTACAACAGAATGAAACATTACGAGCTTTAAATCTCCTTAAATTTAGATCTTTCCGAGCATTTTTTAATAAAACCTGCCTCTGCGTCCGCATTAATCTCCCAAGGATTTTTTTTATTAAAAGATTAAATCGTCTCCTCGTGACCTCGTGACGATGACAAGTTCACAACGGGAACCGTTTAATTTAGTTTTTTTATGCGGAAAATTCGAGAAGCCAAGGCTCTTTTCAATAATTCCGGCCAATAAACGGTCAACTTCTTTTTGCAATAAACCTGACGAGAGAAAGGCAAAGCGAAATATTAGAGCAAAGAACAAATACGATCCGGAGATGTTTGCACTCCGGAGAATTACTGAAATAAAATCAATAATACAATAGAATAAGAAAACAAAGCTCGAGGATACGTTGCGGAACGAAAGCAAACACATTAATTGAAAATATAGATTACGATTTGGTAGGAATTTGTAGGAAATATGTTGGATTGCACAATGGAAAATCTGTTTACGAAACTAAAGCCAAATTTGTTCTTTCTTTTAGTCACGAGCTAAACAAGAAAGATTTATTTTCCTTAACTACAGCATTTTATTTTTTAAATTGTGATCAATGTTGTAATGTTTAGACTTATTGTAAAATGAAAATGAACTCCACAGTCGTAAGGGATTTTCCTATATTTTCTTTCTGTTGCATCGTGTGTGTGTGTGTGTGTGTGTGTGTGTGTGTGATATTTGTATAATAGAGTCGTTACGAATTCTTTACAAAATAAAAACTGATCACTCATTATTCCCCCGGCACATTTGCATAATTTCACTAAACACATACACGATACGGATTATGCAAAAATTTCCTGACACGGCATATCGCCGCCAAGAACGATGTTTCGGAAACTCGTTCCGCAGCACAAAGGCCGCTTTAATATGCATCGAGTACAGATTGAATTAGTTTTATACATAATATAAAATTATTAATACATAAATTTCCATATAAATTTGGGCAATATTCAAATCCATTTGTGGTTAATTATAAAGTTTTATGTACCGAGTCACGGCGTACGTTACCGGCGTGATGTATTACCGGAATAAAGGACCGAATCCGGTTATTTAAAGATTGCGTTTTAACACCACCAAATTCGCAACGTTACTTTTTGTATTATACCTAAAACACACCCTTTAAAATTCGTGCTTTAATTACAGCTATAATTTATTTCATATTTTTGCCCCCCTCTCCAACACGACTCTACAAAATTAGGACTTTTCAAAATCGTGCAGGTCGGCGTTGAAACAATACTTCATTTAATTCTGCTTCGTGACGGAAAAAAATTTCAAGCAGAAACGTATAGATGTAATTTAAAGGGTGAAGTGGAAAACGAATTATATTGTTAGCAGGCTGAAGTGATCCCTACGTTTCGCACTTTGAATGGGGCGTAATCAGACGCTCTTTCGGGACTAATTTCCATCACAATAACAATAACAACAACGGATGTACAATTCGTCGTTACTCCCGAATATTCTGCGCGCAGTGAAAGGTGCCAACCATAAGACCGTAACAATTTCTGGACTGCTAACATGAAACTAGTACGCATACAACACGATGAAAATTTAACATTTTACAGACATTTGGCTTTCGAAATAATTAACGTTTCGTCGGGAGATTTATTAAATGTGAGTAATTTATATGTTTACGCAGCTGTTGCGAAGCCAACGTATATTTTATAATAATTAATGTTGATTGGAATTTATAACCGTATCTACTTTTCGTTCCAAAATCTCGTGCTTTATTATTTGATACTTCTTTAGCTGGCTTTCTACTTATGTGCAGTTAAGTTTGCTGATTAACTTGACGTTATACTTCTTCTTTAGAGCTTGATTATTATTCTTTCTTTAGCTGATGTTGTATTCTTTATTACAAATGAACTTCTTCAGCACCATCCATTGATCTTCCCACTAGTACTTTGTGGAGACTGAGCGTGGTATGTTTGATGTTGCTCTATTTATCGGTGTGGAAGGGGATGAGGTAGCAGAATAGGCGGTGACAGTACTACTCTGGAAGCATCTCATTGGTCATTCGTCACGTCTAAGCGTATTACCGCTTCTTCCGCTGCATTACCCCAACATGCACCTTTAAATACGGCAACATCAAACACATCACGCTCAGTCTTTTCAAGCAGTGGTAAGAAAAACACTTGTAACGAAGGTAGAAGTCCAGTATTAAATTTTAAAAAGATAATATTGCAGGCAAAATTTGCATTTATTTTCTTTCTTAATACACATACATAATTCAAAAATTGTTTACCTAAGCATACTTGAAGTACATATTTTTATGTGCACTTTATGAGCTTCCTCTAATCTTGGTTTTACGAGGACGTTCCATCATATTATTTCATAATACTTGCACAATAGTGGCTCGTAGATGCATGATATGAAACGCTGATTAATTATCGATTACTTTTATTTACTTGTAGTCGAGGAATTTATTTTGCCTTATTCTAAGTGAAAGGTTACAGTTTCTTTGATGAAATTGCTGCATCAAAAGGGATCAGTTTAAAATGAAAATCAAGTTACAAAGTAAATAAAATCTAAGGGTGTATTTCTGCCAGAAGAATTAAAATGTTTCAACAACTTCTCGATGACAGTAAAAGAGTTCTGATTACATAAATGCTAAAGAGAAGTCTTCACGTTACAGTACAGGAATATCCTAAATTAGGCCAAGAAATCATTAGTAATAATTGTGCTTTTAAGAAACATTATTTATTTATAGCGACAGTCAAGCTGTGTCATTGTTAAATAATCGTGAGTCACGATAAATACCACTTTGCAGAAATCATTGCAACCTTAGCGTGCGCCGTTGTTTAATTAGCGACTCTTTTCTGCTTTTACTTGCAAATTTATAAGGAATTATTATTAGGAATGGCAGCCTATGCTATTATTCATTTATCACTATCACGAAAAAATAATTCCTCTAAAATCAAAAGCCTGACACTCGTGCAGTTTAAAACGGCAAACGGATTTGAACTTTCCTCGTTAATCCGGATTTCGCACATCAAACTACATAACACTGACATCCGATCGTGCTCTAAAAACTGCACGGCGCGCAAGTTTACCTTCAGCTCTTCAGATTTGCGACAGATATTATTCAGCAGCGCTCGTTTTACTAGAGCGATATTGCAAACAGGGCAACATTAGCCAGTTGCATCCGGAAGGGAGGATGAAGCCACTTTAGTTTTTCAATTAGATGCTCGATTGAAGTTTCAATTAAATTAATTCCGGACGGCCCTCGGGCGAAGCGAATGCAGGAGAAAAATTCAGGAAAACGAAACGGGTAATTTTGCTAATGTGCAGTTCGTTTACGACGGCCAACAAACACGAGCCGTTAAATTTTGTTACGACTGTCGTTAGAAAATATGGTCGCTACTATGTTACAAAAATTACGAAATAAATCGAAGGAACTAATAATCAGTAAGTAACCGAGAGTTTGTATGTATAGCCTCTAGAATTACAAACAACTTTATATAAGGTATGCATTTAAACAAGACCTTACATTATTTCTTGTACATCTTTACATATTTAGTTTATGTGGAATATCATTTATAATCCATTTGTGAAGAAGACTTCAAAAGAAGAAAGTGAAGAAACATGTTGAAGAAAATGCTTGTAGGTATTTTATAAAAGTTAAAAAAGAATGTTAAAAAACAAAATATAGTTAGTGTGTATTCAATTGTATAAAGACTGACAATCTAAAAATAAAAAGTTCAAGTTAATTCTTTGAATTACTCTGCTAATAAAACAACAGGTTATGGGCCCAGTGGTGTGCTCTTGAAGAGAATAAAGAGTATTGTCAGAAAAGTTAAAAAGTTTCACAAAACGCTAAGAATACATTTCCGAATTTGGAATTTTTTTTAAGAAGCTCTTTTTTGAATTGTATTGATGTTATTGGTGAAGGAAATAAGAAGATTTCAGCACATTAACGAAACACAATAGTCAAAAATTGAGAAAATATTCCAATTGCATTTGAAAGGTGCGTTTTTTCAAGTTACGTCAAATTGGGCGAATTTTTTTTGACATGAAGTTTCTGAAAGAATGGATTCATCAAAACATATTAAACCGTTAACTAGAGAATTAGATTGGCCTCTATGGAAAAGAAAAATACGAGATCTGTTAGATTATCATGAAGGAGCACTAGACGTTATTGACAGGAAATTAGTGAAACCTGAACCGTTAAGGGAAGAAGCTACGGAAGCACAAATCAGGCAGTACAAGGAACAGTCCGATTTGTACCGTAAGGCAAACAGCTATGCAAAATCCATGATAACGAGTGCAATTACTGATGAAGTATATCAGAAGGTAATGGACAAGGAAAAAGCTTGTGACGCATGGGATGCATTAAAGCAACAGTTTGAAGCCACTTCCAAAGACCAATTATTCAAGATTTGCACTGATTTCTTCGCGTTTAGGTGGATACCAGGTGAAGATGTTTCAACACAGAGCAAAATTAAAGAGTTTGTGGAATGAGTTGAATAACGGATTGACAGCTAGAAATGAAAATACTTTGCCAGATCTTATGTTAGTTTGTAAGACTTTGCACATTTTACCAAGTAAATTCAAAACCTTTCAATCTAGTTGGATGTTACTAACAAAGGATGAAAATAAAACATTCGACGAATTAACGATACAATTATGTATGTTTGAGAGAAATTTTATGAAGACTATGGGCCAGTTGTACAAACGAGGTTTAAACTGACGCTCAACTGAACCAGGGTCAAAGTGAACAAAATCGCATCAAATTTTATTTATGAATGCATTAATTGCCATATGTCATTAAGATCCTATGCGAATTTGTTTACTTTGAACCTGGTTCAGTTGAACGTCAGTTTAAACCTACTTTGTACAACTGGCCCTATGAATGGTGATAAAACAGTGCAGGAAGCATTAGTGGCAAATACTGGCAAACAGAAACTAGATGTCAAAGGAAAGTTCGTTAAAGGCAAGGCAAGGAAAGGTGACATCTGCAATTATTGTAAACAGAAAGGTCATTGGGTAATAAACTGCAAAAAGTGGATTTCTGATGGAAAACCTAATAAAAGCGGAGTCGGGAAACCTTTGCAGCTGATAACGCTGTGCTCATGTTCACTTGTGAAGAAGTTTACACAGTTGAATCAGACACCACAGAGTGGTGGATAGATAATGGAGCTACGAGGCATGTAACTAATTGTTCAAATTATTTTATGGATTTTCAAAAGTTTGACAATCCTTGTAGTATAAGAGCTGCTGGAAAAGAGACTTTAATGGCATTAGGAAAGGGAACTGTACGAATGTCATCGACGATTAGCGGTCAAGATATAACACTAATGGATGTTTGGTATGTTCCAAAGTTATCAAGAAATTTATTTTCTGTGTTAGTTGCTCAAGACAAAAATCCCAATAGCGAATTTAAGTCGTCAGTAACAGAATGCTGGCTTAAAATTAATGGTAAGGTAGTACTGCATGGATCGCGCGAAACAAGAGGAACATTGTATAAGGCAGATATTAAACCAATTTTACCAATTTTACCAAAACAAGTATTTGAGATAAATGCCACTGATCACATTTCACAACTACAATTGTACCACGAAAGTTGGGGACATCAGGATAAGCGCCATGTCAAACAAATGTTACAGAAAGAATTAGGCATAAATTTTTTGAGCCATGCATTTATGGCAAATCGCATCGATTGCCATTTGGGCATAGAGAAAAGGCGTCTAAACCTGGCGAATTGATGTCAGCCGATATTTGTGGACCGTTTGACGAATCTTTTCAAAAGAAGAGATATTTAGTTGTGTTTAAGGATCACTTCACAAAATATCGCTACTGTTATATTATAAGAGAAAAGGCAGAAGTTAAAAATGTACTGACACATGTTCTTAAGCATTCAAAAGGATTAGGACATTCAATAAAAGAAATGCTTAGTGATAATGGTGGAGAATTTGACAATAAAGAAGTACAGAAAATACTATGTGAAGAAGGTATCACTCAAAGGCTGACGGCACCAGCAAAACGGCGGCTGTGAACGTGATATGCGTACGATAGTCGAAATGGCCAGAACTTTTAAGTATTCTAATAAAGAAGTCAATTTTCCACCAGCAATGTGGGTAGAGTTAGTTGGAGCATCAGTGTATACTTTCAATCGAACTGGAAGATCATCTGTTGAAAACATTAGTCCATTTGAATTGTGGATAGGTAAGAAGCCTAGAATAAAACACTTAGGTATTATAGGATCGACCTGTTACGCTCATATACCAGTGCAAAGACGACGAAAAATGGATAAGAAAGCAATAAAAGGTTACCTTATAGGATATGATGGAGATGAGCGTTATAGGATTTGGGTAAAAGAAGAAAACAAGGTTATTCTTTGTAGAGATGTCATTTTTCAAAAAAACCTAGTAAGTGTGACCAACATATTGAATTACCAGTACGAGATAGAAATGAGAGAAAGCAGATCGCGCAAGAAAAAGATGAAAACAAGAACTTCGATGAAGAAAATTTTGAAGAATCAACATTAGAAGAAGAAAATGATGCTAGTGAAGAAGAAAAGCTTTTCATATCATCCAATAGACAGCTAAGAGATCGTTCAAAACTAAAGAAACCATTATTACGCTTGAATGATTATGCTATGATCACTGAAGAAATTATTAATGGAATGCATACTCCGGAAACGTATGAAGAAGCGTTCAATAACTCGAATAGTGTTAATTGGAAGCAGGCTATGGACAGTGAAGTGAAGTCACTAGGAGAAAATCATACATGGGAATTAACGACTCTCCCAGAAGGAGCAAAAGCCATACCTAGTAAATGGGTTTTTCGAGTAAAAACTAATCCAGACGGCAGTGTCGACAAGTATAAGGCAAGACTTGTTGTTAAGGGATTCAGTCAACGTTATGGAATAGACTACAATCAAACGTTTAGTCCTGTAGCCAAGTTGAGCACGATTCGTTCAATATTAAGTATTGCTGCAACCGAAAAGATGCATTTAATACAGTTTGACGTATCTACAGCATTTCTGTATGGAGAGCTAAAAGAAGAAATATATATGCAGCAGCCAGAGGGATACAAAGACAATACTAACCAAGTATGCAGGCTAAAGCGCAGTTTGTATGGACTTAAACAAGCACCAAGGTGCTGGAATAAACGTTTTGGTGATTTTCTTTTGTCAGCGAGTTTTAAAACAAGTGAGGCTGATCCATGTTTGCATATTAGAAGAAAGGGTGGCAGGAAACTCTTGGTTGCTCTTTACGTAGATGATGGACTAGTCGTGGCAACTGACCAACAAGATGCTCAACTCTTTATTGAAGAATTAAAGGCTGAGTTCAAGATCACAGTAAAACCAGCAAATCGAAGAAGAGGCGTCAAAGGGTAGACGAAATGAAGCAGATGATGACAGGGGTGGAAGGCTTCTATCGCCTAATAAACAAGTAACTTTAGAAAACAAATCAAGTTCTAAAAGCTCGATTTCTGAAATACTTTAGATTATATCTAGCGGCTTTTATGAAACAACAACCAGTGTATTTGCGATTGAAATTATCAAAACAATTAACTCTACGTCTAAAGATCTTTCAGTCGTCGTCGTTTTGGTTGAAAATCAAAACTAATTTCCGCCTACATCTCGGCAGTAAGCGTCGTCGACACTATTTTCGCTCCATTAATTTTGTACACGGTACGAACTAATTAATTAACACTGATACACTGGTGCAATCAGGATTCGCATTGGATTATATAATTATGCGGAAATGACGTCAACTCTATAATACATCAGCATGTTATTAATACCGCTAAATGTTTGAAGTGCAATTATTTTGCTGTCGCTGCAATAAGTTTTCAAGATTATGAAGTTATTTAAGTTCTAATTGAGTAGAACGAAATGAAAGTATTCAGCCAGCCTAATTATTGTCTTTGTCTAGAGTGAAAGACAAAGCTTGAAAAGGTAGCAAGTTTGAAAATTAATTAAATTTTTTTTTGCTAAAAACGAACGTATCCTGTTGGAACAGTACAATGATCGTTCATTAAATTCAAATATTTTCCGGGGCTAAAATAGGAACTCTTCAAATAAGTCAGGCGTAGATGAATGTTCCACAATTAAAAACATTTTTGCGTTTTATTGTTTCGGCCTTTGTCCCATCCCTCGCTTTCACGTCACCGATTTTTCATGTTATATTGAAGTCATATATCGGCCCGTCCGCTTTTCAATATGGATTAGCTTTCGCTGCATTGTTCCAGCGAATGAAACCCCATTTTGCTTATCAGCCGAAGAAAATGTAAATGCCGTAAATCGCAATAAAGTGCCTCGAACATTACGACTGACTACCGACCCCGAACAAAGGCCACCTTATTTCACCGGCTCTTCCAGAATAAAAATTTCATTTCCATTTGCATTATTTCGTTTGAAATGCTCTTTTCATATTAATTCGGAAGAACGGCGAGGTTTAAATAATGAAACTCGCCCGCTTTCGGTTCCGCCCTCGACCGCAGTTTTATTTTCACGAAATTATTCAACCGAAACTTCGACGCAAACGTTGTACACACTCATAACGTCAATGCAGTAATTTATCTTTTTCATTCATCGGGGAATATTTAAACAATTCGCGGTTTATCAAAAACCAACCCACTTGGAAATTCGATACGTTTATAATATGCCCCATTATTTCGTAAACAAGTGCGGTTTGACGGAATTATTTAAACTATTTCCACGTAATGAAATCGGAACGATGTAATGTGTAAGTTTGAATTTCAATCGAACGCGCTATTTGATAATTGTGGGGGGATGAGAGGGGGTTTATCATTGCCAATAATACGTTTGTTAATAAAACATATTACCCTGAGTTAATACCGTTTCTAATTAGTTGATGAACTCATTTCCTAAAATGCTTTTGTAATTAAGATTCCGGTGACAGAGCTAATGATCCTATCGACCTTGCGGAGATCCCCCCTCCAAAGTAGGGGGCTTAGAGAATAGCTTGGAATGAGAATGGGAATGGGAATGTATTCTATAAGTTCACACCAGCCTCAAGAAATCAATAGGTTATATTTCAGTAGGACTGGAAACTAAAATGAAGTTCCCAAAGCCAGTCAAAATTAAATGTATCTAACTCTATTACAAAAATATTAAATGGATGTTTAGTAGAAAATAAAAATAACATTCGTTGTAATTGTGCGATTCGAAATCAACAGCACACGCCAGCAACATTACAATAATATAAAGCACATAAATTCGGCTAAATGCATCATAATAAAACATGTAGGCCAATGAAATTTATCGGGTTTAATAACTGAAAACTTCATGCTGAAATGTTTAACGAATCGATATATATCCGGTGCCGTACGGTATTGAATACACGTACACTGTTTAGCATGCAAATGTAATTATTGGATGCAGCTTGAAAACATATTTTTGCCGGTGGATGCACGAAATATTTCAAATGGAACTGCCTTTTTGTGAGGCCGTAAAATGTTTATATCGTCAATTATAACCAGACCTATCCAGTTATTTAACATGCAATCCGCATAACTAGTGCTGTCAGGCCAAACAAAAACAAAAAACGCACTGACAAGCAAATATTTAAATTTTTAAAACTTAATTTGCGTTTTGTGCAAAACATCGAGTCAATAAATTAAATTTTCAACAAATATCAAACGTACACATTTATTAATTCTTACAACACTAAGAGATCTTATCAAGTCCATCCTTCTAACTTCAAGTCTTACGGTAACTTGGACCCATCATTCGCTAATCGAAAATAATTTTAATTAACAATAAGTAGTAACCCCTGCTAATAAAATTGAAAATCCCTGCGATGGTAGGTTGTAGATCTAATTGACTATGAGACGAAAACCAATTCCTTTCATGACTTCTTGATTCCATTTTCTCTCTTCCTATTTCTTTAAAAACCTTCCCTTAACGACTCTAGGACTACGGCTTCTTTGATGCTATAAAAATAACATCAAAGAAGCCTATATTTGCAGCCCAGTTATAGAATTTTCCCATCCTTAACTGATCAGTCGTGATCACACTTCGCTTTCCAAATAAATATAAGAAATAGTTCTTTTTTACTTTCTTTCAATTCTGTTCTTCAGAGTCGATCTGGTTTTGAAGAAGCCTCCAATAGTAATGGCGAAAGCTCAAGAAAAAATCAAGACGTAACAACACTCAAAAGACATCAACTAGATGAACGATGACTGAAGAAACCACTAAATAAAGATAGTCCTTTTGTTCCTTTTACTTCTTCCTTGTTGTGCTGCTCTCAATCTTTTTGTTCTTCCTCCAATTTTCTTGCCATGCTATTTACCTAACATTTTGTCCATGTTATAATTTACTTCCGAAGAATAATAATAATAATAATAATTTAGTTACAGAAATGTGCATGTATGGTACATCCTAGCCTAGTTGAAGCATTAAAAACAAGGAAAAAAAAAATGACATTAATTGTCATTTAGGTATTCATTGACACCGTAGTAAGATTTCTGAATTAAAAATTGTTTTAGAGTTGATTTGAATATCTTGTAACTGTTGTTTCTTTTAACATTATTTGGCAGTTTGTTATAAAGGCGAGTTCCTGCATAGTGTGGTGACTTCTCAGAGCATGTTGTTCGGTGTGATGCGAATCTAAGATGATTACCTTTTCTTGTTGAATAGTTATGATCATCATCATTGCGTTCATATTCATTGATGTGTTTTCTTACACGACGGCAGCACTTAAATATATATAAACCAGGGAACGTCAATATAGAATTAGCGGAGAATATTGTTTTTCATGTCTCTCTATTTTTCAAACCAAAGATAAGGCGCAATACACGTTTTTGATGTAAAAAGACGCGATTGACGTTTGTCGATTGACCCCATAACGTTACGCCATAGTTTAAGTGATAGTACAACATTGCGTAGTATAACCACAGCATAAATAACTCGTGTCTAAATAAAAACCTGGTCAAGTAGGCTACATTTAGTAATTCTGCTCTGAAAATGCAATGGATAAATTCTCGATCACAACCCACTTGACCAGGTTTTTATTTAGACGCTCGTTACATGCAGCAGATTCACTCTCCTTGGCGGGAAAATTTCCCGCGCAAACTGAGTCGCCATATTCCGAACGGAAAATCTGTCATGTGATTTGTTAAAGCGCATTCGACTGGATGCACGGAGTGTTTCTTTTTGTCACTCTTACATGCACTGACACGCAGTCGCTCTCCCTCACAGTTCTGCTCATTGCGTGCATCGAGCATTATGTCGAATGCGCCTTTAAATTGCACGAATACGATCAGTGGTGTCTCGTGTAATTAGCAGCATAATAGGTGCTTTCGATTATGCATGCGGGGGTGCACTGAATAAACTTAAAACTCTAGGCTTTCAAGTAGTGATCGGATAAATCAAATTAAAAATAATCTGTCATCCGATTATCAAAATAACCTAAATAATTCGATTATCAAAAATATTTTTATTGCGGCACTGGTTTATACATCAGCAAAATGGCGCCAAGGTCAAAAAATTTTGCCCCGCTAGATCAAAGGTGCCGACAAACAGTTTCCATGTTGGTTATTCTGTGGTATAACTGAAGTAGCACTTGTAGGAATACAATGATACAAAGAATAATATAAAACTTAGAGGGCCCAGGACAGATCCCTGCGCCACACCCTCATTCAGACTATACTCATTAGAATTCGTATCATTTGCTAAGACAATGATGCTTCTATTTTTTAGAAAGGATTCTATCCACTGAAGTAGGTTACCACGTATTCCTAGACAGAAGAGCTTCTCCAGGACAAACTTGTGGTCTGTGCTATCAAAGGCACGTGACATATCAATAAATAGTCCTGCCACCTGTTGTTTATGATCAATTTCTTGAAGAACGAAGTTTAAGAATTTAGCGGACGCTGTCTCCGTAGACCGGTGAGCTCGAAATCCATGTTGAAAATCATTAAAATATCCGTACTTGTTCAGAAAGAGTGAAATTCGGTTCAGCATTATTTTTTCAATGACTTTAGAGATCCTGTCCAGAAGACAGATTGATCTGTAGTTCTCAGTATGCATTGGGTCACCGTTCTTGAGGATCGGGATAACGTTAGCTTTTTTTAGAAGATCTAGAAAGTTGCTTTCTACCACGGATTGGTTAATAAGTGTCACTAGAGGATAAGCAATAATGTTGCTTACATGTTTAATAGCTTTCGGAGGTATTTGATCCGGTCCGTGACTCTCCTTATTTTCTAGGCGTAGTTTATCTATTTCTAGTTGGATGGAAGAACATGGTGTTCATTGAAATGCCTCCAGTTGTGCAGGCTTTTGATATTTTATCCCCGAAGTGCTCTTTCTTTTTCTTGATCGATACGGTGGAGAAGTATTTTCCTAATTCATCTGTTACTTCACTGGAGTTCGTTATTTTTACGTTTCCGTTATGCAAGACAATTTGTTTTTTTCTATTATTTGTTGACATTCCCAGATTAGCGTTAATGATTTTCCATGTTGCTTTTATTTTGTTCTCTGCGTTTTCAATTTTCCTCGAGTAATACGCCTTTTTTGTCTTAATTATCAGATGCTTGTATTCCCTTTTTAATTGTTTGTATTGTTGTAGACTCAGTTCGTTGTTTAAGTTCTTCGTAAGCCTGAAAGTATCTTTTAATCGTTCACTGAATTGTCTAATTTCGGGTGTAATCCATTTGTTATTAGTGTTATTGTTTACTTGTTTTCTTTTGCAACACTCTTTATAGTTTTCTGTGAGAGTTATTAGAAGAAGTTCAAATTGTTGTGTACAAACTCCCAGTTTGTAGTCTTTAAGCAGTTGTAAAATCGATTCAGATTTGAATCTGTGGGTAGGTAGATCAGTTGCTCGCGGTTCCATTTTTTCCGGTTTTTGCTTGTCAGTTGCTTTCCAAACCAGTTTCTGGCCAAAATGATCCGAAATATACAGGTTCACTATGCTACTTTCTACTGCGTCTTGGTCCAGGTTTGTTGCAATGTAGTCAATGGAGCTGGATGTTGTTGATCCGTGTATGTTTGTTTGTACTCGAGTAGGAATACCATCTAGTAGATTTATCAGTCCGAAAGAATGGAGGATATCAATTAATATTTTATAATGATTAATAAATCTTGATTTATCGATATTAAGATCGCCACATAGTACTATATTGTCACAATATTCCAGGCATTTACCCAGCAATTTTTCTAGATTATCGAAGAAAATAGAGAGGTCTCCTAGAGGTGGCCGATATATGCATATGATATGCAGTTTAGTTTTCTTAGTTTCTATTGAGGTAGCACAACACTCGAGTATCATTTCTAGTGCAAATTGTTTAATGTACGTCAAATTATTCAATATAAAAGTCAAAGTCAAAGTATTCAATATAAGTGATGACAGATCAAGAAGAAATCAACACCCAGAAAACTCATCACATTTAAAAATGAGTTCTTCTTCCGTCTTTCTAATTGCGACACCCAGAAGACATCATTCCTTTGAAGATCAACAAAAATATTAATTTCCGAAGAGTTCTTCTTCAGCTTCTTTTTGCTGTGCCATTATCCCATGGAAGATTATTGGGAGAGCAAACGCTCGATTCCATTTTTCTTGCTGTGCCACCCGTAAGGCATCATCCCATTGAAAATTAATGAGAACACCAGCTCTCGAAAGTAGTTGTTCTTCTTCCTTTTCTTTTGCTCTGCTATTTGCCTTTATAATAATAATAATAATAATAATAATAATAATGCTTTATTTGTGCCCAACAGTAAGACCAAATAGACACAACAACAATACATTCATTTACATGTGTGCAAAGAGAAATAATAATAATAACAACAATAACAAAGTTAGCTAACAAATACTGGCTTAAATTTAAACTTAAATGTAAGAAATGTAATACCTATATAATCATAATATAATCATAATCAAAAAAACGAGGACCACAGATAATTTCTGAGGCCCACAAATACATCTTCGTAATATTTGTCTGCATTCGCACACATTTGTTCAACAGGACTCCTTTTCATAACATTAGTTCTACATATTCTATTATAGAAAGTATTATTACTCCTAGACGAGATACGAGGCACAAAAAAATTAATATGGCCAAGAAGGTACGAACAATCAATTCTATAGTTTATGAGCTTATGTAAGAATATCGCCCCAAATTTCTCTCTACGTGCCTGCAAAGATTCAAAACCATGTTCAAGCATTAATGAACGATAGTCAACATTTCGCTCGGGATATATGTTATACTTCTTGTAAGAAACATATTTCAGGAAACGTCTCTGAACACGCTCTAGCCGTATCTGATGACATGTATACAAGGGCTGCCAGACTACTAAGGCGTATTCCAACTTGCTACGCACTAAAGAGTAATAAAGAGAGTATAATACTCGAAGATCAGAAAAATGCTTAGAGTTGCGTATAATAAAACCTAGTACTTTAGAGGCTGAGAGACAGATTGAAGAGATATGATTATTAAAATTTAGATGATCATTAAAAATAACCCCAAGGTCTTTAATTGATGACAATGGTAAAAGAGCTTGATTTTCAACATTGTATTCAAACTCTATTTTATTCTTCTTCCTACCATAACGTACAACAAAGCATTTATCAACGTTCAATTTCAAGTTATTTCGTAAGCACCAATCATTAAGTAAGTTTAAATTGTTTTGCAAATTTATAGCATCCTGGATATTATTTATACAATGATAGAGTTTGACATCGTCTGCATAGGCCAAAGAAGAGCAATTAAATTAATCGAACAAATCATTTACGAATAGTATAAACAATAAGGGTCCAAGATTAGAACCCTGAGGTAGTAACAAACAGAAGTAGTAACAAACTCATCCGATCGAAATCCATTATACGACACGAAGTTTATTCGGTTACTGAGGTAGGACTTTATAAACTCTAGGAGATTCGGACTTAAACCAAAAGATTTCAGCTTTAGCATCAGAAGATTATGATCTATTTTATCAAACGCCTTTGAAAGGTCTGTGTAGATGACATCCACTTGCATCAAAGAATCGAGAGCAATGCTAATATCTTGCGTTAAACAGACTAAATTCGTGGTGGTCGATCTTCGTTGCATGAAACCGTGTTGAACGGGAGAAATTTTCGAACATACCTGTACATACATTTTAGTGTAAATAATTTGCTCAAACACCTTAGAGATATTGGACAGTATGGATATTGGCCTATAATTTCGTACGTCAGAGCGATCTCCTTTTTTATATATAGGACTTATTCGAGTAACTTTCCAGATGGTAGGAAAAGTATTTGTGTTTAAGGCTAAGTTGAAAATAATTTTCAGGGGAACAACTAATGCTTGTCGACAGTCTTTTATGAGAAACGAGGGGATTTGATCTTCACCAGAACTTAGCTTATTTTTAGTTCTAGATATACTCCCCAGAATATCATTATCGGTGACATTTGTTATGAAAAATGTGTCGTTTAGAATGCCAAAATCAGCAGTGCTGTTGTAAGGAATATTTAAAGAAGGAGAATACACACTGGAAAAATGTCTAGCAAACATATTAACAATATCACTAGGATTATCACACTGAGAAATATCATCACGCATTAGAGGAGGTATACGAGATACTTTAGAAGCTTATCTGTTTTATAACAATTTGAC
This sequence comes from Dorcus hopei, assembly GCA_033060865.1. NCBI lineage: Eukaryota > Metazoa > Arthropoda > Insecta > Coleoptera > Lucanidae > Dorcus > Dorcus hopei. The sequence continues at coordinate 39,341,315 of CM065426.1, forward strand.
AATCGAATTACTGTATTCCTCTTACTTTTTCTTTATCATTATGTTTGTTCCTCAGTGAATTTAGTGGTTTTTTACCTTTTAACATCGCAAGTAAACTTCATCATCCTCATGTGCTCCTTATAGACAAGTCGCATTGTGAAGAAATTTACTTCTGAATACACCATCAGTGATAGAGAGAGACGAAACGTCAATGAGGAAGCATTCTAAGATACAATTTTCCTATCTTCCGTTTGTTATTTTTTAGAAATTTGTCAAAGGAAAGATGGCAAATGAAATAAAAGAGATGAGGCCAAGGGGCTAGAAGATTTGGAACGTAAAAAATAATATGCCACTGAAATTTAAATTGAAATTAAACTCGTCGTAGTGACAGGTGTAACATCGTTCGATGAAAATTACTGAGACAGTAGCGAACTATATTCAAATCAGATTGTGTAGTAGAGAAAGCGTTAAAAGAAGACTATCAAGGAAATGAGAGTGAACCAAAAGACTTGGATGAAGAACTGTTAATTACCTCCTTCAATCGACTGAACCAGGCATGGGCATGGAAAGGGGAAGTATCTCCCACTACGCTAAGCAATAGGTCAAACGAGTGTCGATTGCAGCTAGCTTGGTCCCACGAAATATAAAATTGTAGACGGCGGCGGCGCGGTGTATTCGTTTTGATGCTGTTCGTATTGAATCAAACCGAAAATTATTATAAATATTGCTTAAAAAAGGTTTGTTTTTCAATAAAATGGTCTCGAACTTGTACGACACTGTTAAACGTTAATAAACCAACATGAACTAACTCGCTCGGCGCTCTCTGTTTTTGATTTCGTTGATACGACTGAGTCAGTTATGTGCCGGCGCTTGTTTGTCTGAAATATCGAGATCGTCGCAAATAATTAGGGGTGGGGGTAGAGCTTTCGGCGAGCTCGTGCCCGTCCCTGGACTGAACCAAAGCCAAGTGTGAGAAGAAGAAGAAGATGTAAGCAAAGAAAATGAATACCTTCGCTAGGATTCCCTCAAGGGAATTGATATATTGCAGTAGGAAGACTCTAACTCATGAAGAAATCTTTGATACGATTCGTTTTCCTTCTTTAAGACTTGTTCATCCATTCTGTTTATTTGCTCGCTGTGTTTTTGTGTTATTTTCTCTCTTTATTTTTGCGTATTTAAAAATTTCCTTGGTTTTCTATGAATTAGGTCACCATATATCTACTTCAGTTATGTTAGAGTATGAGTGTGTAATCCAAAATTGAACTGATAGAAAGCTCTTATATTCCAACAACATAAACTGTGTATTTTGTGGTTGTCAATTGAAATAAAATTTATTTGCAAATCAATTTTGTTTTATAAACCTCGACGTGCGGATCCCTCTCCAGTGGACGCACAGTATCGAACTGCTAATTGAAGCAAAATCGTTTTTAAACCGTAATTTAAACAGTTCCGCTCTAAAACAACACGTTAAAGCGGCAAGTGCCTACTGTTTATGCAGATTTGTAGTTCGCTAATAATAATTAACAGTCCGCAGCCATCTAAATTGGAACGTAATTACGTATTATCGCCGAATGCAGTTGGGGATTGGATTTTTTCGGGGCAGTAATTGTCAACGGGGGCAAATTGATGCGAAACAAATCGAAACGGTTTCAGTTCCAGAAATTAAACGAATACGTCGGCGTGTTTCATTTAAAAGAATCAATCGATAGACGTGGGTTTTTAAGTGTAGGTATGTGAAACCACTTTGTTACATTAACATCCCATTAGATTTAGGAAATCGATAGCTTAATTATAAGGCCTAATTTTCTACGGGGAATTTGTTTCACTTTTCCGGTTAAATTACACAAAACGTTCCTTTCTAAAAATAAACGGCTCCCTCGCTTATAACGCAATAATTAAGTGATTTTGATTACGTTTCAGTTACGCGATTCTCTTCCACCGCACAAGAGAGTTCGAGGAAAATGGGGGGAGCACGGCCTTTCGCGCTTTATACCGGCACCAATTATGTACACACGATAACGATTTTTCACGTAATGAATGTAAACCTATTTTCGTGAATAGGCAGTTCTTTTGAACAAACGCTTTCCAATATAAAAACCCCCCGGATGAAATGAAGATATTTTTTTTATCCTTTGTAAATGCGATCTCCCTCAAGATAAATGAATTGCGTACTATTGAAGATTTTCGGGATTGAAAACTGAAAATGCTTGAACGGCATTATTTTCAATTTCTTCCAGTGCAGAGCACAATTAAGTTTGCTGTAACTCATTAACTACAGCGCAGTTAGTGAATTTTAACTAGGTTTTCTTTGCATTGGGGAATTCCAGTACTAACTTATTCTTTGTAAAAGAGAACTTTGCAATTTTAATTTTCTTTGACGAAGTTATGCTATGAAGTAGTTAGCTTTATAAATCCTGGGCTAACTTTCTTTAAATGCAAAGCTAAACCTGCAAATTACCTAAATTAAACTTCACATAATAATTCCTTTCTATTAAATGAAAAGTATCACCGAAATCGAATACTTTTCTAATTATTTATTGTTTCACGTTTTAATAACAACCAAAAAATAATTTCGTTGCAATTCCCGAATGAAAATTTGCGAAATTGTCCTCGTGATATTTACGACCGCACGAAAATATTAAAAACGGCCACGTCGAACGAAGTTATAAAACAAAAGCTAATTGTATTTCGTATATGACAGAGATTAAATGTACTCGTCTGACCGTGTCCTGTGTTTCCAGCTAAATTAATACGTGCTTACGAAATGCTAAAAATGTCATTTTAGCGGAAAATTTAACAAATAATTAAACTGGATTTAAGTTGAATTAAAGCTCAAAAGCTTTCAACCGACAGCCAGCATATGTCGACGTGAGACCTTGAAGAAGTTGGAAACAGGGCTTACCGTTTATTTTCTTAGCTTCTTTTGTATTATTACTGCTTTAATAATGATTTTCAAACGGACCATAATATAATTTCATCAATATATTAACACCTTCTTGATTTAGATGCGGTGTTTCACAACTACCAGCAGCAATAATGTTTAATTTGCACTGCACATTGCGGTGTATGTTCGGGGGGGCATTATTAATGTACGGGCCATAATTTATACGATTTTCAAGAGGTAATTTCAAACTAAGATAATTCAGAGCCTGTTGTGGATTCAACTAAGTTGGTCAGGACTGTTTTGGTGTAAGTCGTAAATCTCCGAGTTCCAGGGCAACTTACACGTACGAGAACGCAATAAGTCCGAAAACACTCTTACTTTATCCCTCTGCTTTCTTTCTTCGTTTTTAATTTAATCGCGACTTCAGGAGAACTTTAAAAGAATTCGGTATTTAATTCTCACAACTCAGATGTTCCGTAATAAACTTGTTGATACATAAAATGTCTCTCTATACAGGGTGTAATCGAATAAGTTTCACTTACCGTAACCATTATTAATACACAATAAGAAAAGAGGCAAAGTTATGTATTAATTCAACGAAATCATATTTGCTTTGATTGTATTTAATGCATCTGTGAATATTTATATGTAATTATTATGTTTAGTTACAAGTTAAAATAGAAATTTAAGAATGAACCAGTCAATAAAACGTACAAAATAAATATTATATTCTGTTTTCTTTTAATTCGTGGGTAATATTTCATTCATGAGACGTTATTTAAACGAGAGCAGAGAGCAAGGAAACAGGCTCCTGTTGCTTTAAAACAATATTTGTTGTTTCGGGGAATGATTTGTTTTGCTCTGGCCGATATTCCCGGGAAATGGTTAGGGCCGACGTGGACCTGAATTTATCATTTGTTTACCTGCATTCGAAATGCCACCGCTCAACAAATGACTGGCCGGAATTATCGACAGGGATATTTGTTTTCGTTCCATTTTTATTAAAACTTGCGCCGTGACTGGCATTTAATTCAATCTTAGTCTTGACAGTATTGAATTCCGTCTGCAAAGTTTTGACGGTTTTAAATTGCATTTATAGTTTAGCAATTTCTGTTGATTCATGAATAATTCATTACGCGAGAAGGACCTAATGTTTTGTCTCTCCTCAGATTTCTTTTATTTTTTAATTTTAGATATTGTATGATAAATTTGAAATTCTGAAATCCGAGTTAATTACACGAAATCCTACTTTTCACTCAAGTTATATCTGCCGTCAAAATTAAGAGCAGACGCAATTCACATCGGGCGAGTTTCAGGAGGGCCGACGGTAATTCGGAGCGGGCCACAAAAGCAAAATAAATATTAATTTGCGCGTTGCATTAGAGCCGCACAATGAAAGTTTTAATTTAAATTAAGTGGCTTAATTATGAGTTTGCACCGCGAAAGCACGTAATTAAAAATCCCCGCGCTAAACGGAAACGAAAACGCTAATGAAAACCGCTCGACATTTTTGTCTCCTCGGATTTATTCGCGAGGTGCATGCCCCAGCTTCTGAGTTATTGAGTTCGTGATATTTCCTCTCGAAACACACGCGTTTTTATTTCTGCTTGTTTTCCTAGTGCTTTTCAATGTACGTGCTGGAAACTTGAACGTATATACAACATGCAGGTGAATAGATAGGTATCCCCGTCAACCGTAGTTATTCTAAACACGCGAAAGCGGGGAGAATTTATCACAAAAATTTATTAAGGTTTTTGTAAAGCGGTATCGAGGCACGCAAGTTGAATTTTTAGTCGCTCGCAATTGAAAATAAATGGGGAAACTTCCTCGAACGTAAATGAAATCTATGGAGTTTATCACAAAGAACAAAATTAAACTCAAAGCATCCAGTGCAACTTTTCTTTGCTCTTGCAATACCCTGTATATTAAATTAACTGTACAAAATTTTTAAAAAAATTGCTAAACTGTATTCCTATTCAAAACTTGATTAAAACCTTTAAACTTCACTACATAACAAACTACTAAACCAAAAAGAACTCAAAACGAACACGTACAAAATTATTAATTTCTGCAAAAAATTAAGAGCAACACTTAAATTATAATTAAAAATGTGATAAAAAGAATCAAATAAACAGGCAATATTTTTTAAATAATGACTCGAAAACTGAGGCGTTTTATGTATACAGATAAAGCAGATGATGCCCCCTCTTTTTGATAATCAAATTTGTGTAAGCCAAATTACGGAAGCCATTAAAAGTAAAACTTTCTTTCCCTTTGAACATTTCCCGGAGCTAACTGGAACAATGTGATTCATTATATCAAGCTTGTTAGTAAACATAGTTTTTAACAACGTCATAGATAATTAAACTTTATACTTACAGCATGTTTGCTTGATAGTAAACAAAAAGAAAAATAATGTTATTAATGAATGGGGGTTACAGTAGTAGAAAAATAAGAAGAGACGTTTCGCAAGCAAGTAATTTCTTTTCGTATTAGTGAACGGGTAGAAAGTGTGGAAGGCACGGTTGATTGACAGTAAGGAGAGACGTTCCAATTTTCCCCGAGGGTTTTCGGCGGGGGCGTGCGGCGACAATTTCTTTCCACGTTTTCCCATGACGTCCCCGGAACACAACATCGTTTCTGTTTCCGCTCGTTCGATTTGCGTTTTTCACATCAACCTGATATCTTCGAAGAGCATCATCAATAGAAGCGATAATGTGGAGGAAAATAAATAAAGACGAACTACATTTTATTTCAGTTTAAATCAGAATTATTCCCTCGCCCCCAGGCGAGGATGTAACAATTTAAGGCGATGTTATACCGAATTATTGGAGTGTAAACGCGGAAGATAAGTGCAAAGAGTAAAACGATTTATGTTTGTAACCCGCCTGCATTATATAAAGACATTAAGCTCGTATGCTGGCAACGACTGCCTGCAACGAAATCAGGGTTTCCACAAACCCTCACCTAACTACTTGCACGTTTCGGAAGCAACCTTATCAGGAATAATTAATAATTATTGCCAGTGTTCAGTGGGATAGAATTAATTTCGAGATAACCACTTGCTGCAAGACTGACACACTTGTGCCCATCTTGTTCGTGCATAGGGTTTGGGGGCGGGGTAGTTCCGAAAGTTCGCCACGCCATAAATCGTTCACTATTAAGCGAATTAAACAAACTCGCGAAGATTTCGTGATTATTAGTTTCCCGCCTCGGCTGAAATTGCCACCAAGAATGAGAGAGCCTTGCGCCAGCTGCAACTGCATTTATGAAATCAATTTTGTCGAGCACTGACCTAAATAAAACCGAATTTCTCTGGGAGTATCTCCCAGATATCGCGGTCATCTAATAAGACCACATCACTGATTTGCCTTATAGCGTAATACCCCCGTATCCATAATAGTGAACCGGAGAACAAGCCACTGGAATTAATCTATACTGCAAATTCAATCTGTTTACTGCAATAGATGATGAGCATTTAGCTTCAGGCTGAAACTTGAAGGACCTCTGCGCTACGATATTACCATTTACTTTAACGTATTCTGAATTACATGTGCATGATGAAGAGGGAGATGGTTTTATACTTTCATTATTCAATTAATTAGAGTATAAATAGAATGTGTATAAATGATTTGTAAATATCTAGTAATATCATGTTGCAAACAACAACTTTTTACATCATCGACAAATTTATGACGAAAATGTTAATTGGCGTGTTTGTACCGAGCAATTAGTGCGTCGCGCTGTAACAAATGGCACACAGGAAATGTGTTTTTATCGCATAAATTTGTTGCACCGCACGTATTCGCGTCCATCGTTTTAATTAAACGCGGGATAGAAAAAGTGTCCAACAGAAAAAAAAAAGCGCCAGCGAGACGATTCGACAGAAATATGTGAAACTGAAAACGGCATTCGCGCTCGAGGGAACCTTTTGTCGGCGTCCGGAAACATCGTTCCATCAAATAACGCCATTTTCAATAGGCGCATGTGTGTATAATCCCGTACGTAAGTATTTCCTTCCATCAATTGAAAAATCGTTTGCGACGCGCGCGAGTCTAATAAAAAAAAAGGCCGAGGAAATTGGATTATTCTTGGAGGAGTTTTCGACAAAGCAAATGAAATATTTGCAAAATTCATGTTACGTTCTTGTGTTGCTTGGAAAACGATTTTTTTTTGCGTCAATCCAAGTTTGAATTTTCAGACGAGCGATTCAGTGTTTGTGTCTGCAAGGAAGGAAGTGGAAGTAGTTTCTAGAAGTTGTGTATGTACTACCTTCACTTTCACGTGCACGTTGATAAATGATTTTCTAGGAGCCACGTCGTAAATACGGAAACTTTACTTCTAAAATTATTCCTTATATATATAATACCATTCCTGTAGGAATCGAAAATTTAATACCAAAGTATATTGAGAATTAAGAATCATATTAAATAGGCCAAAGCACCATAGAGAACATAGAGTTAATATACAGTGTGTAATGGAATAAGTTTCGTAATACCCAACAAGAGACGGGAATTTATTTTATGTATTTCAGTTCATCATTCCAACTTTGCGCGCAACAAAATCTAAATAAATAAATAATTCTCTTTCCGTCCTGCGGACGCGTACATTAAAGCGAAGATCACTTAAGAACCCGAAGTTCCCGACCGAAGAACTAAATTATTCCCCGCTTTATTTCGTTCAAACAGAGAAACGAGATTTACCAACAAGTGAAAAACTCACTTCTCCCGAGAGTTTATTCGTTCGCAGCTTTATCTCCTCGCCGCCGCCGCCGCCGCCGTCGTTCGAATGCAGCAACGCCGCAAACAAGATTGACAACTTACAGAACCAATGCAAATACGAACACACCGACGAACAAATTGACGCTGTGGCTGGCATTAGTCTCGGAGATTCGAGCTTTAAAAACGTACGAATTCTAAAATGGTATTAAGGATACTCTAAATTTGCAATAGTTTCTTTTAAATACCTAAATAAATTGGCGTTTTGCGTAGAACAGGTGCCTCCACCATTTTATTATACTTAAGGAAGTCCTGTGGAAGGACACTCAAATCATCTTTGAAACGTAAGGGAGTAATCCCCGGCACCTCCGCCATTTAATTATGCATTAAATTGCGTTTTAATCAATTTGTAAATGTGGGCGGCCCTTAAAATATTTTATATGTAGTATTAATTGCCTGAAAAAAATTGTTGGTTTATCTTCCTCGTGGATCGGAAGCGTAAGCTATTTCATTTTAACTTCACCGAAATGTACGCATTTTGCTATTCATTAAATGTATATTACCCATTCATCGGATAACATGAAAATTATATTAATAACGCCGTTTCTGAACCTATTGTCCATTATCTGATAATAAATTTAATCATGTTCGTTATAACACGCTGGAACTGACAAGCTTTTGTCATTTCTCACTCACGCAACGTTTCCGTTTGCATACGCAGTTTACATTTCGACATATTCAAATCCAATTAGTACTTTTGATAGTCCGGCATCTTTCAAGTATGTAAATAATCCCTCGGCGGAGAAACAAGCTAAAATTCAAACTATCCGGACTATGCATTCACATATTGGATTGCTTAGCAAGCCCTAAGGGCGAATGTCCTTTTATTTCGCCATGCTGCGCGATATTAAACTCGAACGTTCCAGAAGTAAACACGAGTTAGTCTCCACTTACTCTGCAACGAAATTGTTTATGCAAATTTCCAAAACACGTACGCCATAAAAAAATGAAGGGAACAGATGCGGCGGTGGAAGAGGGGGACATTATAAATAAAAGAAAAGGTAATTTTGATATATCGGAGGAAAACCGCCGCCGTTTCCTTACACATGCGTTCACACCGGAATAAATACGACTTCATTTGCTACGGGCATATGGGATAGGTATAAAATCACGGAAAAAATAGGCCACTTTCGGATTCATGAAACCGAATACAGAGGAATTTATTGGGGTTTTCACAACGCCGAATCGCCCTATAGAGTTCTATTACGTGTAAAATATCTACGTGCCCCAATATCTACTATCCGATGGCTATGAAGTTTATGTTTTTAGCGATTAGGAAGCACTCTCTTTTTTTTTTCAAGGCTGGTTTTCGTCACGTTTTCTTAGCTACTTTGAAGTTACAATTTTACGCAAGAGCGGAACTATTTCAAAAGGATTTGCTACGTTATTGGAATTACTCAGTCAATTGAATTCCCTCAGCCGGCATAAACACCTCAGGAAATTCTATCGCACGCTAATCCCACGCTTGGTGTAAGTTACTTTTCACTGACTGTCTACAAATGTAGTTGCGAACATAAATTAATGAATTTACAGACCTTTTCTTTTAAGAAAATATCTAAGAAGCTATTTTTTAGAAATAGAATGAAAATTGAATTTGAATGTAAACGAATAACTGAAAGGGTTGTGAAAATAATAGAATTAGAAAAGAATACTTACATGTAAAGTAGCGATTTTAAGTTGAGTTTAATTCCGTGGTGGCTTGTTTCCAAGAATTTACAACAGATTGCTAATTATGTATGTACAATCCCATGTAAATTCTCCTCCTCTTGAGTTGAAAAACATTTCACTAACAACGCTGTCTAAAACGACCGGAACAGGGGCGTTTTTACAGCTTCGCCGCCGAAATGATGGCCGATAAAAACGGATCGTGGAAGCAGAAGTAACGTTAATTAGTTGTGAGTCATGGGTTTTGGTATCTAAACTCCAAACAATTAACGACGTAACCCCAGGTCGCGTCGCGACGCCGAAAGAAAAAGTGCTACGATTCTTCCGAATATACACAATTATTTACAAGCGCCTAATTGACTTATACAAAAATAGAATTAATTTTTTTTTTCATTTAAAAATGAATCTGTGCTTTCATCATGAACGAATAGAAGTAAGAAGGGGGTCGTGAGGTGAAGAAGATAATTTGAAATTCTACATATAAGATGAAAGAAATATTTTGACATTTGATTCGCTGAAATAAATGTGATATTTACAGTTAACCTTTTGCAAAGGTTAAAAGTTAAGAGAAATTTAATATGAGAATAGAAAAAGAATTTACTTACGAAACGAGTCGTCCTTAATGAATGGCGTCAGGATCAAAGATGAAAAAACAAGAGAGGAAAGTGGTGGCCATATGCATGTTAAAACTAATAGGTTATAAGTAGATATTTAAAAAAATTAGCAAAAAAAAGAACTGAGAGAACTCAAATAATAATTTAACATTTGTTTTACTTATAGTAATCACAAACCAGATTTACTTCAATATTAAAACTCTGCAAGCAATAAATTCCTTTAAAAACTTCCACCGTTTGGGCCATAAAAAGAAAAAGAAACAAGCATTCATTCTAGTTACTGTAAACACGTCTAAGCCCTGAAAGAGTTGTTTCGAAAGTAGAGAAATTTCCTTAGGTAAAAGAAAGATAAGCCGGCGAAACAGATCGTCGCTCGAACTTCTTCCCGTCCGTCCGTAAAACGATGCATTCACGTATCTCTGTGCACAACATTTCTGAGACTTTTCTGGAAATAGCACATAAAAACGGAATCGTTGTTAGCCACGCACGACGTCGAGCGCTTTAAACGAAAGCAATTAGTTAATAAATAATGACGTTTTTTTTTTTCGCGTGCGCCCCCACCAAACCGGGGACGTTTTTATCGAAGAAAAGTTAAAATTACTTTATAAATATGTATCGCTTTTCCATGCGTCATAAAACTTAGGCACTTGGGCGATTTTAAAATTAATCAGGCTTTTATTGACCGATTATTACCGGACGATTGTTTGTATAATCAGTTTTAATTTCGTTTGGATCACGACAAATTAATTTTAGCGTTCAAACATGCCCGGCAATCAGAATAATTCATAAACAAACTTTTATGAACCATCTCATTAATTATTATAGAGTAATTTGCTGGTTTATATTGGGGGTTAAACGCGATTTACAAAATACTATTATATGAGCAAACACGTTAATAAAATATTAATTACACGTAGAGTAACATAATTTTAATTAAAATATTATTGGGCTGATTATTTTTAATGCTTAATAGTTTTTGGAGTGAAAATGGTAGGTGTAACATATCTCCTAAAGACAATTTTGGACTTTCACAGTATGGCCAAATTCTAGGTAAGTAACAAAAAAGTGTCAACCTTTTTTTAGTTGCTTCAGTTGCTTTGCTTCTTGTATTTTTTTCTCTCTTCTCTTTTCGTTCTAAATTTTTATTAATAGTCCTGCATAATTTTAGAAGATAATCCTTTCTGCTTACATCTCTCTTCCATCTGCAATAAAGACGACCCTTTCGGGGCACGGTAAATTCCGCGCGGTAATTAATATTGCAAAGTTCTAATGCACATGAACGTCACAGTTATTAATTTCGTATCTCCTGCAGCTAATTATGTAGTTTACTCAACTACTTCCCTTGACAAGAACAAGTTATTGCAGCAGCCAAAACTAGCATTTCTGAGTCTGCTGACAATAGCAATTAGCTTCAGGTTCACATTATTAATATTTTTAATTGCCATCCACTGCACCAATAATAGCTACAGTAGAAGTAGTTTTCATATAGTGTGTAATCGAATAAATTTCACTTACTTACGGCCGATTTCTTCACCGTGTTTATCCTATCTGTCAGTTAGGGTGTGACACATAGTTTGTGTATAGCCAACTGCAAGGCACATTCCAACTGATAAATAGATTAACTTTAGAATAAACGCAGTAAAGAAATAGGTCGTTAATAAACAAAAAGGAGGCGAAGTTATGACATACATATGGGACAAAGGTCTGTAATAAATCTACGTCTAGAGGAAATTGGAAAATTCATTTGCCTTATGTCACTATGTCATCTCAAGATCGTACAAATCTGTAACATCGTCTCAAAAGCACATGAAAGAAGGACTAATGTATTAATGAGAGAAACTTAATCGATTACACCCTGTATATGAAAGGTAACAAGTTCATTTCGGTGTGTTTTTGAAAGAAAAAAAAATTGAATTATTCCAATCATTGCGAGCAGCGGGGGCGAAATATATACAAAACGAATTTCCCCTTGCATGCGTGATGAACGTTTAATAAAGTGACGCAGTGTTTTATGGAGGAATTGCCTATTTTAATATACCCTGAAATCGTGAAAGCTGTTTGTGTGATTAGGTTACATTCGGGGCCAAAAATGACTCAGCCTAGGGGTAGTTAACTTTATTATTATTGACATCGTTTAATCGATTAGTGTCTTGCTTATAGAATTTAGAGTAGTCAATAACTTTAGCAGCGAGAGGTCATGTTCGAATCGAAAATAAATTGCTTGATTCTGTTTTAATTCGAGCAAGCACATCAGGTTGGGGCTTCATTGAGCTCAGATAATAAAAGTACAACCCCACACAATATTTTTCTCCATAAAATAAAAAAATAATTTGCGCAAACTTTCACAACGCGCCACCCGGTTAATTAGATATGTTTTTGGCAAAGTGAAACAAACCCTCTCTTCGTATTCGTTTTCGCGCCCCTTATTTCGCTCTGATTAATTTACGGACGCGGTGGGCTTACTGCGCAAAAAAAAAGATAAATTTTGTCAGCCTTTTTTTATGAGCCCGTAATAATTCATGCCGTGTGACTCTCTGAACTGCGATAGGGTAATTTGTGAGAGTCTGTACGTGGGTCAAATGAGCAGATATTGCGCACATAATGATACGAAAGTTAATCGGGATTTTTAAAAACCCCCTCGTCTTCATTAAACATTGCAATTGCTTGTTATCTAAATAAGCTGTTAATCGAGCTACACACTTGAGAGAGTTTAGAAATGCATTTCGCTGATGAAAGTCGATAGATAGTTCGCAATAACTGTCCAAGATTACTTTAGGTCTCTCAAGTATGTACTCGACTAATCTGCAATACTTTCGTTCAACATTCATCATTACCTTCACCGCCCCTTATTTGGAGTAACTATAATAGAAAAAGTAGAAATAAAACAAGCAAACTGTAGCTAATACGTGTCGAGGTCGAGACTGATAAAGCACGATTAAAGCTGCCACAATTCCTTTTGTTCAAAGTCAGGCTCATACATAGTCAAAATTTTGACAGCTGGTAATCCAAATATATTCAAGTATATTGCTCCCGGTGGCCACAAGGGTAGCCAGAAAATTTCAGGGTGGGACAGGCCCACCCAAGCTCACCTTTGGTTAGTACATGTTAAGACGTTGTATTTATGCATATTGTTTATTAAATTTCATTTCATTTAGATAGAAAAAATAAAACTCTTGTTAATTTGGTGGATCATACAGGGTGTTTCCAGGCTTTAGGAACACGTAAGTACTCGCTATGTCTCTATGTATGTACTTTAAACTGTTTCAAAATCTTTGTAAGGAGATCCAATCTTGAAAATGTATGAAAAAGTTGTATTTATGTTTACTATGAAACTTATGTCTTCAATTTATGTGCCGTTATAAAATAAAATATATAAAGTTTTGGGGTTCCTCAAGTGTCCAACTCAGGACCGTTCTTTTTACCTTGTTCATCATTGGCTTAGGTGATATCGTTAATTCTGAGTTTAAATTACATTCATTTAATGCAGACTTGCATTAAACTACTGTTAACTACCTTTAAACAATATTTGGTATGGACCAGTTGTCGCCTAGTCCTATCACAACAATTAAGGATTTGGGTGTAGTACATATTTGACATTGGCTAACTTTATTTCGACAGATTTTCTAATTTTAAAAATATTTCTAATTACAATACTCGTAAATGCCATGTATTAATTAAAGTAAAGTTTCAATAAATTTTTCTTACATTCGTCATCAATGACCACCCCATTACAGTCTGTGTGTACAATATATAATACAACAATACTTCAACAGTACTACCCTTGAGTTTACATTTGTATCATGTAGGTATTATATGAATGAATAACTTAGCTTTGGCATTAACTTTGTGTACAATATCTAAAGTGTTAAATGGTGAGGGCGTTTAGTTAACTCTTCCGATAATCATAGAGTGAATATTTATTGTCATCAAACTCACGAAAATCTAAGTCTTTGCGTTAAATATATGTATACAAATCGAATACTAGGTACTACTTGCAATTAGTGCAAATGCAAGAGATGAAATTAATTGAAACTAAATAATTCACTGACAAATCAATTTTTTTTTCACCAGTAAATCAATTCGTCGTCAGGAATAAAAAACAGTTAATGGTCTTTACAAAAATAAAACCAGGCAGCGAATCTAATTCCACCAATTCATTTTAAAACAGTCCCTGCAATCGAAGAATCAATAAATGATCTAGTACCTAGTTGCTGAATAATGCAGCTTCAGCTGAAACAGAAATTTACTTCCAATAAATTACAGCTCTTCGTCGAGGACGTCCAGATCAAAAATTAAAATTGACAACGTGCTTATTTAGTCGGTGTTATTACATCATTGCACGAAGCGGATTTGAATTTCAAATGATCTCTGCGCAAAGTATAACAACAGATAAGCGATGCAAAACGCCTTTAATTAACGATACTGGAAGGCAGTTATTTATTTCACAGTGCATCGCATATTTATAAATTTTTTTCAAAATTTAGTTTAGAGGCACTCACCTAACGTCTGCGCATGAAGATAGGAATTTCTAAGTTATCGCGAAGTTATATTGTTTGTTAAAATGGAGCGTTCGTGCACCTCACAATTATTGCAAAAAAAAATTCAGTCAATTATTGAATATGTGAAGTTTGCGTGCGCCAATAAAGAGAGCGCGCCGGTAAGCGTCGCGACGGTAAGACCAGAACTAAGCTACCGGTGGCTCGTAGCGCTACTGCGGTCACGTTTGTAAATACTCGTGCGTCCCTGTACGTATGAGGGTGCATACAATATACAACTAGTTGCTTACGCCATGGCAAACACCATGTGTTACAAAGAAAGGGCTTGTATTTATCGAACACGCGATTCGATATGCTAATGGAAAATCCGAGCTATTAATCTTTAATTCGATGCGTTTATTCCGAGTAATAAGCAGAAAATATGATTGGGATCTAATTCATTTACAAATCGTGCATTTCACACCTGGCAAATATTTATTTTTCATTTGGGAAATTGGTGCCCACTTGCCACAACTAAACCAATACGTTTTGTGCAGCGCGTGTGTGAACTCACGCGATTCTGTGTTAAAAATTCTCTATTAAATCACGTTTTATTGATTCCTTAATGATTCTTTGAATTACATTTTTTAATTCGTACAAAGTTTAAACAACGCTCCTGAAAGAATTCTGTACAGAAATACAAATACAGAAAGAAACCAATTAAAAGACAAGGACAAAACTAAGCTACAACACAACAAAACTTTAAAGATACGAAAATTACAAAGAAAGAAATCAAGTGTATCAACTTCTTGCAGAGAAGTCAAAGTAACTCTTAGAATAATTCTTTTAAGAGACAAAAAAAGAAAGATTCTTTCAGTCATTTAAGAACAGAATGAATATAATATCATTTGGGGCCAAAATAGTCTAGTGGTCTTGTCGCTAAACTATATGACTAGAGATCGTGGGTTCGATCCTTGGGGTTGCAACGACAATTTTCCTCCAGCCCCAATCAACTTCTGAGTTGAACTAAATGAGTCCTTCAGGGATTGACACGTATCGTTAGACTTAAGTCATTAACCCTTAAAGACCTTCGAACCTTGTCAGAGTGAAGAGCAAGGGAAGATTTAAGAGAATACCACAAGCAAATGAATCATGATTAACACAAAGGAAAGATAAAATATTTGAAAATAACGAAAATAAAGGAAAACGAAACTATAACCGAAAGGGAAAAGGTTGGAAAAGAAAGAAGAAATAATAAAACATGATGTCATAAAGGAAACTAGGCAAGATAGCGTGAGACAAGAAAAAAGAGCGAAGCTAAGATTGATTAGAAAGGGACTAAACGAAAGGAAGAGCAATAACATTAATAATAATGAACCTTTATTAAGCACAAGTAAAGAAACAAAGGTACAAGAACATGTGATAAATGCACACTTGTACCTGAAAGGTATCCAGAGGAAGAAGAAAATGGAATGAACACACTAAAAAGAGATGGGAATCGAAGAAGAAAACAAAATTTAAAGTCACCGTGGATGACAGTGTAAGAGAAAGAAAAAGAACGCGAAGAGTGTTTGGATATCGTCAAAATGATGTAAAGGATAATTGAAATAATAAAAGGTGAATGTGAAGCCTATAGAAGACCGAAGAAGGACACATAGGAAAGAAAGGGTAAATCGTCTCGAAGAGGTTGAGGTGGTTAAGAAAGAACCCACGAAAAGTAAACACCAAATCTACGCCATAGATAAACAGCAATTCTTAATGATCTTACTGAATGTTCTTCAAAAAGGGTGAAAAAGTAGTTTGGGTGAAAAGAGGTACAAGACGAGACGTGGAAACCAAGGAGGCCTGGTCGGATATAAATAGAGGAAGAAAACATGGAACGTAGAAGCCAGGATAAGAGAAAAAATCTAGCATTTGAAAATAATCCTTCTGAATGAGTACCAAAAATTCGCCTCAAAATACTTGCAAGCAATCAGTAATGTGAAGAAAAATAGACAGCGAAGTTTTGGGTTACCCAAAAAGGCGTAGTTGGATGAAATAGAAGAGGTCGAGGAAGGAAGGGGAAGAAGGCATAGAACGAAGATACCAGATCACATGCGTTAAATGGCTGCAGAGTAACAGAATGAAAGCAGAAATTCCTTCTTGAATGTAATAGAAAAGAGTTAATTCAAAACGTGTGTGTAAGCAGAATTGTAGCCATACTTTTCTTTTCCCCTTTTGTTATAACATTGAACCATAAATATCGTGAAGGTAACTTCCAACCATTCCAACATTCTCTACTGCTGGTAGAGTATTCGAGGCGAGAAAATCCTCAGCCAACAGCGAAGACGCCGAAGACATAGGAGAAGGCATGGCATAGATATGGTGTAAGAGACTGGAAGAAGGAAGGGTAAAGAATGCATGAAACGTAGAAAAACTAATTAAAATATTTCAAAAGAATCCTTAAGCCCACTTGTAAAATGCTGGCTTAAATTTAAGCTGAATCTTAAATCCCTAACAGCGATTATTTCAACAATTGTTGTCAAAGGTTTAACCTTTGGCTGAAAGTTAAGCTAGAATTGTATAACTGGGCGCCTTGAATGCACTAGGAATCTTTAAGGTTCACGTAACCGTGTTAGAAATGAAGGATGTCAAAATAAAAAACCTAATTCGGATAGGATGGAACATATTGGAAGAAATTGGCGATAGAAAGGGGAGGAAGGCATGCAAGTGAAAGTAGAATCGATGGCATAGATGACAGCAAAATAAGAAAAAGGGTGCAATGAGTGTTTCAGAGGAATCCTAGAAACTACCAACAAGTTTTAAAAAGTATTCAAAAATACTTTCGCGTTCACTTTCCGAAAGGTCCAAGAAATTCGAAATTTTTTTGAAAAGTCAAAAGAAAAATGAAGGGCGAGAATGTGGAAGGACAGATTGAAAAAGAAAGAGCAAAAGTAAAAGGACTAACAAGACACCGAGATCATAAAAAAAATGGTGAGGAAAGAAGACACGAGAACCCATTGATCCAACGCCATGGTTGACAGCATGACTTCTGGAACTTTCTAAGGAAAATGTGTATCTAACTTCATCAGAATGTTCAAGGCCAGAAACGTAAAGTACTTACAAGAGATGATCGATATAGATAGACTTGGCTGGATTGAAGAGATCGGAAAAGGTTGGAGATGAGAGGAGCACAAGTATTTTTGTAGAAAAAATACATCTGTTTACCTTTCTGTGCTACATCTTTATTGTTTAAAGCGATTGCAAAAAAAAATAATAACTTGCTCCTGTAACAAACACGCTCGACATGTTTATCGAACATAATCCATATTTCTGTTACCACAAATGTCTTTCCTAACGAATCAATTCATCAATCAGCGTGTTTGTTGAGTCACCATTAAAAATAACTTTCCTTTCAATACATACCCACACATTATTTCCATCGCCTTAAATATTTAACGCATCTTTTTCGGCCGTTGTTATTAATGACAATTTCCTGCACTGCGCAACTTGTTTTTACTTCGGACGTTTTATTTTCGCTCCGCTTTGAACTCGTTGCGTTACTTAACGCACATCAATGGAACGCATTAAATATCCAAACAATTATGAGATACGGTAATAGGTTTTTCGTTATTAGCGGCTGCTTTTTTTACTCGATGTTTATGGACGTTTCAAATAATTTTTCGCAAATTGTGATGTCAGAGTTAATTTTAGTTTTCAGTTTACCCAAAATATTGTTGATCGTAAAGAGGAAGCTTTTTTTTTTGAGAATAGGGAAAGTTAAAAACATTTCGTTTTCTCTAATTAATGCCGGTCGTAAAGACCGTCATGATTAAAATCAAACGGAAGTTCTACGTTGTATATCTCCGACTGACACGGCAGCCTTTTTTCCGTACGTAAAATCCGGTAGTCTTCGTAAATCACTGCCTACTTAATTAGCTTAAAGAGCAGTAATTTAATACACGGTAACATTAAAGAGGTATAAAACGGTGAAATACCGTCGGCGCGTCTTTTGAATATACGACCGCTCGTTAAGACGTGAAACGCTCAAAGTTGGTATCACCGTCGACCATGTGTTCTAGAAATACTAATGAGGCTTCCATAAACATATTACAAACTTGTAAATATTTCGAGTGTTTATTTTGGGAAGGGTAGCGACCGCGAATGAACTTCAGAAGAAGGAGCGAGAAATAAAGTAGTTATGATTAGATGAAATATGTTACTAATTAATGTTTGTTTTTGTTTTGCTTGCCGGCGATTTGTTTGCTGAAAGCACCTCTTTAAAAATAGAAACTTTCGCGTTAATAGATTCGATGAAAACACTGACTCATTATTCAGGAACTAAACACTTTCAGCAAGAATTTTTATTTGGAAATGATTCTTCATCACTCTTCAACACCTTTACTTTGGAACTTTTAACTTACAGGAAGGGTCATTCTTGTTGATTTAAATTAAATTCAGAGTTTAAACTGAGTTAAAAAACAATTAAAGATCAAGCAACAAATTCCTTTGACAGGGGATGAACTAAGTTCCCTGGAACTAGAATTTAAACCGGTATTGAAAAACCGACCCTAAGTGAACTTGCCGAAATAGAAACTCTTGTAATCATCGGAAAATGAGAGTGGTCTGTGCAACAGACTAACTACTCGCAACAACAACGACAATAAAATAAAATCTGGAGAGAAAACTGAAATAAATAAGAAATAAAGGCAAAACTAAAAAGAAAAACAACTACAGAATAAACGAGAAAAGAATAACGAAACAAGTCGTAGGAGCTATAAGCTTCAAAGGAAATCAAAGTAGAAAGACCAAAGAAAAAAATGAAGAACACAATAACAAAGTAATTAAGGAAAATAAAAAGAAGCCAATAGCTAAAGATGAAAACAGTGAAAGACATCCAACGCCACTAAGGCATACAGGAGAAGGAGAAAGAAGAACGCTTACGATGTGGGAATGATAAACAACGTTGAATTAAAAGACAGAACATGTATAATAAAGTAGCCATTTCAACACTTCAGGTAGAACCGTGAACAGCAACAGAAACAAAGAAGAGCAACAAAAAAGTCTACATATAATAAAAGAAAACGTAGAGTAACTGAAATGCGTAAGATCAAAAGAAGAATTACCATTTATTTACTTATCCTGTGACCTCTTCTGCCATTAGCTTTGAAGTCGTTAAACTTTCTACATTCTTTCCTCTTTATTACAATTTTCTTCTTCTGAATGCGGTCGACGGTCTTTCCCTTTCTACTTCTTCTTCATATTTCGACTCACTTCCCACATTTCTCTTTCCTCTACCATTTGAGCAAACATCCGAGCCATTGAATTTCTATTTTCTTTAAGAGTCCTTCCGTCTTGATTGGATTTTTCTTCTTCTTACAGGTTTACTTTTTACGCATTCCATAGCATCATATTTTGATCTTCGACATCTTTCTTCTATGTTCATATCGTTATCATTTTTTTCTTCCAAATCTTTCGTTCTTGCTGCCTTTATCATTTTCTTCACTCTAAATTTTTCTCCTCAGCACTTGCTTTATTTCGTTATACCACATTACCACGTCTTTTGTACAGTTTCTGCTACCGTGTTCTTCTTAATTAAACTTTTCAAATAAGTCCCTAATTCTTCAAAGACAATTTTATCTCTGAAGCGATGATTTCGATGCTACATACGTCGAAGAATGAAAACAAGAACACAAATAAGTAGTCTATGAAAAAAAAAAACGAACAAAAAAGCAAATACATAAGTGGACTTCCGGGAAGAAGGGAAATGTTAAATGCATAAAAAGAGAAGTAACAGTGAACACTAAAAAAAGAAAGGATCAGTCTTGAAAAACTTTGCTTTTCACCTTCTGGTTCCTTTTGGAATTTCGTCGAAATTCCTTTGGAGCTAGGAAAATCTTTATGAATTCGTTCAGAATCCGTGCTATGAAGTTATAAACAAAGGTAGCTGTATACTAATTGTTTCACTGAAACTAGGCATAGATAAGACATAAAATAAAAGATTTAAAACGAAACCTTTTACTCTGCTGTATATTGTAAGAATGCAGAATCTCATAAATCATTAAACTCAATACGTAAATTAAATTCGATACAACGTCACCTACGCGCCCGCGGAAAATATGCTCACCTAAAAATTATGTAAGCAAACATTACAGCGACTCGCTTTATCCCGACATTTCAGCTGCTTAGATGAGTCATCGAAAAAGCCGGACATTATGCAAAGCATATGAGCAGCTGGTTTCGGAAAATCACGATGAATCATTGGCCAACATATAAAGTGATACGTAATCGGAATTTCCGTTATAAAATCATAAAAAAGGAGACTGCTTTCCACGATAAATATAATACAGCAAGTAGCCGTATGATCGTGAACATCTTCGAAAGTCTGAAGTCGAAAGTAGTATTCTTCAAGTGTCATAGTGTGATCAAACTCCGAAGACCCGTCCGTCTCTCTGTATCTAATACCATGGTTTGGGTGAGAAAACGTTAATTTATTTGCCAGCTAGTTATGCTTTTAGAAACTAACAACTGTTTTATTTGATTTATGAAATGCTGTTTTTCTCGTTATAAAATCATTTCGAGTTTGTTTTGCATTGTCTCGTATGATATTGTAAATGACTTTCTTTAATATCGTTCTGAAGTAATCAGTAATTACATTTAAATTTTACATTTGTCTAAATTGTGTTCACTTATAACTTGATTAAATTATTACATGTGTGTAATTTTACTTATTCTGTATGTATATATTTATAAAGATTTTCTCTTTACTTTTAATTAAATATCATTTAAAAAAAATAACGTAATTTCGACAATCCCGAGAATTATATGTACCTAATGGCGGGCAAGGGCTAAAATCTTATTCCATATAAAGAGGGCATTGAGAGCAATATCTGGCTAAATTTCAAACCAAACAAAGAAATTGCTACTTGGGTCCTTTATGGTTTGATTTAAATTTTGGTAAAAGAATGAGGAGAAGAACTGGAAATGGTTGATTATTTTGAGTGGTAATAGAACTTCTCTCTCACTCTCGTCGTGATATCTAGAGGAGCATAGTGTCTTGACGAGGCCTTGTAAAATTGATAAAGTTGAAAGTAGAGGATAATTCATCCCCTTTCTGTTATCATTTTTAACCACCCGTCCCTTACAATATAATAGATAGAAGGATCACATAAAAATCAAAGGATTTAATACAAGAGCCCCCAAAATATGCGCGTTTTCAACTTACTATACTGTACTGTTTATTATATGTGTACAAGTCTCGTAAACAGAATAAAAAGATATTAACTTTTGAAAGCTTTCGCGGGCATTGTCCGTCTTCTTCTCGCTTCCAGTTCCGCGAAGCAACAACAGCAATTCTGAGGTCTTTCTTTAGTAAGAAGAAATGAAACATCGGCAAGCAAAAAGCTCTAACGCAATACAATCGGAAGTCAGAATAATAATTTGTCGACGTTTTGCTTTGTGTTACAGAAGAGCTTCTTCAAGGTCCTTGCAACTGCTGCTTCGCAAACTGACTGTGAAGTTTATGACGTTGCGCTATTTATTAGCGAAGGCAGGAGTGAGATGTATGGTGAGGGCGATGGTAGGAAGATGGGATGCAACAAATGACCATTGAGATGTCTTCAGCGCCCCCAAAGGCGCCGTTAAATAGAACAGCGGCAAGCACATCAAAGATCAAAATCAATCTCTACGAAGCAACAGTAGCGACAACCCTGAATTTTTTTTTTTGTCACGAAGATTTTTCCATATTTTTATGTCTACTTGTTAATTTTATTGTCAAGTTCAAGCTTTCTGAATTTAATCAAACAATTTTATTTGTGTTGTTCTGATTGAATTCAATCCAAATCAGAATTTTCGCAACCACAGATTGTGTAAGTAAATAATCTTGAGCCGAATCTGATTTTCTAACAACAAAAAAACACGAGTTCGATGAATAAACCCGGACTTCATAAATCTTTTGCTTCGAGGCCTCCACAATTGCGCCTTAAATAAATCGAACCGCGTATCTGGAAGCAAGTAAGTGCCTTTTTTGTCGTGGTTCTTCTTTAAACTCCTGGACATCTGTTTTACATACACACCGTAATGTAGAAAGCACATGTACTGTACTTTTTGTACCGGCGCGGCGACGAGTACAAAAAATTATAAATTAAAAGAAATTAATAAAATAAATCTGTTCAAGTCTGCTTCTAATTAAGACTTTATTTTATATATAATAAATGCGGTAGAATGTTATGTTGTGGACGATAATAATGGGGGAAGGACTTGCAAGGACACGTCAGTCAATTTAACGAACGCGAACGACTCAAAGAAATAAATACAGAAAAATAAGGGCTGTGATAACGGAGGTACGGAAATAGAATGTCTAAATAATAAAGGTAATTTTGGAATGAAGGGAAAACAAAATACTTTACCTACTATATTTTTCAAAAATAGTTCTATGCAATTTACTTCCTTGAACTTAAATTAAATTTAACAGAAATTTATTTAGGCGAGATCATTACTTTCCCTGGGCGTAATTATTGTGACGAAGCGACGCTCTAATCTTGATTGATTTCCGATCACCGCCAGTAAATACTACAAAGTCTCCCCCATTAATTTTATCTGTCTTTGGGGGAAATACGTTACGGCGCGCAACATGTTCGGAATAGCAACCGCCAGAATTTGTTGTTTACGTTTCCTCGAATTTATGCAAATAAAGGAGCAAATGATAAAGCCGGGCCGGAATCAAATTAATTCGAGGGGGAGGAAAAATTGATTCGGGCGACGGCATTGTTTCGAATAACCGACCCTCATTAGTTACATTGTCCTAGGAATCTATCCATCTGCGAAGCCTGTGTGCTCTCTGTTACATACGTCTGAACTACAATAATGGATATGAGC
Source organism: Dorcus hopei (assembly GCA_033060865.1). Taxonomy (NCBI): domain Eukaryota; kingdom Metazoa; phylum Arthropoda; class Insecta; order Coleoptera; family Lucanidae; genus Dorcus; species Dorcus hopei. The sequence goes on from CM065426.1 coordinate 39,364,566, forward strand.
CCGACCGTGCTGTATCTCCGTGTTATTCGCTTTTAACTTGCGGTGAATAACAGAGGACCTTCGGGGTTTATAGGGTGTGATAATTGTTTCAACAAAGACATTTACCATTCGGCAAAACCATTTCAATGTTTCACCAATTTCAAAACATGCTTTTAAAAGCTGCTTTATAAAAAAAATATCTGAAATTAACGTCATAAATCAGTCATTTAACCAAGTGTACCAAATTGTCGCTGAAATAATACACGGCTCCTTGCATAATTAGGCTTCACCCCAACCTTTGCCTCGTAGACCCATATCTCAGTTAATATTGTTTTTGTTTATGGGATCCATGACTACCTACAGAAGCAAGTGAACGGCATTAGCCGGAGACCTAATTTCTTATTCGTTAAACAATGTTCGGGCTTGCGCGCGATTCGGGTTAGGGCCGCCGACCCTAATCCCGGTTAATTTGTAAAATTCGGAAGCTTATAAATTTATGCAAATTTGAGCCACTGCTCTTCCCGGAAAAACTCACTTTCGGCGCAGCCTACGCTCTATTTTCGCGCCATTAGCATTTTACTTTCCGCGTATACATAAAACATGAAACCGTGAGCGCGTAAATAGTATGTACACAAATCTGTAACCGTGTGGGGTGGTTTTTAACGTGCGCCCCCCCGAAAAACGCACGCCTCCGATCACATTTTTTCTCTTTCGTTATTATTTCTAGCACCCACGTGCTTTTTATTCTACCCCACGACAAACTAATTCAAAAATTAACGAATTCTAAAGAAGGATCCAGTTAAAAAGAATTAAATTCATCAAAACTTTACTGTGCAAAAAGCTATTCCCATTTGTTTACTTGTTTAGTGAAAAACCTCTATCGGTAGCTCTAGAACCGCCCGATTCGGTTTCATAAAATACGTAGCTATAGAGTGAAGCTGTACCCTTTGCTTTCCAAGTACCAGTGAGAGTAAACATCCTGTATATGGAATGTTTATTAAAGAAACTTCATCTCAGGAATGTTTAGAGAGAGAGAGAGAGAGAGAAAGAGTAAATTGAGCTACACCATTCAAGAATTGTTCACTTGATCTATAGAATGAAGCCATGCTCTGTGCAATTTTATTTACTTCAGTAAAAGTAAACAACATATCTTTGGATTCATTGTTACAAAGGAAAACCTACATCTCAACAATGTTCGAAGAGAGGATTCGCTGTACTTAGATCTATAGAGTAAAGCTATGCTCTTGCGATTCACTTTTATTTAAAAAATGTATTCATACCTCTAGAGATTCATCTAAATTGCTGATTGTTTCAAGTAGAAAGAAATTATTGCAAGGCTACCTTTCAAGAACGGTTGGAGAAAGAAATATAGCTTCGCTGAGCACAGATCCGTAGAATGAAAGCTATGCTTTGAGTGATTGAAACTTATTTACTTGTGTAATGAATAATTTCTATCTCTAGGGCTACTGAATTGGGCTGGTATTTCAAGAATAGTTAGCTTAATCTATAGAGCGAAGCTATGCTCTATGCAATCTTATCACTGTAAACAGCCGGAAAATCAGAATATATTAAATTTTCTTTTTTTCATAATTATACGCAAGAATTCGACGATCAAATGACTTGCCAATATTGAAAAAGAAATCTCCAGTCTAAACATGTTGTCATTAACATAAGTGGTATTCTAGATAGTTTCAAAAATTATAAATAATCCAGACAAGCGCGAAAAGAAATGATTTCGACATTTAGCATTAACTTTAGAGGTATTCCAGACGGTTCCAATATAATAAATAATCTATAAAAGTACAAGCGCGAAAAGAAACGATTTCGGCGTTAGCAATTAACTTAAGTGGAAAATCAGATACGTCTAAGATAAATATTAGCGTAATTACCAATCGACACGTGCGATTATAACTCCGCGCGTTAGAAAATGATCAATCAGATTTTAAAAATATCTAATTACTACCCTGTAGGATAGGCAACTTAGGTTACTTGAGTGACTTAAATAAACGGGATCAAAAAGGGAATTTAGGTAGGTGGCAGCACATTGCAGCAATCGCGCGAAATTTTAATATAAACAAAGGGGTTGTCGCGGTCAGAAAAGAATTCAAAATCTTTAGTCTTCATCCAACCTTTCCTGAAAACAGAAGGTTTGCTTTTTCTCAAAATTTAAACACTAGTGATTAATAAAATTTATTACCGTTAAATCACCTAACGAATATCTTCAACGAACGTTCCTGATCTTTAAATTTAAAATCATTTTTTGTGATTAAAGTTCATTAATTTTAAATTTGAGTTAAATTCAATCGCAACTCGTTTTTACGCAAGAGTTTTCATTTTAATATTTTGGTGTGGATGCAAAGGAAGGTGTAGAAGAAACACCTTCGACTGGAGCTCCTTCCCCTGCTTTCTCTGCTTCTGCGTTCTACTCTCCTAAAAGGTAGGAATTTTCATGTACTACTGTCTTCATCGTATGAAAAATTAGTTTCAATATACCCTATTTTAAGTACACAGTTGACTTTTATTTCTAGTAGGGTAGTTTGAGGATGTAATGCGCGCTTGCACAGTTCCAGCCCGAAAGAACCTACTTCCGAAGGGTTATCTATCGGCTATGTAATTTAATTAAGCATAATAAGGTCCGGAATTCCCTTAAAACTCCGGTGGTGGCAGCAAACTCCATTACTTTAGTTCTTTTTAAATTTTCTCAATTTGATTTTGGCTTACATGTTTAGTTACATATCTTGCTAAAATTACGCTACCGAAGTAAGAAGGGTTAAAAAACGGGGAAAGGTCTTCAACTTTCACCCCAGACCCTTCCTACATCACTTACCAGTGAAAGTACAAAGGAAAACCTACATCTCAACAATGTTCGAAGATAGGGCCGTTAGCTTCGCAGTACTTAGCTCTATAGAGTAAAGCTACGCTCTCACGTTTCACTTTTATAAAAAAGAATGTGTCTACACCTCTATAGATTAATCTAAATTGCTGGTTGCTTCAAATAGGAGGAAATTATTGCAAGGTTACCTTTCAAAAATGGTTGGAAAAAGAAATATAGCTTCGCTGTGCGCAGATCCATAGAATGAAGCTATGGTTTGAGCTATTCAAGTTTCTTTACTTGTGTAAATCTCAATCTCAATCTCTAAAACTACTGAATTCGGTTGGTATTTTAAGAATAGTTAGCTTAATCTAAAGAGCGAAGCTACGCCCTTTGCAATCTTGTTGACTTCGGTGAAAGTAAACAACATATTTTTGGATTAATTGTTACAAAAGTAAACTTACGTTTTAACAATGTTCGAAGAGATCTACTGAGTAAAGCTATGCTTTTACGATTCACTTTTATAAAAAAAATTATGTATACCACTATAGATTGATCTAAATTGCTAGATGCTTCAAATAGAAAGAAATTACCTTTCAAGAACACTTGGAGAAAGAAATATAGCTTCGCTGAGCGATTCAAACTTGTTTACTATTGTGTAATGAAAAATCTGTAGCTCTAGGACTACTGAATTGGGTTGGTATTTCAAGAATAGTTAGCTTAATCTACAGAGCGAAGCTATGCTCTATGCAATCTTGTTTACTTCAGTGAAAGTATTGGATTCATTGTTACAAAAGAAAACCTACATCTCAACAATGTTCGAAGAGAGGGCCGTTAGCTTCGCTGTACTTATATCTATAGAGCAAAACTATGCTCGTACGATTAATTTTTGTTTAAAAAAATTGTATCTGTACCTCTATAGATTGATCTAAATTGCTGGTTGCTTCAAAATAGAAAGAACGATCAAGAACGATCTATAGAATGAAGCTATGCCTTGAGAGATTCAAACTTATTTACTTGTATAATGAAAAACCTGTATCTCTAAGGATTATTGAATTGGGTTGATGTTTCAATAACGGTATATAGAGCGAAGCTATGCTCTATGTCTTCCAGCCTTGGTTACTGAAGTGAAAGTAAACAACGGATCCTACACGGATTTACTGTTACAAAAAAAGAGCTATGATAGAGCTATGCCTTCTTTGGCGACTGAAATTTATTCGCGTATTAACTACTGAATTGAGTCAGTGCTATCTCGATCTACAGAACGAAGCTATGAAGTGCGCTTTCTAGGTTTGAGTGAAAGTGAGCAACCTATATTTATTGCTACAAAAGAAATTACATTTCAAGAATGATTGGATTCATCTGTAGCATTGCTCCACTTAGCTTTTGATGGAAGCAATTGCGTACATCAGTATTGAAGCAAAAATCTTTAAATATTTGTACAGTAATAGTTATAGTTTAGGTTTTCAGTTGAATTTCCAACTGAGTTATCAATCTCCATCTTTTTTCAATTTACTGGATCTACAGAGTGAAATTGGGGCCTATTTGTTAAATATATCAATATGAATCAGGCTATAACAATCTAATGTAATCTTCGATGTTAATTTCACCACGTCTAGATTTATAGCATGAAGAAAGCTATACCTAAAAAAAACCTACATCTCGAGAAAACAGTTGGACATTAGAGATTAGACACTCTTTAGTTTATCTAAATTTTACATTTTTCTGCTTCACGTATCTCACAGATGCATCGTTGCTATGTTGCAAAAGCATCTGCCTCGACAACTGTTGTAGAAAATAGCTGTTAGCTTCGCCGAGCTTAGATCTATAAAATGAAGCTGTGGACAGAGTTTTTTAAAGCTCTTGTATGTTACGTGTTCCTAAAAACACATCAATATTTGTTGTAAGAATCTAAGATAGCCTTTTCTGTTAGTTTTGCCGTGCCTAGATCTACAGAGTAAAGTTATAAACTTACAAACTTCATATGCCTCATAGCTTTTTGCGCTTCTATAGAATAAAACCTTGGGTTTATTTACTTTATGTAGATAAGTAGTTACATGGATGTTACTAGAACATCTATAAGTCGAAAACATTTATAGATAGTAAATTGTAATCTTAATACTTCGCTCTGTTTGAAATCTATAGATTTAAACTACTTTCTAAATTAACTTTTTAATCCAGTTTGCTTTATGTATTCTCATACATAGAAAGCCAATAAATATCACAAAATATTTGGAGATTAACTTCACCATGCCTAATAATCTATAGAGTGAAGCTATAACTTAAGCTTAGGATTTCACATCATAACTCGGAACCGTTTTGAGATAGTAGGTATTAGTCTTCGCCGTTATCTGCAGCTGTGATCTATAGAGTAAAGCTGTTATGTGTTCCCAGAGACACATTGACATCTTGCCAGAAGAATCTAAGTTTTTCTGTTAGGTTCGCCTTATCGTTCTATAGAATGAAGTTGTACTCTGAAACTTTTCAACTTACAAACTTCATATGTCTCCATACATCAATAACATGTGACAGCTAGTTCTATAAAATCAAGCTATTCACTTTACGTAGACAAGTGATTACATCGATGTTAATAGAAAAACTATAGCCCGAAAACATTTATAAATAGTCTAATCTATAGACTTAACGATGAACTTCTCGATCTTATTTGCTTTAAGTCCTACATAAAAGTCAATGTCTCGACAATGCTTGGAGATGATCCGTGGAGCTATAACTTCAGCTTGAGATTTCACATCATAAAAAAAATTGCAACTCGGAGACGTTTTAAGATAGTACGTATTGATCTTCACCCATTTTCTACAGCTGTGATGTGACAATATCTGTAGAGTAAAGCTATGCCCTAGGTTTTTCAGGTTTGTTTGCTTTCACCCCAGGCTCATGTTCCTCCATTGTTTCGTTACTCCTTTGATACCTCTTTCACTTTTAGATCATTTTCAATTATTACATAATAAACTGGGGCCTTCTCCATTAGCTTCACCATGCCTAGGTCTACAGAGTGAAGCTATAACTGCAGTTTGAAATTTCACATCATAACAAAATCTTTAACTCGGAAACGTTTTGAGATAATAGGTGTTGGTCTTCACCATTGCCTATAGCTATGATGTGTCAAGATCTATAGAGTAAAGCTATGCCCTAGGTTTTTCAGATTTGTTTGCTTTCATCCTGCCTCTTTCAGTTTTGAATCGTTTTTAATTATTTAAACTCTCGTCTCAAAGAAGAATGTAGATTCGTCGATATTAATAGAATAATCGCTTCTAGCTATTACTTTCCTGTTTAATGTACTGAAATACCTACTGTTGGAAATAATATGAGAAAATCACAAGTTAGCAAAGTGTAAACTATTCCTCGTGTAGCGTGTGTCACATAGTAGTACAGAATTTAGCGCGAACTCGAGAAGTTACAAACTGTTTAAATATTTAACGCAGTTATGGTTCTACTCTCGGGATCAATAAGGAAGATGTGGAACTACGAATTAACGTGCTGGCTGAAGAGATTAATGTGTTTGAACTTACTGACGGCGCGTCAGAAATTCGTTTCTAAAATAAAACCCTCCATTCAATGATGGAAATAAACTCGCAGATGTTAAGAAGATATAGCACAGTAAAACGTAATCTGCTGCACTGGACAGGGGGTTTGTTTTCTTCTGTCTGGTTTACTATTCCAAGTTCCGGACGGCAGCCATCCGAAACGACGGCAGTTAGAACGGACGCTTCCTGACTCTAAATGACTGGACGGGAATTTGTATTCCCGAACTGTCTCCCGTACAAACAAATGTCTGCCCGGCGATATGCTGGCGACTGTAACGTTTTGGGCTTGATTAAATATTATCGAAAAACTGAAGCTCTAACACCAAATAAACTTTGTGAGAGACGAGTTCTCGTGTTCATTTAACGAGGGGGCGAAACCAAATTCGAAAGACAAGTTTCAAAGGATATTTGGGGCGCAACTTTCCTGCAGTACTAAATTTAATTTCAAGGACTCTCTATTTTGAATTATTTCGGCTGCGAGCTTTCGATTAAAAAACAAAGGCGGGGCTCCATTGAAATTTTCTCTGAAACAAGGCAATTGGCATTGATCGAAATTTGATTAAAAGAGCATCCCCATAGCCGATTGTGTCTAACCCAATTGAGTGGAAACAATGAAAAACTTGTTATTTATTCGAACTGAAATAAATGAGTAGCTTTAAAACGTCGACGCTCCTGACCTACTTCTTCACTTCCTCAAATGGAATAAAAATTGCATAATTGAATTTCGCGATGTTTTCTTAAGGCGCTCGAATAAAAGTAAAATCTCAAGATCCTTTTCAATGGCTCTCGCAAATTCACAAGTTTACAACGCGCTTATGAATAAGCTCCTTTTTGCTTTCATATTTAAATCAACGTCATCAACATTCGCCTAAATAATAATTATTAATTACGAAGCGCAAGTATTTCTTGATTTAAAATGAATGTTGTAAATGTGGCTGGCTCATGTACAAGTATAAGGACGACATAAGTGAAAAGCCCCAAGGCAAGCAGTACGACGGGTTTCAATTCAATATTATGACATCTGTTACACCCTGCAGCAGACTCTGAATATGTGATAATCGAGGGCTCAAGTTAGTATGCAAGACATCGTCTCCGCTGCACTCGTAATAATCGATAATTCCCTCCTCGTGAAGTTAAGTTACAACTCGCGACGCAATCCTTTAAACGGCGAAGACCCTCTGAAAATACAAGAATAATTTTCCCCCGCATAATAACCGGAGACGGAAAGATTTGCCGCCGCTTTTGCCTCGTTGATCTTTCGAGCGTAAACTTCCGCCTCGCAGGAAGCGCAGAATAAAAATTACGACTCCTTTTGTCGAAGTTTCTGAAGACTCGCGACGGCCATCAGAAAAATGAAAGCAAGCATATGCGAGTCTGTTACATTCGACACGCTAAATTAACGAAGTCTTGATGATGTGACCTCCAAAGAACCCCCCCCCCCCATCTTTATTATTTAGTTAGATCTGAATTGCAGATTTAAGTACTTGCTGAATACAAAAGTTTAATCTGCTTTACATAAAAGCAAAATAAACAATTTACTGCTAAATAAATTGCAGCCGCAACCGCTTTCGAGTTAAAAAAAATTGGTGGATGCGCCAGTATATAATGTAGGGTTACCATAAAATATTTATGTTAATGTTTGGTTTACATCACCTCAGGTCTTTCATGAAACAATAGAATATTTATTAAGTCGGTTTCAATCGCAGCTTTGAACTTGTAAAAGCGCCAATTTTATTTTATTGCTGCCTTGCATGAACTTACAATATTAAATTAAAAAAAAACGTTTTAATTCTTATTGCGTTTTTATTATATAAAGTGTTACAATGTAATAATTAATATATACACAAGAGACTACGTTTAAATATTAAACAATAAATAGTACTTAAATATTAGAGTCAATAACTAAAAGTACACATATTCCTTGCTCGTATATTTGCTACAGAAAATAAAAATTTCCCTATGAAAGTACAAAGTCTATGTTTTACATTAGCATTATTATAAATACGCTGTACAGATTATGTACACGTTCCATGATAATAAGTTCTGAATACACAATACATCTGATTGTGAGATGAATAAAAAAGTAATTGATTAGTCAGATGCATAAATTAGCTGACACAAGATTATCTGAAATGGCCCCCATCCCCTCCACATAAATTCATCATATTTTAAGAAAAAACGAAAGCAGTGACTGCACATTTAATTAATTGCACTTTCAAACAATCATTCATGATGAACATAAGCAACTAACAGAAATAAACAAACAGAATAATTATCAAAACAATCAAGTTTAAAATTAACTTGTGAATGAAAAACCGGGCCTTAATCACTTAAAAGCAATTTAAATTTAAATAAACTTTCTGTGTAAGTTACCGACGGGCACATAATTTATTGTACTGACGAAATTTCAATTGCCTTTTACCTCTTAATTAAAATGTTTTAATATGAATATGCAACTTTAGAATGGTTTGTTACTTAAACTTGCATCAACTTATGCACCTCTACTTTTACAATAACATAAACCATACGTCTTTGGTACAAAAAAACCTAATAAAATAAAACAATATAAATGGCACTACTTGACCATAGAATTATCACAATTAATTTAGATTACTCGCGCCTATGTTACATCTGAGAATTAACGAATGAGCAAATAATATCAATAGCGTGCAACAATAAATAATCATCGAGATTTGCTCTGTATTTACATTAAACCAATTAAGTAATAAGAAAATAAAACCTCTGATTAACGGAAACATATTTTGACATCCCCTCGTTTCGTCTTCACTGTAGTTGCTGCTGCTGCAAAGTTGAGAAGGCAGTATTGGTATTTTTCGGCTGTAACAAAGGCAATTCTGGGCACTGCCTCAGCAGAGAACACGCGGGTGAAGTGACGGGTATCACCAGGGTTATCCCCGAAGAATACGCCGCTGGTATCTTTATGTGAGATGTGTTCCTAAAACCAAAGCGCAGCTCCCTTCTGCTCTCATAGATTAAATTCGCCACTTGTCCTAAAAAAAGAAAAAAAAAGTGAATCAGTACCTATACTTCATTGAAGTTGAAGTTGTTATTACCTACTACATTAATTCTACGCCATCTATAATCCTTAATTTTCATAATCTCCGGCAAATCAGTCTTAAAATTCCATCGAGTAAGAACGTCTTCCCTTCGAATCAACAGAACTGACTCCGAGCATAATTGAGGCCACAAGTGTCCAGCTTCGACGCACTCAATCGGGTTTGTTAAGTAAATTCCTTTGGGCCCGACACCGAAAATCATCTGGTGATGCCATGCGTCAGGTATAGTTCCCCCGATGCACTTCTGTAGATTCAACGTGGCTACCGGAACTACGCCCTTTTTAATCCAGAAACCCAGCCAGGTGTATAAATTCACGATTCGTTCCGGATACATATGAAAAAACCTAGCGTACACCTGCCCGTTGGTCACCTTCCCCAGGCAATCGATTATATCTCGGTGAGTCGTCCCAGCAATGCTCCTCGACAGTAAATATTCGCACAGAGGACTCGAGTTCGCCCTCAACCGAGTCGTAATACACTCGATGACTTTCTCCAAAGGTGGAATTGGGAACCTCAAAGCGCTTAGCACGTTTAATACAGACGTAGCCCCGCACGCCGACGGCCCAATTTGAGATACCTGCTTGAGATGTGCTTCCTGTTCGGTCCAGATCATGATCGCTTCTTTATGCTGAGTTACATCGAATATGTCTTTGGTTAATAAGTGATCGTAATACAACCATTTCGGGAAAGATTTCACCGGTAGGTTTTCACTGGGCGATAAAACCTCGCCTTTCACGCAATGATACCTTCGAGCCATGTTAATATTCTGAGAAGCCACCGTGCGCTCTAACACACTGCAAGTCCAAGGCATTCGCTTGTAACATTTAACAACTCGGACGTTATTATTTTGGATAATATTACTAAAATTAACTTTACTACTGCTGGGGCCGGGTAAATCGAGATCGCTTTTTCCATTGACTTTCACAGAGTCCACGTCACATGGGTTGTGATCAGTGGAGTGGACGAGAACGTCCTCGTCGATTTTCCCGTCTTTTTCCTTCTCATCTTCGGGTAAGTTCTCCGCACATTCCACGTCATCGTTTGATACGCTGTCGGAGTCGGCTTCGCCCGAAGGGCCGGGGTCGAAATCCATTTCCAAAAAGTCCATTTCCGGGCTGGAATTTTGCCTATTAGAAGGATTAGGTGATTCCAAAGGGGGCATGTCTAAGCTGAAAAACGATGTCGGTAAGTCTGCAACTTGATCACCCTTGTATGTGTAAATGCACCCGTCGTCTGACAACGATAGTAATTCGTCATCATCACTTGAACTAACCGCATCTAGTTTAACCTCAATGTTTTTGTTATAACTACAGCAAGGATCTGCGGTGCAGTTAACTGGGTCTGTATCACATTGTGTTGGCTTCGCACTGCTCTTCTCACTTAAATAACTGCAGCTCTCAGCCGATGTCGACTTAAAATACGGACTTGGTGAGATGCCGTTTGATATGCCGTTCATCTTTAAAATGTCATTCTCTAATGAACTAACCAAAAGGGATACTTCCTCGACGTTGTTGTTTACTTTGATGGACTTCTTCGCCGGGTTGCCTTTGATTTTTACGGCAGGCTTTGTCTTGGGTATCGCTCCTTTGCTTTCTTGTGTCCCCCGGCTCTGACTTGTTAAATTTGCGTTACTGTCGGCGCTAGCTAATTGCTGGCTCGATTCAGTTTCCTCCGGCAATCTACTGTGTGATTCTTGAGTTGAATTCATATTTTGGGAGCTGACGGATTTAACCAACAAATTAAACCCAATCTGTTCACCAGTGGATCCTTACATCTTCACTGCGTGTTCTTCTTTGTTCGTTTTATGTAGTACTTTATCGTTTCTTTTGATATTATTATCAATAATAAGAGTTTTTACGCATTATCAAATGAAAGTATAATTAATTTGACATTACAGTTTTTTGACACCACATTGTCAGTGTTACCAACCATAAATACAATCAGTGTTCTCAATCTCAAACAACGAAATTTAAATGTTCTCGATTTTACCAGGACAAGTTCGACCTGAGTTTTGAGCTATTCTTGATGCTGACGAGACCACAAATAGAGACGAAACAACTGTCCAGAGGATGGCTCGAGGAATCCATTGCGAAAAGATTATACATATAAAAAAAATTATTTTTAAGTTTCAATACTTTTATTGAATATTTCTCGTGTTATAATTAAAAAAATTATTTAAACATTTGAATGTTGTTTGTACAATCTAATTTTATTTGCGTATTTCAATGATTAAACAAAAATAAAATTCACGATTCTGTTGTGTTTTTTGGAGGCGGTCTAAAAATCCCCACGACAACCGCATGGTCTCTTTCATAGGGTTCCAGCGTGATTTGTTCCTGAGGTTTCAACTTATCAGCTTGCAGCTTCTTAACTTCGGCAGCGAAAACAGCCACTGGTTGTGCTGTAGAATCGATGCAGGATGCTTTAATTGATATCACAAAGTGTCCTCCGTTCTTGAGGAAGTGTTGGGCATTCAACGCCACTATTCTGGCTTGATCTGGCTGGGCTACGTCTGCGAATATAGTGTCGACCATTCCCACCAACATTCTATATTTATGTGGATGTCTAGCATCTTCGATTATTGGAATAATATTAGTCCTTTTCTTCGCTACATTTATGAGGTCACGCCCGGATCTGTGTGAAAATTCGACCGCGTATACTAAGCCTTCCGGCCCAACTATATCTGAGACGTGAGACACCGTTGTGCCTGAAGCAGCTCCCAAGTAGAGGACCTTACTCCCAGGGGGCATGTGAATTTTATCAATTCCCCCCAGGACTGCAGCTGCTAGCTTGCTACGAAACGGGTTCCAAACTCTGTATTCGATTTTGTTACCATCGTTCTCTACCGAAATTCTTTTTTCACCGTATACCTCAGAGCCAGGGACTAGGTTTAGAGTAACGAGGGCGTCTTCTTTTCCTCGTGCTATGAAAACTCCCTCGTGCCTGTGCGGTTCAATAACTACACTTTTGCCTCCCTTGAATCCACCTCGACCACCTCCACGTCCTCCACCTCCTCTTCCAGGACCACCACGTCCTCCTCCTCTTCCAAACCCACGTCCACCACCGCCGCCGCCTCCACGTCCAAAGCCGCCTCGTCCACCACCACCGCCGCCGCCTCCACGTCCACCGCTGCCGCCTCGTCCACCGCCTCCTCGGCCTCGCCCGAAGCCGCCTCTTCCACCGTTACCTGGTGAAAAACCCGGTCTACCCATTGCAGATTAATAGCGACACACAAAAAGTATAATAACTTTTCTTTTCGAAGAATTACAAAAGAATACAAACACGTGCGACCACCATTAGGCTATGACATGAAGTTAGCATAAAGCCACTTTAATTGCTGAATTATCCGCTGTTTTTAATTTCAGCGGTGAGCAAATCAAGCATCAAATCATACATTATACATTTCGGATTTCTACGTATTGACATTGAATTTAAACCTAACATAGAACGGCAACGCAATGCTTAAAACTGGCAGCCAGAAATTGGAGGTTTACGCGATTAACTGATGCATTATTTAGTAAATAATCTGGTTGTAGGATAATTTGCAAAGGTGTAGAGTCTCTATATTACTATAGCTACACCTACACCTTTGCAAATTATCCTACAACCAGATTATTTACTAAATAATGCATCAGTTAATCGCGTAAACCTCCAATTTCTGGCTGCCAGTTTTAAGCATTGCGTTGCCGTCCTATGTTAGGTTTAAATTCAATGGTATTGATCCTTTGTACGAATTAAAAAAGACTGATTTAACTGTAACAGTAATTCAAAGTGAAGTTCATAATTTTTTAATTTTTTTAACTCCAATATTTGCTCTTTAATCTCAACGTTGAGTCATCAAGGTTGAATAATTGATTTAGAGATTCTCAAAATATCTAGCGAGTGTATAAATTATTAAGAAACCATGCTTTTTGCCTTAATTTTCAATCTCCAACAGGAAATTCTATAGATAATAAATTTTAATTGCGTTGGTCAACCTGAATCACTAAGACTGTCATTGTGACGTTTGAGGTTATGTTTTATTTCCGCAAGCCAATTTTGTGCATTCGCTTTTGAAATGTCCAGCAAATTGATCGATGTCGATGGCTCTCTGCTCGAAGGAGTAAATGCGAGTAAATTAACTCAACTTTAACTGTAACTTGATAATTTTAGGGCGGCCAAATTCTCCGAATTGCCCTGACGATTAGCGTTTTGAGCAAGAAACCCGTTCGCATTTTCAACATAAGGGCAGGCCGCAGCAAGCCCGGCTTGATGGAACAACACTTAAAAGGTAACACACACGTTTGTATTAAGACTTAAAAAAAAATTGGCAAAGCACTTTAGGGGTTGAGTTAGTTCGTGACATCTGCAATGCTAAAGTCCGAGGTGCCGAAATAGGCTCCTCAGAGGTGGAATTCATTCCGGGGAAATTACAAGGTGGCCAATTCAAAGCTGCGGTGAGGACCGCCGGAAGTATAAGCCTTTTGCTCCAAGCTGCCCTACCTTGCACATTATTTGCTGCTTCCGATACGAGTTTGATTCTTCAAGGAGGGACTAACGCGGAGATGGCGCCCCAAATTGATTATACGACCGAAGTTTTCAGACCGATCATGGAGAAATTCGGGGCCACATTCGATTTCTACCTGATTAAACGCGGGTACTTCCCTAAGGGTGGGGGTGAAGTCAAGATTAACGTTAAGCCCGTGAACCAGCTGAAAGCGGTACAAATGGTAGATCAAGGCAGCATTACAGCTGTATATGGATGGAGTTTTGTTGCAGGAACATTGCCGTTAGGCTTAGCGCATTCTATGGCTAATTCTGCTTCTAGTGCTTTAAGGTCTTTCCACAGGAACATTAGCATCGAGAGATATAAGGAATCGAGTGAGATTGCCACAGGAAATTGCTCCGGGATTGTGTAAGTTTAAAGCTTCTGGTGTGGTAATTTTTGTAAGTCTTGGTTTTTAGTTTGGTGGCAGAAACAAGCACAGGTTGTATTTTGGGTGGGTCTGCACTGGGCAGGAGAGATGAAAACCCGGAGCAGACGGGCCTGAAAGCCGCCGATGATCTACTTAATGCGATATCGACGGGGGCTTGTGTTGATCAACACAGTCAAGATCAAATTATTGTTTTGATGGCGTTAGCCGAAGGACATTCAAATGTACGAGTGGGCGAGATAACCATGCACACAAAAACTGCGATATACGTTGCAGAGAAACTTACAGATGTAAGTACTTGTCTTCTTTAAGTGAATTTAGAATTATGCAATGTTTGTTTTCAGGCAAAGTTTAAAATTACAAATTGTGATGGATATTCGATTATAGAGTGCGATGGTATTGGTTTGAAGACTTAATATACGTCAGTATTGTGAGCATTAGCATAGAAATTTTTAAAGAGTAACTCGTTGCTTCTGCTAATGTACTAATTAATTCCTCTGTGTTTTTTTTTTCTATTGATTTAATTCATTAAAGTGAATGTCGGCAAAGTTTTGTGTCTCTCCCCGCCTTTGTTCAGTTCTGAAAGAAACGATCAGCACAGATTAAATTTTATTTTTTTATTTCACCTTAAAATTCACAAGCTCTAATTCAGTTTATTACTTACAAAGCTGATTTTATATCGTATATTAAGAAAAGCAATTTGTTTATACAAAATATACATAAATTATTACAAACTATTTAATACTTTATGTTATATAATAATAAAAAAAAAACTATTCGTCGTTCTGCAACAGACGGTGACGTGCGTGGAAAGTTCCTATCCTTACAATACTTAGGCACATGAAAGGCACTATTGTCTATTTAATTACTTGTGTTTAAATAAGTACTGCGGTCTACTAGTTTGTTTAACGTTTATTAAGCGACTGCGTTGAGTATTTCACTTTCTCGTTTCTTCTTCGGTGCTTCATCATCGATGCACACTAATTTCGTTTATAAAATACTGTGATCTCTTAAAAGCTATATTTACATATGTACAACAATATGCATTATTACAATAAAATATGTAAAGCATCATTCAGATATAGTATTTATTATAACAATGTAAATAATGGAATGATTTAGTATGTTTATAACTTTCGTTTATAATTTTATGATTTATCCACAAAGTAATTTCGTTTCGATTAAATTAAAAGAAAGAAAGACGTAACAATAAATAGTGAAAGATATATGAAAGATGCGCAGTTATTTTCCGATGAAGATATAAAACTATACTAAACATTGTAAAAAAAAATCAGGAACAATATAATAAATACAAAAAGAGAGACGTTTAAAAAAACAAACCTATTTACAGAAAAGGTTACTATCAAAGTATTAATATTAATAATTAAAATTAAATAAAAATAATTTCATATACTTCTAACAAAACCTGTTTAAAATTAAAATAAAAACAAAAATAAATGAATGTATTAATTAATATCACACTTGCAACAAACAATTGTTTGTTTGTGTCACTTGAAGGAGTTTATTTCTTTAATTAAAAAAGAAAAAACATCACGAGATCATTACGATCATAGCTTTCAGCTATCATATGGTTTTTTTCTTTTTTTGTTTAACTTCTTGTTTTAGATATTTTCACACTGAAAGTAGGGGCCCCCCGAGCATAAATTTAATATGACGTCATAGATTTTAAAACAGATATCACAGTAAATACAAATAAAAAATTTCAACTAAAAAAAATAAGCTAGTAAAAGAATTTAAAGCAATTTCTTTTTAATATTACTAAATACTTAAATTATTATCGTATATCTGATATCAGTACTGAAGGCTTTAAACATATACTGTGCCTCCTGAAAACACAAGTGAAACCTTTTAGATACAAACGATTTTTTTTTACTAAAAATAGTATTATTTTATTATAGAATGTAGGAGCGCACATTAACTCTTCAACATAATACTGTTTAATCTTTTCTTAAATGGCAAGTTCTACATGTACTTTATTATCAAATAAATCCTAAGCTATTTAGACTTTCGATATTTAGCAATAGTACATAAAAATTGCACGTAAGTTTGAAGAACGGAAGAGTAAAAAAGAGAGAGCCCCCAATTCACACAAAACTAAAAACAGTTTCTATTACACTGGCCCCACGAAGGTCATTATTAAACAAGCACTGTAAGCACATCGGCACTCGTACTCGAGTTCTGTTGTGAAGTCCTCTGCTTATTTACATTTATAACACTTTTACTAAAGTCCTTGTGTCCGGACGAGTCGTCGAAAGCGGCTGTGTTTTTCCTGACGTCTGGGTTCTGCGCCTTGTACAACATAATTTGGCTATTCCTGTGCGTCGGCTTTAAGCCTTCGTTTAAGTCGTTGAGCTTGAGCGCGTTCTCGGCGCTTGTACCGGGCACGACGAGCATCGTCTTCCTAGTGGGGCAATCAGCCTCAGAAATCATCTCCAGCATCTCGCTGGAGCTTTCATGCTGGTGAATCGAAGACAGAGGTCGAACGACGCTGACTTTCGGCAGGTCCAGGGCACAAGCGCCTGCACTGTTGATGCTTCCCATACTGCCTTCTTCTTTCAGTGGATTCGCATACCTCCTTAAATTCTCTTCGTTCTGTAAATTATTTTTTTCGTCCTCGTGGTTTCTGTGGCAAGAATCTGCTGAAGGAGAAAGGTTGACTCCACTCAATCCTAGGTTTCTTCGCTTCTGTCTTATGTAGAGGAGCACAGCGCATGCTGCAGCGCAAAGTCCAAGTATAATGAGGCAGACCAAAGCGATTAGGTATTTATTGCTGCCGGGTTCTTCGGATACCAAAGCCGTTTCGACTTTGACTTCCATGATTGAAGTGAGGGCCAACAGCGAAGTCTGTTTCCTGGATATTGCTTCCCCCAAGATCCTTATCCCTTCCAAGACACCTTCTTTTCCAGACTGTAACGATATCACTTTTAATTTCATCAAACCAAACAATATGCCGTATTAACTTACCAAAGTAACTTCGACAGAATCATTGTACTCCATTTTTAAGTCGCACAGCAACACCAGTTCGTTTTGTAGATCGTTTGCTGCCTCGTGGTTTGCCAATAGCTTCCGTAAATCACCGCAGAGGCCTTCGACTGTGACACCGTGAGGTAATTTGGCACGATCTAAAAGCAGTGTAACCCTCGCACATGTGTTGCTGAGGACGGCCTGGTTTGGCCAGCATGTACTGGGGCTCGGCACAGACGGGGGCTTGACCCGACGTCCGCTTTCCAAGTCTCTGCATTCACCGTAGGGTTGGCACGGGGGCGTAAGGCAAGATTCGATTGACGTGGGGACGCACACTTGGTTCAAATTGCACACGTTATTGGGGGCGCTGGGGTTTCGGCAGTTTTCGAAGCCACACCATATTTTAGTGCACTTCACCATGCTGTTCATACAAATGCAGGTGTTGCACTCGTGCTGCCAAGTCGAGTTATTTTCTAAAGTATGACCCTCCCAGGTGCAACTACCCGGTAGTGGTAGATACGAAATGTCGTCCACTGAAAGAACCGTTAAATAGCCCTCTAAGTTTAATTTGCACAAAATTGAAACTTACAGTTGCACATTTTCCCGCTTCGTCCAGGTGGGCAGATGCATTGAAAATCGCCGATGCCATCGACGCAAGTTCCTCCATACCCACAGGGATTGGACGCGCACTCATTGACGTTGATCCTACAGTCAGGACCCGTGAACCCATTGGCGCACTCACAGAGAAACCAATTGACCCCATCGATGCATTTCCCTCCGTTATAACAGGGTTGAGGCACGCAGTCGTTCACGTCGTCTTGGCAGTGATTTCCTTCGAAACCATCGCGGCAAATACACTGGTAATAATCGCCGTTGTTAACACAAGTGCCCCCGTTGAGGCAGGGGTTGGATCTGCACGCGATTCGCTTCGGAATGTGGCAAGTCGTACCTGCGCCAAAAAAGGGCTTACCATGCAAAATTTGAGCGAGGCAAAACGGGTTTACCTTCCCAACCTGGGGGACACCTGCAAACAAACGTGTTCCCCAAATCCTGGCAGGTTCCACCGTTCTTGCAAGTGCTGTGGTCGCAATGCCCATCTTTCAATTGACAGGTTTTTCCTTTCCAACCGTTGCGACACCCGCACTGAAAATCCGCCACTTTATCCGTGCAACTTCCGTTGTTCTGGCACGGATTTGGATTGCACTCATCAGTATCTGAAGAAAATTTAATAATATACAAAATATACAACAAGAAATTGAAAGGGACGTACTTATATTGCATAGTGCGCCTTCCCAGCCCTCCTTGCAGATGCATTGGAATGCGTTCACTTTATCCACGCAGGTGCCCCCGTTTTCGCAGGGGTTTACTTTACAGTCGTTGATATCTGAAAGAGTTAAGAGTGTTTTTGCTTATTGTGAATTGGGGCGTTTCACTTACTTTCGTGGCAGTACTTCCCCGTGTAGCCTGGTTGACATGAACAGCGGTACCCCATGCCTGGGGTGCTGATGCAATGGCCGTGTTCTCCGCACATGCTCGGGGCTGAAATTCTACTGCCTCCAACTGAGACCATCATACAACTGCCCATATCTAAAAATGCCCCAAAATCAAAAACCACTGTTGACACAATTTTTAATAGCCCCATTGAGGGATATCATTTACGGAAACATAAATTAAAAATACACGACACAACTTAGAAAAGATACGGTAAACATTTTTGATATCTACGTATACCAGTAAAATTTTTTTTTGGGATGCATAAAGATTTATAAAGAAGCACCAAATAAGCAAGTAACGAACAGCACTCCTTTTCTTGTCGAAATGGTAGAAGCTTTCAAAATAAGTTGCGTTTAAGGCCTGATCAGTTTATAAAAGAAGGTCAAATGAGTAAGTAATTATCGAAAGGCTTTCTTGTCTAAACTGTGCGGGGTCCCCCAAAATAAGTTTCACCTGGGGCCCTGAAAGTGTTCGATAATCCATTTATAAAGGAGCCTCAAAAAGCCAGCAATTAATAGAAAGCTTTTTTTATTGCCTAGGGGCTCCCAAAGTAAGCTTGATTTGGGACCCTTAAAATATGAACTTGGAAACCTATTTCAAAAAGATGTTCAGAGGAAAAACAATCAACGGGAAAGTTTTATTTCTAAATGGGAGGGGGCTGTGCATCTAGTGTCCTTGCATCTAGGATTCTCAATGTCTTCTAGCACCCTTAATAAAAGAGTTCCAAAAAAGGGCTGAAAATTTTTTTTGTTCTTTCTAAATAAGTTTCGAAAATAAGATCCCAAAATAAGCTGTATGCATTGTCCCCCTAAAACAAGCTCCGTCTAGGAGTCAAAGCTTTGGTGACCCTTTTTTAAAAGGGCTCAAGTAAACAAGCAATCAACAACAAAAAAAAACTTTAGCAGACGTTTTCAAAATAAGTTGCGTTTAAGGCTCGGAAATCCGTTTACAAAAGAGGTCCAAATGAGTAAGTTATTGTCGAAAAGCTTTCTTGTCTAAACAATAGGTTTCCAAGTAAATATTTTAAGGGTCCTAACTGGAGCTTACTTTGGGAGCCCCTAGGCAACAAAAAACCTTTTCATTGCTTGCTTTTTGAGGGTCCTTTGTAAATAAATTATCGAACACTTTGAGGGTCCTATGTGAAGCTTATTTTTAGGGCTTCCCCCAAAATGTGTTCAATAAAAGTGTTCAATAATCCATTTATAAAGGAGCCTCAAAAAGCAAGCATTTAATAGAAAGGTGTTTTTGCTGCGTAGGAGCTTCCAAAGTAAGCTCCATTTATTTGGAACCCTTAAAATATGTACTTGGAAACCCATTTCAGAAAGGGGTTCAGAGAAAAAAGTAATTAGTGAAAAGGTTTGTTCGTTCTAAGTAGGAAGGGGCTGTGCATCTAGGATCCTTGCATCTAGGAACCTCAATATGTTCGAGAATCCTTTATAATAGAGCCCCAAAAAAGAGCTGAAAAGATGTTTTTTTCGTTCTAAATAAGTTTCGAAAATAAGCTGCATGCATTGTTCCCCTAAAACAAGCTCTGTTTACGAGTTAAAGCGTTTGGTAGCCCTTTTTCAAAAGGGTTCAAATAGTGCTCGGAGATCCGTTTATAAAAGAAGTCCTAATGAGTAAGTAATTTTTTTTCTAAGCAGTAAGGGGTCCTCCAAAATAAGCTTCACCTACACTAGAAAAAGTGGTGGTAAAATTACATTATTTTTACATTAAAATTTCACGTTATTTTACTACTATTAAGTAATAATACATAGAATTCTATGTAGTATTAAAAATACACGTAAAATAATACTGAATTTTAACGTAAAAATAGTGTAAATTTACTACCACTTTTATCAGTGTAGGACCCTCAAAGTGTTCGATAATAAATTTGGATTAGTTATTTGAGAAATCCCATAAGGTCCAGTTGTACAAATTTAAGCTGAAACTTAAACCCATAACAACGATTATTTCATTAAGGCCTAGTTTTACAATGCTAGTTTAAATTTAAGCTGAAGCTTAAACCATGAACAACGATTATTTCAGCAATCGTTGTTAAGGTTGAAGCTTTAGCTTAAAGTTAAGCTGGAATTGCACAATTGGGTCTAATCGTTGTTAAGGGTTTAAGCTTTGGCTTAAAGTTAAACTGGACTTGTACAACTGGGCCTAAGGGCTATATGCACCAAACACTTTAATCGAACTTAAATTTTAGTGAAGTTTATATTGTGACATTTGAAGTTTCACAACATTGTGTAAGTCACATTCTAAGTGACGCTTAAAGTTAAGCTGAGTTCGTTCGGTGCATACAGCTGTGATGGATATTGCTGTACCTATATTTTTACACATTAATTTCTTATCATGTATTCTTTTTATGTTGTTGTTGTCAATGTTCACACCTGTTCCTCAGTATTACAATAAACTCGTACCCAGACAGTTCGTCTTATTATTTTAAATAAAATACATTATTTAACATGGCGCAGTCAATTTAAATTTACATAATGGCAAAGGATTTGGTAAAAACTCCCACTGGGATGGTGTTTGAAGAAGGAAACTTAGCCGAAAATTGGAAGTTTTTCAAGCAAAAATTCGATCTTTTTATCACTGCGTCCAAACTGGATGGAGAAAGTGGGGAGTATAAACCGCATTATTATTAAACGTTATTGGTGATAAAGCGCTAAAAATATTTAACAATTTCACGTTTGGGGATGAAGGTGAGAGAAAGAACTTTAAAATTGTAATTAAAAAGTTCAACGATTATTTCGTTCCGCAAAAGAATGTGACCTACGAACGGCATTTATTTTTTTTGTGCGAAAAAGAAGAAAACCAAACAGTGTTGGAATACGTTAACAAATTAAGAGAATTGTCTGGAACATGTGAATTTGGTACGTTAACCGATAGTTTAATTAGAGATCGACTTATCCTGGGCATAAAGGAAAGGAATGTGAAGGATCGACTTCTGAGGACAAAAAATCTGGACCTACAGCAAGCAACAGAAATTTGCCAGGCTGCAGAGCAGACGAGAACACAGTTGGATAAAATTTGCGAAACGCAGAAATTCAACATTGACGGAGTTCGCCATCGAAGATGGGATCCAGCTAAACCGCAAGGATCGAAACCGCACAAGAAACTCCAGGACCGAGTCGCAATGAAGGTACCACGCACCTGAAAAAGGTAACAGATTTACATGTTATTGTTGTGGCGGTAATCATCCGAAATTTAAGTGTCCTGCGAAAGGAAATCAGTGTAAAAGTGCAAAAATTCGGACACTTTGCGAGAGTGTGCAAGTCAAAAATAAATACTATTAATTTAGACGCGCATAAAATTTCGAGGAAAATAATTTGTTTTTTGGGAGCTGTTAACAAAACATTTAGTAATACAACGAATGGAATTTTATTTTAAAAATTAATAATAAAATTGATGTTAACTTTAAGCTTGATACGGGAGCGCAGGCTAATTTATTACCGTTAAATATTTTCAGAAAATTAGATATACCTGTCGCTAATTTAGTTGCACCCAAAAACAAATTAACAACCTATTCAGGACAAACATTGGATGTAATCGGAACTTGTTATTTAGTTTGTACTACTGATAGATATGTGAGAAATTTAGAATTTTTATACTAAATACAACTTCGCCTCCAATACTTGGATTAAAATGCATGCAAAATTTAAATCTAATCAGAAAGCTGTACTCTGTTGAAAAGAAAATTTTACCAAGTCAGATGATGTTAAACAAATTTGTGATAAATATAAAATGTTTTTGAAGGCATAGGTTGTTTAAAGGATACCATCACATTGAATTAAACCCCGATGTAAAACCAGTCATACGCGCCGCGAAAATTCCATTTTCTATAAGAAATGAGTTAAAGCAAAATTAACTGAATTAGAATCGAATAAAATAATAGAAAAGTGACACAGCCTACAGAGTGGGTTAATTCAATGGTGATTGTTAGAAAACCAAATGGTAGCATTCGCATATGTATAGATCCAAAAGATTTAAATTTAGCTATTAAGAGGAACATTACCAGATACCAACCCTAGATGAAATTACTTATAAAATATCGGGTGCTAAAATTTTTAGTACTTTAGATTGCATAAGTGGATTTTGGCAAATACCACTAGATAAAGAAAGTTCAAAATTATGTACTTTTAATACTCCATTTGGCAGGTATTGCTTTAAAAGAATGCCTTATGGGATTAGTTCGGCACCCGAAGTTTTTCAAAACGAATTAAACAAATGTTTGAATCAGTAGAAGGGTTGATATCTACGTAGATGATATCCTAATATATGCAAAGTCAGTCGAGGAGCATAATAAAACATTAGAAACTGTGTTAAAATTGCAAGCGAAAATAATTTAAAATTCAATTTTGAAAGTGCAAGTTTGCAATACCGACTTTAAAATATATGGGTCATATCTTGACAGAAAAAGGTATTTATCCGGATTTTGAAAAACTAAGGCTATAAAAATATAAGAAGACCTGAAAATAAAAAAGATATAGAAAGGTTTTGGGAATCATAACATATTTAAGTAAATTTATTCCTGACATGTCAACAAAAACAATGCCTTTGCGTAATCTATTAAAAAGAATGTTTCTTTTTGTTGGGAACATGAACACGAAAAGCCTTTAATGTTTTAAAAGAAGTTTTATCAAAACCGCCTGTTTTAAAAATACTATTCAATAGCAAACCCAATAACAATTTCATGTGATGCGTCAAAAGATGGTGTAGCTGCAGTTCTTTTGCAAAATGGTGGACCGGTAGCTTATGCATCGCGCGCATTAACGGAAACTCAGAAGGGATATGCTCAAATAGAAAAGGAAATGCTTGCTATCCTTTTTGCTTGTGAACATTTTCACCAGTATATTTATGGGAGAACAGTTACGGTAGAGACTGATCATAAACCCTTAATTTCCATTTTAAAAGCCTTTATTATTGACTCCACCACGTTTGCAAAGAATGCTGATTCGCTTACAGTCATATTCCATAAATTTAATTTATAAACCGGGAAGTCAACTTTATATAGCAGACGCACTTTCACGTTCGTTTGATAAAAATTCTAAAATGAATAGTGATTTTGATAATGAATTAGAAGCACAGTTATGTTATGTTACAATTAATATGCCTATAACTGATTCGGCAATTAATTAAATTTCAAAAAGAAACAGAAAAGATACTGTTTTAAACAGTTTAACTTATTTTATTAAAAATGGTTTTCCCGAGAACAAAGAAAACTTACCGAGTGAAACAAAATTTTTGGCCACATAGAGGAATTGACTCTTGCTTCCGGTTTAATCTATAAAATTGTAGACTGTTAGTTCCTTCCACAATGAGACGCGAAATGTTAAACTGTCTGCATTATTGTCATTTGGGCAAAGACAAAACAAAACAAAAGCTAGAGAATTGTTATTTTGGCCCGGAATGAATAATGATATTGATAATATGGTTGCTGCATGCGAAGTCTGTGCATCTCATCAAAAGCAAAATAGTAAAGAAACACTAATTTCTCATGAAATACCGACCCGACCTTGGGAAAAAGTTGGTGTTGATTTATTTGAGTTTAATAAACTTACATATTTACTAGTTGTCGATTATTACTCAAAATTTCCGAAATGGCTTTACTAAAGGCACCACTGCAGATAGTGTAATAAATCACATGAAACAGATATTTGCACGGCATGGCATACCTTCTGTTGTAATGTCAGATAATGGACCGCAATTTTCAGCACTAAAGTTTAAAGATTTTGCTAAAATTTGGAATTTTAAGCATATAACATCAAGTCCGAAATATCCACAGTCTAACGGTTTTATCGAAAGGAACGTTCAAACAATTAAAAAATTTTGTTAAAGGACGTGAAGATAATTTAGACCCTTATTTGACAATTTTGGAATACTGTAATAATCCATTGTCAAATAATTTGCCAAGTCCAGCAGAGTTATTATTTTCACGTAAAATAAAAGGTATTTTTACCAGTACACTGTAAAATGTTAAAACCAACAATAAACCAGCCTGAAAGAATATATAAAGAATTTCAAAACAGGCAAAATAAAGCAAAATTTTATTACGATAGAACTGCATCAGATTTACCAGTTTTAAATAATGGGCAAGATGTTAAAGTTTTAAATCATTTTAACAAAAAATGGATGACAGGTCGTATTATAGAAAAAAGTGGTATAAGATCATATAAAATTAAACTAGAAAAAACGGGAAATATAGTTATTAGAAACAGAAAACATATAAAAGAAATGTATGACTATTACATAGACGATGACAATTACGATAAAAAAATAAAGAACGAAACGAAAAGAGGAAAATGAAATACAAAATTCTGAAAATGAAAAAGAAGGAGAACAGGAAGAAAGAGAAAATGTAGAAGGGTCTCCCAAAGTTATTTCTAAAGCTGGTAGAAAAATACATTCTCCTAGAAGATTAATCGCAAATCCAAATTTAAAGTCTTACGATTAATTAAATTTAGATTTAAGTAGTTTAATTAGATTAGCTAGTTAAGAAGTGAGAAGAAGTGAGAATTATGTAATGATAATTTCTGCTTATCAAGAATTGTTAATTGCTTTGTTAATAATTTGCAGGGTTAATTTTACCTATCATTGTTAATTTTGTTTAATTATAGTTTTTCAAAAAGGGGCATGTGATGGATATTGCTGTACCTATATTTTTACACATTAATTTCTTATCATGTATTCTTTTTATGTTGTTGTTGTCAATGTTCACACCTGTTCCTCAGTATTACAATAAACTCGTACCCAGACAGTTCGTCTTATTATTTTAAATAAAATACATTATTTAACAACAGCCATGATAAGTCACATGCTTGTTGGAATCCAGTTTTTGTCAAAAGTCGATTGCTGTGGTGATGAAGAAACACCATCGGTCCAAGCCCACCTCCACCAGGCAGGTGGAAAAAAAAAACGTACGATTATTTGAGAAACCCTATTAGCCCTTATGGGAAAGATCCCAATCATTAAGAATAAAATTGACCACCTAGAAGCAGGTGAGCTACTTTCCGGAAGCAACAGCAACCAATGATGTTCAGGAGTTCTATGGTAGATAAAGCAGACGGTTAACTTTTTTAAACTACGCGTATTTTGGAAATTTCTTAATTAAGCTTTTTTTTATTAACAATTGACAGAATTATCTTGTTTTGAGAAACCTCATATTCAAAATTTAAGGACTAAGGCATCGTTTCTCAACCTGGGGGACGCGACCCCCAAGGGGGTCGCGGTGATATTAAAGGGAGGTCGCGAAAATAGCCTAAACAGTAATGAAATCATTTTATGACGTCATATATGTATGTCGCTATAAACGCAGCGACATAAAATTATAGGAGGGGGTCGCGAAATATTAATTTTATTTATATTTACTATTTGGGGCGTCGCGGAGCTAAAAAGGTTGAGAATCGCTGGACTAAGGAAATCTGCCGAAAAATTTCTCTTCTCCCTCACGAATAACACTGACCTGACTTTCTTTAGTTTCCCAAAAGTTGCTGGCAATTGACTTACATGGTTTCTCAAATAACCGACTCATTTATAAAGGAGCCCCAAAAAAAGCAAGCAATGAGTAGAGAGGTTTTCTTTGGTTGCCTAAGTAGCACAGCGGCTCTTCTCAAAGCAAGCGCCAAATTCTTGGAAACTCGTTTTAAAAAGGGGCTCAGAGGAAAGTTTTTCTTCTTTCTAAATAGGAGGGGCTGTGAATCTAGGGTGTTTATTAATATGCTCTACCTAGGTTCTTCCATGTGTTCGAGGAGCCCCAAAAAAGAACGGAAAAGATTTTTTGACCTTCCTAAATAGCGGAAGCTACCAAAATAATTTGCATACAGGGCCCCCCTAAAATAAGCTCTGCCTAGGAGTTAAAGCGTTCGGTGACCCTATTCTAAAAAGACTCAAATAAAAAAGCAATCGTAGGAGTCTCTTTAAAGCTCTTAAAAATTGATGATGCGTTTTATATCAGATGTAAACCCACCCCATCCAGTAATAAATTGCAGAATTTATGTGGCATCTTTTGATTTTTCGATCCTTCTCTGGTTCGATTCGATTTATTGTCGGGTGTTTTCCAATCGAAAAAAAATCGAAGGGAATTTATCGTGCGGTATGAGTCACTTTGGGGCCTAGTGAGGCCGAACGCTGTTAATATTGTGCATGAATCTTGGGTGACGCGTTAGTTGACAGGCAATTTCGTGCCAGGGTGGGAGAGTGGGGGGCTGCGCCTCATGGGGGGCTCCGGTGCCCCGCTGTGCTTGAAATGGAGCCGGACCGGTCGACTGACCCGTTACTTTTCTCTTCTATGTCGGAGCTGCGGCGGCGTTGCTTAAATGCCTCATATTTTTAAATGAAATAATCTAATTTCGCAATCTAAGTTCTTCACAATTTAATCCCGAAAGCTTTGAGCAGCTAGAAATTCCAGTCGAATTGAGTATGTGTAGCCGCATTATTTAATCAAACATATGGCGTATGTTGAATTCCGTGAAGCGCAAGCTGCCTAGCTAACAAAAGCCCCAAAAGGAGCAGGAAAAAAAGAAACACCTACGCATTTCGATGGGCACAGAGAGGAGGACCAAATGAAGATCAGATAGGTGATAAAACGTGTTGATATCTTTCATCAGCGCATTGTATCGAGCTAAATACACGGTTAGATCTCAACAGTGACTTGCAGGTTGCGCCGGGAGAAAACACGAAAAAAGTAAATCCACTTGTCATCCTAATAGCTCTGGCGCAATATTAAACATCTACAAGAGTTATTTGTTTGCACCGACGAATAATAACGCCACGTATCGTTGAGCAAGACGTTAACGTTGATGGTCTCGGTCTTTTTAACTGCTTCAGCTCGTTTCTTAAGAAGCAACGAACAACGAAATATATTGTTATTGCGACGGATGACTGCTAGTATTTGGGAGAATACAGGAAAATATTTTTATCTGCCTAATAAATTTTCGGACATAAAAACGTCATTAAGGCAGCCAGATGTTTCACGAAACACCTCAAGGCAATTAACGATGATATATCTCCAAAATATAAATCAGGAGATCAAAACTATTATTTAGATAAAGACGTCCGTTTTTAAATACCTACCGTCTTCACAGGGTGGACTTTCACACAACAATCGAGGAATACTGCAATTTTTTCCTTGCCATCTCTCAGGACAATGACAGTAGTAATCAGCTTGAGTTTTAAAGCAAGGAGCGCCGTTTTCGCAAGGATCAGGTCGACAGTGATCATGGTCATTCTGGAAAGAAAATAACACGCATAGTTGAGAAGAATAGAATTAAGTATGTAGACCACATAAGAACCACATCGTTAAAAAAAGTGTTCCACCTAACACAGTGGCGCGAGCAACACGTTTTATTCAATCTGAAATATACATTATTCATATGCACGCCCACAATAAGAGCCGCCCGAGAACTCTTCCGATTCCTCAGCAGCTCCTTCCGATGGCCATCAATTTATTCACATTCACAACGAGATGGACCATCCGAGTCAAACTTTTTTTTTTGAGTGGACGTAATGGAAGTGTTCCACGTGACGCCCCCAAAACTTGGCAGCTGTCATCCGTACGCCTTTATTGAGGCAGCTAAATGTCGCCACGGGCGGGCATGTCTTTGATTACTACCTGCACTAACGACCGGACGATTTGTTTGCCGCAAGGAAACAAGCATGCACTTGGTCGTTAGCTCTAATATTCCGTGTAATTGTTGATTTTAACTTTAATACGTTGTTTTCTTTGGCACACACAAAAAAAAACACTTATTACTTATCGCATTACGTGCTGGCCACTTTTTCACCACGACCCTACCAGTGGTAAGACAGGTGGTAAGCAGAACCATCAATGAGAGGTAATGATTGTCAAAATATGCAAAAAATATTGGGCTCATCGACCGTTAAGAAACTGGGAGTTGTTAACTTTAGTAATTCAACTGGGACGTTTTAAAAAATCCAGAAAGCTTCATCAAAATTTTAATCTCTAACAAGGTTTTGTCTTTTTTTTTCATTGCCTTAACAGTAGTTGAGAAGTTATTGACTTACCTCGCACTCGTGACCGGTGAATCCCACGGGACAGATGCACTTGAACCCGTTGACTTGATCGACGCACTCTCCGCCGTTTTTGCAAGGATTCGTGGCACAGTCGTCGATGTCTGTATGACAATCACGACCTGCAAGAAATAGTCAATTTTGTACGTGTAGTTAACGAAGAAGAAAAAGAAGAACAGTGTCTTGCAAATGGCGAAGCGAAAATTAAACATTAATCAAGACGAATAAAGAACGCCAATCAAGAAAAAGATTAAGTAAATACACAGTGTTTATACAGGGTCGACGTAATTAAATGGTGGCTGCAGAAAACAAAAAGAACGTCTTTGATTAGTACAGACTTCGCAATTAATTTAACAATTCTCACAGTAAACTATAGGAATGTTAATTTTTCTCAGAATCCACCCCTTATATGATCAAAAAGGAGATTTTGCCTAAATATCTTAAAAACAACTTTGCAGGAAGCAATAATATTCAGTATTAACATCTGCGATAATGAACTGGTCAAAAAACTTGATGGCCAAGAAAATAGTGTACAAGCTCGATCCTTATTAATAAAATCTGAAGAGTGAACAGCAATTATTGAAATGATTGAAGACCACGTGATTTCTCATTCGTTCGCATTTGGCTTCATGTGGAAGAACACACGAATAAGAGGTCACGTCTCACGTGACCTTCAATGAAGTTGTTTGCATGGAGAAGTCCAATGCCTTTAAGAAAACGTTTTGCAAAGTGCGATCATGAGCTGTTGTACTCAATCAGCCATGCTTCAATAATTAAGGTAAAAAGTCAAAGGATTTAGAAGGGGAGATCCTGGAGGTAAAATGATAGGACCTCTACAACCAGATACACCTAATGCCTTAGGAGCACATCGTTTTGAAGATCATTTAGAACTAAATTGCTCCAAATTGCTGACATTGGAAAGCCCAACGACGTGTCTATGTTTCATCTTTTCTTATAAAAGGATTTCTTCAGTGCTGCTACTATTCTCTGAGTACCAATTACATCTCGACCCTTTTAAGTTTGCCATCGTACAAACCAACTGATAATCCAATCTCCAACCAGTCTCATGTTTTTGCGACTTTACATGTCGAAATCAGCAAATGGCTCTGTTTCCTTCATGCGTGTTACAATGTAACAAAAATAATTGAAATCATTGACCAAACTAAAGAACAAATTGTGAAATTATAATGAAAAGATGAACACGATGACGAAGAGAACATGATCTGGAATAAAACGTTTAGAAATGGTGAAGGGAAACGACATGGAAAAGAAGAAAAGACCACAAAATTGTGACTGCTTGGAACAAAAATAAATCTGAATTGAGGAAAAACAATTAATCCTTAACATTTTTCATCTTTTCGTTTTAACGCCGGTCTACAGTACTCCAGTTTTCCAAATTGAGATCCCGTTCTTTTGGAGTTGAACTTCATTCTTAAAAGCAGAGACATTTTTCTCCTCCAAAAATCAAAAGGATTTAGATTGGAGACAAGGAGATGGGATCTTCGTAACAGTCCGTCTCTTAATGCCTAATTGGAACAGCTCCTCATTCTTAAAACCAAAAGTCCACATGATTTAGATCGGAAGGTCTTGGAGACAACAAGATTTCTTAATGACTTCCACTGCTAGAACACTCGTGTTGCAGCATTTTAGTAAAATATTCTATCATCCTGTAGATTACTTAGAGCTATTCCAAATTACTGACATATTTATATGATGGCATGTGAAAGTGATAACTAGAGATCGGATTTTTATATTTTGTGCTTCACATTGACTAACTAGATCGTTGTTATGACATCAAAATATGTTATTCCGATCTCTAGTGATCACATTTATGCCATCCCTTTCAAGTTAAACCAGTTTATGGTGTTCTAATTAAAATATTTGGATCTTCTTTAACTTCTTCAGTTCATGACCTAAATTCACATTACTGAAGATGATTTTTCCAACAAATTAAATTACTCTTGTTATCATCACCCTATGTAACTGTATTCTTCAGGGGTAGACGATATATGTATAGGAACGTTAGTTTAAATTGAAGATCGAAGAAACTAACGAGCGGTACAAAAACAAGAAGAAGATTCCCAGAAGTAATGATACCCTTTCATGAAATATTGTCGATTCACGAACCGTTTCGAACCAATATCGTAAATATGATGTAAGTCGGAAGACTCGTCAATAATTGTATAATTTCCAGTTTATGTGAAAACGTGAACTACTTACGGATCCGCCGGGCAGGAGACACATCTCTGAGTGCATCTCCGTCGAGTGCAACGGCGGCATCGGCACAGAAGAAGACCGGTAGCGCGGCCAACCAAGCGGAGAGAAATCGATGCGGAATACTTTATGTTAACATTCACACGTCAAAGAGAGCCTTAATGACACATTCTTATTCCACGTTTCGCACGAAGAATTCCGGAGCGATTTGAGAACCACGGATTGTTGTTTATACCGAGATGATCTCTTCAGATTTGAATTCACTTTCGCAACATTATTCAATTAGATTAATCTTTGAGAGCAAGTTTAAATACGTACCTGTGTATCCAGGTTGACAAGCACAATGGTAGTCGTTGACCAAGTCGATACAAGTTGCACCATGTTGACACTGCCCAACGCAGTCGTTGATGTTTTGGTCGCAGTTTTTCCCCATCCAACCCACCCTGCATTTACAATGATAATCACCAACTAAATTCGTGCAGGATACTGCGTTGATGCACGGATTTGTAAGGCACTCGTCAGCATCTGTAAATCAGTCAAAAATAGAAATGGAACTTACACTATGGTATTGGGGGACATACCAAATTGGCAAACGTTGCCTTCCCATGCTGGTGGGCATTCACATTTGAAGGCATCATCAAGATCGACGCAGGTACCACCGTTTTGACAGGGAGCAGATGCGCACTCGTCTATGTCTGCAATAAAATTACATAACAATGACAATCTAGATTTAATCTGGTCCATAATAGCGCAATCTAAGCAACGAGAGTAAATTCATCATCATGCAGCCAGCGAGGGACTATTGTTTTTATCTGCAGTCCCATCTGTAATATGGTACATCAATGGACATTGTAGCGTCGCAAATCATCCGTGTAAAGATCACTCATTTCAGTCTAATTGTCATTTATAACACGAAGCCAATTAATAATGCGGCCGGTTGACGTCTTAACTCTTTAACTCATTAAAGCGCTCGAAGATGCCTTACGTTGATAATTCAGCAATTTTTCTTCTCGGCTGACAAACCAGAAACAAAAAAACGGCCGCGGCAAAAAGCTGCTTTACCTGCTTTGTGAGAATTGGTTTAATAAAAGAAGATCGATGCAACAAGAGTTGTTATGAATCGATCGTTATGTTTGATATGTTTATTGACAGAGATGTATTGAGGTGGTGCACTAGAATTGTCTTTACGATGACACAATAGTGATCGATTTCCTTTATATTTAGTAGGTAATTAAATGTAAAATATTTCAATATATTACGAAAAGAAGAAGTTGCAGAAATATTTGCTTGGTACTCATTGTAAATTAATATCGTGGTGGGCAAAATAAATGTGACTTTATTGGCCCAGTATTGCTTTTTTTTGTTTGGAAAAGTATAGTTTGCAACATTATATTTTTCTTTCTAGGTCATTTAGTAATGATCAATATCAATTTCGCTTCTAAAATTATATAATGACTGGCGAATTCTGTACCCATGTAATCAATATTGTCCTTCAAAATTCTTACCTTGTGCTAGAATTTACAGTTAAGTGATTTTCGAGTTATTCCCGACAACGGAAAGCTTTTTTATTTCGACTACGCGCTTGAAAAATGTAAATATTGTAAGATAATCTGCGTTTAAAAAAAATAAAGTGGTTTTGATTAACTGCAAGAATGCAATTCAACATAAGTTTATAAAAAAATATTTAAAAAAATTATTAACTTTCCAAAAAGTTTTGAATCAGTGGTGGGCCAATTGATCGGTTAACTGACAGACTTGTCTAAAAATAATTTGGCTGGTTAATTGCACAGTTTCAGTTATAGGAACATTTAAATAAAATTTGTCATTAATCAATTAATCTTCTTGAAAAAACTTAAACGACACAGCGAAACGTCAACTAGAAAGTATCCTAGTTGTCCGAATAGTAGCATAAACTTTCGATAGAACTGTCTTCTTCTTCTTTACATTTTGGAAGGCTTTTTTAGATAAATGTTGGCGCACTAATGATAATCTTTGGGCATACAACCCTTTTTGAACCAAATCCACCGAATCTCGAGTTAAAATAGAAACATGTTTAAAATAAAAAGCTAATAGATGGAGACAGACAGTTGATAAATGTGGTGAAATGTGCTGCAGATCCACAAGAAAATAAGAACAAGGAAGTCGAAGGACTCGAAACGAATGAAGCAAAAGGTGAAAGGATAAGATTTAAAAATCGGGGAGGAGAAGAGTGAAAGAAACTACGAAAACCAAAGAAGACCGGTCAAGAAAATATGCATAACAAGAAGAAAGCAGCCTAACATAAAATTTCTTTGTAATGTAGAGATTAAGAGTAGACAACAATCATAAGCGGGTATAAAAACATAACAAAATAAAGTACCAATACCATCACCAACACTGCGAGATATCAGGAAGATTAATAAAGAACTACAGAGCGAGAACCCCCTGTTAAAACAGAGTGGAACAAGAATTAATATAGATGTAGCCTCTTGGCTTATACAGGGACATCAGAAATGATATCAAGCCACGTGATCCCGCCGTACAGGCAACACATTATCCTCTGTTGGTAACAATGCAGTGCTTCGTTAAATCGTTGGATGGCCTACGTTTAACAAGAGTGTTGCAATTTCCAAGAAAACAAAACCTAATTCAAATTGGTCACCTGAGGTAAACTAATTTCTGATGTCATTGTACGTGTTGCACTCTGCGACCTTAACGAATAACTCAACAATTTGAGTCTCGTACCTGATCTCATATAATAGAGGTTACGAAGAGGAGGAGACACTCCTCTACATCTAATAAAGCCACTGTGGAATCATTTCGTTGGCCAAAAATGACTGATACTTTTGTAACAGACACAAAAATTTAAATTCCCTAGGGAAAAACGCTAGGGGGGGGTAACAACTAAACACATGAATTAATAGCAAAGATGTGGGTAAAATAAAGGGATGCCCAAGACGGTTCCGGACAGAAATTTTCCGAAAAAATTCAGCGTGTCAAGAACAGGGTGTTCGGTAATATAAAAAAAGAAGTACAAATGATAGCAGATTATTTATTCGCTTTGTACCCTTGTTGTACTTTGATGTTTCGCTGTACGATTGTGAAGAAGATGGCAGCATGTTAAAGAGTTTGTTTACACGTCTTGAATACGTTGCCAGCATGGACTGCAACACGACGAAGATTTTTATAGTCAACAACGTCAACGCGACGTTTTAAGAAGTGAAAATTTCTAAAAGTTTTCTATCAATTACAAGTTTGGTACTGTTCCAACCACAAAATTTCTTAAATTTATTAAATAGTAATCTGGTGTGAGAACTATTTTTTTTAATGTCCGAAGCAGATCGTCTTACGTAAATAAAATCCGACTGATTTGATCTGCATCGCTGAAGATAAACGCAAGCTTGAGCGATTAGAAATTAAGATATTAATTATGTAAGCGAGTAACGGTCTCCGGTTATGTCTGCGGAAGCGACTTAATTTAACTGGTAAAAACCGTTTTTGTAATTAAATTACATAAAGACAATCCAGATGCAGCCGGCCGCTGTTCGTTAATTAGTTCAGACGCGATGGAACAAGCAGATTTCACGCCGGCATTTTCCCCAAGAAGTTACGTAAGTGCTTCGGATTTTATAAAATCTTGAGAGATGAAGCAGAAAAGAAGAGAAAGTGACTTAAAACTTAGGCGGTGATCTAAGGTCGTTGTTTATATCCACGCCCCTGAGAGCTCCCGCCGTCAAAACTACAGACCTGTTATTTTCTCAGAACTTAAATGAATTGGCTTTTTTTTCCTCTTCAGGCCGCATAAGCGATTCTAACAGCCGACCGTAATGAATTTGAAACCGACTCCTTCAGTAAGTGGTAGTTATCTACTGTTACTTTCGGAGATAAAAAAATCTCCAGGACGTACTCGAGGAGGCCTAGCATGTTAAGAGATAATTTGCAGAAGGTTTTTACTAACCCTCGAGTGTTACGTCGCACTCTCAGGTTCTTTCGCAGAAAGAAAAAGTGCGAATGTGCTTCAATTAACCTCGATCATTATTTCTCATTAAACGCCGGCGATTTTCAATTAAAGGCGTGTATTACGTAAACCTTGCCTGTCCTAGTAAAATTAATTAAGAAAAATCCCTTTCAAATACTTCCAGGTAGGTACGTAATAAGACTTCATTGATTTAATAACTTTTGCTGAAAAGGAACTAAAATATAATCTTGTGAAATAAAAATCAATTACGCAATCGGTATAAAACACATAAATTTTTTCCATGTAATTAACGTCCCGAGGACGACACTTTCGTTCTTCTCATGACTTTCATTTCTTCCATGTAAAGGAGAGGGCATGTAACTGTTTGACGTGAGATACGTTACGCTCTTCTCTTACCGCGATGTTATATTTTCGTTCGATTTTCGTTCACCGAAAATAGCAATACAACTTCGCCTATTTGGCGCACGAAATTTATGCCAGCGCTCGTGCAAGATTGATGATGTCTTGCAACGAGGACTCATAACTCCGGTTGGAATTAAGACATTAGAAAACGCAAGTGAATACGTCTTCGTACCTCGCCTAATTCATTAACATAAACCGGCGATTAAAGCAACCATTGCATACATACATCTCGCTTGAATGCAGAAGCTTGAGATGAATTGATTCCACTGCGCCGATTCAATTATGCGAAGATGTTAAGTGCTGCAACGAATGCGAATTAACTTGCACAGAGATCTGGTTTGCAAACCCAAATTAATTGGGGAAATAAAACGGGCAGGAAGGTGTCGTAAAAATTTAGACCGTGAGACTATTAAAAATCGAACTTTCCGATGCATGTCGAAAGTATCTTCCCCAACTTGTTCTGGGTCAAAGAAGTCGAAATTAACGTTCCCATTCAACCAGGATAAGTTAATTGACTCTTTCCTACTCCGCAAGTCAAACATCGCTAACTAAATTAAAAAAAACTAAAGTATTTAATAATTTCGTCCTGCGTTCTGAATCGTTTGGTTTTAAGTTTAATTGGTTTGCATTTGACTTCTAAATTAATTTTCTTTTAATATCTTAAGTTGCATTCCGCATTTAATTAATTGCAAGGCGAATACAGCGTTAATCTTCTCTGACCTTACAGTTTTTCAAGTGAAGCTTAAAGATCGTACACATAACTTTTAAATTATAATAAATATAATTATCTCCTGTATATTATCGAATGTTTATAATTAAGTTCCCACCTACAAAAGGGAACTAATCAGAAAATCTAATAATTTAGTAAGCAAAAAAGATGTGCAAATGAAGCCCAGCAGTACTAAATATTGAAAGAATTTGGGCGTAAGCAAAGTCGAGAATTAATAGAGTGCACCGGAATAAAAATAGGAGCCCGACCGGGCAGTATAAATCAGCGGTTACCTAGCAATTACTTCGCCTCCCCGCCCCGTTATTATATCTATTACCCGCTAGGAGTGCTACGATCGCGGGGAGACTTAATTACGGACGGGCTCCGGTGCTGAGCTCTTCACCTCTGACCCTACATTCCACTGCTGCCACCACACGAACACTCTCTGCTCTATCTTCATGTTCTTCACTAGTTCTACAACCACGAGAAATTTGTAACCAATTTTTGTTCTTGCCTGCTCCCATGATTTATTGCCGCAAGAACATCCGCAAGGGATTTTTCAGGATTACGCGTATATTCAAGACTTCTTGATTTATAATTACCTTAGCATTGCGTGTGTACTGTGTACAAGGAAAGAAGCTTAACATCTCTCGTCGTTTTTTTCTTAAATATACAAAAGACTTTCTGGCATTCGATACTTTTTGAAAAAAATCAATTGCGTTAAGGTCTTCAATTTCATTATCAGAAAGATCATATCTTCAACAACACAAAGGGAAAGGAATCTTCCAAAGCTTAGGAAAATTTTGGAAAGAGAGGAAGGATCTTCTGTACAATCCTTTGCAAGAACCCAGTGGGAAATTGCAACCACTCAAAATGGGCGAGGTCTTCGAACGCATTATTTACCGAAATTGGAAAAGAAAACTCCTAAATGTCAGTTTTAACTGGAAGAATTTAAGAAAATATCAGCAAGAGATTTTGGTCCATAGGAAAATAGTTTAACGGCCGCTTCCTTCAATACGTGGAAACTTTCTGACATCTACTCCTGTTGGAAGCAGAAAGAGAAACACAAAGAATTTTTAAAACGGTTAGCACAGAGTAAATAACGTGAGAGAACATCAGCATATTTCATGCTAATGTTCTCTCAAACAGAAGGAGTTCTTTTAGTATTTAGAAACATGCTGGGAAGAGAGAAAGGACCTCCTGCGCTCAATCGTTCGAGCTTAAGTTTGCAAAAATCTATATAGTAAGAAATGACCACCTACTCAGATCCGAACAGGAAAACTTAGACACCTTATTTAAGCAAAAATAGTTCTTTCCAGGGATGTTCTTCTAAAGTCAAGTGCTAGTTTAAAAAGAAGGAGTTTTTTTAGAATTTAGAAAAATGTTGTTGGGGAGAGCGCGAAAGGACCTCATGCTCAATCCTTCGAGCTCAAGTTGCAAGACTCCAGTGAGAAATTACCGAAAAAAGGTAAGGTCTTCGATTCACCATTCATTCAGATGGAACACGAAAACTTAGACATCTTATTTAAACAGAAAGGGTTCTTTCCAGGGAACGTAAATTCGTTTTCTTGGTCCAGTGCTTTTGCGCTTCGGTTCAGGTAGAATCGTGGAAGGGTTTCGGCTAAGTTTTTCATCCCTGGTTCCTTCAGAATCTGGGAAAAGATACGGAAGAGAGGAAGGATCTTCTTGATACGATACGATTCAGCGAAAAATACTTGTGTTTCTTTTAAATGAGGAGAGGGAGAGCTTCTGGCATCCACTCAATTCCTAGATAAAACGAGAGGATACGAGTTAAGGCACATCGAATTTTTGAGATTGAAGATTTAGGAAACCTGTGGAAAGGAACTCGTGTTTGCAAGAATCCAATGAGAAATTATAACGAATGGAAAAGAGAGGATACAAATTAAGGCACAATCGAATTTTTCAGATTGAGGATTTAGGAAACGTTTAGGAAAGATCTCCCATTCGATCCTTCTAACTCGTGTTCGCAAGAATCCAATGAGCAATTGTAACAAACAGAAACGGGCGACATCTTCAAACTCATCCTCTGCTGAGATTAGAAGAGAACAACCGTTGTCTCCTCAACAGTACCATCTTAATGAGGTCTTCCACAATTTAGGAAAATATTTGAAAGGCAGAAAGGACCTTCTAGTTGCAATACGATTCATAAAAGAGTCACCTCAACTTAGTATCATCTTAACTAGTGTTTAGGGAAAAAAATTAAAAGAAATGAAGGACCTTCTTAGTACATTATGGAGTTCAATAAATCCAATTCTGCAGAAATGAATCTTGTAGAAAAAACCAAAAAAGTTTGCCCTACCTATAATGTACCCGTTTATTTACATTGGGACGTTAAGTATCATGTAATTACACGTATTATCAATATTTAATTAATCATCCCGCAGCGTGAAACAATTTTGCGCAGGCAAAAACAAAAACTTCCAGCGCGCTTATTGGCGGAGAGGGCAAGTCATTGTTGAATCTTTTACGTGCGGCCGGTTCATTAAACCGCGATTAATTAAAAATGCGCTTAATTAGCGCAATATTCTAAATTAATTGCACGCGGGAAGCCGCCGCACGTCGATACCCGAGATAATTGGCGGCTATCAATTAAGGAGAGTTATCCTGAAATTCGCCCGACATGAGAAAATGTCGCGTAGAACGCGGTCGGTCGTTAAATTAATTGGAGTGCGTTCGTTTCCGGCTAAGTAAATTTTTTTTGAGGTTGAGTTGTATAATTCTATGTGGAAATTAGATTTTCCTTTTAGGAATTGCCTAGACCGTTTTCCAACATATTTGAATAAGTATGAATAAATGGAATATGTAAAAAAGGAAGAAACATTTATCAATTAATCTTGAGGAACGTCGAGTAATAAAATCCAGCCGCAGTTCCCTAAAAGTTTTAAATACTGTGGCTCAAATTAAAATATTATTAAAAATTCTATTGGCTCTTTTATTTCAAAATTCAAGAATAAAAACACGTGGTTGCTTTTCGAAATACATTCACGCGAATTTATGTCTTTCAGGAGGACACATGTTGAAGTACAACAACGTACGAGCATGTGTTCATCATCAATCACCGAAAAATCCATAAAATCAGACGAACGGTGCTCGAAGCTTCTGAAGTGGTTAGAAAAATCACTAGCTTTTGTGTCATAAAAACGTAATAGGCCACTAAATTATCTTAATGGTCTTTTAAAGTGCGAGCTCAAAGAGAATAAGCTGCCACACTTGAGATTTTTTAAAACTTACCAACACCGCAAGTCGGGCCGGTCCATCCAGCAGCGCATTCGCAGGCGAAAGAACCACCGTCGACCAGGCAGGAACCCCCGTGCTGGCAAGGCGCCGGGGCGCAAGGGTTATCCACCACCTCGCAGTTGATTCCGGAGAACCCTTCGGGGCAGGTGCAGTGATACGTGTCGGGGGCCGTATTCTCGCAGGTACCTCCGTTGAGGCAAGGCTCATGTGTCCCGCAGTAATTTAAATCTGGAAAGACACGCTGTAATTATTGAACGAATTGATTCCGGGAACGAAACAAATCCGCAGATGTTAAATTAAATGCGCCAAAATACAGGGCGCTCCGATCTTGTTTGGACGGCTGCCAGAAGATTTAATTACTTCCGGTCAGGACTAGGTACTTAAGTTCTTTTTTGGGGGAAAATTTTATGCAAAGCTCCTCCCCCAAATTAAATTATTTTTACTGCGTAAGAGTACACATTACAAACTCTTTTTCTTTTATGATTAAATAAAAACCTAATATTTTCTGCAAATATTATAGGAATACTTAAGTCATCTTTATGAGTTACAATTTCATCGCCGATGAAAATCCTGTCACGTATCCAGTAATGATTTTTACGAAGGTATTAAAAAAAAAGCATGAACGAAATTCTGGTATACAGGTGTTGCCGCATTTTAACTAAATAAAACCGGACCGGATGCTCAACAATTCAGCATAATTCTTCAGCAGTATGTACAGGTATCAGAGTGCGCACTATACATTTTAAGCGCGCTCATTAATGTAGCGCGATGTCTTAAGCGGTTGTTCGGGCTGACGCATTAAAAACGTTGCACTTAAACAATGTAGCGTTTTACATTTGAATGGCACAATAAATAAAACGAAACGTTCTCGAATAAATGCTTGGTGAGAACGAGGACCGATGAAAGAAAGTTTATTTGGGGTGGTAGGGGTCGTCAAAGACTTTGTTTTAATATTAAAGGGGGGGCTTACGTTATCAGGAGCGAAAATTGTAAAGCTCTTAGGATTTAAGCTGATAAATAGGATTACGTTGACGAGTTTGATGAGATAATTTTTTTCTGTAGATAATGAGGATGGGTTTATTTTTTAAGAATCTATTCATTTTGGTCTTATTGGCTAAAGGCATTTATGTATATCCCAATAGATCGCTCTTGTTTGGGGCTGAAAGGGACGTAGAAAAAAGTTAAATTATTTGATTCGTTTTCGCCTAATTTTCTTACATCGATGATTTATTTATTTATTTGTTATCTAGTCGATTCCAATGGGTATTTAATTTTGTACCGTGTTTTCAGTTTAATTTAATTTATTATTGCTTCCATGAATTTATTCTGGTTTGAAATAAACGTGTTCATTCGATTTTAATTCTTTTTGGTCCTAATTTATTCGTTGTCTAATTAATGCAAATGAATTTTTAATTTTGTTTTGTATTTTAAATTTCATTCACTTGTTTAATTCAATTTACTATAATATAATTGGTGTTGTATTTATGTTTTCAGTTTCTGTAATTTACTGCAATTAATTAAAATCCTAGTTGAGAATTTCATTTAAATTAATAATAAATAACTTGGCCTACCTGAAGTGAGTATTCCTAAACTAAAAATTTACTGCTCACTTTTATTACTTTTATGGATTTTATATCATTTCGATATAAGCCGGTGAGTTACGTGAGGCTCTAACAACTCCAACGGCCGAAGTAATTGGTCATAAAAGTGCGTTGCAATTTGAAAATAATTTACGATTACACATTTTTCTGCCTTTCAACATAATTTCTAAATAATTACCACATTCTTCTGAATATTTTCATTTGTAAGGTTATATTTATAGTGTGCTTAAGCGGCCCCGAACACTTGTCCCCGGCGCGATAAATTATCGAAAGCCATCGCGGTCGGTAAATCACGAAGGCCCCGTTGAATTCCCCGCGTGTAAATTCTTCGAGTTATTAAAATCATAAAAGTTACCGAGCACGTGTTATTCGAAAAATTCGCTTAGTAAATATGCGGAATTAATTTCGTCTACTCCTTCCATATATCACTCCCGCGGTTTTATTCGTTTGTTAATTTATTTATAACGAGGATAAAAATACATCAAGCGGACAAGTTCACATAATTGGGAGGAGTTAAAAACAGCAGGGAAGACGAAATTAACGAGGCAACACTAAGCAAAGTAAAAAAGAAG
Organism: Dorcus hopei; assembly: GCA_033060865.1. Classification (NCBI taxonomy): domain Eukaryota; kingdom Metazoa; phylum Arthropoda; class Insecta; order Coleoptera; family Lucanidae; genus Dorcus; species Dorcus hopei. The sequence continues at coordinate 39,406,105 of CM065426.1, forward strand.
CGCTAACACCTTGAAAGTAGGAAGAAAATCAAACTCGAAAAGTCCTGCAAGGAAAAGGTAGTAGAAAGCAAAGATATTGAGACTAGCAACCAAACACGTAAAGATAACACCCTCTCCCCCCCCTGGCAACAAATAAAATCCCCTTCGTAAAGCAGAACTTTCTCATACGTCTTAATTTGATTCGTTCCCCGTTCACACAACTTAAAAAAAAATTAACTGTGAATCGAACAGATGCAAAAGTAGCCGGGTTAGTAGATACAAAAAGATATAAATAAAGCGCAACTGATAGTGCACTTGTGCAACACTAGGCAAAGTAAAAAAAGAAGCGCTAACACCTTGAAACTAGGAAGAAAGTCGAACTCGAAAAGATCTGCAAGGGAAAGGTAGTGGGAAAGCAAAGATATTGATACTAACAATCAAACACGTAAAGAAAAACTCTCTCCCACCCATCCCCTGGCAACAAATAAAATCCCCTTCGTAAAGCAGAACTTTCTCATACGTCTTAATTTGATTCGTTCCCCGTTCACACAACTTAAAAAAAAATTAACTGTGAATCGAACAGATGCAAAAGTAGCCGGGCTACCAAATACAAAAAGATGTAAATAAAGCGTAACTGATAGTGCACTTGTGCAACTGCTACAAAAAGCTAAAAAAATGTCGTGAGTGTCGCTAAGGGACGATGGCACCCCTCGTGCGCTCGTTCGCGCTCATTCATCAAAAACGAAAAAAGTGGAGCAACAAATGGTCGAGGGATTGTGCATGTTGATGAGCTCGTTCCGGGTTATGAGCCGCGATAATGATGCACTTGATCGAGTGGTTTTGCTCCCCTGCTGTTAAGACCACGGCGGAGTCTGAATGTGGCGCGATTATTCAACCCTTTATGTGTGTAATTTTTTTAATGGATTTATTCACTGATTGTTTACAAGCTAGTTTTTTAAACATGTGCGACGTTCACACATTATGTGTTAGGAGGGTCACACAATAATAAAACAAACACAAGAAAAAATTGCGCCCATTCTTACCTTGATCGCATAGAATTCCTCCCCAATTCGTGTCGCAAATGCATTGCCAAGATGTTCCGTTGCAATATCCGTTTTTGCAACCTGGATATGGCTCGCATTGATCGCAGAATTCACCCTGCCAACCAACTCGACAACTGAAACAAAAATAATAAATCATATTTTCTTATCTATGTAAATAACTCGATAAGTAATCAATAAGTTCAAATGTCCAAAACTTGCAGAATAAAAATAAATATTCATGTTTCAGAGAAAACAAAATTGCATTTTGAAACTTGAACGGAACTTCAAGTAAGACGAAGCTTTATAAAAAGCTCGTGAATACGTGAATTTGAGCCCAAGTTACGAATCCTTTTCGAAAAAGAAATTCCAAGTGCAAATAATTTGCTTTATAAAAAATATATTTACGACAAAAGCAGAACGACTTGTCTCAGTACAATTACAAAAGTTTTCCCAAGGGTATTAAAGAAAAAGGAAGACTTTTAACGAGGGCCTGAGAGCTCAAAGGGAGGAAAATGCAATCCTTGAAAATGTTACATTCTTCAATGGGGTTGCTTCAAGAGCATGACAAACCACCAAAAATTTTGACCGTTTCATATTTTGATTAAATTTGCGTTATTTTACGTTTTTGTCAAATAAAATAAAAAATTTTCTGAGAGCCCTTCGGAATTGGGGAAGCCTGAAGCTCAAACTCATTAATTTCACAATAGATCCACTACGCTGTAGAGGTTAAGCAAGGAGAGACGAAAATAAGAAAGAGAAAATGACGGGCTTATGGGAATATAACACTAGCGAACACTAGTGAACAAAATTAAATTTATTTCTTATTGTCAAGAATTGCTTGTCGATTTTAGGATAATTACCCCATAACAACATTGCTAAGTTAACAATATTGTTAAGTGAGATATTTTGACCAATCAGTACATAGAAATCCGTTGTATCTAAGCCCTGATTGGTCAAAATATCTCACTTAACAATATTGTTAACTTAGCAATGTTGTTATGAGTTACAGAATTGGGGTGAATGTGTCTCTGATATCAGTTCTCGAGATATTAGACAATTTTACCTAATGTTACCCAATATTACGCATTATTATACAATATTACGCAATATTATACCATAGAAGTTTGTACTTTTAAAAATAACTTATGTCTTATTTTGGGAAATACTGCAAGAAGTCTAATAAAAGTTATATTGAATGAAGGGCTACTATTCTTAGAACTCCTACGACCTCGCTCTTCAATTGTTTCGAAGCGGCTACGCTTTCTACAGTTCTTTTTTTTTAATCACATGTATCGTTATTTAATCCCATTGTTTCGATTTTCTTTTTTTCTTCATTTATCCTTCCATTTTATTGTTCTGAGTTGCTCTAGTTTCTTTTCCTATGCTTAAGCACGTTCTTTATTTTATCCTTGATTATTGTAATAATATTTTCAGAAGATCTCCGGGTTTTCGTCTTCACTTCTTTCAAGAAGTTAATGTCTTCAGAGTTCTGGTTTTGATGTTTTCCATTTTTTTAGTGATTTTCTATTTTCTTTCTTTTACTTTTTTTACAAAAACGAACTTTTTCCATCGTTACAAACACACATAACATTTTACAATCGATCGTTTTTATGTAGTTTTTGGTGTGATAACAAAAGCTCCTCAAGGACAACGACACAAGGGCTATAAAATGTCGTAATTAGCACGAACATGAGAGAAACTGATAAAAATAGAGCAGAAGCATAACTACGAAGGTTGAAACAGTAACAAAGAGAACGTGTAAACTAGAACGGGAAAGGACACGGAGTGTGGTAGAGAAGATAAACAACGGATTCAAAAAAGCTGATTAAAAACATATTCAAGTAAAGGCAAGGAATGGAAGAGGACCCCAATCAAAATGCTACTATACCTGCTGGGAATGATCAGAAGTCAGAAATCGAAACTAACACCTTTGTCCATACGCAACTCTTCTATATCTACATCCTCTATCGAGTACTCTTGTGAATTGGTTATTGGTTAAAAAAAAAGGTGTTATTTTGGTCAGTTCTGTTAGTTTGTTAGTGAACATCTCTTTAGGATTAAGATTTCCTAATTGGTTGTATCTTCAAAGGCAGAAGGTTTCTCATTTGATGATAATACTCGTAGCTCAGGCTGTTACTTCTTCCTCAATACGGGGTGTCTATACTGACTTCGACTTGTATAGATATCCTCAGTAAGTAGATGTTTCTTTAGATAAAAGCCGGTCCCTACTCAACTGTAATAGTAGGTTGTTAGTTGAGTACCTGATGTCTTTCTACTAATCGGTCTTTTATTAACGACTTACTATATCTGGCTTCTCCCACTGTAACCTTTGCTGGATCTTCTTACACATTAAGCACAATTTATATACTAGCATGAAGGAAGTTCCGCAAGGGAACCATCCTTATGTCCTGATACCCACCTCAGGAAGGCTTTGTTGTGTTTTTACGAAAATTACATTTTTACGCCATTTCCAAACTTTATTTCGATTTAGTTTCTCCAAAGCGTGCAAGTGCCTGAACATAAAGGACTTCTGTCAGTGTAGTAGTACTTTCGGGATTAAGATGTCAAATTGATTGTCTCTGCAACGGTCAAGGGTTTGGGTTAGGTTTCACAATTGAAGATAATATGTTCTTCCTGATTATGGAGTCCGCAGACGCCTCCAGTCATCCAGAGACGTTTTTCTAGGTCGTAGGAGTTGGTCCCACTGTATCTTTCATGGATTATCTTATAAATATTTTAGTAATTCCAATTGGATTGCGATCCAATGGCTCTCTCAATCCCTTTCTTACTCCCTCTTTCCTTATGAGTACTTATGGATGAAACAACAATGCAAACCCAATTCACACTTATCTGAAAATAACTTTATTGCGCTTTCCCAGCATTCCCAAATCTGTTTAAATTTGATTTGGAAATTCTTTAGCTGACTGATTATTATCGGAGGTAATGTAGTTCATGCTCTGGTTTAGGGTAATTTACTGTATGTTCCTTAACTTGTATGCATTTGTTGTTTCTTATGATGGTTATGATTTGTAACAGGCTGTATATTTAATGCAATCTTGAGAAGCTTTAACATCCGATTTGCTAGTTAAAAAAAATTGCCTCAACATCCAACTAATACCATTAAAATAAACTCCTTTTAATTAGCCTGTCAAGTTAGGTTCAGCATCATGCAATTCAGTGTCAGTTAACTTCCATCCTCGTGCATCGAAGATTAAAAGCGAGTAATTTTACGTCCGGGGAGAGCACAGTTAAGTCAAAAGTACGAAACGAAAGGCACATACTGCCGCTTTTTGCATGTAGCGGCGTGATCCGTCCGAGAGCCGTTCATTTTCTCTGATTATGAAATATGCGAAAGGTGGATGGCACAAATTGCCATCCATCGAGCGGCGATTTTCCCGTGGAGTGTACAAAACAAATCTAGATTTTATCTTCGAAACCGTGAGGTGCCTAGCGAGACTGGCTTTAATTATAAAAGAAAGCAGTAGGCGTAGCGATCGCTAATACAACGGAAGTTAGTATAGAATCTTCTGCGGGAATCTTCCAGGAACAATGGTGGAAATGATCGGTTAATTTAGGGTTCTAGTTAAATAAGCAGCTCGGCCTTATCGTGTGGACGACTCGGGTAAAATTGAGGAGAGCCAAGATAAGTTATCTGCGGTAGTTGATATTGGTTATATTGGTGGTATCTAGATCGACGGAAGGCACGATTGCTTGCGAAAGAGTTCCTCGATGTCCATTAAAAAGGCCTACTCCCTGGGTGGCAGTTTGGTAGTCGTGACTTTGTACGTTGATGTTCACGTTCCTTTTTTGCCCGATAAAGCTATCAAATTAGAAAACAAATCGCTCACAACCAAAGCGGTGTTATATTGTAACGATCTAGTAAATTTATGACTCGCTTCCTCAGCGATTATTAGCATGCTGAAGCATGAACAAGAAGAAATTATGCAAATGCAAGCAGGAACATCTTCAATCATCTTGTTTACGTGATTAAACCCAAACATAATATTAGAATTAGTCAAAATGAAACGAGCTTAATTAAGTTATCAAAGAAAAACCAACGTGAGGGCTTACAGTGTAATATAAAAGCAACATTCCTTGTGGCTAACGGAAATCCTTCTTGGCGAACTGGGAGGATACACTCTACTTTTTGTGACAGTTTTTAGTTCACATACTTAAGCCCGAAGAAGCACTTAATCTTTCACAGGACGCAATCCCATTTCAGATTAATTAGCAAGTTTCGTAACTCAAGGCAAGAGGATAGATAGATAATTAAACGCGGATTGCGTGTGACTCCAAATATGGATGTAAAAAGTGAACACAAAATATAACATAACACGCCGAAGTAGGACGTGCACATACACACGTCTGTAAATACATACACCAGACAGCGATGGATTTATTAATTCTCTTGTTAAAGTCACCTAATTAATTATATAAATATAACATGAGGGAAACTGATGCGAATAACTTGGAATGTAACGAGGGCGTTCTTACACAACGACAAGAGGTGCGAAACTGCACGCAGTTTCGTACGAATTGGAAACAAAATACAAATAATTTCCTGTTTTGTTCGGCCATTGTTTTGAGTCGCCTGCTTTTGTTGGGTAACAAACGGGAAAAGCAGCAACAGCGTAACGTTTTTGTTAGAAAACAAAACAAACAATAACAATATCTTGTTACAAGGAACATTGTTTCATTTCGAGACTAAGAGGAAAAACAATCGAAATAATTAAGAATGTGTTCGTTTAAAATCATTTTAAAAATTCAACTCGAAAAGCCAAAGTACATATAATTCAGAAACGTGCGCGCACGTTCGAAATATGTTCCTCGAGAGTCAACGTCCCAGCGATGTATGGGTATGATGTAAGTAAACTAAAACACGTAGTTTTCGAATTTAAAAGACACTGCACGGAAGAGGCTTTGACATCATCAGAAACGCGGAATCACGTACTTCGTGTAGCCTATGTTATGTATGACCGCGCTCATGTTCACGTCAGCGCGAAAAATGTCTTCGTGTCGCTTATTTTATCATAAATAATTAAATGGCGTTCACGTTCACGAAAAAAGGGCGGTGAGAAAGTCGTACTTACTTGCATTCGCCGGGCTTGTCGCATTTTCCGTGGATCGGATGGCAACCGGACTTACAAACCGCTAAAACAAAAAAAAATGATTAAGCATCAAAATACAGTGGAAACAACAAAAAAATGGTTAAGGATCAAAATACACGGACCACTTTTAGCAACGAAAGTTTCACCTTTCTCTAATTGATCTCCCTTATTTATATTTTATGGCAAATGAAAAGCACGCACAATTTTAATACTGCATTGTAATTTAAGAATCATTTCATTTTAAAAATTGTATAATAAAGACCGGAGTAGGTACAGTTACGTTCACCTGATATTTTATTTGGCTTAAACATATTAAATAATATGGGAGTTTCTTGCCCATCAACCTCACGGTATTTTCAGATCTAAAATAACATAGCTATTTATAATTTAATAAGTAAAATTAAGATCTACTTTTCGCTCTGCTTATTACAACGGTAAAATTATTTATATACGTTTAACAGCTTCTTTACGAGGAAGCGCTTTATAAAGTGACACGTAAATTCATACTGGAATTTGATTTGCAACCGCACACATTCAGGCTGTTCTATTTAAAAAGAAAAACGCAACATTGCTCCTACGTGCATCGTAAACGAGTCGAATTTACAAAGAAAGAAGTGCAATTAAATTCCAATTTATAAACAATCCATCTGAAAATTTCAATTAGTATCAATTTAGTTAATCAACTTATTCCATCAAGAGATCCCAAGATCAATTAAGTGTAGAAAGAAAAAAACACACCGAAAATTAAGCATTAAAACTAATGAGTGGCATTCCTGAAAGCCGACGTTTTCTTAAAGAAATAATTACGTTGTTCACGGCGTATTTACATTGTAATTTAATACAGGAAATACATTTTCTTCTCCATAACAAACGATCGTTATACAATAATTAGTTAAGCGTATATAAACTTGAAAATCAAGTCGTCAATTATTTAAATAAAGTTAGCTCTCGCAGCAATAACAAACAGATCGGAGCCGGGGCATGTGAACCAATTTGAAAGACTCGTTGGGGGTCTCCACAAAGAAACAATTTTTGCAATTAATTCCGTGTATGCAGGACTTATTACTGGGTACGCGCTAATACAGAGTGCCACAAATTTTGAGGCTTGAGGTCGTACACCAAGTCGTTTCGTAAGAGTCGTGTACTTAATTGTCGCTAACTGGATGTTGCGCGGTGAAGTTGCTTGGGAATATCGACACGAAGCTTATTAGAGCTATGCTCGGGCCGTGTTTACTGCTAACTTAATAGGGGTTTGTTAGCGAGCTCGACATGACTCCGATTGACTACCCATTGGGAGTCCATGCGATAATGCACACAAACGTACCCGTAAAAACAGCTGTAAATCACTTTTAGTACTAATTCTGCTTCGGATGCATTATCATCGGCTCTGTGTTTGTTAATGGATGTGGTCGAAAGCAAAAACAAATTTGAATATGTAAATTTGTTTATTTTAAAATCTCACTTTTTCTTCGGTCACATATTTTATGACACGTGGACCTCTGCCCAACCCATACATTAACACAAGAAAAAATTCGATGAAAGTAAACATAGTTGCATATTTTTTTAATTAAACAAAAATTTCTGTGAAAAAGGATAAAAGAAATCGTTTATATCAAATCATAATTGAAGCCAAAAGTACCAATCAACTAAAGCATCTCTTTTGTGATGTTGCGAAAACCTTTGATAAAGGTTTGGCATCAAATTTTCGTCTAGGAACCTCAAGGAGATTTCCTTAAAAATCATATTGGAAGGCAAATACCATAAGGTAACAAAAAAATCCAAGCAGGAATTCCATACTTTGGATGGAAGGAGTAAATCAGAAAAACTGATCATTAAATGTGGTTGATGATAATGATAACTATGTACATCCTCTCTAAAGAACAATATTCCTTGATGCCATTGAACATACCACAATCTGCTCTGAGGCTGCTCTACCAACATTGGAATAATACAGAACTTTAAAAATAAACTGCTTAGACCCATTGTAAATATTCTTTGATTCATTAGAAATAGAAACGAAGATTTTGAAATTCCTCTGGTCAAAGATGAAGCCAAGAAACTGAGGATTGTACAGACAATGAGATATTGTAGCTTCTCAAATACCCCGCCATTAACCATGGGTATGATTCCTACTGGTAAACTGTGAATCATGATGGTGTTGGACGAGGAAGAAAAAGAACGAAAATAGAAGAGGAAAAGCAAGCGACTACAATAATACTGTATCACAATGAATCGAATGGGAGAGATGGCAACTACTGCTTTCGTGCATCGATGGTTTTTGACCATTTGATCGCATATAAGAAGAAGGATCACTTTTAAAAATGCTAGCTGCAAAATAATGCCAATACTTTCGACCTGGGTTCAAGGTTTTAAGTGGATAGAAATGAATACGACAAACGAATTCTTGATATACTGAGTGTTAAGAAGATGCAGATGGACTACATCCATTAAGAAAGTGAATCGAATAACTGTTGTCGTCTTGAACGAACCTCACACTCCAGCAGTGACTGCAGAAAGAAACTATGGAAGATCAGGACCGTCAGGACCAATCTCTCGTAGAGGAAATGCTAAAAAAAAAGGTAAGGGAGCTAATTATTTAAAAAAATCATGTCTGCAATTGTACGTATTGTTCAGTTAAATATTTAGGTAGTTAAAGTTGGATTTATTTAGAAAATAAGCCCCGTAACATTAACTGTTAATGTTGGTATATTTCGATATACCAAGTCTTGAAAAAAATACTAAACTAAGCGAATTTAAATGGGTAATAAAAACGCAAAAAGTTGAAATAGTAAGCTATTAAGGCTGGCAGGATCAATCCTTTCTAATGGGAAGTTTAAATTCCTGAAAGGGCAGAGGTACCTTCGAGTTAGTGGTATTAAAACTGTAGGGAAAACTATTGACATAAAGGACGTTTCCTGAGGGATCGATTCAGAACAACTAGCTTAAAACTATTGCAGAACTTTCTGTAGGTCCATTCTTCTGAGAATGGGATCTATTGGCCTGCAATCTTTTAGATTCAGCCACTTACCCAAAGACACAGAGACGTAATTATGCTAGGAACGCCCCTACAGAGGAATTAGGGTTATGTATTCTTGAAACGAAACATTAACGTCCAAGGTTTCGTTTTTATATCAAAACCTATCTCCAGGAACTAAAAATCCCAATTTTCCAGAAAGATAACGCCAGAGCCTACGGCAGTCAAGGTTCCTTCGAAAAGTTGATGTCAATTCTTCAATGGTCACATGGTCTCATGACCTGATAAAACATACCTATGTGGGGGATATGATAGGTAGAAGGTTGGGTCAATTATCTAATGTTCCGATGCCATCTATGATGCTTCCGATAGAAAGACACCACACCAGAGTGTGTGTTTATGACAGGAAAAATGCAACATCAAATTTTGGGCAAACCATATTCATATACTTTTTGAGTATCAGGTAGAACGCTCTCCATCCGATGGTACCCGATGGTACTGATGCATTATTTGTTACTTGATGACCTACAATTTTTTAAATAAATTTTATATTTGCGTCAGTTTATCACTTCTAATGTTAACAATCATTGCAAATGTCAATCTCCAATCATATTATTAATAAAACTGGTGCTTCTGTAATTTAGAAAAATGAAGAGTACGAGACGTTTGACCATGGTTCTAAAAAGAATTGTTTCGACATTAATGTCCTTCACCAAAACAAATCTCGACTGTATGGTTATTGTATGTACCTACAGAAAAGAAGGTTGAGATAAATTCCAAACTTTTGGCACGAAAAATGAAGACGTGCACGCAAGGAGAGACATAAGAAACTATTTCTCCCACATTAATTCTGATAACATATTCATTTCATCAGTGCAAAAACACGTCACACATTATAATCATTACCATTCCACGTAACAAGCCTGCAGAATTCTTTCGTTACGGCGCAAACAAGCGGACAATTTGAATTGTTATTGTTAGATTTCTTTCGCTTCCTTCCCATGCACGTTCAGCGAGGAGCCAAGCACAATGCATATTCATATCTTTTGACACCTCCGGTCTAAACATAAATTTAAAAACGCGGAAGCCGCTCGACTATCTCGAAAAATTATAGTAATGAGGATTATTGTTGCGTGCAATGTGAATTTATGTAAGAGGAGAAGGCGGAAAAATATGCGGAAATTCCGCGCTCTTGGGAAATTTTTAACGAGATTACATCTACATGGTATTATTATAGAAATTATCGTTGTAATAAACGTTCGGGTTTGCACAGGTATTAGAAATTAAAATAAATTGCCTGTAATAGAAAACTTACGTTCTTCACAGTTGGTTCCCTTCCATCCCTCGATGCATTCTTTATCGCCGTTGGCGTTGCACCTGTAATGCCCAAAAATTTCGTCGCGTGGTCTACAAAATTTTGTACACGTCGCATTATAATAATGCCTATCACATTTGACTCGAATTCGATAAGTCAGGCGCGCCCTTTGACCACCATGATTTAACGTATGCCATTCTGCACTAGGATCGATGATTCCCGAGTAAGTTGCTTCCTCGATGACGTTCGTAACTGAAAAAAAAAGCAAAACAGTTTTCAGAAGTGATTACTTACAATAGGCGATATAATTTCCGAGTCACTCCTCGACAATGAATGAGTCTTAATGACAATTAATCACAAATATTTTCTTTAGCAACCATGTGGCAGAAGGGTATTGTGTTTGAGGAGACGTAGGTGAAAATAAAGCGTTCTTTCTGCACTTGTACAAGCAGTTAACTAATCAAACATGAAGTGTGAAAAGTGTGGGATGAAGCCTATTAAGAAATTAAATAAATCTCAAAGGTGGCTCGAGTGTGCTCAAAAGTGTCCCAACTAGTTAACAAAACCGTTCGCCCACGTCCTTCCAAGTGGCTTACGCATTCCCGTTTATATTCTTTTTTTATTCGTCGTATATCTTAATGAAGATATCACAATAAAATTATTATATGGTCACTCGCGTAATAAAACCGAACAGAATAAATATTTACACGATTTATGCACTCTTCAATGGAAAAGCCCATTCGTTTTATAATTTGACAGTCAATTCACGCCAATCAGAATTATATAGACGACACAAAACCTTGACTTTTATGTTCACGTACAACCATCGACAATAAAATATTTGTTCAGACAAATCACTTTTGAAATTCGGATTTATGTACACTTACATACGTAAGGCCACTTCATTGATGTAATTTTTAATCAACAGAAAATATTTATTAGTAGAAAAGGTCGATGGGTTTTTCTACTTTACAATTAGAATTTTTGCTTCGGGACGAAATAACTAATTGGACATGAATGGGCCTTTATTTTATGTTACGTACTTTTACAAAACTCGGTTTGCTATTACATTCTTCATTTAATATTGTAAAAATAGAAGTATGAATTTTAGATTTTTGATTCTTTGAGAGAATCATCAGCTATGAAGATTTCTTTGATAAGAAAGAACAAATACTGATGTTTTTGATTTTATACTATCCAAGCTCTCCATAGGATCTATAGATCTGAACAGTTCCTATTAAAAATTTTTTTGGAAGGGACTCCTTTTTGTAGTGCTTTTGATTTTAGGGTTGTAAATACAGCTAGAATACAAAGAAGCTTGAAATTGCGTTCACAAATAAAATAATGAACCGTGTTTGTTTTCGTCCTTGCCGTAAGGAGCAATTTGGCCGATAATTATAAGGATGAGTAGCGACCCACAATACCAACAAACCCCCGGGACAAACGTGGCCTGCTCGTTTCATTCACGTAAAACTCGTTGCTCTCACAGAACGACCTACCGTGTGATTCACAAGACCATACGTGCCTAATGGCAAAACGGCAGCGGCGCAGCAATAAACCATAATGATGAATTGTGTGGGCAGGTATCATTGCGCAAATCTATGAAATTATTTCCCATTGTGCAAATCGTCCGGAATAAATTTGCACTTATGTGATGACTTGTTCCGAAGATATTTCAAGTGTCGCAAGGCGACAATGTTATAAGGAAGCTAATTACCTACACTCGTACTACGGGGTGTTGTACTATTGCAAGCGTTACGTGGGAATATATTATTTCGATTATTTTAATTGCTTCATCGTGACAGCTATTGTTGCACGTTGTAAAATAACTGTTCGGAGAAGGAGGCATCCTCCATAAATAACTTATGAATGAAATTTGCATTGCTTACTGCGGTCTTATTTACATTACATAATGGAGAGGTTATCGTAACTATCAAGGAGAATCTTTCTTCGTCTATAGAAAATTAAATTTCACGAATTAATTTTGACATTTTTTAAATATAGAAGAGCAGAAATGATTTTGTTACTACTAAACAAAAAGTAGGTAATGAAAAAGGGAACGCAATCGTGTGTAATGCACTGCCTCTGCCTTTTTTCAAGTTTTCATGAAAGAATCTGTATGTCCAAAAAGTAAATGTGATCAAAATAGTTAAGTTAAGTTCAAGTACAGAAGGACTTACCTGTTACTGAATGATTACTAAGATCCAAGGCTTGAAGGATGAGCGTAAACGATCTCTGCAACAGAAAGAAAAAAACGCGAATCAAACTTAATTTCATTTTAATTGCTTTATTAACGATTCACAACACCACACGTGAAATTTACTTTCGTGGCAATTACAACGCACACCGTCCATCCAGTATCACCATCAGTTCAATTCCTCGGACTGGTATCTACGAGTCATTGTTCCAAATCACGTACGCATCAGATTATTCGGCTTTTTCTGTCACGTAACAAATTTAAAATTGAAAGATTTCGTGATCCGCAAAAAGTGATAAATGATCGAGCCGATGGAGCGGGCAGCCATCTAACGGTCCGCGTGTATATGGATGGATGGCATGGAAGCAGCTACGGTATGTGAGATGTACTTAGGGGCGGGCCATGTCAAAATTAAGTGTGCTGTTCGCTACACCGTATTTAAAACGTCCGTGCAAACAGCACAGTCATGATACTCTCACATTAGCTGGTTTGTGTATGAACGAACACGATGGAAGGAACTCGCTCGTGGATGAGGACTGCTTCAAATTTATAAGTAATGCAAAGAGGTTAATGTAAGAACATTAAGGCTCTCAGTTAATTGGGGAAAGATATATTGATGTACTTTTTTGTTACTTTTTATTTAAATTTCATTTGGAACATTCTGATGCTCAGATGAGGTCAGGCTAGCTTTAAGTCTTATTGGAAGAAGGACGAACATTCTAAGAGATATGCAAAGAATTATTAGGTTAGCTTTAACTCTTATCGACAGACCCAGAGGAAGAGAGAAGAACTACCTAAGAGATGTACAAGATGTATGACAGATCCAGAAGAGGAGAGAAGAACAACTTAAGAGATGTGCAAGACAGACCCAGAGGAAGAGAGAAGAGCTACCCAAGAGATGTACAAAGGATTATTTCTTATGAGGTCAAGCGAGCTTTAACTCTTATCGACAGATCCAGAAGAAGAGAGAAGAACGACTTAAAAGATGTGCAAGGCACACACAGAGAAAGAGAGAAGAACTACCTAAGAGATGTACAAAGAATTATTTCTTATGAGGTCGGGCGAGCTTTAATTCTTATCGACAGATCCAGAAAAGAAGAGAGGAGAACAACTTAAGTGATATGCAAGAAACGAGTGATCTTGAAGGAAACAAAATATAGCATAGGAAGAAAGAAGAATTATTTCTTATGCAGGTCAGCTTTAACTCTTGTCGACACACCTAGAGCAAGAACAATCTAAGAGTTTGAAACTGAGACACCCTGTACGTGTGTATACAGTTCCGCAACACTGTAAATTAACAACAAATAAACTCTAGATTAAACCTGAAAAAATAAGAATTCCGTTCTTTGTACCGTTCGCATGCAACCCACGTTTTCAATTAATAAAATGTTGATATAATTTCCGTTGGAATAACAAATTATTATTGAATCGCTGCAACTTTGTATTTTTCGCTCATTTTACATCATAAATAGCGTGTAATAGATTCAATTAAGTCGATGTCGCATTTTAAAAGTGCGTACGCTGCATTTGTGTTTGCTCGTTCGTTCAAGTTCTAGAACCCGTTAATTTATTAGTTAATTACAAAAAAGTAGAATTTTTTTCTCGAAATATTTTGTGTGTATATACGTCAATCAAGATAGCCTAGAGAACCAATTTAAAATTGTTTACTGAAATACCAGTGCAGTGCAGTTGAGATGTATACTTTTGTTCTTATCTATTGACAAGTGTCATGTGTCAATGTCAGGTTTGATTGTCGGGAATAGCTCGGACGTATTGTTGAAAGTACGGGGCGAAGAGAGAAAGAAAGAAAGAGAGAGTGAGTTTCACGTCGTTTCACATCGATGTAGACTGCTGATTCCACAAGATTCGATATCGCAAAGCCGGTGTCTAGCATTCCTCTATCTACAATCTGTGGTGGTGCTGTTTTGACTGTCTGAGACCACGAAGCTTTTGTTTCCAGGTCGTTATTATTTTCTTGGCTGCTTTCAATTAACGCACTCAAATAAATATTGTTTTTTAATAAACGCTCACGTAACCTGAGATTATAATACATAATTACAAATATGTCATCTAACATCGCATCAAGTTTCCCATTATGTCGTTATAAATTTAAAAAAAAACATTCCAAATAGATTTATACGACTCTAGCTAGGTATTTAAATTGTCAGCTTTCTAATCAGTTGAAAAAACATTCATTTAAATGCGCTATTAAATCAAAGATCGGAATTGGGAATGAGAATAGGAATGAGATGGGAAAGGTATGTGGTTTATGCAGATGGATTAGCATCGTGCGGCGGTTTGATTTGTTGTTTAAGCGCAAATATGCCGTACAATAAAATTATGCCGTTAATGTTTGTTTAATACGTCGCTGTGGATGCGATTGTGGGACGTCGTGATATTCGAACCCACATTGACAGGACAGGAATAAATGGCCGTTTAAAAACAAAGAAGGAACTACTATTGCTTCATGTTGGGGGCCTTTGTTACAGGGTGGGATCGTCATACATTACGCCAAGGAAAAAATTCGCTTGTGCAATAATTTTGAATCAGAAGATTTGTTACGGAATGACTAAGCATTTTAGTAGTAATTGAGAAAACGACCACTCGTTTGTATCCACACATTGCAGTGTTTGAATGGGGCAACAATATGGTAATTATTGTGTGCATTTTACAATTGAATTTCCTGGAAACTTCAATGCAAAGTTAAGCGAGAAACCAAATCAGAAACTCCCCCGTGAATTTTCTTTTTAATTTAACTTCTTCAAGTTTGAAGAAACTCTCCAGCTTAAAACGGAGATTTTAAAATTTAAAAAAAAATGCCAGGTTATAAATGGAAAAGTAGAAAAGTAAACGCTGATATACTTTCAAACCTAACCAACCAAAGGAACTAATTTAAACTCAATTTATTAACTAGCCGGTAATTAATAGCGGTTGTATTTGCTGCAACTTATCTCGACCGTTTTCAAGATATTGTATAACACACAATTAATGTAAATTGCACAACGCCGGTAATATTTCTAAGCATAGGTACTTCTGTCCTGTTGTATGGCTTTATTATAAATTTCTAAATTCTTCGCACTCTCAAAAAATTCTATAAGTACATAATATAAACTTCAACGGTCACATAAATAGTTGAATCAGTGCCAAGAGTCACATTTCAAGGCGTCCGCTTTTTTAGGTAAGATGTGCGGTGATGTGGAGATTGTGCTTAAAATGGTAATCGCATATCGAAGGCATCGATCTCCACTGGCGAAAGCTCAGCAATAGGATATATGAATTTAAAACGTCTACTAGAATGGGGACACAATTATAAAATTAGAGACGTAAAGTTTCGATTAGAATCAAAAAAGAAAATCAAAACTGTAACAGCGTATAAAAATAGAACCGTTTAATATACAGTGTGTAACTGAATATGTTTCTCTTACTGTAACCACCACGTGTGGGGCAAAGGACAATAGAAAAAATTTAATTTACTTTTTACAAAAAACGCTAACCTTAACGTTTTTTAGCACAGTAAGCAGGAGGCAAAAGGAGATGAGAGCTTCTGCTGTTGCCAAGACATTGTTAAATAATTAAGCACGAATCAAAATTGTTTGTGGTAAATTCTACGAACTTTTAATAATAAAAATTCTAAGGATTCCTTTTTATGACACGCGCAGGATGGATATGATAAGTGATAAATCCTATGCATTTAAGAATGGAATGGGAAAGATCTCCAATAAAACGAAAAGAAACCAAGATCGTAAACGCCGCCCGTTTAGTCGGTTAATTGCTGCGACCAATTAGTCCAAGAAAGAAAACATTCGATTGCACCTCGACCTGGGAGTTCGTCCGGGCGAAAGCTCGAGGACGTGCTGTGTCCGGCGAAACGGTCATTACGCCGCATTATATTTTAACAATTAACCGGTCATTATAACGCGTCGAAATGAATTTCGTCGACGAAGGTGATTCTTTTGCGGCGGCACGGACTCACACAAAAAATTTAATGGCCCGAGCTTTACGCATCTTTGTTTTACGCGTCAAAACGTCAAACGTTACGAATGGACGGGCTCTAAACGCAGCTATCGTGAATATTTGATTATACGGTTGTAACTTTGGTATTTTCATGCATGTAGAATCTTTTGTGACGTTAAAGTTGAGAGGAGTTTTTTTTTCGGTTAGCTGTTTCTTTGTAATGGGGGAAATTCTTAAGTGAACTTATTTTGGACTCCAATAATAAAATGGGGAGTCTAAAGATTATATCAATTCTTCAAGTATGTACCTACACTTGTCCAAGAATCCATCCAGCTGAGTAGACGTAGCTAAAATAAATGATCTCGGTTACGGTATGCAGAGATTAACCGCGTTGCGGAGAATAAATTGAAAATTAATAAGTGTGAATGATGATGTTAGCCCTAGCACTGATGCAATCAAACGTATGATTTACACATGTCGCACGCTCTTTAAAATCGTGTTCATTATGATGTACGGAGTTCGTTTAAAAAGAAACTCGTTCTCCGTGGAAATCGAGAGAAGTGTTGACCTCTTTTACGCCGCACGCCGCCCCGGTCGGTGCCAACCTAGAGTTTATAAATCTCGTGAGTTCCGAAGAGTAAGTATATTTAATATCGATAAATTTATTTATTAAAAAAAAAAGTATTTGCGAGAATGTCGGCGATGTGAGCAGTTTATGAAATATTGCCCGAGTGATTTTCCGGTTGGGTTCATGCGAAAGTACTTAATTGGAAACCAACTTTTTTTTATTGGTATTGAAGAGAAAATGACTAACTCATCTTTAATACCATGTTTAACAAAACCATTTCAATTTATTTAAAGGAATTTGATTAAGTAATAACATGGTAACAACATTTTTTAACGTAATTACAGCACTAAACAATTATACGTAATTTGTTCTGCAAATGTACATAGAATGCATTCGATTAGTCAGATCGATCGATAAACTATTAAAGTATTACATGAACGTGTTTATATGAGTTGCATAAATAACAATAAAATAAAATTCCTAGTTGAGAAAACACACACCGATATAAAGCAGAACTGTATTTCCTGTACAGATAAGGCCCCCGTTGATAACTAGTTAGCAGAGATGATGCTGCTGGCGTAAACACGTAATAGACAAAACTTCCTCGAGTTTAGGCTGGCGCGTTATTTTTGCTTCAATTGGATTTCATTTACGTAACGGCTTCGATTTTTCCCCCCTGAGTTACATTCGATGCACATGACACACATTTGAGCTAAGTGCACGCGGTATGTACTCAGGTGTAACTTGTAATGTGTGTGTAAACATGCGTCTCTCGACTTTCCCCTTATCGCACCGCCTCACATTTTTTTTCCGATTCTGCATACCGCATACTTTTGTTCGTTTGCAATTAACATTCTTCCTGGCAAATGTAATTACTAAGTAAGAGCCAGTCAAAGGCAGGCATTCATAAATATTAAAATGATTGTTTAACTTAACCAAATATCTAAATGCTTTGCAACCAAATAAAACACGCCAAATTGTTTTGATTCCTAAACACACTCGAATCTTTAACTTTGTGTGATTAATGAAGCTTTTAAACGGCCCAACAAAGACGCTACATTGTACGAAGAGAAACTGTTTAAAATCAATGTCGCGATTAAAATAACTGCAGGTTAATTTAAGTTAGCCTTGAAACAGGTGAAACACGTAGGATTGCAGTTCGAGAGATTGTGAAACACGTGCGCGTCGAAATGTTGAAACTTTTCTGACGACTGGATTTTTTGATCGGGCCTTATTGTCCATTTACGTTTTCCGACACGCATTTTACGGTCGTTATTAATTCCTTTAAGATGGCTGTTATTAAATTCCTCGGGTGTTTTCGATAAAAAAGATGTGTTTTTGATGCTGCACAAAACATTCATGTTTAGAACGTTATTAAATAAATGACCATTTGACTGCCCACCTTGATCTTGAATTTCAGTTCAGAGCTTTTTTAACATCCTCTGGTTTATTGGGATGAACTTTATTAAAGCCCAGAGGCAGCTGTGTTTTTTAGAAATTTGACAATTGTCAAAATTGATGCGACTGTCACTTAGGAAGTCGCTCATCGATTTCTCAAAGTTTTACTTGCGCTGCCTAAAATCTCGGCCAATGTTAACCAACTCCGTCGTTTACGGAACGATGTTCACTATAGCCAACTACACCCAACAAGAAGTGGCCAATTCGATACTCCCCAGGCCCCCGGAGCCCGTTAATTTGATGCACGTCCTCAACTGCGCCATGTACGGATTTTTGGTTCAAGGTCCTTCCAACACCGTCTGGTTCTACTGGTTGGATCAAAGGTACAGATTTCCTTTCGTAATAAAAAAACTGATGATGACGCAGTTTTTTTACGCCCCACTGATGACGGCGGTGTTCTTCGTTTGCATGAGCCTGCTGGAGCGAAAGCAAGACCTACTAGAGGACACCAGGGAGAAATTTCTGAAGACTTACGTGATGGGCTGCGTCTTTTGGTTTCCGGTGCAGGCGGTGAACTTCAGGGCCGTCCCTGCCCAGCTGAGGGTCACTTACGTTTCGTGTTGTTCGTTCGTTTGGTTGAATTTACTCTGTTTTATAAAAGAGATTTCCAAAGAGGAGTGTTTCGTTTTGACTAAAATTTACTAGTCGGATTGAATTTCGAATAAAAATTTAAATTCCACTGTGAGTGACTTTTACGAGGTTGTACCTGGGTGGAGTGCATTCTTTGAAAGCATCGCCGGAATTGACGAAATACTTTTCTGTACGTAAATGTCAAGGTTTGTTTTGCGATTTACACGTTTGCTTCCCTATTACCACCCGAGCTTGCTTACCGCCTGTCCCTGTAGGTCAAAGTAGAGAGAGGGCGGAACGCGTGCTGTGCGGAGATACACTCGTTTCCGGAGATGTTCCATCGAACCGGAAACTGAACAGATTGCGGCGTCTCATTATCAAGTCACCGTGGGCAGTTTGGATATTTCAACAGAACATGAAATGCATGTTTTAAGTAAATGCGGGGATTTATAATCGCGTTAGTCACGCCCGGTTCTTTTTTTTGTGACTGGAATTTTTTACTTGCGGAAGGAATGTCGCTGCCAATTATGCGCAGCGAAACAGATGCGTTACAGAAACGATCTCGGTTAAAATCCGGTGAGTAATTAAGCGGTTTTGATTGAGCGTTTTCGATTCAGATTCAGAAAGGACAACGCTTACCATATGTCCAAAAAAACTAAATCAACTTTATATGCAAATTATCCTGAAAACTAATTAGGGTTGTACAGCGTGATGTGTTCTTTTATAATTCTGTGAGAATTCGTATTGGAAATTTAAAAAGTTAAGAAAAATTTGATTAGAAAAAGAACGAAGTTTTGCGGTGAAGGCAGTAAAAGACACTTCTTGAAAGTCATTTTTTTCGGTCAAAAAAAATTCTCTATAGCGTTTTAAATGGAAATTGAGAATATAAAACAGAGGATTAAACATTAAAAAAATTATCATAAAAGGTTCCAATAAGATATGACAAAGCTATGGCGTTTTTGAGTCATCAAAGAATACTTTTCGAATCTCAAGGATTTTTTGTTTTTACTTTTGATTGTTCTTTTAATGCGATAAGAGAAAAAGTACATGCAAATTTTAATTTGGAATCCTCGAAAAAAAAATGATTGTGTCTTTGTGCGTGTACAGGGGGGTGATCAATTTAAGAACAGGAAATCAATGGGGTGGGCCTATTCGAGAATGACAAAAGGTAAAACGGAAGTACACCCACCGCTTCCTGTTTTCTTTTGCTTACATACAAAGCGATTGGTAAATATAAATCTGGCAAAAAAATCGCTAACTGTTTCAGAGCTGCTTTCTCACACTGGCTTAAACGACTTCCATTGATCCGGAAAATAGCCGTTCGAATCTGCAGCGCGCAATTATTAAGCGATTATTATATCAAAGTTAACGGGAAACGCGGAATGCCCGAACAAATGAAGAACGATTTCACACATGCTAACCGATTAAATCTCGGTAGCCGCGAGCGAAATGTCCATCGCTATACACCGGCGATTATAATCATTTAATAAGGCATTCAAGCCATTGTAGTATTCCACCGTATTAGCAATTACCGATCTTGTTATCGCAGTCGGCGGGGAGTTTTCCATATACGTTAGAAAAGATATAAGTTAAGAGTCGCGAGATATTAAAGCACCACAAAGAGGCGCCGCCGCCCGCACGATCAGATGAGGAGATGGGTACATACAAATAATAGCCGGGAGAGCTTTTGTCGTTGTATCATCATCAATCGCCCGGTACAAATGTACACGGACGGGATCATAGTTGGCAAAGGTACCTTCTTTTACTCTTGTGGTTTCAACCGGCTACATATGTGATGTGGGTTTTGATTAATTACGTTCCGTGGCCGGCCACAATTTTAATGCATATTGATGATGATTAATCGATCGGATCGATCGGATGTACGATTACGAAACTTTACTTGTAAAAGTTGCCTGCGTGGACGTGTCTTGTGATTTTTCGCTAATGACTTGAAGTCATTTAACAAAAACTTACACACCATTCATCCCTTAATCTCGTATATACAATAACGACAATCATCATCAATAGTACGCCAATTGACAGTTTGAATTATCTTTCGTATTTAATCAACTAACGTACAGGGTGTTTCTTTAAGAAATGACTTTACGAGTAATTCCTTTTTGAAATGTGAGCCAATTTTTGTGTGATAAAAAGTACGTTTACTTGAGGAATGTCTATAACCAAGGCCACTTGCAATTAAATCTAAACCATTACTTTTGGAATGCCTGTGCACGGAATGAGCATGAAATGAAGTAGATATATAAAAGAGATTCCTTTTAATGAGTCCGGTGCGCAAGAAACTTCCAGTAGGTTACGAATTCTGCCAGACGACGATAATCAAAAAGTTTAACGAGAAGTAAAAAGCCGGCGCATAAATCGAAGGCAACAGAAGAAGAAGAAGAAGACGTGGAGGTAAGCGATGATTTACGTGGGCGATCCAGCAGACGTAGAAGGTAGACGAATTGTTAGACGTAATAGTTTAGCATAACTGGTATTGGGATTCGGCGACAATTTTTGAATGAGTCGGAATTGGACGTGACAATGTCTCCCATCCCGTGACCTAGAGTGTTAGCACCTGTTCAGGCGGTAGGCCGTTGACCAGCCATTATCATACGCAACCCGTTTTTCCAGTTTCTATTTCGCTGCATCGCTCTCTCAATATCTCTAACCCTCTACATTCCGATTACCAACATTTTCGGACCGTTTATTATCAATTAATAATACCTACACACACGCCCAACTACGCACTTAAATTAATTTCTATTAAGCTTCTTTTTAGTTTCGACTTTCGAGGGAGGATTCTTTCTAAATTCACACGTGTAATTAAAGCATACGTGCAAAACAACAAAAGAAGTGCCTGCGAGCAGTTCTCAGACACGGATGTTAGAGCCGATAAATTGAATGCATTCCGTCACGACGACGGCGGCAATCGCATTTCATATTATTCTTTATTCAGTTGCTTCTTGCTGTCGTTTTACAAATTCGGAAAACCGTAAACGTCCGCTGTTTAATTCCATTGTTCGCTTTTTGTCGCTCGGTGCCGGCGAGCAAACGCAATCAATTCTTTAGCATATCAATAAACCTATTATTAATAACGCCCCGTCTCTTAATTGTTAATTTTAATCGTCGACTCCTGACACGAGCATAATTTGCGTCGGTCGGTGCAAAGCCCCATTGTTATTTTAATTTAGTTAATGCTAATGAGGAAAGCCACTGACTGCCAACGATTAATTCATTCATAGCTTCAAGTACCTAATTACCATTTTGTATTAATATAATATGCATAATGTATTTAAATTTAAAACCAATATGAAAAGACACATTCCTCTTTCCTTATTAAAGAAAATCAATGATCTGGTGCCTGTCCCTTCAGATGAATCACCAACACGAACCAAAAGGCGGTCAAAAGTATTCAAATCACAGACGGCCAAATACATCTTGGTAAACTTACTCACTCTTTAAACCCTTTAAATACAAGTACTTAATGATTGCTCGAAGCTCCAATTGATCAATTTTCTTAATTAGGATCGACATGGCCCTGAAATTTTATTCCTTATTGCTATCAAGTCGATTTTTTTTTAATTCCGTGAACAGAACTATCAATGCCCCTCATACGTGGTAGACGCTAGAAAAGAAACACCAATACAGAAGAAGCAAAAAATAAAGATGAAAAATTTCTAGAATCCAAAAGAGTTCTTTTCTAAAACTTTAATATCGCCTTATCCTTTTTGGACTTCTAAGTAGACTCTCCTTAAAGCTATTATGTAAGGTAACGGTTGAAGACGACATTCGGACACAATTTAACATTGATATATCAAAGAAGGGGTTTCCAAAAAAACTGCGGGCCATAAAATATTGAATCGGACACGGCATTTTCTCATACCGAGAATTCCATTCCAACAACATACGGCCTATACAACAACGCATTAATTAAAAAGCAAGCAGAACGCCGAAGCCCCACGTCCGAACGTCTGCGTTCGGTAAATATCTTCCTTTCTAAACCGACTCGGACGACGTGGGCCGCCCGGGGGCCCCATATTAAGAACTAGCGCTAATAATCGATTTAATTTCATGTGTGACACGCGCTCCTTCGGGGCGTGCGTTTCGAGGAGAGCAGATGGTGAAAAACTGATTACAAACACTATTATTCACGTGTGGAGGTGAGAGAGTCTCAACGACTGTATCTACGCTGTATCTTTATACACGATACAATACAAGGATTCTTTACTAATTACTCTAACACTTATGCTGCAAATGCATTAGTAAACCTAACATCTAATAACAAGAAACCCCAAACAGAAATGAGGGTTGAAAATTTAAAGTCATATCTTAACTTTCTATGATTTAATATGACGTACAATAATTCGCAAGTGCTTAATGATTTCGATCATAGATGACAGTATAAAACCACTACCAGCTTTAACTAGCAATACTGGTAAGTTTCTTGTGAGAACTAACTATTAACGTTTAATGAATGTGGTCATTAAAAATGAGACACATACAATAACCCCCCCAAAACCAAACAGTTTTCGATATAACCAGTTCTTAACGAGAAGTATCAAAGAGACTAATGGCCAATTGCACCGCTTTTTTAAGCAGAGATTAAATTTAAGTCTTGTTTAGAATGTGATATTTACGTAGAACCAGCATAATCTCAGGTGCATTCTAACTGACACTTAAATTGAAGTTTAAGTGATTGACAATATGCTATCATGTATTCACGATTGTCAAATTCTAAACACGTCTTGAATTTAATCTATGATTAAAAATGCAATGCAATCAAGCATAAGGCCCAGTTGTACGATGCCAGCTTAAACCCTTAACAACGATTATTTCCACAATTATTGTTAAGGGTTTAAGCATTAAATCCCTGACAACGATTATTTCAACAATTGTTGTTAAAGGTTCAAGCTTTGGCTTGAAGTTAAGCTGGGATTGTACAACTGGTCCTAATAGTAATAAACTGAATTAAGTAACAAATGGCCTAATAGCGTCAAAACGAAACAAAAAAATAGAAAATAAATTGAAGTGGTCCCAAAATACATCCTTGCGGCACACCACATGTAACGCCTCCCAGACAAGACTCCAGGATTCCATCAGAAAAATAATTTTTCTCCTTCTGAACTCTATTAAGAACTTCTGGCACGATTTGGTGACTTATATTAAACGTTGCGTACAAAATAAACAGAGAATATAAACATTAAACTGTTCTCGTATATAATTTGCATCGAAACAAGCGGACGATTTGCGAAATTAAAATTGCAAATATCCCCAGCGATAATAATAAAGAAAGAGAATCTTTTAATTGCACATTTCTTTAATTACCGACACTTGTTGATGGTTCGCGTTTGGCCGTGGCAAGACGAAGAACGCGCGCGGTTATTTATTAATTTAATCACGAAATAAAAAGGCAGTAATTATAAGCGATTTGTTCCCAGGGTTCGCGATATAATTTAGTGTTCAGTATATAAAGTAGGCTATGCATTTGATAACCATTTAGTGCCGATCGCCGCTGTACATCATCCTGACGCGTCCTTTTCTGACGCCCCGGTGTTTTTATTTCGAAGGATAAGGACGGCGAGCGGATCGTGTGCGTTAAAAAGTACACGGCGAGAGGATGGTAATGGCTTCTTGGTGTATAAACGTTAAAAACGCCGATTCACGCGAAGATTTTTTTTCGTCGTTTTATTTTGGGATGTTCATATGTGAGCCTCAGGTAAAGGAAGAATAACACTTTGCGCTCGTTTTGTTTTAATAAAAACCTGTTCGAGACGGCGTTCTCAGGAAATTTTCTTAAAAAATTATTGTGCGCAAGTTTAATTTTATTGCACCCTATAACAATTTGTTTCAAATACTTTATTAATCAAACTTGTGGCTTGTAACATTTCAAAATGGAAGTAAAAGACTGGTTAACCCATCCTTTTTTTTTAAATTTGTTTAATTAATTTCCCAGATAGATTTTTGGTATCGATGAAGAAGAAAAAAAACTGCAAATGATGTTGGTACGCCACTGATCCTTTTGCCGTTGGCCGGCGTGTATTATTAAGGCCCCATTACCTGCAATGGCACATAAACAATAGCTCTGCGGCTACACTATAATTTGGGCTGTATTTTACTACAGCAAAGTAAATTGCTTGTTAGACAATGCTATTATGATCTTCCACTACTTATATCTATCATCTGCGTCGCCTTCGTTCGTTCCTAATAAACGAACGGACAATACAGACTGTAAATAGCATGTCTTCGCAGGCGTGTAATTAACCTACGGTGTAATTGGAATTAATACGCGCGAAAAATCACGTTATTAAATCGTCATCTTTGTGTATAAATTTCAAGTATAAAACGCGGAGACTTTGTTATAATAAAACCCGGACGAAAAAAAGCTTGGATTTTTCTACAATCCTTTGTGGTATTGTTCGTGACACTTTTGTAGCTGGCATAAATAATACAGTTACAAGTAGTAACGCGATGCTTTTTTACAATTAACCACCAATTTATCAATTATGCACACCAATTTTACACTTGTTTTTGCCTCGCTCTTCATTTTACGCTTACTTCTACGCAAGTAACGAGCTTTTTCTTCTTCTTAGCCTAGCCGAAAACGGTGCAGCGACCGGCACGAATTTGCAAGTCATTTTAAATTTAAATGGCATCGAAATGCGCCCGCCGCCTAATCATCGTTTCAAAAAGCAACTTCGGTCGTTTATCACGGAAACGAAATTGCGTTTTATGTGTGCCCTGGGTGTTTTCACACGTAACCGATGCAATCCCTTTAAATTAACCAATTACTTTAGAGAAAAGAAAAACAACCTAATTGGTAGTTACTACTCTAACTCAATACCTTTTTTAATTATGCTAAATTACATCAAAGCAAATCATTAAAATTTGCAATCGTAACTACATATTATCTTTTTTTACTCTCAACATTATCCTACTTTATTTTTTCCTTGTCTTCTAATCTTCTCTCCTTCTGACATGATTCCAATGGTCTTCTCTTTTATTGCTCTTCTTTTTTTTTCCTATTTCCATAGTCAAGTTCTTTTTTGGAACATCATCTGTAATTACAAGATGGCCGGCCTCTCTTCCTTTCAAATTCTTTTGATTCTTCGTTATTACTTCATTTTTGTTGTCAATTACATATAATATGGTATACCCATACTGAGATTCTTGCAGTTACGAAGTGTAAGTCAAATTCCTCAACCATGGATAAAATCCTAGAAGCAAGTCACATTTATTTTGAATCCAAAGACCATTTAATATCGTTCAAGATGCACCAAATGATACCAGTTATTAGTCATTTTCTTCAAACTCCTGCTACATCTACTTTGTACCATTAATAAAAAGTCAGTGTGTCCTGTTTATTGAAGTCCTTAAAGAAAAAACTTTCGAATCTTTTAAAGATTAGGTAACTAACAAAAAGTGATTCGCAAATGTATTAAAGGAAAGAGAAGGGAATGGTGTTTCCAATTTTTAATTTTCATGGATTTTTGATGTAAAATTATCGTGTAGACAAAGAGTTCATTGACTTAGTAATTTAAAACCACTTATTACCGCAAAATGAAATAGGTTAGTGACTTTAGACCTCGCCCTTGGCTACCTAGGGTTGGATGTACGACTACCTGGCAGTCGATAAGTTAGGAAGCTGCGGTAGCAGCCCCGAGGGCGCTTATTTCTCACGCCACATTCATCATTCGTATTGTTCAATGACTGGAACTATATAATACTCCAGTAGTAAGTTTAATATAAAACGCAGTGGCGGAGTTGTACATGACGACTTGCATTTATCAAACCCTGGAATACAAAACCTCTTGTTATTATTGAGAGTAAACGCCGTTAACTTTGTAGCGCTCTCCTTTAATTAAAACGCTATTTCACGGTCGCATTGTTTTTATTTCCAAGGGGGATTAACTATTCGGAACCATTAAATCAGGCAGCGTCGAGCGCAATTAGTGAGCGCGCTCTTAAAAACAAAATTCAATTTCGAAGGAGATTTCAAGCGGACCAGCGAAACTAGATGGCGTCGACAAAAACCGCCGGCTCTAATTCATTTTAACGCTTCCTGAATGTACGCTATTTTGTGCTGCGTTCGAAAAAGTTTCGAATCGAATACTCCCGTCCGACATGAAAACAATTTCGTTCGGACTCTGTATCAATTTGACGGCAATTTACAATCAATGTTTTTCTTTTAGCACTCGAAAGAGGAGTTTTTTTTTTTTATTAAATCCGTGTGGCCACAAGTTACGTCGGATTTTCTTATTTAACTCGGAGCTTTATTATCGCAACAACTTTGTTCTTTTCTTTTTTTTTTAATCTGAACTTTTCGGAAAAAAAACAAGAACACTCAAAACTATGGTGGAAGAGTCGGATTGGATCAATAGAAAAGTCAAGGAGCTTTAAATTTAATTAAATATTTGATGGAAGAACAGGGCCAAGTTGCAAAATCAAAATTTAACATGCGTACAATGATTTTGACTCTTTTTTTCCAAAAAAAGGTCCATATACAATAAAATACGTAATAGAATAGAAAGATAAAGAAGTCATTTTACTTCAGGCTTGGGTAGAGTTATTAAAGCAGTTTTTGAAATTGCAACCTTAATCTGGAAGTTAAAATATCACAAAAGATAAAAGTTTTCCCTGGACGTAGTAACCAGAAGGAGTTGATCTGGAACCTTGACATGATTAAAATTGTTCGTTGGACTATTACCACCAGTTTTTGCATTTTATAATCCAACGTTTCGATCGTGAAGTTGTCAGAAACTACCTTTACGGTTCTTGCCCTGGGAAAGACAATTTTATTCATTGTTGATATGGAAAATAGGTTACCAAATTCTTTTGGCCCACCTAGAATGTTTCCTCTCTAGCACCCACAAGGAATGAGAAACTAAAATCCAGATATTAATTAACTTTCACGTTTTTTATTGTTTTTTTTTAGATCGAACCTTGAAATCTTTGTTTATTAAACCCGACACAGCTACCGTGACATTATTTCCTAATGTGCAAGCTTAGATAATCACTATGATTAGAATTTGCGCAATTTTCATTACGCATCCAGAAGTCGTAAAACCAGAAACGTAGCTTATACAGAATATTATAACTATATGAAATTGTCGCCTGAGTGGCCGAGTGGTCAAAGTGGTGGGCGTAATAAACAAGAGACCTAAGGTTCGAACCACCATAAAAACAATAAAAATCAGTAACTTTCCCATTATAGTAAAAGACACTGACAGATGTTTAGGATGATCATCACCACTGACACAATCTTCTCACCTCGAGAGCGAATCTTACAGCGTTTTTCATTGGGACTAAATTGTGCACTGAGTGCGCACTCAGAATATTCTCATCTTATTTTAACTTTATGTAATAAAACGGGATGGAGATATTCTGAGTGCACACTAGTGCATAATTTAGTCCCAGTGAAAAACGCTATTAATTAATGAAATAGCGACAGATGACATGTGCACAAGATTGATCGACATATACAAACTTAAATGCGTCAGCAAAGAAATAACTGTCGAAACGTCGCATTGTAAAATTCCAAGAAGTTGTGGGGTAGTGTGCCTCAATATAGGAAAGTATGGACAACTTGAAAAGAGATGTTGTATTCTTCTCTTCCTTTTACAATTTTTCTTTTTCAGTTTTCGGCGTTCAAGTCTATCGCGACGTGTCATTTACTTTGCATTCCATTTACTTTGGTAGTCTAAGACCGACTTAGTTGTCTCTTTATAATTCTGGCTTTACTTCTACTCTTCCTTTTTAGTCATTTCTTAAACGGTCTCTCTTCGTTTTCTCTTCAATTTTCCTCAAATATTTGATCTCAGTCGCTTGTAATCTAGATTTCTATCTATGAAGTCAGAGTCTTCAAAGTCTTACGAGTCTTCTGCAGTTCTTATGATCGTGGAGATTTCTCTTACCATTTCTCCTTTTGCTTTTGCTACTTGACCTAGATATTGTAGATCTATAAATGGTTCAGAATTTTTCCTCTTATTTCTATGTGCACCTCGATGTGTCTTTGTAAGTTAACCATTACTTTCATATTCATGTGGAGTTCTCTACTTTATGAAGCTGCATTTTAACATGCCACTATCGTCTCTGTGTTAAAATGGAGTCTTTGAGGTCTCACGAGTTTTCTTCTTACATTCCTTCATTTGTTTCTACTACGTCGCCGTATTTAAAAACTTTTCCCCTTTACTTGCATTTCAAATGGCCCTTGCAAATAGGTCACGTTACCCTAAATTCTTAAAATGATACAGATAACTAGGAGTCTTTGAGGTCTCGGGAGTTTTCTTATCTGTTGGTCTTTCATTAATTTATTTGTTTCCTACTATTTCTTCTGCTTATTTAAAAACTTTTCGTTTCATTTGCCTTTCGAATTCCAAGGAGTTGCGGGGTAGTGTGCTCAATATAGGAAAATTTGGACAACTTGAAAAGAGATGTTGTATTCTTCTATCTTTCTAAAAATATGACAAGTGTTTCCTAGTAGTAAGAGAAGATAGCAATAAATTAATAGACATTCTTCTACGACTGCCTCGACATGGTCTTTGACTCCATACTACATACTTTTTTCAGTGAAATTTAACTAAGGAACATAATATATCTTACAGCGTAAGTTAGTGATCTTTTAAAAAACTTCAAGCTGTAGACCTTTTTTTCGAAAGAGATAATGATTTATTAGACATAATAAAGCAGAAGATAAATCAAAAGAGAAGAGTCCCTAAACACACACTAATTTCAGAAATTACTTTAACAACTGTGTGTACACGAAGCGACTTCCGTACGATTTCTATTCTACCGAACGCACATGCCATTAAAATAACAAAGCCCCTGAAAACCCCATACGGTTCGCCGTGCGAGGCCCACCTGTAATCAGCGATTGCCTCGAAGCCATGATTTACGTTTGCCGAAGTAAATGTGCTCGGAACACTCGTACGCAAAGAGCAGGTTTCGCACGCACTGTAATTTAAATATATTTGAATACGAAATCTTCCACGTTCGGACGTGTTTTCGCATGCTGCATGCTGTGTAATTTCGCGGTCCATTCACAGCCACTTATTTATAATGCTGCGCTATTAATTTTCGCAGAAGTTTAAACATTTTCGGTGTCTCTAAAATATATGTATTATGTAGATACATACAATGACGAAGCTATTGTTTCATGATGCAAGTGGGGTGGACAGTTCACATGTATGTCAGTCAGTAGGGAGAACAGAAGGAGGAGGCTTTTTGTTCTAGTTTGTACATGTAAAGGATATGTACATATATGCCAATTTTGTGGCAGCAAAGTACTTAGGAGGGTGTTAAAAATATATGCACTTGGGGTGTGAAATTGTACCGAATGAATCCCTTGTGGGTTTAGTTTATTTAGTTGGGGCGGGCAGTATGTTATGAATTTATTTGGTCTAGTGGGGTAAACAGGCGAGAGCAAAAGCTTCTTATTAAAACATAAAATATAAAACTATATCCAAAGATCCAAGTTCATTTATTTTGAGCGACGATTATCCTGTTAAGATTAGTAAGGAAGATTTAGTTGTGTTACAGTATTCAAGATACAAATAAGAGATGGAAGATTATTGAGAAATATCGCGGGTATATCTAACATCGGTTTGTTGGAAGGAACAACTAACAAGGAAAGCGACGATAGGCCGGTACAATTGCATTGAGAAGCACAATGAGTCTTCAACAAGCCTCCAGCCTTTGTTGTTGGTACTCAACAAAAAACATCCGTCGATCGAGAACAAGTGATTAATTTGAGTCATTAATAATACGGCTTCGTAAGTACAATATAATGACGTTCTTTTCTCGATTTTATTTTATTCTAATACACTACGTGCGGTTCAGAAGAAAAATAACCAGGCAGGCATTTCTGAATCTACGTATGTACGTGTGTTTCTTTTTTCTTTCCACAATCATCGGCAACGCATTGTCAGGAAATAAATGGAAGACATTAATAAAAAAGAGCTAGTCGTATGAAGACAAATTCAGCTTTTAGATTTATTTTAATATAAAAAAAGAGGTGGACGTAATTCAATTAAAATGCGTGACAATCAAAGTAATATTTCATTCTCGTATAAATAATATCGGTAGAAGAAAACGAATTTGAAAATTTCCAAGTAGTGGCTGTGAATTTAACAGTTGAATTGAACTAATGTCACGGTGGATTAAGCTCTCCACCAGGCGGCGGCATCAGCATCATCACGCTGGGGTACGCCGACTACCACAATACCCATCACGATTGACACGCCGGATTTACCATCCTCCTCTGACAAACAAGCCTCGAATTTTGCTGAAAAAGACGAGAGGACTCTCGCTTCCACGGAAATAAAAATAAGTCCCCGCAATTGTGAGGCCAGTACATTTGATTGGAAATTAAAGCAAAGGTTGAACAATCTGACTTCTTCAAGGCCAGCCTCACTCACCGAAGAAATAAACTACCGTCTATAAATATGGGCACTTCAATACGCACATACTTATTTAATTGAGCGACCACTGTTTTTACCGGAAGATTGATGGAAAAATACTGACTTATTACTGTCCGCAATAAAATTTTATGTACTCGCTTTAAGTTATGCATCGATAAATTTTCTTTATTGAAATAGCTCGGATTTTTCAATGAGGCGCTTTTAATAAATCTCTTACACGTTCAATTATATAAATTATTGCTAATAAACACAGGTGTGCTTTAATCAATTGATGTAAAAATGAATTTCTTTTCATGGGAACGTAACGAACTAATTATACTTACAATTACTTGCTTATTTCTCTTCTACAAAACACAAATTTATATCATCATTCCACCTCATTTTGAAACCATTGAAGCTGAACTGAAATTAACAGGATAAATTGATTATTCAAACCATTCCCTAAACCGACCTTCTTAAAACCAAAGCTCTCACCTTAAAGAGAAACTAAAACTTAATCTAAAAGTCAAATAATATAAGGCAAATAAAAATGTTGAGTAATTGATTTGAATCGTGCCTCCTGAACCTACCTCCCTCTTCAATTTGGGAAGTATAGTTTTTGAAAGGGCTTTGGAACAAAGCACTCGAGACGTGTGACTTAAGGAGGAACTCAGGAACATCTATTTACCATAGAAGAAATAATAGAGAAAAGAAAATCACATTTGTATGGACTCAGCCAGATGCCATTGATCAAATTCCAAGACGGAACTGAGTATGTTTTGTATCTAATAAGAATGTCACATTTGAATCTTTTAAGACTTGCAGAGGATAAGACAGAATAAATTCCTTAAGTAATGATAGACGATGTAATAAAAAAAAATGTCTGCTTTTGAAGGCTAATATTACACACTATATCAAGTTGATTTGATACTGGAAATGAACGGGGAACAGTCAAATTGCATATTGAAATTTACTAAAATCTCCTTTCCTCTTTATTTCCCGATCTCCTCGGGTTAGGTTTAGGAGATGGTAAATCTAAATTACCTCTTTCCATTTTTTTTTCCCTTCCATAGAGTATGCGTTTGCTTTTCATTAAATTTCCTTTAGGCCATGCTTTCCCGGCAATTTTGGATAGCGTTTAGCAAGAAAATCTAATCTTCAACTTCGTTAGATGAAACTGGTTTAAACTGAGTTGGCTAAGAGGTATGTCATTTCCTGGATCGTCCACCAAAACCCTTGTTTAGTCAATAACTTCGATTTTGTCTTTATAGAAGTCTTCTGCAATCAGGGCAACATAACCCATCCGCAAGGGCCACTTGAAAGGCAAGTAATGGAAAAAGTTTTTACATAAGTGGAGACCTACAGGTATCTAGATGAAGCAGTAGAAACAATTGAATTAATGAAAGACCATGGAGAAGTCCAACACATAAGTAAACTCATGAAACCTCAAAGACTCTTAAGTTGTCTGAACCATTTTAAAAAGAAGTGAAAAAGTCTCCTGCATACATATATGGTAAGATGATCTATACGCAAGGGCCATTTGAAAGGCAAGTTTTTATTTCAATAAGCAGACACCTACACGTATCTAGGTGACGTAGTAGAAGCAAATGAAGGAATAGAAGACCATGGAAAAGTGCAACACGTAAAAAAACTCGTAAGACTTCAAAGATTCTAAGTTTTCCGTATCATTTTAAGAAGAAGAGAAGAAGTCTTCGGCAATTAAGGCAACGCGATCCTACGCGTATCTAGGTAAAGTAGTAGAAACAAATGAAGAAGTGGAAGACCACAGGGAAGAGTCCAATACATAAGAAAACTCGTGAAACCTCAAAGGCTCTAAGTTCTCTATAATATTTTAAGAAGAAGAGAGGAAGTCTTCCGTAATTAGTGGAACGTGATCACTTTGCAAGAGCCATTTGAAAGGCAGGTGGAAGGCAGACCCACAGATATCTGGGTGAAGTAGTAGAAACAAATGAAGGAATGGAAAAATGGAAAACCGCGGAGAAGTCCAACGTGTAAGAAAACTCGTGAGATCTCAAAGAGACGATAGTGGCATGGCTTCATAGAATAGAGAACTCCACATGAATATGAAAGTAATGGTTATTTCTCAAAGAAACATCGAGGTGCACATAGAAATAAGAGGAAAGGTTCTGAAACAATTAATAGATCTACAATACCTAGGTCAAGTAGCAAAAGCAAAAGGAAAAATGGTAAGAGAAATCTCCACGATCATAAGAAATACAGAAAACTCGACTTCCTAGATAGAAATCTAGGGTACAAACGACTGAGATGAAATATTTGAGGAGAATTGAAGAGAAAACAAGGAGAGACCGTTTCTTTAAGAAATTACAAAGAGGAGTGGAAATAAAGCCAGAATTATTAAGGGACTACTGGGTTGGTCTTAGATTACCAAAAAGAGTTTGGAATGCAAAGTAAAATGATACGTCACGATAGACTAGAACGCCAAAAACTGAAAGAGAAGAAATGTAAAAGGGAGAGAACCATGCTATGGCTGGAGACAGGTTGCTGAAGAGGACGACATACATATATTGCAACACCCCAAGAAGACCAACTGAAGAATGATGAAATGAGGAAGAGAAGAGGAATTGTAAGCATAAACTTTGTAGAAGGGTAGAACGATAATTTCACTGAAAACCTAAAAGTTGGAACTCAGAACAAGAAAAACGATAATATAGTTAAAGACAGAGAAATGTGTTCAAATATAAGAAAAATCGAATCCATTGACATGAAATTACACGCACGCAAGACCTACTTAACACCATTTACTGAACAAAACTACTTGTTAACTCGATCCCATATGAATACGATCGCCTGACAGCGAAACAAACCTGGCCGTTAAAATCGATATTAGATCGATCTTGTCACATATCGATGTACTAACAAATGAGTATCGATACTAATACGACCGCCTGAAATCATTAATAACAGTCCGTCTCCTTTTGTTTGAGTTCCTCGGGCCTTACGTCTTGTTTTTGTTGTGCGCTCGCCGGCATTCTTCACGACCAACGAGATCGATTCATCATCGGAATGAAAAGAACTGAAGAAAAATTAACAGCCGCGAGATGTATACGCATCCAGAGTTATTACGTTCTAATATAGATATTGTTAGCGGCGGGTAAACGAATAGGACTAATAATAAATAATCGAAGCGTCTGATTTTATTATCGTCCAGTAAAAGTAAATAGCCTGGATTCGGTTTAGAAACTTTCACCGATTACCGTCGATCGAATTCCATGGGAAAATTTCCACGGGGCGAACGGAAATCGAAAGTAACGCCACCTTCCACCAGACGGTCTTAACTTTTTTAATCACACGTTACCTTGTAGGTATTATACGATCGAAGGTTGCCTTGATACGAAGAATGCCTTTGTTTTAAGACGCAAATGGGCGTTACGCAATTAATCACGAAACACTGTCTGCATTGATTCAACCATAAACCGGTCGGTGAAATTCGGTTTTATCAGAAAAATTAAATATAAAAAAAAATTGCGACAGGTTGAAATTTATGCCTGCGACCTTCGCGTTAGCGTCCTGTTAAATACGAACTTCCTGCAGCCTGCACGTCTCAAGGATAAAGGCCTTGAATTTTGTCCATTAAATCTGAACAATGAAGAAGAAAATATGGTTTATACTTTACTTATACGTGGACATAAACAGCTACGTTTGCAACTAACTGTAAGCGCGGAGATAACGCGTTGTTAATGAATTAAAACCAAATTATTTATTTTATTTGTTACACAGCGTAAATGCCATGAATATATTAATATGTATGTGACATCCCATTAACAAGCAATGCATTTACAGTTACGCTTAAAATTCTAGTATTCAAAGCAGTTATTCCAAAACTAATACAAATTCAACAACTCGTTGATTAATTGATTAATGTTGTAAATGATGCGCGCAACTTTGTAATAAATAAATTCCATTCCGCTTATTAATCAATTAATCAGGCGTATAAAAAAATTGGTTCACAACTAATGGGTGGTGCTCCACCATATTTCGCGGGAGCGCTTTATTAAAAGCTCATTACAGCGCGCAGGACCGGTTACGAATTAATATTTTTGGGCGCGATTATTAAACAGCAAATGCGCGGCGCAGTTCTTGGGGGGAAAAGGACGAGGCCGCCTGATTTATACGGTATTTATTCATGAAGCTCTTCGAGTACGTGGGTGGGTGTAGTTAAAGCTTAACATTTAATCTGAGTGCATACACACATATAACCCGCTTAACGAGAAAAATGACGGTTAATGCATGTGAAATTTATTGCGAAATGGTTTTCGGTGAGATATGTATTCGTTGAGAACACTCTATTCGTAAGTAACTTGAATTAAATTTCAAAAGACATTTCAGTAAAGGCGACTTGAGTCAGAATCCAAACTTCAATATTTAAGATTGTTTTAAAAGATACTAACAGCCCTCTCTGAAATCTGGGACCTTTCGAAAATTGTTTGCGTACGTGACATCGATTAAAATTAATACGAATAAAAGAAAAAAGGGGGGAATAACTGAAACACTAACGTTACAGGTCGTCTTTATCCATCGCGTGTGGAAAAAGCACCGTTTTGCTGTAACATAACTCTAGCGTTAAAATAATTCTAAGGTTACTCAAGAATTTGATATTTATAGTCTTTGTACT
This sequence comes from Dorcus hopei, assembly GCA_033060865.1. NCBI lineage: Eukaryota > Metazoa > Arthropoda > Insecta > Coleoptera > Lucanidae > Dorcus > Dorcus hopei. The sequence goes on from CM065426.1 coordinate 39,442,320, forward strand.
GTTCCACATCCGGTTCGTTCGTTCTTTTGCAATGGGGCAGTGCCCCATTGCCACAGAAAAATCAGAGTAACTCAGTAATTTATAAAAATTTATAAACACCCAAAAAAATTGTATATCTTTTGACCGAATCAGTTAAGTTCATTATCAGATGAGAGGCGGAATATAAAAAATTATTGCACAGCGACATCTTCAAATTATGTTAATCTCTCTGTATATGTCATGTAATAGATTATTTTCAAATTATGTTAATCTCTCTGTATATGTCATGTAATAGATTATTTAGACAAATTCTGCCTGACATCATTAAATTTTTTCTGACATATCATTGCGTTTAAGAAATGAAATGAAATTTGATTAAAAGAAAGCCAAATAACTTGGCAAGCCAACCCCAATGGAATGTCCAAATGCGTAATAATAAAATAACTGCAACAGCAAATAAGAAATATTTAAAGAAATTAATGTTCAGGAAGCAAAAAGCTGACAAATTGAAAAAATATAAAGGAACTGCTAATACACGTCAAGAACCAACCTGTTCAGAAGTATTTGAAGAACTATGTGCCACTTAAGCCACTGATTATTCTACTTGGCGATGAAAAGAAGATTTAAAAAATTATAACAATAAGAAAACAAAAACAAAACAACAAATAATCGATGGAAAAAGCAAATACTTATCGCTTCAAAGTCTTTAAACCTTTAACATTTTCGAAACTTGGTTTACCAATCCAACTTAAGTTGATAAAAGCAAAGACTTCAAGAGCTGTCCAAAAGTATTTGAGAAGAAATGACAAAATTATCTTCTTCCGTTGCCAATAAAGAAGCTAAAAAGTCCTCATTTATCATTACTACCTATGAGATGCTGAGTCTTAGAAATGATAAGGGAAACAACTTTCCAAAATGTTCGAGCCGTTCGAAGTGGAACTACTCCAAGAAGAAACCAGCGACATAGTAAGATTCATTCCAAGTGAATTAACAAATTCAGAAAGTGAGTTAATGGAAAACGGATAATTGACTTCTGTATATTGTAATGATTCATCGACACCAGCCGGCGTCAGACTGTCTCTTGCGTCACAGCCGTCTAGTCGACGCGCCTTAGGCGACAGTCGAGAAAATGCTGACGGCAGAATTAACTAGATTGTCTGATCTAGTTAATTCTGCCGTCAGCATTTTCATTACAAATTATTGTAAGTTATAAATAAATTAGTGTTACTTATAAATAAATTAGTTTATTAACTATTTCGTGTTTTGTTTTAAAATAAAAATAACAGAACTCGTAAAATCGTTACAATATTAAACGAAATGTTAGTGACAAATACCTGGTTCTAACACAAGGATATTCATAAATACACAAGCCTATCACCAAATAGAAGAGAAAAATCGATTATTGATCTGTTTCTAGTAGAAGAAAGATTTGTGAAGCAAGTGAAAGACTCCAGGGTAAAGAGAGGTGGCAAATTAGCAGTGACACTACCTGGCTGAACTGAAGATAAAAAAAGAATACCACACAAACAGGAACAACGAAGAAGAAAACAACAAGACTCAGGAACATGTGAAAATAAAGATTTATCGTCTAAAGGAGGAACAAATCAGAAAAAAATACGAAAAGGAAACGAATAGAGAAATGGCAAAACTGAGAGGGGAAGAAGAACAAATGGAACTAGAAATGCTATGGAAAAAATTCAGACAAGTTATTATTGATGTGGCCTCCAATACTTGCGGTATAAATAAACAGACAAATAGAAAAAAGCAGACACGAACAAGGAGACAAGAAGAAAATACTATATAAGAGACACCTGGGAAATGTCCAGAATAAGTAGAAGCATAATGAATATAAATTACAAAGAGGTAAAGTAAAAATAATGATAAAACAAGCAAAAGCTAGGGTATCGGAGAAATTTGGAGAAAAAATGGAGGGTGATGCTCAAGGAAATGCTAGAATGCTATACCCAAACACTAAGAAGACTTAGAAAAGAAAAGAAAATACTTGTCAATATAAAAGATAAAAATGGTCAAGTAATTACAGAGGAAGAAGATGGAGACAGTGTTTCATGGATTTGCTAAGAACAGACACAGGTAACATAGTTACTGATAAGGGAGAAAACCAAGAAAAAGAAAATGAAGTAGAAAATAAACAAGAGGTGGACAACGTATACGGGGATATCCAGATAGAAAAAGTAAAAAAAAGCCTTAAGTAAATTGAAGTGGAAGAGCCCCCCGGATGGATGAAATAAGACCGGAAATGATTAAACATTTAGGAGAAGAGGGAATCAGGGTACTCCACATGATTTTAAGGAAGGTATAGAAAAACAAAACACTTCCAGAAGATTAGAGGGTAGCACTGGCAATACCCATACATAAGAATGGCGAATATGCGAACTACAACAACTTTAGAGGCATATCACTACTGTGTGTACCATTCAAAATATATGAAATAGTGGAAGATAGACTTAGGAAAAAATTAGAAAAGACTCTCAGAAACACACACAATATTTGTCCTAAGGCAAATGACAGAAAAAACTTTGAACATTAAAGGAAAGCTATATACGAGCCCTGCATCAAAAGTATTCGTCTACCTCTCTTTGGTAAAGAAAGGGACAGTTAATAAGTTACTCAGTGGTAGATTATTTTTCTAGAATAATAATAATAAATAGAAGTTATTCATTTTTAAATGAAAGTTTTGATAATTAAATTCTAATCATGATTCTACTTTAAAGAACAACTATACTAACTAGGCGAATACTTTTGACGCAGGGCTCGTATAAGTGCGATTGACTTAGAAAAGGCCTTTGACAGTGTAGAAAGAGAGGATACATTCAAAGCATTAAAAACGAAAGGAATAGATGGAAATTTGATTGACGTTATAAAAAGCATGTACAAAAAGACTAGGAATAAAATATCCCAATCATTTGAAACTAAGAATGGAGTGAGACAAGGCAGCATAATCAGCCTGTTCCTCTTTATAACTTTAATGGATGTAATAGCTACCAGAGTAAATACTAAAAATAAGGGCACGACTTTCGGAATTAGAATACTGCAGTATGTGGCAATAAATGAGCTAATGTATGCAGATGGTATGTTACAGAACAAAAAAGAATTACAGCATAGACTAACAATATGGGCCGAAATGCTGAAGGAGTACCAATCGAAAATTAATAAAAATAAGACTGAAATCATGTCTATCACACAGGAAAAAGAACCCGGGGTAGAAATTGAAGGGAAACGCATCAGAGAAACGGATGTTGAAGTATTTGGGAGCAATAATGAATGAGAGTAGAGACATAGAAATAATAAGTAAAACTGCAGGAATATATGACCCCATACAAATCGTTCTTCAACAAAAAAGAAGTATCAAAGAAAACAAAGACCAGAGTATATGAAGCAGCCCTAGCGCCAATGCTAACTTGTGGGTGTGAATCCTGGGTCCTAAACGACAAACAGGAAAGCAAAATCCAAGCCTGTGAGATGAGGATCCTAAGGAAGATAGAAGGAGTGACAAATTAAGAAGCAAGGATATCAGAAGTTCATTAAAAGTGAAAGGAATCCTAGAAAAAATAAAAACGCAACAAATAAGATGGTTTGGACATGTGGTTAACAATAGAACAATGAAAACAATATAGGAAATGGGCGTAGATGAGAAAAGTAGAAGAGGCAGACCCAAAAAAAAACATGGAACAATAATATGGCTCAATAATAAGGGCTCAACTGAACCCAAGCAAAGAGGAAAGCACTGGACACAAAAGAATGGAGAAACTTCATAACCTCGACACCTAGAGTGTGTTCGTAAACTCTCTTGGGTTCTCCTCAGTAATATTCTTTCTCTCTCACATAAATGATTTTGTATATTTTGCTTTTCATTTTACTCACTCCTAGCGTTACCGATGGAGACTTTACGATATAAGAGGTATAAGAGGTTGCCGATAAGTAAGTAAGAAAGTGAAGAGCACTAGAAAAGTTGACCCTAAAAGATTTGCTAGCCCATCTGGTGATCTTTGAATCAGATGCAACTATTTTTCCCAACAAATTATAATGCTGGGGGAAAACTAGAAGATCTTTTGACAATGCCTTCAAAGTATTAGAAAAACTTATTCTAAAGAGACTAGTTTTTCTTTTATCATTTAATTTGTGGGCATACCAACAGTTCGAATTTCGCAAAGGACATGGAATAAACCAACAGGGTATAGTCACATTTACCAAAACGAGGTCTTTTAAATTACTTGAAAGAGACTAGCCTTCTTGGATGTCAGTCAAGCTTTTGACAAGCCACAGTTGTTTGTCTTATGTTGTAAATAAGTACTGACACTTCGCTACACTTTGATAAACGTACTTTACAGTGTGACATGGATCAGAGTATACAGATTTACATGTTACAAGGGTGCCTCAGAGTAGCATGTTGTATTTAATGTTTACTGTCGATTTATCAACAAGGAGATTACTCAAAAGATCTTGGATAATTGTTATTCGACTTTCTAGGACATCAGTCAGACTTTTATCAAAGTATACAAGCTAGTCTTATAATTTGAAAGAAACTGTAAAATCGTACCTTTCTGATACGTGTTCTACGGTGAAATATTAATCGGATTGTATCAATCAAGTGGTTCAATTTGAAGCCATCATGTCTTACCTAGATTCAGGAAATTTAAGATGCCAATATTTTGACTCCAAAAGGATTGTTCATTTTGAATTTGTTGATACATTTAAAATAGTTGGGGCACAAACTACGACTAATCTCAACTCAAATCATCATTGTCAAGAAAACCTATAAAGTAGAACATGAAACTTTGCTTATTTCTACGTAACCTTTTAGTATAATGAGATACGTTTCTCGTCGTCCTAAGAAGGATAGAAAGTAAAGTCACATGGAGGCAATAAAAAAAAAGTGTTACTCGGAGAAGTAAATAAGACATTGTACATCCGCCAAACTTTTCTAACATTTAACAAAGGATATCACGACTCTCTTCGCCCATAATTTACGCGCTTGTTTATGTTGATATTTATAAATAACTAGGGCGGTTCAATAGCAACCTCTCCGATGTAATTACAGATAACGGAGGTCCGGAATCCCGCTGTGCTATCAAACGCGTTGCGCTGTTACTTTCGTGATTATCTCCGACGATTTTACATTATACTCTACTAAGCATCTACATTGTATACAAACTTGAATTTGTTCTTGGCTGAGCTTCGATCCTTTTCCAGGAAATTACTCGATTACTTAATACCACCGGACAATAAAGATTTTATAATTTTTTTTCCATGCCTTTAAGTCATTTGTAGATATTTAGAAGTTTCAGATAATCAAATAGACAGAATGTTTTAATGAAAATATAGCCGCGCTCGATTAAATCGATACATCGATGAGTTCTTTTAAATTATCACATCACGTTGAATGGATCGTTTGCTCAAATTTAAAATTCTTTTGCCATAAAAGCTACATAAACTAGGCCGCTATAATTTAGGATCCAAGTAATTTTATACGGGGAATTTCCTTGTGCTTCCGCATTTACGCTTAACGAGCATAAGAAATGGTTTAAATAAAATGTATCAACAACTGCAATTTTTTAACGCTATATAATTTTACATCTCATTAATAAACTAAAGCGGACACAGTGGGCCTTTTACAGTTAGGTCCGTCCATTATCACGGCAAACGCTGAAAAGAGGCCCCGTAATTGATTTCTTTCATTGCATATCTATGATCATGCGTCCATAAACCATAAAAATTAAATGATCGCCGTCGAAAACAGTTACGAAGAAGCGAACAGGTGCGGCCGTGGTACACACGAGGAGATAAATTGCAGTCACAAAATTTAATGCGCACCTTCAATAATAGGGATTTGACAGTGCTTGCCACCTGGTTTTGATGGTAATGTGGGAAATTTACGTCGAACAGATTCGTTTTCGGGGGGGACCGGGCTTAATTAGTGTTTCGTAAAAAGCGGCTCTTCTTCGCCCGGACCCGGAAACAATTTAAAATAATTGGTGCCGCGTATTACGCTCCTCCTCAATTTAGTACAATACATAAACGAAACTGAAGTAAGGGACAGTAATTATCCATAAATTGATACTAAAACGCGTTTCATTTTCGTTAATACGAGACCACGGCACTTTTTTTTAAATGCTTACTTTCGTAAGAAAAAAACCAAATTGCATTTATCTCAAATAATTTTTTTAGGGCAGGCAATTATTTGATAATTTAAAAACTTGATGAGTAACATCTAAAAAAACACACTGTACAATCTTAATTCAACTTTTAATGTGTGTAAACCCCGCAAGAAAGTGTAACGTGATCAAACAACGTTTAGAATCAACTTTAGCAACAACTAACACCTTATTTTTCACAAAAAACTACTACAGAAAGCAAATCAAACTGCAGGCTCCTGCTCTTACATACGCCAAATAAAAGTTTGAGGTTATGTTGTGTAGCTTCAGACGAAAAACCGGTTTTCATACAGTTTTTTATATTTACCTTATTGTTCAAACTTCCACGATTGTTGTTATCTAATTTTCATCAAAAATAAATAAAATCAATCCATTTGCTTCCCACAATAACCTGCAAACGTCAAAATATAGGGACGCAGTACTGCCAACTGCTTAACCCGAAACTTCCGAAAATGCAAGACGTAATTTTGCTCAAAATATAACCTACACGTTTATTCTTTTACTTTAAATCTCATCAAAACGATATTTTTTAAGATTACAACGCGTTTGTTGTTTCTTTTACGTTTTTTTTTAAATAATTTCAGAGTGCATCCGGAGGCCAAAGTGCTCTGCAAAAACAATCGAACGGCGGCAATTCATGAACACCCAACGACCTTGCGACCTACTTTTTTTTCCAAGAAATATAGTAAATCGACTCCTGACGTCAGCACGGAATCCCCTTTCGTAGTAAAATTTTTGGACGGCGATTTCGGCGACTTCGCGATGAGCATCAGGCTTGAAATTTTGTATACGCTTTATGGACGGCCACGGAAATGCTACGGTAATAAAAAATCGCGCTTGTTTTTCGCGGGAGGGGGTGGGGGGCCCGAAAACCTGGTCAATTTTTAATTTTTACGAAAATAATTTTGCGGAACGATAGAGTATAATTTTTTTCGTTTAAATTAAACCGATTTTCAGAAATGAAAAATAAATATTTTTTATTAGTAAATCACACTAATGAATGATAGAGTGTTACAAAATTAATTGATTAAAAATTTCTTCCGATTAATTTGAAGGCTGAAATTTTGCATGCACGCTTTATGGTAGGCCACGTAAATGTTGTGGTGATAAAAAATAGCACTTGTCTTTCTCAGGAGGCTGAGAGAAGCCCGAAAATTCGGCGTTTTATTAATTTTTAGTGAAATTATTTTCAGAATAAAGTAGTGCATGTTTTTTCATTTTAATTAAAGTGACTTTCAAATTGTGAGAAATATTTTTTATTAAATAAATCACACTAAGGGTCGGTCTTTCCATCTTCTCGATAACGTTATCCAGCAAATAATTTGATTTTTATGAATGGTTGACAGATTTTTATGAATGGTTGACAGATTTTTGGGAATGGTTGACACTCTTAGCTCTAAACAGCAATAAAATATTCTTAGGAGTAACACTTCAATGCCATGCACACTCGAACAAGTCGCCAAACACAACACCCTGCAACTCATTTGAGTTAAAGGTCACGCCGGAACATTTGGTAACGAACAGGCAGATGAACTGGCTAAGCATGGCTCGGGGTAGCCCTAATAGCCTGCCATACACATAAGGATTTATCCATCGCTCTTGGTTCGTGACATATAAGGCACGCAGACTTGCTCGTGTGTTTAGGGAGAACATCTTAGCGCTCCGAATATGCAGTCAGAATCTGCAAATTCTGTCCAAATTTATTATCTGAATATGTTAATTTGTTTTTGGTAGTTTGTGGGCAATAGCGTACTCGGCGCGCTGGGAATTTGGAACGAGTACTTAGTGTGCCACGTACCAAAACCTTCCATAAGACGCTGTGTGTATGGCGGGCTTTTGGGGCCCTGAATCGGCCATAGCGCCGTCATCAAGTCTGTTTAATGCTTTACTAAAACAAAGATCTCAGAATCGACATATCTATAGATGGGTCAAACTGGACAAGTGTCAACAAGCGAGAAAGACCATAATGGCCTCCTCGCCTAAATTGACACGATTCTGCATGCAACTACCTAGAAGAAGACTACGTCTACTCGTAGCAATTCTGTCAGGCCACTGCAAACTAAATAAACACAGACAACCCAATTTGTAGAGGCTGTAATTTAGAGGAAGAAACAGCTGAGCATATCCTCTGTGATTGCCCTGCACTCTCCTCGATCAGAGGTTCCATATTAGGGGAATTCTGGCCTGACATGGCTAGAATCCGTCAGACGTTCTCGGTTTCATCGAAAAAGTGGGATGGTTCGAGTAGCGCTGATAATTATGCACTCCCGAATATGGGGGTAGTACAATGGGCCCACTTTGTGGCCTAAGTGCGTGTGAATTTCCATTCACCCCCTCACTAATCCAGAATCCAGAATGGTTGACAGATTTTTATGAATTGTTTCTAAGGTCAGTTAGTTTATCAAGAGATGGAAAGACCGGGCCTGATTAACAGAAGGATGGAAAAATTAATTATTTTAAAAATTTCGCAACTTTCTTCTTACTAAGGGCCGGTACTTTCAACATTGATTAACTTTAATCTTTGGTTTATTCCTACAGAAACAATCGTATTTATACAACTGTGGGCATGGGAATAAACCAAAGGATAAAGTTAATCAGTGATGAAAGTAACGGCTCTTAGGGTAATTAATTGATAAGGTCGCTGTATTTAGAAGGTAGCGCCACTCTCTTCTATCTCTTTTAATTTGGGGTTAAGTTCATTCATAAACTCCCTAGCAACAGTAACTTGTTATGCATCTATCCTTTTTCGTCTTTATCGTTTGATCGCGTCTTTTTGAATTTGGGGGACGTGGAAATGAATGGCGGTACCTTCTAAATACAGTAACGTTAGTAACTGTCGCCCCCTAAACGCCTCCATACGTTGTCTTTACAGGGTATTTTAAAAAAAGGTAGTCAAATTGCACGATCTTATTATTTGCAAATTTCTTAAATGTCGTCAAAACTATGCCACCGGAGTAATTAAGTTTCTTGAAAAAGCATCAAATATAGGCCCATAAATTCTAAATAACATTAGTTTCCTCAAAAAAAAAGTTTTCTTCTATAGCTCGAGAATAAAAGAAAATTAGCTCGATAACAGTTTTGCACATTTTTATACTTTTTTACAGATAGATTTTTCAATACCTCCACCAGCTGTCGGAATCCTAGAAGTCACACAGAGTGCCCCTTTAAAAAAATACGTTACGCCACTGTTTATTCGACGATGGGTTCCAAGTTGCGCTGGTGTGGCTCGAGGAATTTATAAGCCCCTGCGATTAACAGCAAGATCCAAAGCAAATGTACCTATTTCTTTAAGTTTACTGAGAAAATGTATTATAGGAAGTTTCGAATAAAAAATTGAGTCAGACAAATTTATTATCATTGATTGATTGAATTGGCTTCGAGGTGGAACCGCGTCTCGTTGATTTCTTCTTCTGCCGGCAACGTTTCGCTCTTCATTACAGAAGAACTTTCTCAGGGCTGCTGCTGGTGGAATAATTTATAATATAGTTTGGACTCTTACGGAACGAGCTTTTCGCGGTAGAAAAATTAAATATTAATTAGTTTTTCGACCAATTGTTGAAGAAAGTGAGCTATGTTTTTGAGCCTAGAACCTTTTATTTCCTTCACTTTTTAATTCCTTTTCTATCCAAAACTTTCCACTTCTACTTTGACCATTTTCTTCTTATCTTGTTGCTTCCTGTTATACTTTGCTATGACATACATCCAGTGATCCAGTCATTGCAATATTCTCGGCTTGATCTCCTTTGCAATTGGTTCACTTTTGCTTTTCTAAGCTTCTTATTTTTCTCTTCACTTCAGCATTTTTCGTTTCCGGTCATTAATTGTTCTTCATAATCAAATATGTTGCTGTCTAATCTGAGTCGTCCCAGATTTTGAATCTAATTTATGATGTTTTCCCAAATTTCTTCCTTAAACAAGTTTTTTAAAATAGTTTTGCCCGAGGGCTTGGGTCCTCCTTTCTTTCTCTTATATTTTTTTATATTTTAAATTTCTAGGAACATTGATTTACGCCCAAAGACACTATTCCTTTCTTGGCTTTCCCTTTTTCTCTTAAATTCTGGTTGTCCCCTGCGATATTTTTAATTATTTGTTCAAGTGATCCTTCTAGATTTAATGTCTTCGCATGTAAGTGGGTCAGACTTTCTCTGCTTTTTTCCAATCTCTTTCTCTTCTTTCCCGGAGCGATAGCTTATTGCTCGTAACCCATGCTTCTTAGCCATGTATCATTTCCCATTATTTCCTCCAAGTTTCGAATCCTTTTTCTTTCTCTTCATTTTTCCCTTCACTTTTTAGTTGCCTCACATGATTCTTGACATCCAGATAATCGTGTATTGCTTCTGTTTCCTTCTCTACGTTCTCTTTAATTCAGAATTTTGCTTTCTCGAGTCGCCGTCATAAACAAGTTCTTCTTCTTCTTTCTGTTTTCGATTCGTTTTCCTCCCAAAATTCTTCGCTCTAGCTTTTCTTCGTTTTTTCTTTCCTCACCTTTTCTTTTTTCTTAACTTCTGATTTCTGCTGCGATATTTTTAATTATCCATCCTGCTGATCCACTGTCTTGATTTGATGGCCTCCTTCTAATTAGTTCTTTATTGAATGTTCTTTCTAACTTTAACTTGAAGGCTTCCACGGCCGTCGTCCATGCTTGAATTGGCTTCAGGTTAGAACCGCGTCACGTTGACTTCTTCTACTGCCGATGTTTCGTTCTCCATTGCAGAAGAACTTCCTCAGGGCCTCTGATGCTGGTGGTGTTGCTGCTGCTTCTCGTTAGTCGTTGAGATTGCTCTTTCTAACCTTCTTCTGATCCTCTCTCCTCTCCTTCTTTTTCGCTTTAATATTGTTTAATTGTTTCTTCTTTCTCATGACTCTATACACTGCGTCGATTTTAAACTGTCTTGAAGTGGCATTATCTTAATCAATCATCTTTTTAAGTATTATGGATAAAACGGAATTTTTTGGCTTTCCCAATTTATCCTGATACTTTCTAGTTCCCTTGTTCTTTTGGCTAACAATAGTGTTGTTTGTCGTTACCATTGTCAAGATACCATTGATATCCAGCAGTCCAAAAGTTTTTGCACTTTCCAAAATTTATCTTGGGCTTCTTTATGCTGCGGCAATTGAACCCTGCTTTCAACCTTGTTTTTGGAATTACTATTTTTAAACAAAAAACACTTTGAAATGCAGATTCATTCAGAACCAAAATAAGTAATGGAATTCGAAAAGCATTCTATTAGTATATAGATACGTTTTATATTTGAATATTTATTTTTCGTTATTGTGGCAATAATTGTGTGCCTGGAATTTTATGAAACAGAAAGAATCGACCCATGAGGATTGAATGACGCGACATTAGTATTCTTCGGCGGAATTTTCGCAGAAACACACATACATGAATATATCCTCCTCATCGTTTTGCTATTTACACATCGAGGACGTGCCGTGTCAGTTTTTTCTTCGGCGTGTCGCGCGATACGCTCCTTTTTTTTGCAAGGTTCAAGGCACTCGAGCATCACCTGAAACTCCTAAATCTCGACATCAGGAGTTCGAAATTTATTGCGACGTCGGGATTAGTTTTTAAGCGTAAGATTGAAAGAGAAAACGTCGTTAAATTGATTTAGCTGCCATATAGCACATAAATTTATCGTCGCAAGGATGAATTTTTTTCCCCCGCAAGAGAAAATCGCTATTATCATAATTGTACGATTAATTTGCCAACATTAGAATTTATAATCATTATGTTTGAAAACGACGGCTCGAAAGTTAATGCCAGCTACTTCTATGGTAGTAAAGGCTCGAGAGACATCAAATTTAATTGCAGTTTTTATTTCCTATTATCTGTAATGGATGTATTAAGCTGCCCGTCATTTTTCTCTAATGATCTCGATGTTTTCTGTTCAAGTTTATTGTGCGTGGAAGAACTGATTGCAATTACAGGCTAAGACTCTCCGCCATCAAGCTGACACCTCAATTCGTATTTACTTTTAATTCACGACGCAAACCAATCGCCTCAAAGAATTACAATTAGTAATACGATTTTAAGAGTCAAATTACTTGCGCAGCTTCCAATATGTCATAGAATAGGTTTGATTTCCGAACAATTTTTTTTAAACTGTGCAAACACAATTATAAAAAGCGGCGCACATAAAGAAACCTGCACACGTTCGTAAGTAAGTAGCACAATTTGTAACTCTATTCAGTGCACACTCTGCATTCAAGGCATGTTAATAATAACCAATAAATCGAGAAAACCAATAATGCTTGATGCGACGTGCTTTATTGGGACTGTTATGGATAATTGTTGCAACAACCGTGAGAAAACGGTGATTCAATTCAATGCTCGTCGAAATCGGTGTTCTACCAGTTTATCATCCGTTTGATTTACTATTATTGCTCTGAGAGGCATTATTAACTCCTTACCGATGCACCTACTAAATAATTAAGTGTACGTATATCCTGAAGGAATGCCATAAACCCGATGATAATTTAATATGCCACTCATTTATTACATCCCCGTTAATCATCGTGAAGTAAGAAGAGTGCCTTTTGATTTAAAAAAATTTATATTTTTATTTATAAAGAGGTAGAAAGAATTAAAGAAATCTTTTAATTTCATGACTAAATTACAACTTTGTAAATTATAAACAACAATGGTCCTTTAGTACGCCTTTTTACATACTCTTTTTTCATAACTTCTGATTCCTTATACTCTATAAGTCCAGTTTTGGCTTCATTTTGTAATGTTCCTCTTAGTAAAAAAAAAAATTAAATATTAATTTTATAAGGTGTTTCCTCAATAGTGTATAATAAGGTTCGATTTCAATAATAAATGATGGGTGATACTAATGCAAGGTATCGTCTTTATGCTTGGAGTCTAATTGATGCATATGAAAATTATAGAGAGAGAGAGATGCTGCAATTTTCTGTAATTTTATCCTACTGACATTAAGGCCGATTTATTTATAAAGAAAAATTGTAAAACCGGTCGTGCCCACAATAATTATTCTAGATATTGGATCTTGAAATTGTCACCCGCATAAAATAGGCCTTAACGACGCAAAAAACTAACGAAACGGCATCGCCGACTCACATTAATTACTTAATCTATCAGATAACCGGCCCATCTCTACTCACATTTCACGGAGAGTCGAGGCGAAAAAAGTTGGTCCGAATACCGACTTAGGTGGCCGACGTGGTGAGGCCGAATTCACAAGACGGCTCTCCTGCCTTGGAAATTGTTTCTGCCATCATCGCCTGAAAGTTTCCGCACGACTCCGGCCCTGTACGCAGGCAAAAGAGCGAGCGGTAGAGTAGCGTGCGTGTCGACAAAAACTGCTCATGAATTATTGATGAATCGAGTGCAACGATTTAAAAATTAACTCTGTTACTTTTATCCGATGTAGCGTCGTCACATAAATCTTAGGCTTTAATGTATATAGGTTGCATTTTTTTTTAAAACAAATTTTGATCATCTACAAAATAATAATGTTTTAATCAAAAATTTTTGTATTTTTTATGAAATAAAGAAACTCGGTTTATATTGTTTATGAAAGTTGTTTTAATGTAGTTTGTAGAGTTTTTAAATAATTTTCGATTCATTGCTCTAGAGCACCTTCATCTTCTATTTTTACATGAGGTTAAAACAAGATGAGAATACTTTGAGAGTGCTCTAGAGCAGTGAATCAGAACTCTATAAGTAATTGAAAAATCGTACATGTAAAAAATCAGAAAAGCAAATTTGTGATTAGAACAGAAAATACCAAAAAATGGCGAATTCATAGTATTGAAATAAATAATTTCAAATTATTTTTCGTCACTCTATGCAATGTGTAGTTACGGACTTTTGTTTTTAATACACATAGAAATAATTGAAGTTGAGAAAGTTTTGTAAAAAGTCAAGTTCATATAATTTTGTACTACAACTTATTCAAGAATATATTAATTTGTGTACCCAGAAGAGAGTTTTATTCAACCTGCGTTAACTCAATAGTTCGAAAAGGTTACGGGCCCAGAGCTACGCATTTGAAGTAAAATCGTGATTTTCCCTGTCTTCTGGAAGATTCTGAATAAGTTTGAAGCGGATTCCTGTTCGTGAACACAATGGCCGACCAGACGGATTTTCGAAACTTGACCAAATTCGACGGATCTAATTTTCAAATGTGGAAATTTCAAATGAATGCAATTTTTATTTCGAATGATCTGCTTGAAATCGTAAATGGCACAGATGTGAAGCCAAATGAAAGTGCTACAGAAGGTGCGCAAACTCAGTGGAAGAAACGTAACGCCAAAGCTATGTACGTAATCTCTTCTTCGATGGAATACTCACAATTGGAGTATCTTATTACCTGTGAATCGGCAGCAGAAATGTGGGCAAAAGCTTCGCGCATTATATGAGCAACAGAGTGAGTCCAATAAATTATTATTAATGAGTAGATTTCATGATTACAAAATGTCTCATAATGATTCCGTTGCTCAACACGTTGCCAAAATTGGAAAACATGGCTAGAACAACTAAAAGATCTTGGAGAAAATATCTCAGAATTAACTTTAATGGCCAAAATTTTAGGCAGTTTACCTGCAAAGTATAATCATTTTATTACGGCTTGGGATAGCGTTGATCCGACACACCAAACTTCAAAAAATTTAATTCAACGTTTATTAAAGGAAGAAAGTCGTATGACAACTACAGATGAAATGACAAATGCGTTATCTGCCATGAGTGTCAATGATAGAAATAAACGTAAAATAACAGGTCAGTCGCAACAGAGAAAAGAGTTTGAGTGCTTTTACTGTCATAAGAAAGGGCATATTTCAAAGAATTGTCGCAAAAGGAAGCACGATCAACTGAATAAAAAAGGACATAATTCAAACAATGCCTATGTCAGTGCGTTTACTGCCTTCACATTCTCTGATAACTATTTTCGTGATTTGGACGTTGAAGATGTTTGGTTAACAGACAGCGGGGCATCGCAGCATATGACATTTAGAAGAGAATGGTACCACGAGTTTTTTCCATGCTCCGGTGAATTCGTCAAATTAGGAGATAATGCGTTGTGTGAGGTCAAAGGACGTGGCACAATTCTTATTGAAAGGAAAGTAAATGACAAGTGGCTTCCTGGAAAACTGGAGGATGTTATGTATATCCCCACGTTAAGAAAGAATTTATTTTCTGTTGGAGCTTGTACTGATAAGAACTTCAACATTGTTTTCAAAAATGAAGTAGTAAATATCTTATCGGGAAATTCCTTGATGGCCACAGGTATTAAGCAAGAAAATCAACTTTATCGAATGTTATTCAAAGTTATGACACACTATGAGGCGAGTGTAGCAGCAAAAAGCACCCTGAAATTATGGCATGACCGTTTAGGTCATATTAATTGCAAAACTATATTGGAGATGACAAAACAAGGCGCCGTAGAAGGAATTCAAGTATCAGAAAAAGAAGATTTCTTCTGTGAAGCTTGTCAATATGGCAAGCAGCACCGTCCGAGTTTCCGAAGAAATCAAGAGCGAAGGGATTTCAAGTCCGGTGAATTTATTCATACCGATCTATGTGGACCGATGCCGGAACAATCCATGGGAGGAGCAAGGTTTTATGTCATTTTTAAAGATGACAAGTCTAGTTTCTCGCACGTTTATTTTCTCAAAAATAAGTCGGATACTTTAGAAAAATTCAAGGAGTTTGATCAAATTATTTTTAACAAATTCGGACATCATATCAAAGCAGTTCGAATGGATAACGGTACAAATATTGTAATCAAGAGATGAAGGAATATTTTTCAAAATACGGTATCACTTTTGAATTCACATCTCCTTATTCTCCAGAGCAGAACGGACGTGCTGAAAGAGAACACCGTACAATTATGGAAAAGGTTCGCTCTATGCTTCACGCAAAAGGACTTCCTAAATTCCTTTGGGCAGAAGCTGTAAACACGGCGGTTTATATATTAAATCGCACGACATCGTCACAAACGAAATCCATAACGCCTTATGAACAGTGGACTGGAAGAAAACCCAATATATCTCACGTTAAAATTTTTGGATCTACTGCCTACTTACACATTCCAAAGGGCCAAAGAAAGAAACTTGATGCAAAGTCAAGAAAATTTATCTTCGTTGGATATGAAGGAGATTCCATGAACTACAGGTTATGTGATTTACACACCAAGAAAGTTTTTGTATCAAAAGCAGTAGTTTTTAATGAACATGACATTGAGTCTTCATCAGTCAAGTCGACATTTTCAGAAAACAGAAATTATTTTGATGCAGGACAAGTATTCAAGAAATTGGTATCTAATCAAGAGGTTCAAGAAATTCAAGAACACAAGAAGCTCAAGAAGCTCAAGAAGCTCAAGAAGCTCAAGATATTGAAGAGAAAGGTTCGCATCGTCTTGATACGTTGGATAAGCGGCATGAACTTCAATCGGAACAAGAACAAGAAACAGGACCAACATTGAGAGATCGCTCAACATTAAAAAGGCCTTCTCGTTATGAAGCAAACTTCGTCACTTACGATGAACCTGCAACATTCAATGAAGCTTTATCAGGTAAAGACTCGACCAAGTGGAAACAAGCAATTCAAGAAGAACTCGACGCACACAAGAAAAATGGAACCTGGTCTTTCACTACCTTACCTTCGAGTCGAAAACCCATTGGATGTAAATGGGTGTTCAAAGTAAAACAAGCGCCATCCGAAAATACTCCAATTTTCAAGGCTCGTTTATGTGCAAAGGGCTTTTCACAAAAAGAAGGAGTTGACTACAACGAAATCTTCTCTCCTGTCGTACGGTACGACTCTATAAGAGTTTTATTAGCGATTGCAGCTGAACGTAATTTAAAGATAGCTCAATTCGACGTGAAGACTGCCTTTTTATATGGAGAGTTAAAAGAGGATGTTTATATGCAAATTCCTGAAGGTGTTGAGGTAGATGACGGCATGGTATGTAAATTAAAAAAGTCATTATATGGACTGAAACAGTCTCCCAGGATTTGGAATAAGAAATTTGATGATTTCCTTAAAAAGTTTCGCTTTCAACAAAGTGCTGTTGATAAGTGCGTGTATATCGGCAATTTTAATGTCGGGACTATATATTTAGCTTTGTATGTTGATGACGGTTTAATTTTTAGTGAGTTTGAGGAAGCGCTTAATATAGTAATTGCAGCTCTAAAAGAATCATTTGAAATTAAATTAGGCAATGCATCATATTTTGTTGGTTTAGAAATTGAACGCAATTTTGAAACGGGTTCAATTTTTATTCATCAGTCTGCCTATATCGAGCGTATCCTTGCACGTTTTAATATGTCAAACGTTAAGTTTAATTCTGTTCCAGTAGATCATAATGTTATTATTCGTGAGAATTCAGAAATCGAGGAGGAATCATGTAATGTGCCATATCGAGAAGCTGTCGGAAGTCTTATGTTTCTAGCCATGGTGAGCAGACCTGATATTGCGTATGCCGTTGGAGTTGCAAGTCGTCATTTGACAAATTTTAATCAACAACATTGGCAGGCTGTGAAACGAATTTTTAAGTACCTGGCAGGAACAAAAGACCTCGGTATACTTTATATTAGCAGTGGGAGCAATGAGCCAATTTTTGGATTTTCGGATTCAGACTATGCGGGTGACGTAGATACACGCCGATCTACATCTGGCTACATATTTTTGTTAGCGAATGGTCCCATTACATGGACATCTCAGCGTCAACGAATGGTTAGTCTTAGCACAACAGAAGCCGAGTACGTGGCAGCTAGTTTATCGAGCAAAGAGGCTGTATGGTTAAGGCAATTACTTAGAGATTTAAAATATTCTTGTGAAAACGCAACAAAAATTCATGTCGATAACCAGAGTGCTATTCGCTTAATCAAAAACCCCGAATTTCACAAACGAAGTAAACATATTGATATAAGATATCATTTCGTTCGTGAAAAATATCAAAATTTCGAGATTGAAATTGTTTATGTGTCCTCAGAAAATCAGTTGGCAGATATACTAACAAAACCTTTGCCACGTGATCGTTTTCAAAAACTTTGTAAAAGTCTAGGTTTGCAAAAGATGGTACAAAAATAATTTGAATTTAGTGGGAGTATTGAAATAAATAATTTCAAATTATTTTTCGTCACTCTATGCAATGTGTAGTTACGGACTTTTGTTTTTAATACACATAGAAATAATTGAAGTTGAGAAAGTTTTGTAAAAAGTCAAGTTCATATAATTTTGTACTACAACTTATTCAAGAATATATTAATTTGTGTACCCAGAAGAGAGTTTTATTCAACCTGCGTTAACTCAATAGTTCGAAAACATAGTCCGCAATTCACCCTCTCCCCCCACTTCGATTTGCTAATTTCCGATCAATTCAACAAAACGTTTTGTTGAAACTAAACGAAAATGATACTGTCTTATTATAGAACCTATTCTGTATCCAACTGCTTCGTTTAAAATTCGAAGCCAATGTGCCGCTTAGTAAAAATGGAGAACTAATAAAATAGTGTAACCTAAAGCCCAGTGTGGACTGAAAGCTTTATTTGCAAATACATACGAATGATGTTGAACTTGTTTCCGAAATGTTTTTAGAAGAGAAAAAGAAAGGATCGTATCACCAATTTTGAGTGAGTTACAAAAAACAACGTTTGGGTCTTTGGACATGTTTGCAAACATTGATTAGAAGCGAAAGGGAACGCGAGCCATTCTAATTCTGCTATTAGCTCAGTTTTGGCATAGAAAGAAGTTTTGAATGAATCCATTACCGCTGTTTCTTTTTCTGTCTTCGTCAGTAGTTTATAATTTTGTAAAAGTCAACATTGTCTTTGGTATTCATCGAAACTATATGTATAAACGCATTCTTGCAACAAAGTTTACTAATTATTGCCCTACATACAGGGTGTGGAAGCCTTTGTATAGAACGACGGTGTAGGCAATTCACCCAAAAGCAAATATAACAATTTGTTTAGTAAGGGAGGTGGGTATCATCTACCTTGGAAATTATTTCCTAATTACAAAGTGATAGTGTACTGGCTTGTGACCTTGTGCACCAATTGAAAAAGAGATGACGTACATATTTTCAGCGTCAACCAGTGTTGCCCAAAAGTTTTCTTCAACACTACTCTCCCTTAATATACCTAAGTGTATATGGATAAAGACTGTTCAAGATAGGTAGATTCTGTAGGTATATGCAACTTGGAAACTCGAGATACGATTTTCAAGGAAAATTTTAACTGTGAAGATTATTACCAGGCGTTGACCTTCGCATATTGCACAAAATCTATAAATATCATAACTTTTACAAAATCGAAACGATACGGATCTTAATAAGTATCTCCTAATAAAGTCCAGACAATAACAAGGCGAGAAACACTTGTTTTAACGATTAATCGTAATCGCAATTACGCAAAACCATTTAAAAATCTATTTTCAGAACGAAAGGTATTCGGCAGAACCGTTCGAGCTTACATAAGTCGCTAACTCGGATAAATTCTCAGGCAACAGGTGTAGATACGCATAGATATTTATGACTTACAGATATAAAATATGAACAGTTAGAGCGTATATTAAAACTTACGTTCGCAGGTACTTATAAATTCTCTTACATAAGGAAACCGTATATAGCACGTCATGTACTCGTGAACTCACCTGGAACAAAGAAATGTTATCACTTTCAGGAGACAATTATGCTGTTAACTTCGGCGCGTTTAATTATTGTAATTATCCACTCACCAGACTAAACAAAAGGAAAGTTATCGGTGGGTTAAATGTAGCAAGGTATTTTTAGTTCTTCGCCCGTGGTGTAGAACAAACTGAAAACCGTGAACAAGTCCCCTGAAGTAAGATATGATAATTTATTCCCGAAAACCGGATATCGATCAGTATGTCCTGCGTATTTTACGATCTTAATAATATCGGTTCGCATAATTTGTTTTGCATATGCATAGGCCTTCAATATTTATAAGTAAAAGATCAATATCGGGCCCTGCCCTTCTTTATGTTACGCACAATAACGAGAGCGTTTATGCCAACTCATCTCGGCCATTATTATTTATTCGTCGTAGAAAGTCGTGCTGCACATACGCATCGGTGGACGGCCGGCTTTAATGTGAGAAATGAGTCATGTTGCACATGACCAACAAAAACTGTTCGTATTTGCCCGTCGGTCACCGTAAAGCAAACGAATACCGGTTCGTTATTCTCAAAGCAAACGGACCTTCAGATTTCAAACAAATAAAATTTTTTAATCGATACTTACAAGTGTTTGCTTTTAACCTGTGTGAACTGGGTTTACTTTTGGGGAAAAAAAAGAATAATAAAAAGTCGATGTTAATTATAAACAAAGGAAAATGTGGGAAAAATATGATTTGGAAATGTTCATTAACAATGACAATGAGAAATATTTCAGAACATTTAATTTACATAACATTTAAAGGAAGAGAAATAAAAAAGGAAAAGAAAGCGAAATACAGAGACAAGCTAGAGCGGAAACGATTTAAATTTGGCGCTATTCTGACTTATTGGTAGATGGGGCACCACCAACTTTTTTATTTCAATTAAAAATCTATGTCGATCTGTATCGGTCACCAGGAAGTCTATGTCTCCACAACTGTTGGTTCCAGTTCTTTGGAATGAAGCTTTTCACACTCATTTATTTCAACAAAAGATCCATGAACTCGTGTAGCTACAAGATGAAGAATCAAAGAAATAGAACAAAAGTGGAAAGCTAGAAGCTGTAAAACGAAATCAAGTATAGAACTTAATCATTTCCAAAATTTGCGAATTGGGTAGGTACACGCAGAGAGATAATTTTGACGCCCTGTTCTTATTGTTAAACTCTTCGGATATAAAGAACGTGAATGAAATAGAAGAACTTCGGGAAAGATGAATCTCAAGGAAAGTCTTTGAAAGGATCAAGGTTACTCAAAATATATGCAGAAGATAAACAAGCAGGGAAGAGAAAGATGTCTACGGTCAACCCAAAATTACAAAATTGTCAAAGTACAGAGAATGAGATGGTTAGGACATGTGGCAAGGACAACGAAAAGGATGGTGATGAAAGGAAAAAGACCAACAAGGGCTAATGTGGTCAATGAAGAGATCCAAAGATGTACTTGTTTTGCAAAAGGACGTTCCTTTGGCATCAAGAATTATTTCTTTAATATGCAGTCGTTAAACTTGCAAGTAGTAAAAGAATAACATAGAACCAATTAAAATATTACAGCTTTGATAATTTTCACACGCTTGTATGCGGAGGATGCGCCTTAATAAAACTGCTACTTATTTACTGCATGCACACTTAAACCTCGAAACTTTGGCATATTAATACCGCCCCAGTGCGGTTGCTATCGTCTCAAAAAATGCAGCCCCATTACTAATTGACATAAAATCCCTGAATTATGCCCGTAAAATACAACAGCAACGAAGCTTTAATTGCGTGCAGGCCGGGCCGATAATATGAAAATACGCTCGTTCCGAAATTATTTGTATTTGAATGCAGGTACAATCTGTAATAAAATTAATTGATGCGCGTATAAATTTCGCTTTTAATTATATTTCGAGAACCAGTTTCAAGGCGTGCAACGCGTTTCGCGTTTAATTAAAAATGAGAAAGTATATTTTCGTTAATTAATTCCCGAATAAATCTGGAGGAGAAAAATTCACAAGTCGTCCGATTTCGAGGGAGCCATGATGACAACGCCAACGGCGGAATGAATTGGATTAGTCTACTTAACCGTGAATAAAAGCGAATGATTAAATGATCAGGAATGAGCGGAACGTGTGCTTTCACAGATTAACAGGGGGTCCGATATAATAGTGCGCTAATAAAAGCTTCCGATCATCTGTGAAACAATGCCAGATAGAGACATACGGAACAAAGGCGGCTGGGAAATGCGCCTGCGGTCACCACAATCACCCGGACAATACCATTGTGGTCAATCTTAATCGTCCTTTATGTTCAACCACAATTAGTTGTAGATAAAACTGTAGATTCAATTGAAGTAGAATTAAAGAAACCAAACTTGAAAATGTGACTTAAGAAACAACTTCAGGTGAATTATTTATACTAGTAATAAAATGCGCTGTTCACAGACATCTGTACATACATAGAAATAGTTGGAAAAACATAACGCGTAACATTTAGATGTAGATTGGGATTGGATTAAGTAAAAACCTGTCGCCGAGAACCGGGAGTTATTAGAAACTTCGTCGGGTATTTGCTCTTGGTTTGTTGGCCGATTGAGAAGAAGAAAGTAGCGCGTGAGATCACTCGCTCTGTGACAAACCTAATGGCTCTTTTGTTTGCTAAAAATGTGTGCTTCGCGTGGTTCGGCTCACGAACTTGCCTCTTCTGCCTGCCGAAGAACGGGCAATTATGATCTCTCGTGATACGGTCGTTCCATAAACCAGGATTTCACCATTTTTTCCCCTTCGCCGATAATTAGCGTGCCATTCCCGTTTCTAGGTCGTTCGGTTATCTCACGACGACGATTTTATGAAAACCAAACGAAAATAACTGAATTCAATTCACGAAAAGAAAAAATAGAAATAGCACAATCAATCATAATTACAGGCCTAGTCTGAAACATCCGCAGTAGAAGAATCGATTGCTAAATTAAGCCAAATCGAGACACAGAAAGGAATAACCTGAAGGTCGAGGGGACAGGGGGAATTTATAAACTGAAACCATGACTTGTAGCATCTTCGTAGGCTAATCAACTGTGCGTAAAAGTGACAGATGTTATGCGCGTGATGTCAGAAGCGTTCGTAATTTTTGAGAAGCACTCTCTTTCTTCCTCTCACGAAGAGAGCAAGCTGCTCTGCAACCATAAATTGCTTTCCTTACAGGAAAAAAAAAATACGTTCTATAGAGATTGGAAAATTAATGATTCTTCTTGGGATTGTCCTTAAAATCCACAAAGTGTGTTCTATAAGGATTCGAAAAATTTCTATTTCCTTCATACTCGGGGGGTTGTAGAGCAACTAAAAAGTTTCATCGGGATCCAAAACGAAACATTAAATTATCTTCCGCTTAGAGAGGAGCAGCTCACATGAGATCAACTTTCACTTTCGAGGATTCCACCGGCAATTATCCGACCCAGTTTAAAAAAGTCAACGCCAGTAGTCGACGATTAGATATGCAAATCGCCTTCACCAATGACATTCTAACAGTCGATGATCCTTGCCGCCTTTCCTCCTTTTAGCCGCCGCTCATGTAATAATAATAATAACATTAAACAGCAACGATTTCTGCTTGCGTAACCGCGATAACACGCAGCAAGTACTTTTACGTGGATAATTGCAGAGTGCATTATGAACAACATCAGCGGGTCTTTGAGCTTACCAGGAAATAGAATGCGCCCCAAGTTATGACATCTAAATACCAGTTAGAATCAGTGGGCGCGTATAATATATGGTTTATTGTTACACTCGCGCCACAGGAAGCCTTTGTTATGCGTAAAACTCAAATTCGCTCTTGTTATTACACAGCAAGGTGCGTACGGAATAAACAAACCGATCTCGCTCAACTTAATTTCATCGAAGGAGTCGAGAGCGCAAATTAATAATGAGATTGATGGCGTCTTCCATTTCTTCGCCCCGTTTATTAGATGAGCAAGAGGCAGCAATCATTATGAGGCCAATTACAGAAGTCGTTTCACTTGTAATTGAGTTTATCCTGCGCGGTGTTGCAAATCCTGCAAACGAGCGAATTAAGCTAAGCTCTGAAATTAATGTTTACATAACGAATTCATTTTTGTTTGTTTGTTTTTTTTTTGAGGCTTTTAAGTCGTGCCTCGTTTGGTTAATATATTTCATAATTTGTCGACTGTTAACTTGTTAATTAGTGCAGTGGAATCCGGTGCGATTATGATGAACACCTGTGTGTCGTATGTGGCACGGACTTATGTTTGCAATAAATATGTAATAAAATATGTCATAAATTTACAAAAAAATTTGATGCAAAAGAAAGGAACAAATGCGTACATTATCCTTTTCAGATTCTTTTTAAATCTACGTTTCACTTGTACGTTGCCGGCTTTCTCAATATACAATTATCAACGAATAATAAAATACATTATATTTTCATATTAAAATTGACTTGATAAAAGTGTCTCTTCCTCAGTGAATTTGATATCTGAGAATCTGAGCCATTTCATTATTGAATTTCTAGAAACTTATTACTGCAGAACACAATTTCGATACAAGATTCGCTTTGGTTAATCGTTTTTTTTTTTCTTTTTCGAATTTTACCAGCTATCGAGTCACTTAGTTATCACGAAGAAGTTCCGAGAAACAAAAAAAGGAGAAGAGAAAAAGGAGTCGCAATGAATTGCATTAAAAATTTCTCGCTATTTTTCTACATTACGGCGTCGCGTTAAACGAACTAATTGTAAAAGTGTCACGGACTTTATCGTAACACTAGATTTAACACAAAACCGGTAGTACGTCGCCGTTGTTGGACGGACACTTAGTTGGAACTCGCTGTAAAAAGATCCCGATAAAAAAAAATTTGTCTTGTTCTAGTAAAATTAAAAGTATAATGGTGTGAAATTCGTCTTTTACAAGTCCAAAAATAACAGTACTCGCAGTAATGAATAGGAGACGTAACAGTATAAAAGAACAAAAACCTCGAGTTTATAAATACAGCAGCATATCACGTAAAGTTTAAATTTTTTTGTGTGATAAGATGAAAACAGGATGTGGTGGAAATAATTTCATGGTGTGCTCCTCTCGAGCTTGAAAACCGTAATATATTCAGGGTTCATCCTTAAAAACACGTGATTGATATACGACATGCATAGTGTTTGTGTGCCACTGAATGACAATGAATCTCACGTTTCGATATCAATCACTCAAAATGTTGCGAGAAACTGCCGCTATTCTTTTATGCAAATTCGAGGAATTGTGCAATTGTAGATTTCATACGTATGTACGCCTGCAGAAATTGATATATCACATTCGTGCCATGTGAACGTACCCACCGGACCTATAAACAATGTGAAGAACCAGGTTACGTACATAAGTCAAGAAGGCATGGTGTCATTAAAGCGACGACGTCGTTACGATGAAGGTCTAAGTTATTTCCATTTGTGTGCAACGTGAAAACTATAATTATTTTAAAGGCCTTCATTTACTGGCAGATTTATCAAGGAAATAACAGTTAACTTTCGCAAGACTAAAGGAAAACCTTCCTAGCATAAACGACTCATCAAAATGATTTAAATTTCCCGTTTTCAACATTTTTGGTTGAACATAAAGTAAAAAAATTTATGTATACATCAAGCTATAAATAACTAAAACATGTATCGTCAAGTTTAGGACGCATACGTAACTAACTAGGTATGGTAAATTGTGAAGGTCAGAGCTGTCCGTCCATCCGACTGAATGACAACCAGGGATTTTGATAAATGAACGCGCCACGAGATCCGTATCTCCGGACCAATTGGAATTTCTTGGACAAGCGGCAACTTGCTCGGCGCGTGAGAATTTCGCCATGTTATGAAACTGGGTTAAAAACGATCGAATATCTCACTCGAATCGAAAACGAACAGGTTCTTGCACTTGTTAATTTCTCGCTTGCACCGCGCGCACCGCCTTATCCTCTAATGCAGAAGCGAAGGATTGTTTAATTACAATTTTCTTTGCAGCAAGTAGCAAGCGTGAAAAATGTGAGAAGCGAAAAAGGTTAATTGCATAAACGGAGTTAATGATGCAGCAACAGAAATAATTGAATGTTGAGATGTTATTAACAATTAGTTTCTAGGTTTTGTCTTTGTTTGTCGACGTTCTTAATTAAAATTAATTCATTAGCACAAACCAATCAATTATATGACCCAGAATTAAGTATGTACAGGCTACACCTTTGGTTACGGTTATACACGCTTTTTAATTTGATCTAAACAACCAACAGAACCATCGAAAAAATCTCATTCCATCCATATTATTAGCATATCTTAAAGAAAGTAGAGAGTTCTTTGAGTCTGTAATCCAAAGGTTTCCTAAAGATGCAGTTCAGAAGTGGGATTGGTTAAACTTTTTCTCTTGCTCATCAGATGGAAGATAATCATATAATAAATTTATATGAAAAGTCTTAGATCATGTAGTTAGAGTGCGATGACTTTTGAGAAATGTTTTGGTTGGTTCAGCCTCGAGCACGTTTCCTCATAAAGGCGAGGAAAAAAAAACTCTGACAAAAATCGAATTAGACGAAACAGAGAGGCGACGTATCCGCATCATCACTACGTGACAATTCTATAATTCGTCGACGTTTTCGAATTCGTTCTGCACATAGCCCGCGCATTCCCACAACTTTTCGTTCCGGTGACATTCTAATTTTCGGAACACAATAACGTACTAAATTACGACGCCTTACGGTACAGCCGGGAGCGGAGGAGAAAAAAATCAGCCGAAAGTAGATCGAAGAGCTATTGCGGCGTGTTAATCGTAAATAAATGGCGAACGCATTCCTGAAAATTACCTGCGGTTGGAAATATTTTTGTAATTTCTAATTGATAAATTTGACACGGACGGGAATTTTTTATGGTAGAAAATTACTGAAATTATTTCGAGTTTTTCGCCTAAACTTACTGTCACGATTCTCTTCCTACAAATTTATTAACTTTGAAATTGTTTTTTTTTTGTTTGGCCCGCGAAAAAGACATCAAACGTGTCAATTAATTCGAGGAAAGCATTGACTTTATCAGTGTAGTGTTGCTAATGACCAACGTTTAAGGTACGGTTCCATAGTTTGATGGTAATGGCCGAATGAAGACGCGTCCATCAAACTGGCAGCACACGAATCGTCCCGAAAAGGAACTGACACCTGTATTTTTGTGCAAGTGACACCTCTGAGAGACGATTTCTTGCGCAAACTTAGCGCCACTTCCATCTACGTAAGGGCCGCATTACCGAACGCCTTAAATAAGGATAACGAAGGACATGCGAACATCTTGCTAGCACCAAATACAGAACTTGTAATGCCCATGCTTTACAGGGGTCTCGTTATGGCCGATTAAATATGATCATTATATTAATGAGCTTAATCTGTTCTAACGTTCGGACGCGGTGTTAATTTAATGAGATTACGCGGAGTTGCTGTTGGTGTGCCATTTGTATAAAATTCTTGCACAGGGGGAAAAAAAGGCTAAACGAGCGCACGTATAAGCAACTCGAAAGGATTTCCCACAGTAAGATGAATAATGAGGCTACTAAATTACACTCTTCAAGTTGAAAATTTTTCTTTTGCCGCGGCAATAATTTATTGTGTTAATAAATTGCTAGATCACAACACTTCTTGGAAAGTCATTAATTTTATTATCGACTTGTGTATTTCATATTAATACAAATCGTTTATTACATCCACAATTTAATGGATTATTAAATCTTCATCTTTCAGTTTCATTAGAGTTAAAATGGGGTATAATTAATATATATAATACTAAATACCTCTTCTCCTAAGAATTTTCCTTTATAGTTTTCATACAGAATGGGGATGAGAAGAACCAGGACCTTGAGGAAGTACTTGCTCAGTTGATAGTACCTAGAAGGATTTCTTTCCTTCTTTTACCATTAAAAAAATCACAGTCCATTTTGTACTATTTTAAATATATTTGTAATTTCTTTCTTTCTTTCAGAGTAATTTATGCACTTATGTGTATTCATGTGATTTTAATAGAAATATCTGCGTAAATGCACTTTCCTGTTTTCGAACACGACTTAAAATATTCCGATCATCCGGAAAAGCATTAATATAGAATAACTCTTATAGTCTGACCCAATATTTGCATAAATTCTTGCCTTGTGCACTAATCAAATAAATAAATAAATAGTTCTCGATGTGACAGTATTTCCGTTTCTCATCGCTACGACACAGGAATACCACCCATAGAATTTTATTTATCGGCGAAGGAAATGTAATAACGGTGCCGATCAAAAGAAGTTGATTCGCATTGTAATTTGCATGGCAAAAAATTAAGCCTACTCGCTAGATGGCCGCGGCGTCTTGTGGTTATTGCATGCGGTAATTAACGGTGAGATAATTAATCGGATTTATTAACATATTAGCAAGGCTTTGTGCGCGGTCTCGTCTGATTTCCGCATTAGAGTAATAAATGCGAACCTAATCATGGTACGTCGCCGTCGCAAATGAGCTTGTTATGTGTGCTTCCTTTTACGTTTTGTTTCTGTGGATGTATGTACCACAACAGTTAACCGTTATTTAATATCTCATATCAACGTTAATGAACTGGAACTGTTACGCCACTTCCAAATCAATAAAACAGATTCAAACAAAAACACTCTCGATCTTTATTGCGAAATTCAAACGTAACATATTAGGCAAAATTTTTAAAAATTTGGACAGCTGTTTCAGCAGGAGAGTAGCTCGAGAACTCAACCATAATCAAATCATGCGATCTAGTTATGTATTTATTACAAAAATTTAAATCACAAAATCTTCTAAGCGGACACTAAATCGCGCAAATATACACTTTACGTTTCGCAGTCGTTCGACTGCTTCGTCAGAAGTGAAACGTAAAGTGTATATTTGCGCGATTTAGTGTCCGCTTAGAAGATTTTGTGATACAAATTTCATCGGACAAGAACCAACTGTAAATACAAAAATTTAAGATTATCAAAATTGTAAAGATAAGAAGAAAAGATTGGACTTTTCTGGTCGGACTTCTAAAAGAATTCTAGATGCGATAAATACACAGAAGGCTTGCTTTCCAATATTTCTCCATGCTCAAATCTGAACTCTAAATCAATTTGTTCCCGATGAAGCTTGATGGACGTCCGCGTAAAAGTGCCTGGCTCTCGAATGCGTAATTAGAAATGTTCCCGTCGTTCTTCGCCAACGAGTTATTTTTAGTTCCCGTTTCGTTTCATTAATTTATTTGCCGAGTGTGACCCCGGGTCGTAGGTACAGTTAGCGTTCGTTGCAATCGATGTGTCATGTCTTCTTCTTCTTCTTCTTCCATACGGCGGGCCTTTTTTCCTCGCCACTTTTCACATTCACTGAGGAGGTGACTCTCTCACCGTTTAGCCGCGGATGGACAGAAATTTACGTTCACCGAGAACGTGACGTGACTACTTAACGATTTCTAACCGAACACAATAATTAATAACGAAGCTAATGAAACGTGTCAATTTTTTTACGGCAGTTAAAACAAAGTTCATAGCAAGTCTATAAAAAATTATTTACTAAACTTGAGAGACTACGTCCGAAATTTGTACTAGATTTTTCTTCAAAAATCAAAATTTCATACTGAATTAAATAATTGCTGCGTTCAGACGAGATAGCAGTTCTTTTTCGCTGTTGATACAGAGCGAAACGCTTCAATCGGCTGAATGTTTAATGCCTGTCAATGGGGGGTTGAAATTTAAAGACTTTTCAAAATCGTACCATAAGTTAGTAAATATTTACAGATGAGAAAGAAAATGGTTGTTCTTTAAAGTTGATACTTAAACAAGAACAGATTCTATCTAGGTAGTCTTGAGTAAAACTCTACGCTATAATTTTCGAACTTGTTACTGTTAAGAAAAAAATGAAGAAAACAATCCGAAGGTCGGCTCTTAACAGGTCGTTTAGTTGTACTGAATAAATTGCTTGAGCAACGTATATTTATACTTTCTCCTTTGAGTCGCAGTTAATTAAATAAAAAATTTCAATAACGAACGCGATTAACTAACACCTTGAACGGGATGATATAAAACCGTCTCGCAATTACAAACAGCGATTAAAAGCGATCGGAAAAATTAATTAACGTGAAACTTGGGAATTCGAATTCTTTGTCTCTGCGGTGCCGTCTAAATTATGTTAAGCAAGTATCGGATACCGTGGAACTTGTTTGCCGATGAAAACAACCAACCTGTTCTGAGCAAGTGCACTCGGACACATTCACATTCCGATTTATGTAACACGTACGCTCACACATGTCTCTGTCTGAGGCACGCATCGTCTTCGGCTTCTTCTTCTTCGTCGTCGGTTCACACGCGCGTTGGCTTTTTGACGAACGGGAATTAAGGACATGCCCGACGATAAAACGAGGAATTACTGTAATCATATCAAATAAATTGAATAATAACGGCGTACGCGAAACGTAAACGAAGGTATAACGGAAGTACACCAAAATACATGTGTCAAATTCTTCAACCAAATCTTCCCGTCGCTCTTTTAATGAGCGAAAGCATCATTGTTGTCAGTTGTATTACTTCTAACATTGCAAACTCTTGCAATTATGTTATTAAATAGAGAACGAGGTGAAACTGCTTCAATTTAATTAGATACGCTTCATCAACCCCCCTTTAAATTCTTTTCTGTTTGCTTGCTTCTAGCTAGTTCATTCCCACCGGACAGAGGACATTACATAGACTTATTGCATTCCGACAATAATAATAACAACCTAGAATTACGATGATTTCTAAAATGTGAAACTCAAGGTTAATTTTGAACTTGGTTCCTAATTTTCCTTCTTCCAATCTGCATAATATCTAACTGTACATAAAATTGACGTTTAGTTTTCAAATGCCTACTCTGGTAATAACCTGAATGAATGAATAACAAGTTACAGTTATTTATTATAATCAATAATAATTTCCTTAGTGCGTACATAACACGGCTGAATTGAATAAATAAAGTAATCTATCGGCCGGCCATAGTTGCCTTGCTTCGCGTATGAATATTAATTCCAACGGAACAGAAAGATAGACAGGCAATAAGAACATTAGGCTATTTCAAGCTCGGCAGGCAACATTACGCAAACATGAATGAGAAAATCGCCCACTCGGTTTATGCAAAGACATCGCCGACGATTATGCACAAATTGTAGGTGTAGAATGTGAGAACCGCTGCAGCACAAATAAGTGCAGGTTCGATAGGCGTAAAAAATCAGATTTGCATACCCCGGTGCAGGCTCGATATCTCAATAATAAAACGTGCAGATAAAATCGTCGGAGTTATTTTAATTAGAAACATTTTCGGGTATTTTGCACCACCCGTCGATATAGGTCTAGACGATTTTCGAGTTGCTCCTCGCCCAATTAAAAACCTGATTTATTTTGCATCGAGATTCCTTCTTCTCAGTTAAAAAATTCACCTGCTCAAAATTAGATTTGCCCCATCTTTTTAATTAATCGTTTAATTAGCTGATTGAGATAAAAACGGAAAGGTATCACTTCGAGATTTTGCTTGCCTGATACTGCTAAGCAAATTGGCAGTGGTGAGCATCGATTTTCTACCTGCCTACAAAAGAACCAATTGTTATTAATTTTGAGAGAAAAGTAATTTTCTTTTTTCTTTACATGCAGTATAATTACAATGGATGAATGATTCTTTTTACAATACATACTTTAAATTTTGTTCTTTCTCCTTCTGATCATAAATATGTTGAACACCAAACAAGTCCAGTGAAAGTTGGAACTCAACAGTCCAAGCGTAAGAAGTCAGTCTCTAACTCTTTATGGTCTTGATGGCCTCAAGAGTTTTGAGTTCATATATCGTAAAAGTGAAGGCCTATCAAGAAATCCAAAGAGAATCCTAAAGATCTGGAGAATTAAGGAGTAGGGACCACAGCCTCTAGTTCTTTATGGTCTTGATTGCCTCAAGAGTTTTGAGTTCATAATATATATCGTAAAGGTGAAGGCTTATCATGAAATCCAAAGAGAAACCTAAAGACCGGGAGACTTAGGGACCACATCTTCTAACTCTTTATGGTCTTGATGGCCTCAAGAGTTTTGAGTTCATATATCGTAAAGGTGAAGGCCTATCGTGAAATCCAAAGAGAAACCTAGAGATCTGGAGACTTATGCCCGATTGCACCAACTTTTTAAAAAGAGCTTAAATTTAAGTGGTGTTTAGGCTATGACATTATTTATAGATTTAACAAAATGTTAGTCACATTCTAATTGATACTTAACTTGAAGTTTAAATGTCAATCAGAATGCATTTGTCATTATACTGACCATCCGTAAATGTCACATTCTAAACATAACTTAAATTTAAGCTCTGCTTAGAAAGTTGGTGCAACCGGGCATTAGGGACCACAATCGTAGGTTCAAGAAGAATAGGCGGAGATCTGGAGATCTTAGGTACCAAAGACGTTTAAAAAGTAAAGATCTTTCAAAAAATCCCAAAAAGAAACCTAAAGATCCAGAGATCTTAGGATCTGTTTCAAGTAAGCAAGAAAAGTTGTTGAAAATCTTTCAAAAAATGCACATAGAAACTATGTCCAAGATATCTTAGGACCAAAGACCTTTATAAAGTAAATATCTCTGGAGAAATCCCAAGGGGAAACCTAAAGAGCCCAGGATCTGAAGGCGTAGCTTCCAGTAAGTAAAATGCTTATTGAAGATTTTTTTAAAATCTCATAGAAAACAAGATCGAGATAGCTTAGGCTCCAGAGGCGTTTATAAGGATTTCTTTCAAGGAGAAACCTAAATGTCGAAATATCTTAGTATAAAGTAGAATCTGATCGCTACTGCGAACTTAAGGGACCAGTTAGCGTTGCAGGAAGCAGTCAACTTAGGGCAGAAAAATAACTACTCTTTTCGATTTGCCTAATCGAAAAGAGTAGTTCTTTTTCTGCCCTAAGTTGACTGCTTCTTGCAACGCCAACTGGTTCCGAAATATCTTAGGACCACAGACCTAAGTTCAAGTAGAATAGGCGGAAATCTCTGAAAAAATCTCGCGAGAAACAAGATCCGGAGATCTTGGAAACCAAAGGCATTTATAAAGTGAAGATCTTTCGGAAAATTCCAAGGAAAAGTCTAAAGATCTTTGGACCAGAGACGTAGGTTCAAGCGGAATAGGCAGAGATAATTCAAAAATTCTCACAAAGATACAAGTCCGGGAGATTAACGTTAATAAAATGATGATCTTTCAGAAAATCCTAAAAAGAGATCTACAGATTGAAAGATCTTAGAGACTGTAGATATAGGTTCAAGCAGAAAGGTTTGAGATTTCACAGAAAACACGATAGTGAGATCTTAGGAACCACGTAGTTACAAGTAGAATAGGCAGAGTCTCTCAAAAAATCTCACGAGAAACAAAATCCGGAAATCTTAGGAACCAAAGACATTTATAAAGTGGAAGACCTTTCGGAAAATCTTAAGGAAAAGATCGAAAGATCTTTAGACCACAGACATAGATTCAAGCAGAATAGGCAACGATCTTTCAAAAATTCTCACAAAGATACAAGTCCGGGAGATTAACGTTTATAAAATGAAGATGTTTCAGAAAATCTTAAAGAGAAATCTATAGAGAGATCTCACAGAAAAACAAGATAGAGAGATCTTAAGGATTGCAGACGTACATAGGTACAAGTAGAATAGGCGGAGATCTTTCAAAAAATCTCACAGAGAAACAAGATTCGAAGATCTTAGGCACCAAAGACGTTTATGAAGTGCAGAACCCCAGGAGAAATCTAAAGATCGAAAGATCTTAGGACCGAAGACGTAGGTTCAAGTAGAATAGGCAGAGATCGTTCAAAAAATCTAGCAGAGAAACAAGATCGGGAGATTTAAAGAGATTAACGTTTGTAAAGTGAAGACCTTTTAGAAAATCCTAAGGCGATTTGCATTGCTGTCTGTCAGAGTCTGTATTTTTGGTTTGTCTTTCGTAAAACGACTTCCAATTGTCTGGAAATTGGCAATACAGTCTCTTTGCAGTAAACAGAAGCTTTTACCTACGGACTGTCTCTTGAATTTCTAAGGGCTAGTTGTACAAACATCATTGAAGCACAGTTCAGCTCTGAACTTGGTTTTATTACTGTGGCGATAAATCTAAAGGCATGTACTGCCATGGTAAGTTTAGAGTTGAACGATACGTGTGCAATTGGCCGTATGAATCTTAAAACTATTTCAGTTTAAGAATGACAAATCCATGAGTACAGACCAAACCAGTAGAACGAAAGCAATCTTTCAAAATCTAAGCCCTTAGACCAGCGAGAGGATTAACAAATTAATCTTGAACTTTCTTGAACTTGTGAGAGATTTTGTTGATCAAAATGTACCACTTACCTTCCTGGAATTTTCTTAAAAGAAAGACCTTTTTTTCGAATGTTGTTCCAAGTTGTTTTTCCAAATGTTTTTAAAATTGAACTTATGGCTTCTTTGATTCCTCGAAACCTGACATATAAATTTTGCTAAGACCGAATAGCAAAAGAAGGAAAGAAAAGCACGACGACAAGGCTTAACCAGCATCACATTCAGCCGTTGTCTAATGTTTCAGTAATCTCGATTGCGGTCGGGGCTATTAATTAAACGCATTGTTAGCGGGCTGACGTTGATTATAACGAGTGAATGGTCCCAAAACAGGCCGAGATCCCAGCGCGGGATCCTGATAAAGCCCACACGGTCACACTAATTATAAAATGCTAGGATATCGAATGGCCGGCTTACACCTAAGCCGATTATTGTTGAGGTGATGAAGGTAAAGGTAACTTATTGACACTTCGGATAACACGTCGTCTACCTCTTTTTTTATATGTGTGGTGGTCTGCGACGTTCTGAAATGAATCACAAAAGCCCATCGAATTTTAGGTGTTTCATTTTTTAGGGATTACGTGTACGGGCTAGGGTAATTCGTGGGATTCTATTTTTTCAGTCGACATATTATAGGTGGCTTCATCTTCATATAAATTTGCATATAAACTAAGGTTAATGAAGAAGACATGTTAAGAAGACTGAGATACATTGGCGTGCAAGAATGAAATTAAGAAACGCGCAATAAATCGAGCTTACTAACGACGGACGTATAAATAGCAAAGCATCCGAAAACGAACAAAACCGAAACTTTCCCAAAGTCGATGCATTCTAAATATTTCAAATATTTTAACAGGTGAGTTAAAGAACCGAACGGGCAGTCAATTATAACGAAATTAATTGGGTAAACCACGGACCGTCGGGACAGTAAAAACACAATGTGTATCTGTGGAATTAGATTGGAATTTTATAGAATCCATCCGCGCCGCTAATGAATCCGGCGAAACCGAAAGTTAATTGGATGATCACCGAATTTATGCGCTGACAGCGGTCGTTTAGATCCAAGCGATCCTGAAATTTCCGCGGAATGGCGAAATACACCACCGAATAAATTCAAATTAACTTCACGTGTCACCGAAACTCCGGCGTAATTAAAATTTCACTCAAATAAAAATAAGAGCCCCATTATACGTAAAGCTGTACAAGTCACTTAATGCGTTTGGATATGTGAGCCTGACAACTCTGGAAAAATATTATTTTTATACGGAAGATGGATGTTGGCTATTTATAACAGGCAAGTCGGGTCTTAACATGAAGAAACGACGACCACTCGCTTACCAAGAATCTGCGTCTTAGTTTTGTTAATTTGAATCGGGATGTTTAATTATAACTGTTAAGTTGTGTTCTTTTTCTCTTCTTTTTCCAAGCGCTAAAAATAGAAAGTTGATGCGCGATTCGTGCAAGTTCCAAAACAGAACACTTTATAACTGACACTCTTCTATGTATTCGATAATTCTTTCGTCATTCAATTTCTAATGAGGACCACCAAGAAACAAAGAATCATTTAAAAAATAGAGCTTCAGATTACATTACAGACATTATTCAAGTTTTGGATACTTAATAATTCTATATCAGAATAAAGCAATGAATTTTCGTTTCTTTGTAGTTTCCAAGCTTTTCCTGCGTCGGTTAAAGTCAAGAATAAACCTGCAAACGTGTCAAACATAGGCTACTGGTATCGGCCACTATGCCATTAGCTGGTTGTTTTGCAAGAAAAAGGACTTGCTGTGTAATCCATACTTATTACCCACTACATGATGAGTACGTATGAATATGCTACATTTATTGATTATATTTATGGTATGAATAGTTATTAGTTCCAGTATAAGAACACGCTAAGCAAGGAAGTCGGATTTTTTATTCAGTGAACGGTAACGTCCGATTTCTTACAGCAACGTTATACTATCATTTAGCCATTAGAATAATGTGCACTACCAGTTTTCCAAGTATCTAGACCTTAGCGAACGTTATAAGCATAATGTTTGCATACATTAAGTTTCTTTCTCGTATTTTATGTGTACGAACAGTGAGAGGCCTTATTAAGGCACACACAATAAACAATTACTTACTTAAAATTAAAAAAAAAATTATGAGGGAACGATAAATACAAATAAATTCCTGCATCTATAGAAGTCGAGAAATATGTAAATTCCTGACCTTGTTAGCAGCAGGTATTCACCATCACTATTAAATCCATCTACTTTATGATCTAAGTAACGTATCGATTACTAATTTATTGAAAATGTCAAGCGACCCGGCCATAACAATACCTTTCGCATTACTTATCGTTTAAGCGATCACTGTAAAGCGAAATGCTACCACCAAACACCATCAATTTGAAATCAACGGTAGCAATGTAATTTATATTGTACTGCAAACATTTCGATTTGAACTTGAATATATGAGTTATTTCCTTTTACTTTTGAATATGTATGAACGCGATTAATGAATTATTAATAGGCGTGTGTAACCGTGAGTAAGAAAGTGTCGAAATGAGCTAATGCCTACTCTAATTTTGTCCGGTGCGTAAGCATTCGCCTTTCGAAAGATTAAATTTTTGGGACGAAACGTGGAAATTGCTTGCGAACGAACTTGCGAAAACTCGAGGCGGATATCCGTCGTTCAATTCCATTTTATGCTAATGCGGTGAGAAATTTGACACCTATTAAATGTAATAGTGTTTGTTATTGCTAGGCACAAAATTAACAGACTATAAAATGAATTATGTATGTGATGAATGCAGCAGTTAAAGGTGTCAGATTGATTACTATTTTCTTTATTTGCTTTTAGCATTCAGCTTGTTGATGACTTGAGTCGAAAAACTTTTCATTTGGTGGTTTCACATACATAGGTTCTTATAAAAGCCGAAAAGCTACAAAATTGATTTAAAAAATTCATTTTTACAACTTTGTATTGCTGTCGCAGTTAAAAAGAATGCACAGAAATTTTCTATGGAGAAGAAAAATGCATAAAATTGGAAGCTATATATACAAAAATTCATGACCACAGAAGAACTTAAATAGAGATGTTCCTTGTTACAATTTTTTTCTAAATGTATGTCCTTCTTGAAATCCAATGTGTAGGTAAATCACGGCAAAATCTTACAAAACAAGAAAGACAGAAATAAAGAGAAACGTGAGAAGATCGCAGAAAAAATGGCTGGATGACATGGAAAAGTATAAAGTAAGAATTGAATGATACTTAGATCTGAAGGTCTCATGAAGTATATGTGGAAAAAATTGGCTTCAAATAGCATATGAAAATAATAGATAAGGCAATGGGCCAAGAAAGTCTGAGATAGAAGAAGAATCCTTACAGTCTTCCAGATCTCACGGACCAGGACTGGAGCACATGGAAAATATCAAGAGAGGGCCGAGAATGAAGAAAACTCAAGTTCTCACAGCATTTAGAAGTCGCACAGGATGAGAGTGAAAGCTAGGCTTTCTTTATTAGTGAACCATATGAGGACTAAGGAGAAAGAAAGGTCTTTTGAGTCTTCAAAACCTTACGAAATTTAGGAAGTTGGTTTCAAGTAGTGCAGTACAAGAAGGCATGGAAAATAACAATTCAGCACTGGATCAAGAGAAACCAAGACACAAAAAGATTGCTTAGAATCTAACAGATCTTAAAAAAATTGTGAAGAAGTTTACTTTAAAATTTATTCAGTAGCAAAAAAGAGCGAGGAAGAACGGGACGACTCTTTGAAAAACGAAACGAGAGTGTAAAGAAACAGAAAATCTCAGCTTACGTACTTAGGGAGGACTAAGAATCGGGAGTTTAACGTCAGATAGGGTGAAATATTTGAATATAACATCTACCAATACTCAGAATCAAAGATTTAGATAAAAAGGAAAGTCAATAAATAGTATAGGATAAGGAAGGAAATCTATTCAGAAACAGAATGGAATGGAATGGAGCACAGGAATAAAGGGAAGATAATTTACACACAACAAAATGAGAATGTGAAGTAAGAGCAGGGAAGGGGGTAGAATTACACGAAAAAGATGGAGTTTCTCGATAACCTCTTAACTCCTCCTTTACTTCTTGAAACCTCCATCTCTGCTATATGGAGATTAGATAAAACCACAAACACTAAAATTAACGAATGAATTAGCAACATACAAACAACAATAAAAAGAGAAGAAAAGCAATAGCATATCTAGTAAGGACACGTCAACTCCAAATCTCCAAATCCAATTAGGAGATTGAGGATTAGGCGATTAGAGGAGGGATGGCACACGACAAGAGAAAGTCAGAAGAAACGTCTGAAGTTGGCACAGCGAAAAAATTCAAATTAAAAAAAAGTAATTTATTTGAACACAGAGATGAACAACCAAAGGAGAAGAAGCAAGAAGACCATAAATTTATAAAAAGAAAACGTATTAAATGAGGAAAAGAAATTAATTTTTAAGAGTAAAAAAAGTAAGTTACAAGTGCTCACAATATTTTTACTTGATTTTGTTATGACAAGCCTTTGCTATAATTTCAAGGCGTAAGGAACTTCCTTGTTCATTCGAGCTTTCAACAAAAAAAAATCCCATAAGTAACACCACAAAAGAATATATTAAGGCGAAAAATTTTCAATATTTATTTCAGGCGAAACCACCAACAACTAACCCTGGAAAAACATAACTTATGAATCACACCGTGTGATCATCGATTGCGGAAAAAAAATTTTAAATGCATGAGATACCTCAACGTGAAATGAATCTTTCGTATGGAATGTATTACGTAAATCAATTCTGGAAAGGATTGCAGCATATGACATAATAATTTTGAAAAACCTTTCTATTATAATTCTATTTTAATCCTTTTTCTCATTTTTTCTTGCTTTTCGAAAATCAAACTTCATTTCTATCGCAAGTACTGCAGTTTAAACAAATTGGATTCTATTTTAGTTCTGAAAAAACTGCGATGAAGAATTATAAAAGAAAAAAAAACCTGCCTCTTTCGTATCTATGTCATCCAAGCACTTAATTTAAATTCTACAAAAAAGGCCCAGCAAAAAAAAGAGCACGGAATAGAAACCGATTGAACGGTAAGTCATTGTGAAATCGTCGAAGATAATATAAACGTACAGGCAGATACTGCACCTGTGTTAAAGGCAAAAAAATAAAGCCTGAGACGGGTCACCAGGACGCGAGGTTAGAGTTCACTTTGTGACCCACATCCGGCACAACCGTTAGGTATCCATCGAGTGGAAAAAAAAGCCGGAGAATCAGAAAACCGAAAATTACCATATGCAAGCTGCGCATCTTCACGAACAAGATTAAGTGTGCACACGATTGGATACACTGTGATGTGAATGTGATAGTATCGTGGCGGTTCGAGGGAACATGATTTCTTAATTCCAGTGTTAATTTTTTACACTCACAATCAATCTAGCATATTAATTACTACCGTTATAAATAAATAAAAAATCACGGTGTAACCTAGAACTAGGAAACGCCAGCGTTTCCGTTCGAATCATCGCGGGCATCGTAATTCAAGAGTTTAATTTAGTTACCCAGCAGGCAACGTTTTCTCTTTTTTTTTTTTCATAAAAGCCAAACAAAATGAGAAGAGTAAACAAACGGGAGAAACAATAATACGTCGAACAAACACGCGTTGCTTGCTATCAATTTTAATCAGGCGAAACGCACAACATGCCCATATATGGTAATGAAAACACCGCGCGTTTGAATATCTTTGGTCTTCGTAATTTCTATTCATCATTTGGTCAAAATCTCTCAGCCATTCGCGCGATGATTTCAAGCAACTGATGATAAGTACTCGCATGCACTACTAATAACATTGTAGCAATTCTGCGAGTCTTTACAGTCGTAAAGTATTTTAATGCGTTTCTCGACGACACGTTGTTGGATGTTGTGAGGAGTTTTCTGGGCAGCAAAATGGACGCTTAGAATTACTTCTGCGGGTCAGTAGTCACAGCACCATAAAACTATAATCTCACGCCTTGCAGACATGTCATCGCAGGCAATAACTGACTCGTGCGAATTTATGATGATTAGTTACTGTCCGCTAATTGTCGCTGCTTAAGTTTAGTTTCCTCGGGCGTAATTAATTTTTTCAACGGACAGTAACCTTTGCCGACTTCTTTACGAGACAACAATAAAAAGTTGAAGAAAATTGTATTTCTGGAGCAAGTATATAATTTTGAGTCAAATAAAACTGACCATCCACAAAATAGAATAATAAAAGAAATCACTTTCATTAATTTATATACCCAAGAAGAAAATAATACCATTTTGTATTAAATCATCAGTCATCAGGCATCATAGACTAAAATATTTGATTCTGCGAACAATACCTACACTCAAAACGATTTGAATTGCAGAAAACTAAGCCGAAGCAGAAAAACAATAGATTACATCATCGCAGATAAAAGTAACTTACATACGTACAACAAAGTGTGTAATTACTACTTGAACTTGAAGAAAGGATTCGACTGCTTTGATTACTCCGAGTTAGCAGTTTTGTTTAAATTAATTTAGGTTGTGGGAACCTCGAAGTATATGTGAATTTTTTTTAAACATTTTGTATACAATCCGTCGATTAAAAAGATGACTTGTCTTGATTATAAAGTATTACACACACATGTCACACATTCACAGCAAACCACGTTAACATCAACTTTTTTTCAACTGCATAACTCTACAAGTTTGAACTTGTCGCGTCTCGAAAACGTTTTCCTACAATTTTTTTTTTTTTTTGATGGCACACCCACACCACCACACATGCAGTACAGGCAGTTTTTTAAATTCTTTTTCGACGTTTATTATACGATAGAATATTCGTACGTCCACATAAATTCGGATTAATTTTTCACTCGGCGCAGATAAATCTAACTTACCAAAAGTTAAATATTACAAAGTGGTACTTTGTGAGAGCGTCATTATTAACATGTTCGTGGTAAATGTGTGCGCGATAAAAACCCGATATATAAATAATAAAATTAAGCATTTGTAATAAATTTCGATGGGTCGTATAAAAGCGGTTGTTATATGATATATTATTTATCACGCCTCTCTACTACTGATTATTTTATATGAATGGGAACGGCGGGAATCAGAATCTGTATGCTGCATCCGTATGCTCTAGCGTTAGTGGTCATTTAAATTTTTTAATAGCGAAAGCTTTTATTGGTTCTTTTTTATTTCTGAATGAATGTGTGCTGATGATTGTCATTCACACACACAGATGGTTTTTTTTTTCCTGTTGTAACTCGGCCGACTTTAATCGTTAATCCGAGACTAAAATGAAATTAACATACGCCGTTAATTGAGTCTTAATTCGGTCCGCCTACGCGGTGCATAATTAAAAAAAATTAACGGCCTTACGCCGCGAGACTGAGCGTCGCTCGTTAATTCGGATAGAAATTGTGATGGTTCAGTACGGGATGTGTGTGAAGCGAACATCTGCCACTTTGGTCAACAGGTCAATATTGTGGGGCATGTTGGGGTCAGCCTGAAGTTATTGCTGGAGCTTAATTGCATTTTTGCGTTTTGTGAACTCGGTTACGCTAGTGAATGGATTATACTACAGTATAGTAACAACCACGGTCAACGTAACCACAATCATCCAATTCGAATGACTAAACATAATAATTCAATAAAAACAGAAGCAACTTCAGATTTTCAAAACTAGAAGTTAAATAAAACGACCTTGAGCTGACAGATTTCAATATATGCATCTAACGAGGACCTTTTTATGTTGCCTCGTCTGTGCTAGTACTACCCCCAACAAAAGAAAACCAGACAACCAACTCGAAAATGAAGTATACGTCGACGCATTCTTTGAAAATTAAGCCATGACATAAATCGGGGAATATCTGACATTATTTCTTGCACCTGACATGATTGGGATATAACTGACACCGTTTCTTGCATCCTGACATCACTTGGATACATTTGATGCCACTTATTGTACCCCGAGATCATCTTGGGGGGCATCTGACACAGTTTCTTGCATCCTGACATCATTTGGAGTACAAC
This sequence comes from Dorcus hopei, assembly GCA_033060865.1. Lineage (NCBI taxonomy): Eukaryota > Metazoa > Arthropoda > Insecta > Coleoptera > Lucanidae > Dorcus > Dorcus hopei. The sequence continues at coordinate 39,484,484 of CM065426.1, forward strand.
TAACACTGTTTCTTGGATCTTGACATCATTTAGGGCTTTAGGGTATATCCGACTCTATATCTTGCATCTTGACATCATTTGGATACATTTTATACCACTTATTGTACCCTGAGATCATTTTGGGGTACATCTGACACTATTTCTTGCATCCTGACATCATTCGAGGTACATTTAACACTATTTCTTGCATCCTGACATTATTGGAATACGTCCATATCCTGGGGTAGAACTCTGTAACTCTGTAATTGCTATTTGCTGCTAACTCCATTCTCGAGAAGAAAGTCAGCGGCAAATAGCGATTGATATTAGTTACAGGGTTTTAGCTCAGATTACAACTTCTTCTGTTCTTCCAGTTCTCATTTTTGTTCTCGTTTTATCACTTTTCTAATTTTTTTTTCATTCCTTCAATTTTCCATTATTAAACCTCTTTTCCTCATGACTTCATTGATCATACCTTTCCAAGATCTTCTAGGTCTTTTTATCTGATTTCGGTTTCCCAGTTTTATCATTTTAGTCCTCATCTGTCAACCTTCAGTTTTCCACGGCTTGTTATGAGTCATTTCGCCAAGATCTTCTTGTTTCTCCATCTTTCGTTTGTGTTATGATGTTCAATCTCGTGGTCCTTTTTCTGGTTATTGGTTTTCTGTTGGGCATCGTAAAGGCCAATTCAGACGAAGCCTTTTTGGGTAATTCACTTTCGAGGTCAATGTTACCGATCTATTCGTATTATTTATTTTCCACAGTTCATCTTCTCAAATTCTTTGTATTGTATTTGTATGCTTCGTATTTTAGTCGCTTTTAACATCATTCTTCTTCCTCTTAGACGTAGGTCATCTTTTATGGTGAAGTAATTATGACTCAAGAAAAACTCGAAAACTGGAGGAGGTTCGATAAATGGAGAATGCAAGTTTTGAAGAAGCAACCAGTAAGAAAGACGGCAGGAAGAAGACCGCGAGATCGTTAGGTAACGATGCAATGGTGTGTCTCATCCTGTTGCAGAAAGGAGCTACGATTAACCACTGCAATGCGAACTAGAACCCGACCATTGACTTAATTGACATACATCTTTGAAGACAACAAAATCTACATTTCCATTTGGGTTTACGACAGTTTCTTAATAACAGACCTGCAGAAAAATATAGTTCTCAATCAATATTAAAACAGATAATTCACAGCCGTTATCAGGAATGCTTTCTACACAAAACATGAAGCAACAAAATCCAACTTTTCATGGATTTCCAGCTCTAATTTAGATTAACAAAAAACTGGAACTGAAGGACTGCCAGTTTTTGTTAAAGTCAAGAAACTCTTCGCTGACAACTAGGCAGAGTTTGGACAAGTTTTATGCAGACCTTCAAAAAATAACCAGTGAGATCCTTACCACAAATAGATCAGAGGAACACAAAGGTTAGATCCATAAATACTGTATGGGTTAAGTTGAGTTCGAAGTCAAAGCCTGGTCTTCTGTTTTTATTGCACGAGCATCGTGGATTTCGCTTTAGATATTATTGGCAGCCGTTTCCTATGAAAGTATGACAGCTTTAGGAAACTAACTGAAAATGAGGGGCAAGTTCAAACAGTATACTTGAGCCATATTGAATCAATTCGATAGGAGTTTCCATATAACCAGATGCTTTATTTCTTCTACCAACTTTCTCTATTAATTCTTCCTCTTCTCCTATAGATTGCTATATTTTATAGTGGTTGGCAGTAATGCCACAGTTGTTGGCAGTAATGCCACAATTGTTGGCATGTAGAAATATAGTAATTGGCATATACATTTTAAAAAAGAATATAAATGATAGATAAGTAGATACCTAAGTGCAAATATTAAACTACATAATTTATTTTTGAAAAATTTCTAATAAAAATATTTTTTTACGTACATACCTATTTACAAATATTGCATGTAAAAACTGAACAAAAAATGTCTTATTAGCACACTTAGGCCTGGTTTATCAAACACAAGTTAACTTTAAGTTAAAGTTAACCTTCAGTTAATTACCATAACAACAATTGTCTTCGTAGTAGTTACTATGGGAACAAACTGAAAGTTAGAGTTAACTTGTGACTGATAAACCGGGCCTTAGAATGTAGAGTTCGCGTACATTTCGAACATTTTCGCACCATCTTGTTTAATGATATTAATTCTGCGCAGCAATGGCAAATCCCTTTGAACAAGAACTCATTTCTTCTTTGACGTTTAATTGAATTTTTAGGCCTTGATGTACACCTTCTCTTTTTTCCTCCTGGAGGGCTTCTACTTTTGATGCATGATTATATTCGTCTTTAGTCTGCTCTATCTCATTTTCAGAGACCAAATTTTCAAAAAAAAAAAAAAAATTGGCTGCAGGTCGGCTGAAATGGGAACCCGAGCATATTCTGTGTGGCTATTTCGGCCCTATCATCAGCAGAACAGTAGCTCGAGAACTCCATTGCAACCTCGACGACTAACAAGACAGCGTGTAAGTGCAAACACGTCACATAATCGCGACACAGCACGAGTATTTTCTGTGCCGTGGATAGCAAACAGCAACGAATACTGCTGCCCCATGAGCTAAGAAAATACTCGTGCTGTGTCGCGATTATGTGACCAAATTTTCTTTGCTCTGATCTTCAACATGTTCAATGCATTCTATGTATTTTATTTCCTAAGGCCAAAACATTTTTCCTTTTTGCATTTTGAATTGGATTGATTTTAAAGTTCTGAAGAATATTTATTTATTCTTTCAAAGTTTTTCTTTTTACTTCTGTTTGTTTTATTTTCTTTTCTTCTCGAACCTTTCGCTTTTTGGCTTTCTCTTCTTCTTGAATTTTTCTGTTATTTTCTTTCTCTTCGTTTCCACTAATAAGAAGGGTTTACATAAGGTAATCTTTCTATGTCTTTCTTGTTTGCTGATCATAGTGAAACGGAAGAGAAAATAGAATTTAAAAAGTACATCGTATTGAATCAACATGCCAAACACTGAATTACTTTAAAAAATTCAAGAGACAATTGTTGACAGTCTTATCCCAACCAATGAAATTGGAATTTTAGTAGTACAGAGTGGTTGGCATCTAAGTTTTTAGGTTTTAATTTTTTTACTGTTTAGTAATGGAACTTAATACGTACCACAAACTCTTTTAAACGGACACTAAATGGCGCACAAACACTTAACGTTTCGCAGTCGTTCGACAGCTTCGTCCGTTTAAAAGAGTTTGTGATACAATTTTCATCGGACAAGAACCAGCTTTAATTAATACGTACATTTAGGACTAATATATAAAGGTACTAGTAAATACTTACCTGCCTTTATCTTCTCACAAACACAAAAAAACATTATTTTTTTAGCAGTAATCTAGAATGAAATAAGCTAAAGTAGCAAAATCTATGATACGCTTTGTCAGCCCGCCAAATTTTCGATGAAGCTAAAGTGGAAGTACCAACTACACATAGAACTTCACTAGATTATACTATACGGAGTGCCAATTTTGGATTAAACAAACCCTCGATACAAACAATGCCAATTGTAACAGATTATAAAAGAAAATATAACCATGTGCCAAGGACTGCCTACCTGCCAACCACTGTCACCTTTACCCTATCTATTCACAATCAACTTAATGGAAAACGTCTGTTGATTGTGAATAGACACATCAAACATCTGTCAAACATTTGCGCTACCAATCTGCAGTACCGATTTGCATTAATTTTCTGCAGTAATTCAATTCTGACCGAACCTTAAAGTTGATAGCAATTTTTTTTCTAGAAAATACTCTTGCATGAATTGCTACCAGTTTTACTTTCAACTTCAAACTTTCTTACTCATAGTCTAAGGGTGGGTTTACAGAAAGTAAATCAAATATTTAATTTCGAATTAAATTAATCACGATTAAGTTGCCATAAGAATTACATTGCGAACTGTCAAATTAACAAAGTTAATACGTCGTAATAAGTCGTTAATACTTTTAACAAAAACTTCATAAGCTCTTTATAAGACACTTCAAATCCGGTTCCTTGATTTTCTCAAAAATTTTCTGTTACAGGATTCTTCCTTGAACCAGAATTTTTTTAAGTTTCTATTTCTTCTTGTTCGGAAGATAAGAGAAGAAAAATTTAAGTACAAAGAAGTCTTCTTCATTTTGGTGAAGCAAAAGAAAATTTCTTACTTAATTTGCAAAAAAAGCAATACTTTGGCAGTAATTGATAAATATGATAGGGCATCATCCGATAGCTTTTCATGAGGAAGTCAAGAATTGAATTGGAAAATGTTTTTGGGTAAATTAAAGGTTCAATGAAAATGTTTCTATTTTTGTTCCCCGATATATCCGACTACATTGATGCATGTTTCTTTACCTAGTAAGAGAAACAAACGTTTGGTTCGGGAAGTTGTTAAACAAAACCTTTTTTATAAAGCAAAACAAACCTCTCCTGAGAGTTTACGTTAACTGTAAATTCGCGAAACTTTAAATTGGGTTAATAATATTTAATCGAATTGAAATTAAGCAACTGAATAATTTTGAATTCTTGCCAATTTCTTACAATAATAAAATATGTTAATTATATACGTGGTTTAGTTGATGCGTACGTAAGATTTTAGAAGTAGTTTTGTATTTATCCACTTGTTAATGTAAATAGCGATTGACAGGTACGTGCATTAACTTTTTCGTTCTAAAATATTTACGACCTAATACATATTCAAATGATGCAGCATAAAAGCACCGAGTTAAGCACGCTGGTAGCTTCCAGAGAGTAGTACTTTAGTAAGTAAGGAGAAAACAATTCACTTGATGAGTCATTAATTTTCCATTCTGTTAATTATTATTAAAACCTGTTTCAACCTGTTAACAATAATAGCTAACAGTTTCTTCGTTTTTACGTACGCGTCAGTAATGAATACTAACATTTAATGGCTTAAGTTAGAAGGGGTCACAGGCTTCACATACGAGCGCTTGTCACCGTTCGTTATAATAGTGATATAGTGCGCGCTGCAGCAGGCGTATTAAATTTCTATTTTATTAATATTGTATGAACACAACTTTGTGCACGTGTATTCGATTTCTTGCTTGCGCCATGTCCTCCCTCCCGCCCATTAAAATTTAAGAACACCAAAAAATAGAACCAAAAATGAACTTGCTTCAGTACACTGAAGCAGAACTTTCCAAAAACCAACCAAATGGATCAGAAATGTTGATTGCCTAACAAATTATTCTAATACATTCATTTTTATTACCTTCATTAATATGCACTTACTTATTTATTGATTACATTCATTTGAAATTACCTGAAAAATGACTATAATCATTGTCACAACTCACAACATAAAAACTTGATCTGCTTTTATTTATTCAAATGAACCTGCTCTTAGTCAACATTACCAATCCTAATTGGCTTGTTATTTTCTGCTTAGGAAGCTCTCACATTTAATTCCCACCGTGATCTATCGCGCAGCGTTATTAAATTAATAACAAACATCAAAAGGCAAATGATCTCCGCGTAAAACGTCAAGCTCTCCCCCCAAAGTAGTTTGCGTTAAAAATAGGACGACAGCTTTTATGTGCAGAAACGAATTAGAAGTTGCAATGCATGTTACTTCAAGTGGTCTCGTTATAGAATGCTGCGTCCGTATGTAACTCCAGTGGGTACTAGGAAGGGTCGACTTGCACCGTGCATATAAATAAACTCAATAAATGCACATCACGAAACTGCCGTGCTCGTATGAGTCTGTACATAATCGCAGAGTGAGCTAATTCCGTTATATACTTTCAGTGCGTTGGCTTTATTTAAGTTTTACAACCGAGTCGTTAACGTCGTGCCCCAAAAACTTTATGTTCACCGAAAAAGATCTAATATCGTATTTAAAAGATAATGAAGGAGTTATATTATACTCATAAAAGGGTAGTTTCAATATTGTCGGTTTAAAATATAAACAACAAGTTTATACACGTCACTATTAGCATCCACTCCATTGCACCTCATAATTGCTATGGACTTATGAAATGATCCTCGTATAAAAAAAATATAGAATCCGAATCTGTTTATTAAAATATTCTTGTGTATCTACTTCGACGTTTTAATTAAGTTCATAAATTTTATAAACCCATCTCTGCCATTTGCTACTTATAATAATAATAATTAATAACTTCATTGCCTAATTTGATTATGATTTTCGTACCTGCGTTGACTCAAAAATTATTCGAAATTATTGTAGTGTTGCTTTAATAGACCCCTCTGTATACATGACGTGTATCGACCAGTTAAAAAAATTGCCATAATTAATTTACGCGTGCATTTATAAAGTAAGTCGGACTTCAAAGCTCTTCGGAAATTGCAGGCAATGATTTACACATGAAGCCGACAGTTTATTTTTGAAATGCTTCGTAGTATTTCGGCTTATTTTAAAATTTGTAGAGTAAATCAAAGTCAACGTTTTTCATCGGCGAGATTAAATAAATTTCTGTTTGTAAAAATAAAAGCCTCATGTAACAGACAAAATTGTTATTTTGATTTCAGCTAAAACCGATCTTTCTTTTCAACAAAATCAATTAAAAGATACTTAAATAAAATTATCTATAATCAAACTAGTTTCTCAAAAGGTTCACGCCGAGTAATTTTTACACATTCTTATACAAGGGCCGTTTCATAAGTAGCTCATAATGATGCGGTGCAGTTGAATGAAATTTTTATACAAGAGTCGTTTCATAGGCATATCACAATGAGGTGAGTTGAGTGAAATAAAGAATACTATGCTGACTATAATAATGGTTGACACATTTCCAGCTCTGAGTAACTCTTGCAAATAGAATCCATTTCCATAATAACTTTTTATAATGTTGGCTATTTATATTCTTAATGTATTTTAAAATTAGGCAGTTAAGTCACTTTAAAGACTGCTAATGTTTTAGTTTCTACACTTAAACACCTGCTAATACGTTTGACCATTTTCTAAGTTGGCTGTCAGTATAAATTTCATCCTTGTTAATAAAAAGAATGCATTCGTTGATATTTGCAGATAAAACACGCCATAAATACTTGTAACCGTTCAAGTCACAACTAATACATACGATAACCTTTAAACGGTTACCGTTGAGAACGAAGAAAAGTTCATCATCATCCATCGGTTTTCCACTTGATATTTAAAGCCCATTTAAGGCAACTTATGAGCCGCGCCGTTAACGTGCACCGAAGCGGACTGATTTATTAATAATTGTTTTGAATTATTTCACAATGTTCCTTGTTTTCTAAGCTCTAATTAGGCTTAATTAATGGTTTCGCTGGCCGTACGGTGTAGTTAAGCTGCTGACTTTATGTTGTTAAACCGGGTCGTAGTGCAAGTTAATTAAATGCCACGGAACGTTTCAAACGATCGGTCGAATTGAATTGATTATTATTGGCAGGTAGGACTCTCCCACCCCCCCTCATGTTTACTTTTAATTATGTAATTAGCGTCCGACAATTGTATTATTTGGAGAAATTATTCCACAGTGTAATTACTTCGCGGTAATTATAACTGTAACGCTAATCTCTTTATAATTGTACGCTCGAGTGGTTATTGTTCTGTAAACAGCAACATTCTTAGGCTTAAAATTTTTACCGTCAAGCTTTCACGTAACATTAATTCGTCATTGTTGGGTTGAAACATTTCCCCTTGGTTGCTATTGTTAAGCAAATTCTTCCAATTTATTTCGTAAACTACTAATTCTCTATGTCTTCCTGAATCTGAAGATCACGACAAATTATTGCAGAGCACACCTAATTTATAAAACGATTATTTTTTTTACAAAAATAATTTGACGTTAGAATGTGATTATAGTTTCACGTTTGCGCTGATTTTTTTATTATTTTTAAATATTCACAACAACTACACCTCGTCGTTATGATTTACTTATGAAACGACCCTTGTATACAAATTTCACTCAATTTCACCTCATCATTGTGATTCACTTATGAAACAACTCTTGTATAAAAGTGTGTCAAAATTGTTCAATGTGAACCTCGCGAGAAAATTGTTTAATTATAACTTCTTACCTGATAGTTTTATTAACGAAGTCGTCCTTGTTTATCCTGCGTAAATTTGGATGTATTGCAATTTTGATCGGTGTGAACACTTGTTTACGGCAAACAAAAGAGGTCCCAACGAAGAAACTTGGGGAACTCTTTTCTTGGGAGATTTAGCAGAAAGTCACTGTTCCTTTATTCAAAGTCCAAAGGAATTAGCTATACGAAAAGGACCTAGGGGCTTTTTACTTCTTTTACAAATCATTTGTGCTTTTCATTAATTTCATATTTATTACAACTCTACGATTCTAGATTAAACCATCAGTTTATTTAATTAAACGACGTTATTAATCAAACCCTCGATTTCTTGATTAATCGACTAACAATACCCAGGGCCAACTGATAATAATCAATAGCACCCACAGCTTAAAAATTAATTAATAGAATTAAAGTTGATATCAATACAAATCCTTTCAAATTCATTGGCGCTTATAAATAGAAAGGAAAAAGAAGCTTAACATTGAACACAGTTGTTTGAATGGCTTCGCAAAGTCCATCTCATTAGATTTACCTTGTATTACATCCATAAGCAGAGATAAAAAGAGACATGCACCGGTAATTGGTTTGAAGGAGAGATCGTTGTGAAGCTCGTAGACTTGTTCGAACTTGAGATACGCCGCAGTATTTTAAACAAATAAGTGCAATGAAGATGTACGAATAAATAAAGTCATTACTAAATAAAATTGAGTTGGCACGATAATTGCCGGGGCATTATCCATGACGAAATGCCTTATGAGTAAGTTTCATAAAATTCGAGATATTCTCGGTACCCACACACGCACACGCTTGCGGCCCCTCATTTTTTCCGCTCGTTTCATCCGCCGGCCCCTTCTTCATTGTGCGGTATCTTTCTTCGATAATGATGATTGATCGTCCATCAAAGTCGAGTGCCTTTTATTCACCGTTGATAAGGAAAAAAATCCGGGGAATAACGTATGCGGTTAGCGTTGTGTGAACATTCTCAATTAAGGAGGACGTCGGACGCATGTCGTCGCCGGAGCGGAACCAACAATGCGCTAATTAATTATATTCATTGACTTCGCTCATCCTTTCGGCCCCCCTACTGAATTTAAACACTTAACGGTTCGCAGACGGCTTACGTAACTGGTTCCCTCATTCACAAAAAGAAATAAAATAAAAAAATTCGATCCGTTTCAGTTACACTTGTTCGAGGACATGTTTGATTAAACGATTAAGTGACTTCGCCGAAGTCTCTGGCTTGCGTGCTGACAATTTCTTAAAATAATCTTACCACACCTCACCGTTCTATTATTGCGCCGCAATAATAGAATGAGTTCTATATGCGCGTGACAAATTCAGTATAATCGCTTACTGAAAGACGTAAATAGCCGGTTGTTAATTATCAGGTTCGTAGTTAAATAACACCTGCAGTAATGGGAATTCGAGGTGTCAGTGAAGGTATCTTTACCCTAAAACTAAGAAAAAAGTGTGCATGCAATGTGCTGTTGTGGTACTTAAAGAGCCACTTGCATTTAACAGTGCCTAATTTGTAGAAACCAAGAAAAATGGTTTCAGAAGGAAGGATAAAATGAGAAGAAGTAGAAGCTCGAGGCGTCATCCTCTTCCAGATTCAATTTATAAACAGCTTTAGGCTCCACCCTTTTCCATACTTTCCGTGCCGTACCTCTGCTTTTACTTTGGGATTACCTACGTTTCGTCTTCCCATTTTGGGTCTTCAATCTGAGGCTCTTCTTCTCTCTGGTCAACCACGTAACCATTCCAGTTCCATTTTAATTATACAACATCTACCATATTTATTTCTTTTCCTTTTGCTATAACTTGTTCTTGGAGAAGCCTTTTTAGGGTGCTCAAAATTTCATTTCATACCCAATTCATGATCCTCGTACCCTGAATGAGATGATGGATGCGCCGAAGGCCCAAAAATGTGCAGCCCATTACATCTTCATTACCCACACACAAATTGTTGAGGTTTTCGTTGTGTTCATCAAATTTTGGGGGTGTTCCTTAACTATTGCACGCCCCCCTTAAAATGCCAGTGTTGATTTTGATTTGTTTCCTACTCAAAAGAAGTTGTTTCATACATCTGTTATGAAAAGGTCATGTTTCTATACCAAATATTCTTGGTCCCAAGGGTCGCACTATGTTCTGCCTTAATCCTCGTTCACTGTGACTCCTTGTCTTGTCCAAAATTAATCTCTTAATTGTGGAATCAGTAAACGACAATCAGGAACTGATTCAATCACTTTGAACAGGAATACCTGCTCTACTTTTAACTTTGCGTACGTGAAAGAAATCCGTAGTATAATAATAAAGCTTATTAATAAAGGTACAATTAAAATGATCTCATAAGAATTCACGTCTGGTATAAAAGTGTTGTAAAATCACAAACATAATATTACTTTGCAGAACGTGTCAACGTACCGAGAAAAGCTGAATTAATATGTGGATAACGTAGCTTATGTAAACAGTTCCGTGAAATTATAACAATAAACGAACTTGAACAGCATATTTCGGTTCGTGTGGATGGCGGCGGCAATATAACTAACTCGTCCGGTCCCTCCGTCGAAATTACGTAACGTGTGTGTTCGGATCCTCGCGGAAAGATGCTTTCCATTTTCCGTAAAAGGAAACTGGTCTAATGAAAAGGGAGCGTTTTATAAGATTTAATCCGATCTAATTTATTCCGAAACCGGATTGACTTCCGACTCAGATTCCCGTACGATATAAACCCTAACGATGCTCTTAAATCGATCTAAATAGACTACTACACGCACTTAGACTACACAGGTCGGTACTTAGAATCTATTTATTGGAGCTATTTCTTTGTCTTCCTAGTTAACTGAAATGTTAGTTGCTCACCGATTAATAGACGTAGATAATGGTCTCTTGCTTCAATTATAAAAATCGAAAATTCTCGAAGAATTTGAACCCGACTGGCTCCCGGCTCGTTTGTCTCTGCTAATTATCCCTGGATCTTTACGTTAAATCGATTCAGTTTATTGGGTACAGGAGCAAAAGGAGTTAAAGCAAATCATTACAAATTACAGTAAGGTTCTTGGGGAATAAGAAGAGAAAGAAACGAATCCAAGCACATTTGCATTTACCTGACAGATAATATCTTGCAGGTACGTTTAAAATATTACGCATTTATATTTGCCACATACTGACATATTAATTAATATAAATATTCCTCCTTTTACTACCATAAAGTTCTGTGTATGCGGCGTACGTAAAACCGTTGAGAAAATAATTTTAAAAATACAAACGCATGATTTATAGACGATGCTTTTATCGAGGAATAACTAAAGGGTTAACTAGGGTCACGTTAATAAAGTTTCCAATTTGTCCAATTGCACAGAAAGGCAAAATTCTTAGTGGTTTACACCTCGTAAACCAAATAAAAGAAATGTACAATTTTTTTAATTTTCCCCTATCGGGAACATCAATTCTTTCATGACTGTTAAGTTCGAGTGATTAGCATTCAGTTAAGAATTTAAATGTACCGGGTGTCCCAACGGTGTGTATTTCTTTTGTGGAGCCTATAGGAATAACATGAAGAGAAATAAAGGTTAAGAAAATTATACTAGACATCACGCGGCATATTTTAAAATTATTTTCAACTGTACAGGCTGTCCCATAAAATGGTGGTGTATAGAGAGTGAATTTTTTTAAATGGAACACTATATATATTTTTAGATATTTAGATGTCCCGTGGAAAGCTAATTACAACGATATAAGTATATATTGGTTTGACTCTGTTATTTTCGTAAAAAAAATTCTTTTCGTCGAAAATTCCTTAAAAATCTGCAAACTTTGAACATATGTCTCTGACTATGGAGATGGCACAGACTTACGAAAATCTACCAAAATATTCTTAGGACTTTAGCCTTTGTGATAATATTAAAAAAAGTTAAAATATCCTTTAGCATTATACAGTGCGAAAGGCACTTACGAAACACTCGGTATCTCATTTTTTTTTAATGGAATGACCTATTTTTTATTTCAGAAATGGATAGTATTTTAACTTAGCTTTCCACTGATACCAAGTTATATACCTCTTTTTCGAACATTTCTTCTACTAGAAATCTTGTTTTTACTAAATTATTATTATGTATTTCTTCACATGTTTTTGACTATTTTATGTTGTCTTAATGGTAATATAAAATAGTAGTTATTTTCTTACGACTATATAGATGGCAAAGAGCAAAATTTTTATTATTTATAAAATTTCATCAAAGAAATTTTACTCCGTTGCACAAACAAAATTTTAAATAAATTGTTCGAATATTCTGCCTTCATGTTGCACACATTTGTTTAAACGTTTTATAAAACTTAATTTAACTTTTTGTAAGGTGTCTCTGGGAATGTTCGCAAACGCGTGTCTTATTCTCTGTTTCATATCTTCCACAGTAGTTGGAGCGGTTGTATAAACTTGACTCTTCACATAACCCCAGAGGAAGAAGTCGAGAGGTGTCAAGTCAGGGGATCGCGGCGGCCATAGTACAGGTCCTCCTCTGCCAATCCATTGGTTTGTACGCCAATGATTCAAATAGTCTCTCACTTCTCTACAGAAATGTGGAGGAGCACCGTCTTGCTGAAACCATAAATTTGCAAGTGCATCTGGATCTATACCTTGTAGGAGGCCTGGAAGTTCTTGTCTTAAAAAATGAAGATAAGTCGCGCCTGTCAAGGAACCTTCGAAGAAAAATGGTCCAATCACTTGCAAATTTATTATTCCTCCCCAGACGTTCACTGACCAGTGATTTTGATGAATTACTTCTCTAATCCAATGAGGATTGTCGGTTGAATAATAATGCATATTATGTCTATTCACCATCCCATTGCTTTTAAATGTCGATTCATCAGTGAATAATATTTTGTTAAGAAATTCATGGTCATCATTTATTCTTCCTAAAATTATATTGCAAAAATCGATTCTATTTTGAAAATCGTCGCCATGTAGATCTTGATGTAAAGAGATATGATAAGGGTGATATTTATGCTTTCTTATAACTCTTTGCACACTAGTCTTACTAATATCAGTTGTTTTGCTAATTTCGCGTACACTTATCTTGGGATTTTCCGTAATTGCTGTCAGGACTGTAAATTGATTATCTTCATGGGTTGTGTTGGGACGGCGAACAGTTTTTTTCTTATAATGGATATTGCCGGTAAGTTCAAATCGTTTTCTTAGGTTTTCAAAACTTTTTGCTTGAACGGGTCGGCGGTCTGGATATTTCTGCTTATAAATTTTGGAGGCAAGAAGACTATTCCTATTGCATTCTCCTAGGACGTATATCATGTCAACCATTTCTTCTTGAGATAAATTCATAATTCTTTTAAACGACAACAACATTCAAACTCAATTAATAAATTCATCTGACAAATTTCTAAAATTTTGTTTCCATGTAAATAACATGTGTTTTTTTAAAAATGCCATAAAGGTTGGCCATGAAAATTAAAACTCATGTCGTAGCTTGGCATCTAACACATGCCAAATCTGAAAATTTAAAGTAAATGAATGGAGCTAAGACATGAATTTTCTTTTCCACAGCCACCCCTTATGGCATTTTTAAAAAAACACATAGTACTATTTCCTAAAATACTTTTTACTTCAATTATTATAATGTGTGTCCAACAATTATTGTAGTCCTGAGTGGCTATAGAGTCAAACATTTTTAACTAATTGTCTAAGAGTCAATATTTGAGACTTCAATTCAACGATACGAAATAAAAATCGACATTTATGTGTGATTCCACAGTCACCCAGGACTACAACAATTGCTGGATGCATGTTATTTGACATTCATTCAATTATTGCATGGTAAGCGATAATTAAAGTAAAATTTACTTAGAAAAATATATTTTTTAGCTTTCAAATTTAGCTAGTAGAAGAAATGTTCGAAAAAGAGGTATATAACCTGGTATCAGTGGAAAGCTAAGTTAAAATACTATCCATTTCTGAAATAAAAAATAGGTCATTCCATTAAAAAAAAATGAGATACCGAGTGTTTCGCAAGTGCCTTTCGCACTGTATAATGCTAAAGGATATTTTAACTTTTTTTAATATTATCACAAAGGCTAAAGTCCTAAGAATATTTTGGTAGATTTTCGTAAGTCTGTGCCATCTCCATAGTCAGAAACATATGTTCAAAGTTTGCAGATTTTTAAGGAATTTTCGACGAAAAGAATTTTTTTTACGAAAATAACAGACTCAAACCAATATATACTTATATCGTTGTAATTAGCTTTCCACGGGACATCTAAATACCTAAAAATATATATAGTGTTCCATTTAAAAAAATTCACTCTCTATACACCACCATTTTATGGGACAGCCTGTACAGTTGAAAATAATTTTAAAATATGCCGCGTGATGTCTAGTATAATTTTCTTAACCTTTATTTCTCTTCATGTTATTCCTATAGGCTCCACAAAAGAAATACACACCGTTGGGACACCCGGTACATATTAAACGATTTTTAATTTTTCAATTCTAAGTTTGGGCAGAAAAGACACTGAAATTTTTTGAATGCAGCGCGTAAAATTCAGTTCGGAAGAAATGTTATAGATGGCGCCGTTGAAATCTCATTTTCTTCACGATTGCAAAGAAGAAGTAACCGAAATTCGACTAGGAATTTAAATTCATATATCAAACAGATTTTTATTCTTCAAAATTAACGCAATTAAAATCGTGAGTATTCTAAAATTAAAATGTAATGTTAACTCGGGAAGAATCTCATAGATGGCGTCTCTAAGATTGTATTTTTTTGACGGCTGCAAGAGCGCAATGATTGCGTTCACTTAGGAATTTAAATTCAAATATTTTTCATTTTTTTCTTAGTACGAGAGAAATCATGGTACAGTAGCGGCCACGTCATTCTTTTAATAGTAAGTTTTGTTAAGTATTCCAATTATTTTCCGGCCAACGTTTAAGTAATCTAAGTTCAGTTCAGATTAAAGTTGAGATAAGGAAATTAAAATTTATCCCGAAAAAGAAATTAGTTCGGGAAAAGTCTCAGAGATGGAGCCGTAAAAAGTAGTTCGAAAAGAATCTCATAGATGGAGCAGCTGAATTTACTTTCTCGTTGTGATTGTAAAGTTGAAGTAACTGGTATTCAATTAGTAACTTTGATTCGTCCATTAAATAGACACTTCTCCTGCAAAATTTACACTGAAAAGACGCTGAAGATGTGTAAAAAGCATAGATATTTAACAATTTAAGTCCCGACATCTTGCGATCGCTTTTTGATCTGAATAACCTAGGACAGATCGGTTTGGTTTGCAGTGGATTTCTCGAGCTACGGTTCTGCTGACGAAGGCCCAATTAGACGCCTGAAACAGCTGTACAGAGCATGCTCGAGGAGTCTGCTGTAATCAAAACCGATTTGCACAAAATTTTTCATAGATATTTAGTTCGGAATATATCTCACAGATGGCGTTACTAAATTAAATAAAATAAAGGGATAGTTCAACGTTGCAAACTGAAGTAACTGGATTCGACTAGGAATTAGAATCGACTCTATTGTTTCCGTTTCAAAAGTGACGCAGGAATGACGCTGAAGATTCGATGCTAAAAAGTGAGTTTAGGAAAAACCTTGTAGATAGCGCCACTAAAAATACATTTTCGTTACGATTGCAAAGCTTAAGTAGTTAGGAATTTGTCTGAAATAGTTTTCCCGATTTTTCTAAGTCTGAAAAAAAATCATTATGGAACAAATGAGTTTTTAATTTTTTGGTGGTAACCTCAAAATTTAAAAATAAACCAGGTTCCGTTAAGAATTCAGAATCACAAATCAAACAGACTTTTCACTTTCGATTCAAAGTTGAGACGGGAGGGAATCGCAGATATTTCGCGCCAAAAAATTCAGGTCGCGAGAAATCTCACAGATGGCGCCAGTGAAAGTAAATCTTTACTACGGTTGCAAAGCTGATGTAACTGAGATTCGCCCAGGTATTTGATTAGACTCAACAAGCAGACTCAACACCTTCTGCTTTAAAATTAAAATTCAAAATCAAAATAAAAAAGGAAAGACGTTGAAGAATCTTCCATGAATATTGAGTTCGCGGAAAATCTTATAGATGGCGCCACCAGAATTAAATTTTTATGACGAAGGGCTTGACTATACATGGCACGGTAGCGGATAATAAAATCCGGGCAGGTCATTTGTGCAATGTAAACCTCACTTTAATATTTTTGATGTTTAATACATATACAAAGTGCCACTAGAAATTCTGACGTTTAATACAAGTTTTATTTACGTATTTATTTTGACAGAAATATGTATAGCCTCAATAAAAGCCTAATTTACCAAATTTGTCTGAATATGCACGGATTTTATTGTCCGCTACTGTACATTAAATAAGTTTACCATTGCGCATTTGTATTTCGATTTATTTGATTTTCTAAACATGAATAAATAAAATTCTTTAATGCTACTTTTATCTAGGCTTATAGTAGGCCAATTAAAAAAAATTAAAAAGTTTTCAATTTCTTTTGATTTTTCCTAATTTTTTAGTCAACTATGAAACTGAATCATGATATTTAAGCAAGTTTCCAATTTTTTTCCATTGCGCTTATTCATTATAAACTATTTTACAACCTCGCCCGCTACACCTCCGTTCGACTGAAATTGGACTAGCGGTATCTGATGGTCTACGCAACGCGCCAGCGTCAACGCAGCTTAGATTGGAGGGAGGTGTAGCGGAATCTTTACAACCCGGTTGGCAACACTGTATACAGAACAAAATAACGAGTGTTTTTTTAAATTTGGCGTCAAAGTTGGCCGTAACAAGATGCGTATTGTGAACGCACCACAATTTTGATTATTTGTTGTAAATCTTACTTTCTTATTATCTGTTTTCATTGTTACAATTAATAATTGTCGTTTTTCGTTTATTACAATAGATTACATTCTTGTGTTGTCCTATCGTCCTGTTGAGTTCGAAACCTCGAAAGCAAGGTTAGGAATTGCAAGTTCAAACGTCAAATTAACAACTGTCATGACGATGATCTTTTTCCTTCTCTCTATTTGCTTTGCGCAGCAATGCTGCTTGTCTTACGGCCGTGAGCCATTCCAGACAATTACGAAGTATGTTTTAAGCTGGGTCTTAACCTTTAAACAGCACAAACATCCATGGCTAATGATGGGATTCGAACCCATGCCACCGAGCGACACGACTTTCCAAGTCGAATAGGCTAGACCGCTAAGCCACTCGGCGACCCCATGATGATGATGGTTCACAATGAAATTTTCATGGCCAACTTCGACGCCAAATTAAAAAGAAAACACTCTTTACTTAATTCATGCAGAGCCTTCAAAGAAAACTAGGAGCCACGTGACCTTTGACGCGGAACCATTTACTGATTCTATATTTGAGGCATTGCTAACCTGGCTAGATCACCATAAATGTTACTAAATTTCCGGTCAGATACGAATTGGTTCCCGTTTACCTGCTTTAATCCGCAGTCATAAAATTTAGATGTACGAATTGGTTCCTAAAGATGGTCGAATTGGTTCCCGCGTGTTAATCCTCTTAGGTAGTGAACTAACTACGTAATAACTGTAATTGTAAGACGTAATTGATTCTCCAGACATTTTATTGGACAAATTTAAATTAAAACGTCCCCAACTTGACACTACAACAGCAAATGTTATAAATTGAAAATGCCCTGTACAAAATTTATTCTATCGATAAATTTTGCTGGTTGTGTTTAAGAAGTGTTTTTTATAAGAGTGCGTTATTATGAGTGTTAACAAAATTTTAAGTGAAAAGGGAAAGCCTCTTTTGGTGGTAGAAAATTATACATTTAATTTTCACAAGCAACTCGCAAATGGGTTGCAACGGTGGATTTGTACAAAAAGAATCTGTAAGGCTTTCCTGAAAGTAGAGCTGTAGAAAAGTAGAAAGTGTAAGCTGACCCTGACCTGGCACTGACCCGCACACTTCGAAATCTGTTGAGGCACTGAACGTGCGTTATTTGCTTGTCGTAAAACAATAAACCATCTGGGAATTTATGGGAAGGGATCACCCGCCCGGATGGCGTTCGACGCGGGGTGTAACAGTAGATAAGAAAATCAGTGGTTTGGAAACAACTTTTATCGATTTTTGTTTGAATTTTTTCCTGGAAAACGAAAGCCGCAGCACCCTCGAATGTAAAGGCTTTTTTTATTGCACAGAGAGTTCTCAATACGTGGTTTGAAGGTATTCAGTCAATGTGAGTCTTACTAATGAGTAACAAAATCAAATCTTTGCCGCAGTTAATGTGATACGGATTCTGAAGGAGAGTTACCAGTTGATTTAGTTGTTTAATGTTTAGTAATCCATGTAGTGTACAAAAAATACCCGCAAGTAGTTACATATTTAAAATAATACTGGACGTGTACTTAAAGGTTACGAACGAAAGATTATTACTTGTGAGACTAGAAGGAATCGGGAACCAATTCGACTATCTCTTGGGAACGAACTTGATAATTACATGGGGGATTAGACGGGATCGGGAACCAACTCGTATACTCCGAAATTTCCATCCGAGGCATTTTTTTGTGTACCATGTGCTTTCTTGCTGTTGCAGTTCTTTTGAAAACTATGAAAAAAACAAATTTATTTATGTCAGTCACGTGGCTCTCAATTTTATGTGAAGGCTCTGTATATTTTGGTGGGTTACTTTGTACGTCGATGCAAAATGTTTTCAATTCACAACAAACTCAACTGTATCTAGTACAGAATGAACAGGAATGAGCGTGGTAAATAAAGGATGCGTTTTGCATTTTTATATATTTTTATTTATCGACAATTAACTGACGTTTTAATTCAATATAAAGGGTGTTTGTTTACATTACATTTACAATTTATAAATTTATTGCATTCTGTCTTGGTTCTAAAAAAAAATACGAGGGAATTCTTCGTCTGCCAGTGATGATAAATTATCCACGTTCATTAAGGGTATTCAAGAGAGTTAATGAGGCGATGTCACTAAACCCGGATTTCTGCATCGTCCTTAGAAAGGCTTAGCCACAATTTACCACGAAAATACTGCGCCTGGTTACGTTATAAGCATGCCGGCGAGCATGTACAAATTAAAAAGACAGAAACAGAGTTCGCTTACAAAACAGTCTTTAAAAATGATTTCCCATACAAATACCTGCACGTAAGTCGTACCTGATAATGCGACACGTCCTTTCAGAGGTCTGCTGTCTCGCTTTGATTGACTCATACGAGCCGAGAAGCAAATAGGCGATTGATTTTCAATCGAAAGCAGAGATGTAGATGTGTGTCTGTGAGTCGTAAATTTGCTCGCAGGGATTTAGACAAACGGTTGACAAATTCACACTCTCACGACGTTATAAAACTCTTTCTCACATTTGATCGTTGGTTGAATCAAAAATTAATTAAGTAATTGCAAACCAATTATCTCCGGTATCATGAGCTGACGAGGCTAATAAAGTAGACCAGCGATTCAAAGTCTCGTTGCCTTGTTTGTCCTTCGGTCAGTTGACAAGCGACAGTTCCCTGACAACTGAAGAGATGCGAGAGGATAACTGAGAGACAAATTACCCTAAGCAGCTTATTTCTGACCTGTTCTGTAAGCCCAAGCGAGAAAGAAAACCGAAGCGAACTTGGGTGGTAAACTCGTGTGATGTGAATAAATCCGGACACTCACTAAATCATACTTTCGCACTTGGACTTCGAAAGATCGGCCTGCTTAATTAAAGATAATTGCGATAACACAGTTTGGAATTAGAAAGGCGTTCTCGGAATGCCGAAAATAATTGCCCTGCCGACGAAAAATATTTTCGATAAGCAACCGCGTACCACATACTCTGCCATAATTACAATCGGATCTTTTATGGTTATTAGAGTAAAACTATGTAGACCTTGAAAAAGAACATTAATTACGGACAGCATTACGGTAAAGCTATGAACTTGTTAATTACTGAGGCATTTAAGTTGTCTGTGCCAGGAGAAAAAACCCCTGACATTTAGATCGCGCATGTATGTACGCTCTTGATATGCGACTTAAATACAGTGATTTACCAAAGGAGTAACTCATTTTGTCGGCATTTCAAAATGCGCTTTCAATTAAATTTTATTGATTTATTATTGCTGTAATTATTCTTTCAGGCTTTATGTTATGATTAAAAGGAAAAGAATCACATTGGAATGAAAATTATAGGAAAAAGTTGTGTTTATCAGGCTTTTGTGGAGAAGAAAAATTATTAAAATGATGTAGTAACATAATACAACAACTTTTTAAAATGAAGGTCTCCAAAGTCTCCAAAACTCTTTGAGACTTCATCTAGTTTTGACTTGATGCAACTTAAGGTCCTCTGGGCCAACTTCTTTTTTGGAGTACTATTAAACTGGTATAATCAATTTTTTACTTTGCTAAATTAAAAACGCATAAAATCACTTCCTTTCCAGTCAAAGTGAACTGGGAACTGTTACTTTACCGAGTTCAATCAATGCAGGTGTGCAGAATGAAAATCCTTCATTCAGAAAGAATCAGTTTTCAAATTTCAACATCTTTTAGAATGGGTTCTTTCGGAAATCTAAAATATAATTTGAGGCAGTCTTCCATACTTCGAAAACGGGCTACGTTATGAACATGAAAGAGGATACACTAGTTAAAACAGTAAATGAATTAGAAAATTTGAAGAGGAAAAATGGATAAAATAAAGGAGAGAAGATACAGAAAAAGAAGTTCCAATGTAGAAAGGTATAAAAGTACGCAACGCACAGTCCAATCAAAATCTCAAACTTCCAAAAGGTATAAACGAAAGAAGAAATATTTATAACTGATATAATAAAGGAAGCAAGGAAGGTAAAGAAAAAGATGTCCAATGGAAGAAATTAGTTCAAACAGAGTACGTGCGATTCATTAAAGTCTGGAACTTCCAAGCAGAAGATCCTCCGCCTGTCTTCATTACAAGACAAATGATTGTAGGCGGAAGCAGAAAAAGCTCGAAATATCAAGGACATAAGAAAAAGAGATATGTTATAACTAACGTATTAAGGGAAGCAAAGGAGGTACAGAAAAAGACGTCCAAAGGCAAGTAAGAAATAGATCAAATTAGGGAACGCATAATTCATTCAGAAAGAAAGAAGAACAAGAATTTTATACTCAAAATTTGTTTTTCCAGCTTCGATACTCTATTATAAACGTCAAGTGAAAATTGAGGACGAGAGAAAAAAATGGAAAGAAACTAAATTCCAAGTGTACATAATAGAATTCCTTTCGAATTCGTATCAACCATTTTGAGTTCCCAGTTCCTAGCAATCGCTGTAACTGTTCCAGGACGACTCTGAAATGCTTCCAGAAATTAAGCAAGACAGGAAATTGTTAGTTCTGAACGAACCAAAACACTAAAAGCATATTAGACAAGCGCGAGGAGTTTCAGAACAATTCCAAGTTAGAACCAAATTAGTCGGACGTCGTGAGAAATAAATTTGGTCAATTGGTGAAGTTCTCAAAAGAAAAACTGTTGTATAGCATGTAATTTCCTTCTTAGCAATTGGTTTATTTTTGGTCTCGAACATTTATTAGTGATGTCTGGGATCCCCTCGTATAGCCAGACGGACAAATTGAATTTATCCTGCGCCCGCCGCCCGCCGTAATCCAGTCCCTAGCCCAAGACACAATGCATTAGTTAAGCCACCCACGACAATTTATTAATAACGTAAGGTAAGACGTTGCGAAATTCGCCGAGTACGAAACGCAGCTGTGAGTACACAGAGTGGTGAATAAACAAGTGGCGATTTAGAATAAGAGAGAGGCGCTGCAGGCAGGAGACTGAATGGATGACATCATGAGTGAATCGGTCACCGTGGGAAAACGGTGCAGCGGCCGCTCATTTCGTATGCCGTGGCCGCGCACTCCATGAATAGTTGTAACTCACCAGCGCCTTACATCAGGGACTGTTACATAGATTGACAGCCCACTACATAACTAACTAATTTATGTGTAAGTAATTTCATTTTAGACTACATCATGTTCTTAAGAAGTTGCAGAATATTCATCGGCCCTTCTTACATCCACAATTTATGATTTATTAAACTGATGATGATGATTGGAATTTTTCAAGATCTCTACCCGAAGATCTTCGAGAAGTCAAGGACCAAAACAATGACCAAAGGATGATGATACACATCAAATCAAGCTTTCTATCTTTGGAATTACGATGAAAAGTCCAGGACATTTGAAAGACTTTAGTGAGCTTACCATAAAAAACCGAAGATAGAAGAAGAAAATAATGATGATGAGGAGCAAGATGCTGACTGAGCCTTTAGAACAATCCAACTTGCAAATTTTGGAGGACAATGATTATATGATGCTCAGAGCAATGAGAGATATTTGCTCTAAAAGAAGCGAAAGCAAGCAAGAAGATACTGATGATGATCAATACCCCAATAATATCCACTTTTGCCTTAGGGCAAGCAAAGAAAGCATGAGAAGTAAAGGAAAGATAGAAAAAGAAGATCGTGATGATAGGACGTGCAAGATGCAAATCGCTGTTGCATTATCAACTTTACGACTTGAAAGATAGAAACCATACGATTCATGGAATCTCAAGCTCTACGAATAGTTCCTTCAAGAATAAAAAAAGCTGGATGCTTACACCAGCTTACAAAGAACTAAAACAAAGTTCATCCCAGCTCATTCAAATCTGTATACCTCCTTTTTACAACGCATCATCTTAACTTTGGAATATATTTACCACGTATTGCCACGTTTTTGGAAGGCAACGTCAGCAGATTTTGGACAGATTCATACTGGGCAGTAGTAGGTACAGTCGTGGTCATTAAACTCATTACTCCTGCATCCTAACCTCGCCCTTGTTGACCTGTAATAGAAACAACGGCTCTCGTCTCCCTACTCATATTGCGCTAAGGGTTTCGTGTCCTCGAATCGTAACGAATAACTTGGCCACAAGTGTACACGTAAGTCTGTTTGTGAAGATGAATTTCTTCTTCTAATTAAAAAAGCGAAGCACATCAGAAAAGACCTGGGCATAAATAAGAGGAAGACAGTGTACAAGACTTGAATTAGAATAAAAGAGAAACACAGTTTGGAAGAAGAAGGAGAAGAAGAAGAAAACTTCAGGCATTTGTCACAGCAATAAGCAGTTTTAACAAAAAAAAGGACAGAAGTAAACGAGCTATATCAAAGCATACTAAAGTAGTACAGTAAGATTGGACTGAATTATAGAGAGTTTGAAAGTCGAGCAAAGATTAAAATAAAAACTCATTGCAAGTACCTAAACAGTAAGAACGAAGAAAAACTAAGAGACAACGAGTAGCAAGAACAGTACACGGGCCCAAAGTCGAAGGAAGAAATATATCGGAAATTTCAGAAGAATAATAATAGTAATAAGGCAAAGACATTCTACAAATGCATATTCAAAAATAAATATCATTTGGAAATTAAGTAGACTTAGATCGAAGGAGAAATTGGAACAAATATTAAACAAGATGAGAACGCACAACAAATTGTAGAAGAAGCAAAAGGAATCTGGATTTGGCAACTTTCAAAAGAAGAAGAAGTCATGAGGTGTACAAGAACACATGTACATATGTACATCGGAAGAACCAACTAACGAAACTTAGAAAGGAGGAACAGGTGACTAGAGATGTTTGAATGGAATGCAAGAATAAGAAATAGTGATAAACGGTGACAAACAGTAAACAAGCGAGAACGCATAACCAATTATTAAAGGAACAAGAAAGCGGAGTGATTCAATACAAACAAAAGAGTTAAGTAAAGTATTTGAGGATTGAGGTTTTATGAACAAACAACAGAAAATCGTACCAACAATAATTTTAAAGTTTTTAAGCCAATTTTCACCAGTGACCAAAAATCAGTTTTCCAATTTGCTCAAACTTAGAACAAGACGAAAGAATTTGGATTCATTTTCATTGTTGGATAGACTTGTACTTACTCACATGGAACTTATTTAGCGAGGCTCATCGGATTTAGCAAAAGTCCGACTCCTGGTAACCTCAGAATGCTCTTATTTTGAGTGCCAATTTCACCATTAAAAAATAAATGATGTCATTGTTTTTGCTAGGGCAAAGATACAAATTTTGAAGATATTTTATTGTTTTACAAACGTTATAGATGAATTTAAGGTTAGCATGGTCAGCGGATGGTTGGTACTACATTATCTGCTTCAATTATGACTAATAATGTATTTACACGTTAGAAGTAAACAAAATTAATTAGTAAATTAGTTAGTTAACGATTACAACAGACGAACTTTTTTTTACACCAAGTTTTTGATGCGTCGAGTTGTTCGGTCGTCTATTTAATTAATATTAATTAGGCGAAACGTCGACTAACATCCAAATTACCTCACCTCGCCTAAACGAGACGCAATAACTCCTAAATTATAGAATCGTTAGTCCATGCAAGTACACTTCTAATATATTATCCCGCTTGCATCAGTTGACACAAACAGCGATAAGCTTTTAGGTTTAATTAGCGTTCAATTTCGCTAATATACTGTTTGTTATTTTGCATTTTATGAGCACGATCCATTAGCATCTTGTAACCTGGTCGCACCTGTCATTGTTTTGATGAATCTTATCTGTTCTTCTAAAATGATTCGTTTCTTTAAAACTGAGAAAGCAGACGCACCGAAACATTCCTTCAAATTATCATCTCCACATAATAAAACACCCTTAAAGCACTCCAACAAAAAAAAAGAATCCAAGCTATCACACGAATATGCTAATAAGCAGAGACAACTATGCGAACCACTAAGTTGAGTTCCGCCCGTCAAACAAGTGAAACATTATTTATATACCTGGCCTCTCTCCTGTCTCGTTCTGGGCAGCGGACGTCTCTCTCGAGCGTATAAAATAAATATAAAAACACAATAAAAGATAAAGTAAAGAGACTTCTCACATCATTAGGAGGACCGCCTAGCATTTTACTCGCCGAGTGAAAAAAATGTTTTCATTTGGTTAAGCAAGGCGCGTCAGAGAAGGACACACACACAACAAGCCCCAAAACACTCTCCAAACACCGCATTTTGTTTTACGGTTAAATCAGAGGGGCCCGTTTAGAAAAAAACGCAGTCTCGAGAACAGGCCGACCATTAAAACAAGTTAGAAGACATAAAAACACGACCTTCCTCAGATTTTAACATCTCTAACTATACCTAATGTTTGAGATCTGATTGTATAACAACCGAGATTTATACGTTAAGGATTTTATAGTTTCAAGTCCCCCCATACAAGTGTCCGAGATTAATTAACATAAATGTATGCATGACTCACCTCTGCTATAATGTACTAATGACACAAATTGATTTAGAACGAGCTCATGAATTATAGATCACGATAGTTTCCAACTGCATTCTACAGTTACCAGTTTAACAAGTTTCTGTACGAGTTAATGAAGTGGAAGTGATTATTAATATTAACAAAGAACGCGCTGAGAAATTCAGAAAAGTTTTGTGCAGACTTACCGTCCATCGAAAGGTGAAAGGCAAGACGAGCTTCCCGCGCTCTGGGTCGGCTAAGGTGAAGGAGTCGCGCCCCAAAACGGGGCTGGAGGTGTTGCCGAAGGAACATGTTCCCGTACTAGTCACATTACTCTGGTATTCTTTAAGGCATAGTCTAAAGAACGTGTTGCACGATGAAGTACATCTAGGAGACAGGGGCGGCTTCGGCGTACCGCCACAACAGTTTCCATTTGTCAGTTCTCCACGTGGATTTGACATTTCCAGCACTTGCAGTTCGAAAAAACCGGAGCCATGCGCGCACTGAAACAAAAAGAAAACTTAAATTTAAGTACATCTTTTAATAATCCCAAAAGTTTAGACTTATCCAAGATGATCTGAGAGTATTAGGGAAGGATGAACAACTAATCTTAAAATAAAGTTATGCTTTACGTATTTTAGAAAGTGCAGATCTGTTTGATGTAATCGGTCAACATTTAGTTAAGGAATGGCTAGGAATGTGGGAAACGTATGTAAACCTCGTCACAAATATACTTTTCCATGCGTATCCGCTATGATTTTCAACACAGAATACTAACGACACTTTATGACAGACGCGACTAACGAACAGAATGAGGAAGAACGTTTCTTATCAGCATGTCCGATCTGCTAATACAACTATTGTTTTCGTCCTTCCAGATTAACACGAACGTTCATGTCACGTCAGCCGAGACTCTTCAATTCAACTACAAGTTTTGGAATCATCATCGTATCTCCGCTTATCACCATCAATTTCCGTAATTGGCACATAACTCGTCGATTTCAAAAATAATAAAATACATCCTCCATCCTGCTCTGTCGATTAAATCTGCTTCAGTGATCTACCTCTTCAAATGTGTAGTTCTTGCAAGAAGACCAGCCAGTTTACAAGTAGGTATCTCGCATTGTATCTGAAGAATGCTACAGCATTGTAGTTCCCATTATATTAATAGTTGCTGGAGAGACGCCGTTCGATACACATTGATTATACTTACAATCTCGAGCGGGATCTGGGGCTGACTCGATGCATTATTTATACGATGTTGTAAAGAAAAAAATCGCGCAGACATATTCCGCATTATACGCTGCAGATGAAATGTAAAATAATTTCTTGGGCGACGCAATTACCGCGGTTGAAATGAGTTTGCTTCCTTAATTACCCCAAAAAAAAGGACGTTAATTTTTATTTTAGGAACACGCTGTTAATTTTTACGTGAAAATGTTAATTAATTACTTACAACGTGCGTGCCTTGCACTTAGCAGCTGCTTCTGTGCGTGTGTGAAATTACATGAAAGTGTAATTATAAGGTCGTGTGAGATATCACCGGGGTTATATAACACAAGTACGAAGGTTGCACGAAAAGTAATTGGCCATTTGTTAATGGGGCATGTCCAAATCGACCAATCAGACGTCTAGTATCGAAAAACTAGAGAGGTTGACCATAATCAAAAACGAGAATCTTCATTGACATACAGGAGTCGTAGAAGTAATTGGACATAATTGGAATGAAACAAGTCAATGTCTAGCTTATGCTAATGACCCGTCCCTGATAGAAATAAAAAAAATTAGAAAATGGATAACAACAATAAGGAAGTAGAAACCATAAGAGAGATGGATAAACAAATAAATTTGAAGGGGCGGAGAAGTCACTGCAGCTGGTTACCAAATGATAAGAATAGGCAAAGAAAGGAAGAATAGCAAGAAGTCAAAAAAATATTTGGGAACTTTGTCTACAATCAAAAAATATTCAGAGAAAGCAAAGGGAGAAGACACACAACAACTACAGTATAAGGTCAGTCGTAACTTGTAATGGACGGCTTTAAAAAATGCACCAAAAGAAAAAGGAAGGCTAGAAGCTACGAAGAGTAAACGAAGGAACAAGAAACAAATAAAGAAGTGTGATAAACAGATCGACAAGTGACAATTATAAGACAATGACTGAGATGGCTAGGTCTAGGAAAAAGAAACAAGCATTGACTGGAGGAATGGTTTGGAAAAAACGGAAGAGGAAGACCATGTTTGACATTGAGGCAAGTAGCCACAAGGGAATTAGGAATTTAAAAGTATTGACAAGAAACAAAAAATAGAGACAGATTTGCAACCAAACCATGGTCCTTCGTGGCCTGTAGTTCGGTTTTGGAAATGAAATCAATTTCAGTCAAAAACCATGACATGGAGGGGAGTTGTAAATGGAATGTAAATAGTTGGAAATGGAAGTGTTGACGAGAGGCTACAAAATGCAGGAAATTTTGTAACCAAGTCATGGGCCTTCGTGGTATGTAGTTTTGCTTTCACACTGAAATCAATTTGAGTCAAAAAGTATGACATGGAAGCAAGCAATAATAAAAAAATCTCGACCACACGAGAGTTAGGAATTGAAAAGTATTGACGAGGGCCAAAAATGGAGGCAGATTTGTAACCAAATCAGAGGCCTTCGTGGCCAATCGTTCTGCTTTGATAATGAATCAATTTGAATTAAAAAACATGACAAGGAGACAAGCCATAACAAAATATCTAGACCACAAAGGGGTAAGGGATTGAAAAGTATTGACAAGAGACAAGTAAATGGAGGAAGATTTGTACCCAATCATGGGCCTTCGTGGCTTGCAGTTTTATTTCGATAATGATGACTTTTTGAATGAAGATGAGCAGACAACTTTCTACAAACAAACTTACAGAAGTCAATTAGATAGAGGGGATTAAAAATGCAAACACCAAAGCAGATAAAAGAGGAACTAAGAGATAACTTAATAAAGAATGTTAACTCGAATGAGCAAAGCCAACAAGTTGACTAAAGTGGACGTAAGAATCAAAAGAAAGACGAGGAGGACAACAAATTGACCCGTTAACTACGTTTTGCACTGTACCATTTCATTTAGGATCTCGTCTACCTTTCGGTAGCTCTCTTAGAACCTCCCTTCCGTTTCAAGAAACGCCAATTTCGTCCTTGTTTGTTTCCTATACTTACTTCAGTTATCTCTGATTTCTTTCTTTGCATCTCTCTCTTTGGAAATAGGCCGCTGATTATTCATCCTATTTATGGGCCTTCCGCTTCATCCATTTATTATTCTTAAATTATAACTTTTGATTCCTACCCTAACACATTAATAGGATTCTTGACTTTGTATTCGTGGGGTTACATCCTTACTTATTTTTTTCTTCGCGTCTCTTTTTGATTTGTTTGCTTTGGGGATTTCAACCTTTTTTGTTTCCTTTTATGTTCCAAACGTTTCTTTTATTTCTGCATGTTAATCCATTTCCTGCCGTCTCTATTCTCTATTTCTTAATGCCTATTAGCTACTTATCTCTTTCCTACCTTTGGGTCTCCCTCCTTGCGAATAGTTCGCCGGCTGTTAATTTCATTTAGGATTTTGGCTTTTGCTACCAATATCGTCATTCTTTTCCTGTGCTTTTTTTATTCGATTAGTTTGAGAATGGCTCGCAGGATTTCGTCTTCCTTTTCGTTTATTGTTGCTAATATCATCATCCCTCTATTTCTTACGCTTACTTCAGATTTTAGGTTGTCATCCTTAACTGTTTTTCTTTCGCTTTATCTTTATCTGCTCGACTTGAAGAGTACTCAAGCATTCTTTAAACACTTGCACCTAGATAAGTAATTATCAGTTCGACTAATGTTTACACGAAGAATTATCTGTGTAAATCGAACCAAGAAACACAGTCTCTTAATATGTGCAGCAAGTAACTCGTGGGACAACCTGTACATTAATATTTAATTTACAAAGTTACGTCTGATTGAAAACAAAAAAAAAGACGATGTGCTTTAGTTTGAAGGATTTGTATTTCAAAAACAAGAAAGCGAAATTATCATAATTAAATCTAACTATAGTATAATCTGATTATACCGACAAATGACAAGATCTTACCAAAAGTGTTGTACTCATTTTTAAGTCTGCATGTTCATTTAGAGAAAAGAAAATGTAACTAATTGTAAGTAAGTTCTGTTTAATTTTTAATGTGTTTATGATAACATAAAAAATTAAACTTATACATTGTATTGTAACATGTGTACAAAAAGTTTTCCCATCTAGTGTGTTGCTCTCATTTTTTCGCATGCTAACGTATGTTCCTTACTTGATCAGTAAACGCCAAATTGACATGTAACCTTGACATAACGTCAACAGAAAATCATACGATTTATTACGTATTTGAAACCAAACAAAATAAAACATTGAAAATAACGTTGAACGTGAATTCACAATAGATGTTGAAAATGGCCTCCGTCTTCCAATATGAAAATCATTGTAAAATCAAATCAATAAAACAATTTTTTTTAAGTTATGTTTGTTTACCTGTCTGTTTAGGGTACGGATCAAGTAAGGAACATACTTGAACATGCGAAAAAATAAGATCAACACACTAGATGGGAAAACTTTTTGTACACTTGTTACTTATTTATTCGCACACGCTTTTGATGCAAACATTTCTATACTATTCTATTTTGCAATCTCATTTTCCTCAATGATGATTTTTTATTAAAAGATTTGAACTTAATGATTTCTCATTAAGCAAAAGAAGTCTATTATACGGCCAGCCATCCGAAAATAATAACATAATCATAGTAAGTAAGACGATTTCGAAAATAAAACAATTTGAAAATTTCTTTCCCCGAAATAATGAGCTATCAATTTAACAATGGATAACCAGCACTTAGCTTTTTGAACGAGACGAGAGTTTTTTCTCCGCCGTACTCTTGTCTCGGTTGACGGAACCAGCGCTGATTTTACCGACGCGCTCGGTGGCTCACGCACGCTATCTTTCAGCTGAGGAGCGTTCCCATGCCCGAGGAACAGGATTTTAGATAAATATGTATAGGTATATAAACATTGGAAAATCGACTGCATTCTGAACGTCGTCGCCCCGCGCGATGACGTTATGTAACGCAGGTACGCGTAGATTCAGATTTATCTACTCCCAATAGAATGCATTCTAAAATCTAAACTCAACAAATCAACAGGAAATATGTATTCTTTACTTGCGACATCAGATAAAATATTTGCTATTTTACTCGTTTATAACATTATTCAAATCACATCACACCTAGATTACAATTATTATCATTTTTTAATTACATGTGCATGATTTATTGTTTAAATGTTTTCAAGCTTGTAGATTGGTTGCAGTTATAAGCAATTAACGTTTTGTTAATCTATTCCATAGTGTCTCTAGAAATCTCTGAATGCATACAACAAAGTCATCAAAGTTTATTCTCTGTGATTTGCAGAATTATAAATTGTCGTAATAAGAGAAGTCCCACGCACTTAATGACGAATTGTTTCTTAAGCTGGAAAAAAGAACAACTTATGGGATTTATGGGCCTGCGAAAACACCGTCGGGAAAAAATACTCGTGCGACATTCAATTTCCTTGCGAGGTAATTACAAGCTGTCATTAACGACACGGCCGGAGCAACAAATATTTAATGTGCACGGAACAACCGTTAATATTTTACTCGCCCGGTATATGCGGCGTTGAAACACGAACTACGCTCGTGGTGATTTATTTAATTAAAGTAAATAAATTTATTGTAATGAGTCAGTTTAATGAAACGCGCCAACATTACATTAATTATAACGGTAGAGGTTTTGCCAGAGCTTTTTCTTGTGGAATGAAACGCAAAAGTGGCTTCTTGTTTGTTTCTCGAAGTTAAGTATTTTATATAGAATCGAATTATAATTAGTTTTGGTCTGTGCTGGCTTGAGTTGTTTGTTATTAATGTTTTATGCACCTGAAATAAAACGCACAAGAAACTGAACCTCTTCCATTATAATTCTATTAGATTAAAATGTGGGGGCTTCCTTTCGGGGCTGATAACAAACCCCTTCAATGAATAAATCAAATCAGACGAGCTTGAACTTGAATTCCGTTCTATTACGGTTCTATTTTGTTGCATTTATTTTTATTTCGATGCGTTTCGTTACATTTCATTCATCTCTTGACACATATTTAAATAAAAGGCGTGAAATTGGAGAAACCGTAAAGCGTTTAAAGGATCGTGGAATTTCATAGCGATTTCGTGGCTTTTAGGTCCACGCCTGCAATTTCCCACGATGTCCTCCGCGCTTGACACTTAAAGCAATGCCCAGGATAACTTCTCCTGCAGCGCCATTATTTTTTATTGTCACGTACGCCCGTAATTATTAGTAATTTTGCTCCCATTTTATTATCAAGACCGTTAAATTATCGTACGGAGAAATCAGGTTTTCGCCGAGCCGGTGGGTAAAAAGACAACGTCGGTGATAAACTAGTTCTCACAACTATCAGCGACCGGGTACATATTGTAAAGGTGCTGGTTATTAATATCGCGCCGATGTAATTGGTAAAATAAAACTCATGTTGAATAACATGTTGCGCTATAAAATAAACGAGGCTTGGATGTTTCCTTTATGGTAGCGTTTCTGGGTAAGCTGCCAGCTTCGATCTATTTAAACCAATATTTTATGGTTTTTGCGGAGCTGAAAGCACTCAAGAAATCCATACTCATTCTTCAAGATTATACTTGGAATTTTATTGTTTTATTTAATTAAAAGCAAGGTGTTTTATTTACTTTAATTTATTGTTATTACTACCAAGAAAATGAGAAATTCATTTCACAGTCCAACAAGAAAGCGTTACACTTTGAATTTTATTAAAGAATTCCTTTCTTCTTGACGCTAATCACTCCAATGAGAAAAATCAAATAAAAACGTTCCTGATTTTGATTGCAAATTTCATGGTAGAGCATAATCATTTAGACGATTTAATTTGGCATCGTTCCATTAAGTTAACAGATGTCACGCCAAAATCGATTTAGTTAAGAGCTTTCCACGAGCCCAGAGAAAGCTAAAACAAAACCCTTACACCCTTTCAATATTCAAATGGTCTAATAACTTCCGTCCCAAGATTTTTGAATTACATAGTTATTAATAATAACATTTCCACTTGAAGGCTGGCGACTCCCTGTGGGCAACGTAGTCCTTTGCCCAATTTCAATTCAGTTCGTTGAAACTTTGCCCTTTCTTTCGGTGTTAAAATATTATCTGCATTCCATGCTAACAGAAGACTCTTGACCACCCAATAACCCACTGTTGGTTTTTGGCAAGTCATCTACGAACACGTAGAAAATCGAAATCGTTGTTTCGAACTTCTTTTGCTTGCTCACGTTTGCGCTTTACACCCTTTGGTACACTCTTCTCTTTGTTTTTATCTTTTTAATTAGTCACTTTTAATTTGCTACATTCTGCTCTTCATTTCCATGCACTTTACATTATTCTCATTATTTTTAAAGCAACATTTCTTATTCAACTTTTTAAGGACTTCTACAGTTCCTTTCTTGAATCTGGTGTAATCTGGCTTACAGTGTCTAATGTAACACATAAATTTATTTCTTCACTTTGTGTCATACCCAAAACCTTGCCGTTGCTTTAATCCTTTCTTCCTCCTCAAAAATTCTCAGAAGCTCTTCCTCTTATTGCTACTGTGTTTTGGTTTTCTGTAAGTGTCAATCTCATCAACATAATTAATTTCCAATTTGACAGGATTCCCTGAACAATAAATAAATATAAAATAAATACAGCTGGCTACAATGAGTGAAGAAATTACTTTTACTTTTACAGGAAAAATAAAAATGACCAAAAATGTAATTGATTGGGGGGGAGGGGAAGAAGGGTCGACGTTATTATTAAAAGATATCCGACATTACACCGCAGCTTTTAATATCTGCTTCATGTATTTCTTCAAACTGTTACAATAAGATTAAATTTTATGATTTCTTTTGGTTAAAAAGAATCTTTGCGGTTACGCCACTGATCGGCGCCACGTTATTACCATTCTCAATTGCAATTTATCTTTCCTGCCTGTGCATTGCAATATTTTTCCCACGCCAAGAGATGTTATCTACCTACATATTTATTTATACTTATACCAACGCGATAAATTGGTTAAACCAATAAATACTAACTGCAATTCATAAGTAATTATTTTGTTATGACTAATGTGAACTATTTAGAATCTTTAAGGGGCTACTTTTACTTGAGAGAAAAGAGCTTTGTTCTATTGCACGTACATACATATATGTATGTACATACAAAGGATGGTCGCATAAAACCGCCCGGAGTTTGGCATCGGCAAATATTTACATGTTACGTGAAAAAATGGAAATCTTGTTTATGTGTTATTCGTTCTCACGGCATTCTTGACATTGCATACTTCGTGTGTAATAACACTTATTGAAATAATAACGCAATCATTTATTATTATTCAAGACCACTTTGCATTTTCTATTAACTGTATCACTTTTTTGCCCTGCATTTTTCTTTTACTCTCGTCGACTTTATTATGTGACCTGTTTGCGCAACATTTTTATAAATGTCTCAATTACATGTGGTAAAGAAAACATTTCCGTGCACGCACCAAAGTCCCCCCTAAAAAAAAAAAGAAAAAACATCTCCACTAAGAATATAATTAAGCTGGGATGAACAAGGAAGTCTGATTAAGTTATGTTAAGTAATTAATGCGGTTTTGTAATTGTGATTCAGTTAGGATTAACATATTAAACGTGCATTTGCATACAATTAACGTCACGCGGAAAAAAGGTTGGATTCTTTCGGTCTAAATTGACTATTGTCTGCACAGAAGTGTGTCTTATTAAATGCTGTTTACGCTTTTCATAATATGGGAAGTTCCTTGTTGTGATGTGAATCGACGAGTTGCATTGCTACTGTATTGTTCACAATTAAGAATAATAACTGAGGATTTAAATGCACCGTTAAGCTTTCTTCTTCGCAATAGCAACGATTCGAAATGCTGTTACAATTGCGGAAACACAATAAAAAGTTCTCTGCCTTCGATATATTTAATAAAGTGTTTCAATTTCGCACTCATCGATACTTTTATAATCGAATCCATTAGTCTAGAACGACCTAGAAAGTTCGCGAAAGTTTTGGAAAGCAGTAGGCATTTCTAGACAGGTTACAATCTTGTCTAATGTGGGTGGCCTGCACTTAAGGAAGTAACGATTGTGAACGTCCTTATAAATTGCAAGTTTTTTTTAAACTGTGTATTATAGGAAGTGTCTTTAGACATTTCAGAAAATATTCCACGTATTTGCAGTTCTACGAAGTTTCAGGGATTTCAGGCAACTTAAAAACATGCGACTAATTTAGTTTTCCATTGGTCATAGATTTGGCGGCAACTGTTGAATGAAATTCTGCTCTAGTTCAAGCTTACCTGATTTTCTATTTTTCATTTGAAAATACGTTCGATAACATTTGATCCTATCAAGGAAAGGTTTTTAGTATTACACAATCCAAGGATCGAAGCTTAGGTAGAGGAAGAAAGAAGAAAGATTCGGCTTATAAAGCGACCTTGAGTCCAATGCGTCCTTGTAATTTGCAAATGCTTTATTGACAGAGACATTGACAATAAATTTCGATAACGTATCTGTATCCCGATGTCAATTAGCTCTCCTTACTCGTCCAGAATCAAAGATTGATTGAAAAAGAAGAAAATTAAAGATCGTAATGAAGATAGCTGCAAAGCTTTCGATACAAAAGACAAACAGAAAGATCAAAGACAAGAATCGAAATCGAATGAGGAAGAAGAGAGAGAATGCGGAAGGCCTTTAGTAACAATAGAAAACAAGGTTGAAAGACAACAAAACAAGACGAAATCGAATGAGAAAGTGGAAGGCATTTAGTAAATTCTTCACTGAAGTAGACATCACAGCAAGGATGGAATATATGGTACCAGGGAAAAAGATATCCGAAGCAAAAAGACAAGGATATCAAAAACAAATATGTACGGCTGAACAGAAAGGATGAAAGAAGCGGAAAATGTTTGCATATTTGCATCCCAATGGAAACTGGCTCTCTTTTCTTGTCTAGAATCAAAGATTGATTGAAAAGAAAATTAAAGATCGTAATGAAGGTAAAGATTTACATCAGCATGAAAGATAGTCGAAGTAGTTGCAAAACTTTCGAAGAAAGGCAAGTAGGAAGGTCAAGAAAATGTGGAAGAGATGCAGTAAATACTTCAGTGAAGTAAACGTTGGAAAATAAAACACTGAAGAAAGAGATTTCCGGAGCAGAATGAAATGGAGATCAAAGACAAAAATGTAGGGTTGAACGGAAAGGATAAAAGAAAAAGTTGAGAGTAGATAAGAAGGAAATATCTGCGATGTACTTTGCTGCTACAGCAGAAGTAGAAGAACCATCAGCCTTGAAGATATCCCATGCTATTGAAGACAACCAATGCTCCTAGGAAAGGTGTAACCATAACCACTTTATAATCCTTGATGTTTCCCCAAGTCCCATCAATAGCTTCTGCTCTTTTCTTCAATTTCATTTTTTTGCTTTTTATTTAAATTTAGTGCTTTTTACATTAATGTACTTATTGAGGCTACCCCTATCCGGATATGATTTTGGGACTTCTTGTTAAAAGTACAACAAAAAAAAAAGGAATTCGATCGATAATTGAACACCGTGCAAATAAATCGTCCAAGTGCAACATAAGCCGACGCTATCAATGTCTGAATTACATACAACTAACTGTAAGGTATCACGTCTCTCTATCGTAGTGCAATAATGTACGAGAAGTGACAGATATCGTATTACACATGCACCATTGAGACAAGCAGTGCCGATAACCAGGCTGCAAATTATATTGTAATTCCGGTCAGGTGTTTCTGTTGCTCAGTTGCAAAAGGAAACGCGGTTTTCCGGCGACCGAAAGCTCGCTCTGCGTAGATTCGGCTAATTAGTCCCCTTTTTTTTATTTTGAAGAGCGCACCGCGCCGGGTAATAATTTTTAATGAATTTGCGTCATTTTTTCAAATTAATGACATCCTCTGACAACATGGGAAAATTGGAAGAGCACGACGCTAAATAAGTAGTTTTCACAAGGTCATCAAAATTACGTTTTAACTGTAAATTAACATCACCACATAAATCCGAGAGTGTCAGAACTATAAAATAATGTGTCCTTTCTATGCCTACAAGTTTTCTCTTTTCTTATAATTCTTTTGCTCTGTTCTTTAGCTTTCACATCCACATCTTGCCCTTGCAATTGCGGACGCAATAAACTATAAAAACGGAACAATGAGACAAACATTACGCAATTCCAAAAATAGCAAATAAAATACAAGCGATGCCATTACTTTTTTTTTTCTCTCCTCTAACAATGGGCTAATTTGTACCGGAGTTGTTTCGGTTAACGAGTCTTGCGGTATTTGGCGTGGTCTTTATCTATGTGAACCATCGCCGGGTTATAAAAAAAATTAAATAGAAGAATTGCGTTTTATCATCCGCGGGTATCGCCTGATCTTTGACACCACGGCCATTTCGAATGCGTAATGCCGCATTAAAATTCGACAAGTTACGAAACGAAAGGAAAATGTGCGCCGCAACTAGAAAAATGGAATTGCATTATTCATTGTGACACCCCGTATAGAATCAGGACGATTTTATTACGTAACTGTAATTAATCACACGCAGAGAGGCCTTGTTATGTATATTACATCGAAAGCATCGGTAACGGAATCATATACAGGATGTCCGCTGGATAGAGAACCCAAAAATTCTGGAGTACCATCAATTCATCTGGAAACGAGTGTATGTACATAAAGATCAAATATTTACAGTTGGTTCTTGTCCGATGAAATTTGTATCACAAAATCTTTTAAGCGGACACTAAATCGCGCACTATAACACTTTACGTTTCACCGTCGTTCGACAGCTTCGAACGACGGTGAAACGTAAAGTGTTATAGTGCGCGATTTAGTGTCCGCTTAAAAGATTTTGTGATAAAGATCAAAGAAAATTTCTTTTGGATATTAGTGTTCACTGAGCTCGAGCACATTTGAAAGTTATGGTGTCAGGTGATATCGATATTAAACGAGAGATTTCCCACACTATTAATTACGGTATGTTAATTAAAAGCATGCATTAGAAAGCACAATTAAACTTTATGCCCCATTACTATTAGCAATATCCTTGAAATTAGTGTTTCTTGCCTCGCTTCGAAATCAATCAAATCGTGACCAAAGAGGCAGCGGACGCAAGAGATTTTCACGATCCGCGTGGAAACGCAAAACGCGAAAAAAGAAGCAAAATATAACCCCCCCATAAATTTCGCGCCCACTCGTTAAGGCAATTATTCCATCAAAAGCTGCGATAAGGTCACTCATGCAGACGTCCAGACAGGCGGCGGGGGGGGGGAGATTAAAATAAAATGCAGCGCTAAAACTATATTAATAATTTCACGGATCATTAATAATGACGATAATTACAGGCTATTTGTATCACCCAGGAATTTTATGTAGTGAGTCGTAACTTGAGGCTCACCGACGACGACTAATTATTATTCCGGTCAGCAGAGGAGGCGCTGCGGTAATGTATTTGTCTTGATTTTGTTTTTTCTAAGCCGGTGCGATCTGAGCAAATATGGGGGGTTATGTTTGACGAGCGTGTTTATCGAACGGGCTATCTTCTAAAGGAGACGTGTGCTTTAAATCTGTTTGTTGCTGGACGACTTCATACCTTCATACACACACCAGGGTCGGATTCGTTTTTTTTTTTATTAACAATGCAACAAAGCGTGGTGGAATAGTGGAAATCTTAAACGGCACATGCCGATTCCGCCAACAAAATAAAACAAATAATCGAAAACGTGTGAAAGGTTCAAGACATATGGCCGATTTCTTCACCATGTTTAACCTAAGGTTAATTTATCTAACAGTTCGAATGTGACGTAAAGTTGGCCGTACACATACCATGTGTCACATTTTAACTGATAGATAAATTTAACCACAAGATAAGGTGATGAAGAAATCGGGCATTACTCGTACAAAGGGGAATTGGGAAACCCAACAAAATGGTTCTTAACGAAGAATAGAAAAGCAGCATGTATGCCAAGTTTGGTTCTCCTTTTCGTTACTACAAGGGAAAATATGGAACCATAGAATTAAAATAAAAGCGAGACATCCAAAGGGCATTCGAGAGATCGAATAAAAAAAGAAACGAAGAGATTATTGAGGATGGGGATTAAAAAACGAAGAGTTACAAAATCACCAAGTTCGAAGGGGGCTCTGAGCACAGTATTACGGTCCTGATCGTTTCGCTCGTTTCAAATATGTATATGCATAATTAAGTGTTGCTTGGAGCGTAAAACTATTGCACTTTTTTCCTTCAATACTTCACTGATTGCTTTTTTACAATTGCAATGCTGTTTGTTTTGGTTTCACGTTACAACATGTAATCTAAAGTACTTTCCAATTGGTAGGGAAACTTTCATCTCTGGATCTCGATCACCTCAAAATTCCAGCCCAAGAATTTTAAATTATTATAAATTATTATTGAATAACGCACGGGTACGTAACCACGCATATCGGTGACATATAAAATAAGCTACATACCAGGTCGTTTTAATCCCGATAAAGTCGGCGCGATTAATTAACACAATGTTGTTAAGAATGTAGTCGGATACACCTTATTTCGTTCGAGAACACGTGCGTATTGATTTCCACTGGTGTTGTGTGCAAGGAATGGTCAAGAAATCATCGTACTCCCAAACGATAGTTGGGAATTCTGAATGTTTGTTGGTTATCAGAACAAGAGGGAGAGAAACTTTTTGGATTTTCTAAATAAGTTAATTTCCAGCTGCCAGGGTTAGTAGAAAGTCACACAGAACAAGGTAGAGTCGTCCCTTCCCGATGCCAAAAGGAGATTAACCAAAGAATAAGAGCAATTGAAGCAGCAGGTACACGTTAAAAACACAAAGACAAATACGTCTTCTTTATAATTTTGGCAGGTTTTACAGTAGTTGCCCCTTATCTGCACTTCAGATCGCCCCTCCAAATTGTAGGTTACGGTGATATATCACCCGAGCGTGTTCCGGCTGCGAACCGAACGTAATCCACAAGGTTACGTTTCGTTAGTAATTACGCTTTTCACGTTTCGAATTTTCTGCCGGTTCATGAGCTTTGGAAATCCTCCTCGCGCGAGTTAATTACTTCTCTTATAAATACGAAATAAATATTCATGGCCGATGAATAAGAATTTTTTAATTGTTACCTTCTTCATTATTATAATCCGAGCGACGTAGAATAATAAAGCAAGTCCGGGGCCTGGTTGGATTCAAATTAATAAGAAACTAATTTGTGTATGTAAATTTGGCAGAAGCCTGCACTAATTGGTTGTCTTAGATCGTTTGCTAGCTTTTTATTATGCTGCGTAACCGTCCAGGTATGGAGTGAATATGTTTTTTTATTTTGATTCAGAACACCAAGAAACTTAAAAAAAAATTGACGAAGATTGATCACATGGGAAAAAAATTGTGTTGATTCAGAACACCAAAAGATTCAGACAAAAACCAAACTTGTTTTTACTTATTGAAAATGTCTGTTTTTAAACTCCACTTAAATCGTGTAAATACTAAAGTGATAAGGAGGAAGGAATCTTCTCGTCTGCTCTACCGTAAACATGTGTGTGTGTGTGTGTGTACACTCGGGCGTAAACGCGTGTTAATAAACACATTATGCATTTTTATGTTAGAATTTTATTACAACTGAAAGCAGGAAGCTTCATGGTATGATTCTATGTAGGTACTATATGGAGGTGCTGTCATTATACACACTTTAATAAAAATAAAAGGGGGATTCGGAGTACCAGTGGGAGAGTTTTACGATTTGAGCATAGGTGTTTACAGGATTTTTAGTGGGTCATTAAGATTCATATTAAAAAATGAAATGGGTCGGTGACTTAATCCAAATTATTTTTGGGAAATCGGTGGATGCCAAAGTGACGACAATTTTTATCATATACTTATATTCTAAACTGCATTTTATTGGATAAAAGGAGAAAACAAAACAAAAAAAATTCCAAACAAAACAGATACTGTTTAAAAAAAAGGTGTTGCTTAGAGCAATCAGGGTATTTATTGCTCCCTTCTCTCTGCCACAAAAAAAAGTTGGTAGCTTTGCTTCACACCGATCTTCATAAAACGAGCATAAAGCTGGTTTCTGATAATATGTATGCAGAAA
Organism: Dorcus hopei; assembly: GCA_033060865.1. NCBI lineage: Eukaryota > Metazoa > Arthropoda > Insecta > Coleoptera > Lucanidae > Dorcus > Dorcus hopei. The sequence goes on from CM065426.1 coordinate 39,525,024, forward strand.
TATGTATTCGAACTTGTGAACATGCAAATTAGGCGAAATTTCTGCAACAATGTAGTCGACAGTTGCTCGAGGGGAATGAAATGTAACGATTTGCAGTTTAACAGATGAAGTCGACAAGTCGACACCCGATGTTAATAGGGAGAAAACGAACCGACATGTAACGAAAAAAATTTAAAAAAAAGGAATTCAATAAGAGTTCCTCATTATTTACCAGAGCATAGAAATCGTAAGCGAACCCTACATTTTTTTTCCTGGTAAAGATGATTTAACAACTCAATTCATAAGTTGCATTTTATAAATAAAAACATTAAAATATTACCTACAATGTTTGGTCTGAAATAATACTGAAACAGAAATAAAAGCGAAACTCTTGACAACTCAAATCATAAATAAAGAACCAAAAGCAGGCAAATGTTAATAAGTTTTTAAAAAGTCGCCAAAATGAGAACTTTCTTAGAGTTTACATGAAAGTAGGTATTTTGTGGATGCCCGCCAGTCATGGAAGCTTACTGCAAACGATTACCGCAACGGTTTTAAAGTTTAGGTGAATGCTTTCTATCAGGAACAGAATTTACACTCGCTTCACACGAAAGTGTAACACATTTCAAACGCCCCGTGTAATGCGTGCTATGTAAATGACCACGATTCGGATGATTCTAGATTTTTAATTATACATTAAGAAACGAAACAACAAAATTCAGCAATGTAGAAAAATTTTAGTAAACTCTGCTATCATTTAATAAATTTCAAATTTCCATATTAGATCCTCTTCAACGATTTCGCATATATTAACGTAACACGAAAAAAAACACCCTTGATTTCACAAAAGTTTTTTTATTCACTAAATGTATGTACATTTCGTATGCTAAGCAAACATCGTCAGCAGTATACTGTAGTTTGCTTAGCATACGAAATGTGCATTTAGTGAATAAAAAAACTTTTGTGAAATCATGGGTGTTTTTCTCGTGTTACGTTAATTCATAAAATTTCACAAGTGCTCAAGAAATAACTGTCAGTGTTCGCCTATATTGTTCACTTCTTTTATATACTTTTCTTTATAAATTCATTTTACACTGATAGAGTAATCATTGAAATAAATTGATACCTAGTTGGAAACCAGGAATTCAGTTTCCCTAATTACCTACAATCTTAAAGGAAGTGCAACGTAGAATGTGTTACGTAAAAACAATTATTACCTGAAATTATCAAAATAATTTATTATTGGTTTCACTTTCCATATTAATAATCAAATTTATTAAGTATTACATAAGAATAATAGAATTTCGCTTTAAAAATATGCATTGACAAATTAAACGAAATGTTAAAATACTTCTGTTTTTGCATTTTGTTAATGGTATTAAACTTAGAAGCGATAAGCTGGGGCTTACCATGGTTATTTCAACACAAATGTAAAAAAACTGGGTAATACCAACATCATCAAGTCAAGTGTGCAAAATAGTCGCCCCGTTGATCGCCGATGATATAAAAAGTGGTAATGAGTTTTATTATTTTGGGAAGTTTCTGTGATGTGGTAAAAACTGTCCACTGAGAATGAAACATTGAATTCGTCACGTGGATATTAAAATATGACAATTAAATATAAGCTGAAGAAACATTAAGGGCCAGTTGTATAAAACGAGTTAACCACTCGATCAAGTTAACTGTGGTTAACTCGTTTTATACAACTGGCCCTAAGTATCGTTCTTTCTTGATAAAGAGAATAATCCAGTTCGCGAGACGTCAAGTAAGTGCTTTAATATAAGTAGGTACATTTGCTCAATTTGAAGTTGTTTTCCTTTCCATATTATAACATTACTAAAATAATGTAAAAGTAAAACTTTGAAGAATATTGAGTCAAACCCAACTAGTTTCCACTAACAACAAGCCATCATGAGGAGCATAAACATCTTAGAATATTATACGTGGACGAAATACAATTAAAATAATTATTGTTAGATGACGGTTTAATGTAAATATTTAAAATATTTTATGTGTTCGTCCTCATTTAATTTTCCTAGATTTTCGAAGACTTTTATGTTTCTGATGATGGCTTTATGTTAGCCGAAACTAGTAGAGTTTTGTATTAAAATTCTGTACAGAATAAAAGGACTCCACAAAGTTTTACTTTTATAGGTATTTATCTGGTTCTACACTAAAAAATGGATTCTCGCCTAGAAGTTAAAATGGTTTTTAAGAGAAAACTCAATTTTATTACATTTCTTTAATTTTTAAGGTCTTTAAATAAAGAGTGTTCTTAATCGAAATTTATTCATTTTTAATTTCATTCGATTATCGTAGAAAGTATAATAACTGTAATTTGTATTTTTTTTTCTTAAGTAAAAAGTAATTTGTTTCCTTTTTTCTTCTTTTATTTCATTATTTAATTCAATAAATTTTTCTTATTTACATTGGCTTTCACGTCAGTCCAAAATTATTTATCCCTATCGTAGAATAACTGTATGTTGATTTTTATTTTATACACGTAATAAACGTACCTATTTTTTGAGGGGACCACTACATTACATAATTAATTTTTTTAATGTTAATTTTTTATGCTTTCTTGATTCAATGCAATAAGTTTCTCTTTTTTATAATTACTTATAAATAAGTACTTCATTCATAATTCCCTTAGAAAATGATTATTTCTGAAGGGAGGGGGGAGGGGCATTTAATCGATTAATCTATTCGTTAATTTTAATTAATGGATGAACTATGTCCTTGTTCCAATTATTTATTTTTTTACCTCTGTCTTAATAATTTAGTGTGACTTTTGAATTATGTATACAGGCTGTTTCAAATTCGACCCTCACCATTAGGATCACGCTTATTTCAAGAGATAGATGGTACACTGAGAAAAATGTATATTAAAAACCGTGTTGTAAAAAAAGTATCATTAATAATAAAATAAATTGTTTTAAAAGTAGCAAAATTGTTTAAGTAAAGCAAGTAAATTTTTCTCTTAAAAGAATTGACAATGCGATTATATTACATTAAGCATATGATTTTGTAACATTTATGAGTTCGGCCTGCAGATATGATGTTTACAACATAAAATTTGAGGTCAAAAAGCGATCGAAAGATGTCACTACTTAAATTGTTCATTACTTTCACATCGCAATGGCATATAACCTATAGGAGAGATCGGTTTGGTTTGCAGTGGAGTTCATAGACAACACAACATAACATAATATATTTATGTTTTCTATGGTGGAGTTCTGGAGCTACGGTTCTGTTGATGAAGGCCCAATGAGGCCTTAAACAGCTGTACAGAGCATGCTCGAGGAATCCGCTGTAATCAAAACCGATTTGCACAATTTTTTTTTACAAAATTTGTATTTTAATATACGTTTTTTCTTAATATACGTTTTTTCTTAAATCGAGTACTTATTTTTTTTTGGTGCAGCTGCAAAGGTTGGTGATCGTGTGAATCCCGTAGCTTCTTATCTGTGCGTAGATATAAATGTTAAAATATAAATATATTAAACGATATTATATTTTATATTTTAGCCATTTTAGAATATCTTTTTATAAATTTAAATATATAACAGTTAATATAAATATGTTTTTAAGTTAATAAAATGATTTTGCTGTCACATATAGTAATATAAATTTTTGTAAAAATTACTATATTTATATTTACTTTTACAACGTAATTCTCTCCGTGTAGGTATTAAATCCAGCGAACATGCAGACTATCGTGTCGTATATTACGTATTACGTATTACGTATATTAAATTACAAATTTTATAAAAAAAAATTGTGCAAATCAGTTTTGATTACAGCGGATTCCTCGAGCTTGCTCTGTATAGCTGTTTAAGGCCTCATTGGGCCTTCATCAACAGAACCGTAGCTCCAGAACTTCACCATAGAAAACATAAATATATTATGTTATGTTGTGTTGTCTATGAACTCCACTGCAAACCAAACCGATTTCTCCTAGGTTATATGCCATTGTGATGTGAAAGTAATGAACAATTTAAGTAGTGACATCTTTCGATCGCTTTTTGACCTACAAATTTTATGTTGTAAACATCATATCTGCAGGACGAACTCATAAATGTTACAAAATCATATGTTTAATGTAATATAATCGCATTGTCATTTCTTTTAAGAGAAAAATTTACTTGCTTTACTTAAACAATTTTGCTACTTTTAAAACAATTTATTTTATTATTAATGATACTTTTTTTACAACACGGTTTTTAATATACATTTTTCTCAGTGTAGAATCGTGAAAGAATGGACTTCTAGAATGGTAAACAATGTTCGTGGAAGCTTTTAGGGCAGGTTGGCCACAAACGGCGAATTATTAGAACATTTGATGTGGTACCTATTAATTTATAAATAAATGTTTTTCAATACGAATTATGTTTGAAGTTTCTATTTTTCATTTCAAAATTTTAAAAATCAATCATTTAGAAGTTTGCCTGCTTAATCAAAACGTGGAACACAAAAATATCTGCTTATTTAATTTTCTCTTTTTGATTTTGAAAGCCCTTTTATTCGAAAAACATAGTAAACGTAGTCTTTGCTAATGCTTAACACAAAGCTACGTATTATGCCATTTAGTGCTTTATGACATATTCTTTAGGAGAGCCGGAATTTACAAATTAAAAAAATTGCATTGAAATCCCTATGGTGCATAATCAAAATGGACATCCGGTATATTATGTTTCTCTTATCTTATTGCTATGCCGGTAATATTTATTAAACTAGTGCCTACATCAAATAAATTGCTTTTTGCTTGATTTGACTCCAAAGTTATCTTCTGTTAACTATAAAGTTACCTTCTGTTAACTACAACTTTTCGTATGTATATCATATCAAACATTTTTAATTCTGACATTATTTTAAATAATTTTGATAACATGTGCTATATTGCCGTAATCGGCAGGAAGAGTAGATTCTTTTGGGACTCAATTTCAATATGGCGCCTATAAGAAAAAATGAACGTGATGATGATATCAATTTGACGAAACGTGTTATAGCAAAATTGTATTCATCACTGTGTAGAGCATTCAAAAGTGTCTTAAGAAAGTACTTTTATTTTTTTGATATCTCTTTAAATAAAGAAGATAGAAGAAAAATAAGAAAATAACAACTTTATCATTTTTTACAATTATTTCGAATAACAGTTAAGATAGAAATTATTTCTCTGCGGATTATTAATGCTCATAAAATTCAGCAACTTTGCCGAATTTAAACCTGCCATCTATCTCTTCTAATAAGCGTGATCGCAATGGTGAGGGTCGAATTTGAAACAGCCTGTATACTTTTCGGTTTTATTAATTTTTTGTTAATTTTTTCCTTATACATACTTTTATCTTACTTTCACCTTTCGTATTTTAATTCTAACGGGGAAAACTGAGAAAAAAATTTGTTTCCGCTTCCAAATTAATTTTTTCTTATTACATCAAAATTTAGAATTTTTTAGCTAAATATCAAAATTTAGAAGATTTTGAATGAAACCAGAATTTAATAAATTTACATGACTTGTGTCAATTCCCACTTCACGACCCCCTTAAATTTTTTTTCTCATTTATGTTCCTAATATTTTCTGTTTTTTTTTTCTTTTTCGCCTCTATTTTTTTCTTGTGCCAAAATTATGGTGCTTCTTTCCAGTAGGTTCCCGTTCTTTTTCGCTTCTGTTCTTCATTTATTCTTTTTTGTTTTTCTATTTCGTTTTCGCTTCTGCTTTTTTATGTTTTCAAGATTGTGTAAAAAAACGTCTGTTGTTGGCATAGTGGTGGTGAGTCTTACAGGACGTTTTTTTCGAGAACCTTCATTCTTTTATGTTTTTATTTCTCGGTCCTTATTTTTGCCTGTTTCTTCTTCGTTTTCATGTCTTTCTTACTTTCACGACAATGACGCCGTTCGAAATCCTCACGCAACAATAGTAACCTTCCACATACTTTATTCTTTTCTGGTTCTATTTACGTTCTAATTTTTTGTGTTTTTTTTTCGCCTCTATTTCTTTTTTGTGCTCCAATTATGATGCTTATTTCCTGCAAGTTTTCGTTCTTTTTCGTTTCTGCTTGTTTTCCATTTGATTTTTCTGTTTTTCTATTTCGTCTTCATTCCTGTTTTTTGTGTTTTCAAAAAGACGATTCTGTTTAAAAAAAATTTACAACAACAATTTATGGCACATTTTTTTTTAATTCTTCTTTAAATTAATTTCTTTTTCCCTAAGAATAAAAAATAATAAAATTATCATTTCACGACCCTCTAAAATTTTCTGTAAAACTTAGACACTTTTTTATTTACATCAAACGTTAAAAGATTTTTTAATTAAACCAAAATTTAAAAAAATTACATGAAAAGCCATCAACTTGTGTCAAACAAGGGCAATTTACGAAAGATAGGCCCTTTTTTAACTCTTTCTTAAATTATATAATTACTAATCAAATTACAATTAAATTTAGCTTTACGGTCTCCCTCTTCCCTAAAAATAAAAAAAACAAAATTACCACTTCACGACCCCCTAAAATTTTCTGTAAATATTATTGGGTGTACAAAATTAAAAAAAAAAATGTTTGAATTTTTGTATTTTACGATCCCCTACAAGAAATACCTTGAACATTTCATTTCACCCTTCAATTTACAGAAATATGCAGTGAATGAACATAAATTAATCAAATTTACAAAAAAACAAAGTTTCAATAAAAAAATAAAATAAATGTTATGTTTTGAATTTTGAGTCTAGCGATTGCACATTTCTAGGGAAGCACACAAAGATATATGACAAATATAAAAAACAAACATTAAAAAAATAGATTAAGATTAAAAAATAAATAGAAAAAGATTACAAATTAAACAAGAGATCTTTTTATAGTTCAATGTTTTTTTTGTAGTTCAATGTTTCGTTCCTAATATGTAGCTTTATCAACTAATTTTTGTTTGCAATAAATTTCTGATAACATCAATCCTGAGCCCGAAAATGAATTCACTGGCAATTCTTTTATTTTATCTAAGTTGTTGAGGAATTTCTCTTATGAAAAAAAGTCCTCTTGAAAGCTCCTCAATAAGGGCCCAAAAACATTCTGATAATACGGTCCTGACTATGTATATTATGACATTAATAAATAAATTACCGAATAATATTGCAGCTTACCCAAAACACTGGACATTTTTTATTTATTGTAACTTAGAGTTACGAACTTACGAACCATCCATCCTAAGCCGGTCCTGCACCGCTCCTTATCTAATCAAGGGCTTTAATGCAGTCAATCAAATAGAATTGAACCAGAAAATGCTTCTTGTCTTTTGCAGATCGTCATAATTAAAAAAGTAATAATAATAGAAATCAAATATAATTCCGGTCGCCTCTAAAAAAAATTCAAGTTTGCCGGCAGCATCAATTTTTACAAAAGTGCAACAACACTTTCAATTTATGAAAAAAGAACACAAGTAGGTACTTAGGCATGATTTGCTAGAAATAATGTATTTCATTTAAAAGAAATTAAAAAAAAATACCTCCCTCGTTGATGCAGTAGGTATACGTGAATGTTCTTTAAACTCGTGAGAAGCGGCTACGGCGCAAACGCGATTTTCTGCTTTTGTTGGATTCAAATTGGTGGTGAGTTTTTTTCTAATAAGACGAAAATAAGAAACGCAACAGGTTCGCTTTGTGCGTTGTTACCGTCCGAAGGAGGCACTTAGTTTAATTGAATGAAAACAAGTGGACTTAGCGTGCATCTTCGGCGAGGCCGAAGAAGAAGAAGCGCCGTCGGGCATGCGGTTGCTCGCGTACCGAGGGGGCAATTTATAAGTTGATGAATTTTACCTGTAGCAAAATGAGGAGTAGAAGGAAGAACTGTAATAAATATCCATGGGTCATGCTCCTACACAACAAACGCCACACGACACTGCACATCATCACAAGTGGAAATCGCCCGCATTGAGCTTAGCAGAGATACGCGAGTAAGATACCACACATGCAGACACACACCTTAAGACGGCCGGCTGACTACTGGAGAGAAGCGCAGCCGCGGGGTTTCCCGCCCTGCGCCCCGCAGGCTACGGTAGTGGGATTCTCACAGCATCCGACATGGACCAATAGCATGTCGAACCTCTCAGGCTATGCTGTAACAAAGCTCGCGAGCTTTTTGTCCCACAGACTCCGGTGGTCACCTTTGTTTTTGGTACTGATACGGATTACTTCCTACAATTCTTCATTCGCATGCGCGTAACGAATTTACAGTTTTCAATTTAATATCGTAAATACCGTGTGATCAAAAAATATCAACGACTGTCAATCTTCAGTAACGAAATTTTATTTCAAAAAAATTAAATAATCGTCACTTTAATTGTACAGTCACGTCCAAGTTAATCGATAGCACCCAAAAATTTTGCCTGGGATTGATTTAATTTGACACATGAGCTACCACTCGGACATGCGTAATACAGTGTGATCAGTGATCAAGAATGATTCAAGGTTTGCATCTGAAATATTTCATTTCATTCCGCAACAGCTATTTACCACGCTTTCAAATGAATTCCTGATTAAAGTAAGCTGTGATTTTTTTATAAAGTTGGCGGCGCGTAATACAAGAGTGAGAGGGCAGGGTGTCAATAACTGTCAGTGTCATTAATCTGATCATAACATCACGTAAAAATGTTCAAGATAAACGCAAAACACATGATAGATTCATTTCAAAACAACGACAAAGCTTAAAGCAGATACTGAAATTGCTGTCCTTCAGCTTGAATGCACAAACGTACCCTGCGCTTCATGTTTTCAAAGCTCAAATGCGTTTGTCAAGGGTTGTGTGGTTATGTTAGCGCGAAAAAATAATTTGACAACTGTCAGTGCTACAAACCTTTAGGAAAGAAAACATTGACATCAGAACTTACTTTAATTTGAAATTTAATTGAATGCACGGTATAATTTTTCCATAACGCCACGCGGAGAATAGAGCGGCATATTCAATCATTGTTGATCACAATGTATTATCAGAGGCTAACAAATAGAAATAAAAATTGTCGCCGCGATTGCAGCTGCTGACGAAGGCCCAACTAGGCCTAAAACAGCTGTACAGATCCTGCTCGGAGAATCCGCTGCAATCAAAACCGATTTGCACAAAAATTTTTAAAATTCTCATATGCTTTGACAGCAAGCATGGCCGCCTTGCATGGGATGACTTATTATGTAGCGAACTGGCTTCAATTTGTCAATCCTACTGCAGTGTCAGGTCAAAAAGCGATCGAAAGATGTCGCTACTTAAAATGTTCGTTAATATTTACATTAGGTGCTATTTTTTATTCATAACCTACTACCTATGTAAAACTATACAGTAAAACTCTCTACCGCAACACTCCCACTTTTACTTTATAGATTTACAAATATGAAGTAATAGACAAAGAATTACAATTTCCTTTAAATTTTTCACGTGGAAGTGCTTTCGTTAGAAAGTCAGCTAACTGTTCCTGTGATGAAACATAAACTGTATTTAGTGTCCCATTCTCAGAACACTCGCGAATATAATGGTATTTTACGTCTATGTGTTTGGTTAATATATGAAACTCGACACTTTTTGCTAGTTTTATGGCACTTTGGTTATCCAACATTAGTGGTGTAGGCTGTTCTAGAGGACCTAATAATTCTTGGAGTAATGTTCTAAGCCAAACAATTTCTTGGGCTGCATTTGAAGCTGCGACATATTCTGCTTCCGTGGTAGACCGAGATATGCATTTCTGTAGTTGTGATGACCAGGTAATTGGACCATTAGCCATGGTACTCACATAACCAGATGTAGATTTGCGTGTATCTAAGGTCCATATTCATAAACAAAACTTACGCTATGCGTTCACTAAAACATTGTGAATATCCATTTATGTACTGCAAAGATTTCTTTTATGGGAAGTAATTGATAAACTGTACTTAAACCCATATTGGTTGTGCGTCTGCGATACGTTGAAATGCGTACAGATCATAAATTACAAGCGAATTATTATAGAACGCATAGCCTAAGTTTTGTTTATGAATACGGGCCTAAGTCTCCTGCGAAATCAGCATCAGAATACATTTTTAGATCGCATATGTCGCCGCTATAAACAATTCCTACATCTCTGGTTTCTTGGAGATATCGAAATATTCGTTTCACAGCTAACCAGTGTTGGATTGTTCAAAAATCGACTTACTTTGCTCACGGCAAACATGATATCTGGACGAGAAACGATTGATACAAACATCAGACTGCCTACTGCTTCACGGTACGGTACCTTTGCTAACTTTTGTTCATCAGTATCGTCGGATGAAATTTTATTGATTTTAAATGTTGTACCTGGATCAGCTGGTGTAGAATTCGGTTTGCATTCCTGCATATTAAATTTTTGCAACATTCTACTGTAAAATAAATAACTTTTTCGCTTCTCTGTCTCTCTTGATTTCCAGTCCAACATAATATTCCGGTTCATTAACTTTAATTTCAAATCTAGATCCTAGTTCTGTCAGTATTGAATCAATAATTTCTTTCTTCTTGCATATAATTAGTCCGTCATCAACATAAAGTGCCAAAAATATAACATCATCTTGAATAATTGCTTTGAAAACACATTTATCAGCTTGAAGTTTCTTAAATTTGAAAATCTTTAGAAATTCAGTATATTTCTTGTTCCAGCACCTAGGAGATTGCTTCAGACCATAAAGACTTCTGCGTAACCTGCATACGAATCCCTCTGGCTGTTTCATGTAGATTTCTTCTTCTAAATCTCCGTGTAAGAAAGCAGTCTTGACATCGAACTGACTAATTTCCATATCATTTACAGTAGCTAACGCTAAAAGTACTCGAATAGATTCATATCTAACTACAGGTGAAAAAATTTCATGATAATCAATACCTTCTTTTTGTAGAAAACCTTTTGCACAAAGTCGGGCTTTGTATCGATCTATTGACCCATCAGCTTTTCGCTTGATTCTGTAAATCCACTTGCAGTCAATAGCTTTACGATTTTTTTGGTAATTCCTCCAAATTCCATGTTTCATTAACTTTCAAAGATTCCATTTCTTCTTTCATGGCTTCAAACCATTTATCAGCATTGTTACTTGAAATTGCTTCAGCATATGATTGTGGTTCTTCTTGAAGTAACGCTGAACAAGACAATTGTGTATTTATACCATACCGAGATGGTTGTCGAAGCGTAGTTCTGTTTCTTAATTTTCGACTTTCATTCTGGGGTTCACATTCTTCTTCAATTTCTTCTGCTTCAACTCCTTCTTTAATCTCTTCAATTTGCTCATCTATTGTTTTAATTACTTGTGCATCTTTTTCAACTGAAAAAGCCATGTAGTTGGATTCCGTGCTTTCAGAACCAACATTGCTATTTTCATTAAATACTGCGTCTCTTGTGACTGTGATTCTTGACGTTTTTGGATCTAAAACACGATAGTTAGAACTGTCTCCGTCATAGCCAACAAATATCATCTTCTTTGATTTGCTTTCAAATTTAGATCTGAACTGCTTCGGTGTATGTACAACCTCAATCAAAAGTAATGAAACGTTCAAAACCGAAACGCTGTAGTCAGAGTGCAACGGTGCCGCATCAGAGAGAGCGCAACGTGTTGTGGGGTTCCGAAGGACTTCGGAAACATTCGTTCGCCGTAAGGCTTCATCTCACTCGGTATCTTCTCTCTCTGACTACAGCGTTTCGGTTTTGAACGTTTCATTACTTTTGATTGAGGCTGTACATATACTTCAGAACCAAACCTTTTTAAATGATTAAGGCTAACAGTTTTACCTGACCATAATTCGTAGAGTATTTTCTTGTCTGAATCACGAGGACGACGATTCAAAACGTAAATACAAGCATTGACAGCTTCTGCCCATAATCCTGGTTGAAGATTTGCTGAAATGATCATAGTTCGAGCACCTTCCACAATCGTTCGATTTTCTCTTTCGATTCTGCCATTTTGCTCCGCTGTATAAGGTGCGCTGTACTCATGAATAATTCCATGTTGTTGAAAATATTGCTTGAACTGTTGATTGTCAAACTCAGTTCCATTGTCACTTTTGACCTTTTTTAATCTATTTCCCGTTTGGTTTTCTATCATCTTATGAAATACGAGAAACTTTGAAAATGTATCGCTTTTATGTTTAATAAAATAAGCAGTTCTGTATGACGTACAGTCATCTTTAAATAGTAAGAAATAATGTGCTCCACCGATTGATGAATATGTCATTTTTCCACATAAATCCATATGTACAAACTCACCAGGTTTCAGAGCTCGTTGATGCATATTTGTTTGAAAAGGTAAACGATGTAACTTCCCAAATTGACATGCCTCACAAAATAATCCTTCAGAAGATTTTATTTGCAGGCCTGGAATCAATCCATCGTCTGCCATTACCTTCATCATACGAAAATTGATGTGACCCTAATCTTTCATGCCACAGTTTAATTGAAGTTTCAGTTGACATATTTGCTTCTATGTTTGTTACAGTTTTAAAAAGCATTCTGTAACACTGATTTGCTTGTTTGATGCCAACAGCAAGTAGTTTATTATTGTAAATTTCCATTTTGTTTTTATTAAATATTACTTTCAAATTCTTACTTGTAACGGCTCCCACTGAAAATAGATTTTTCTTTAGACCTGGCACATAGAAAACATTTTCCATTATTCTTGGCTCCCACTTGCCGTTTACTTGTGCTAGTATTTCAATTGTACCACAACCTTCCACTTTTACATGTGAATCGTCTCCTATCTGGACCACGATGTCATCTTCAACTGGCTCGAGTGTGACAAACCACTCACGACGATATGTCATCTGTCTTGACGCTGCACTGTCACCAAGCCACTCGTCACGGTTGCCCTTCGTACTGATGTTTTTATATTCCACACAAAATGCTTGTGGTTTCATGTTTTCTTTGCTGTAAGGATTCTTATTTGCTAACTTCTTGCGACACTCTGATTTGTAGTGACCTTTCTTTTTACAATAGTAACATTCTATATTTTTCTTGTTTTGCAATTTCTTTTTATTGTCATTACCATGTACAGAATTTGAAGAACATTGCCTGCTAGTATTCAGAGCTGAAAAAGCCATCGCCGTTTCTTCAGATTGAGTCAAACGTTGCTCTTCTTTTAGTAGTCTTGAAGTTAAATTGTCATATGTTTGTTTACATTCATCATATGAATCCCATGCTGTTACAAATCCATTGTATTTCATCGGTAAACTTCCAAGAGCCTTAGCAATTTTATCTACCTCGCTTACTGGTTCACCAACATCACTTAATGCTTGCGCCAAAGAGTCTATTTTGCTAATATGTTGTGCTATGTTCTCACTCTCCGTCATTTTATAACTGAAGAACTGTTGTTTTAATTGAATTTTGTTAAGTGCGGACCTCTGTTCATGAATAGTTTTTAATCGTTTCCACATTTCTGGAGCTGTATGACAATTAATAACTGTTTGAAGTTGTTCATACTCCACTCCTGACGAAATAAGCAGCATTGCCCTAGCATTTAAATTGTCCCATGCAGATTCACTTGCGTCTCCTGTAGCTGAACGTGGTTTCGTTCCATTAATTAATTCCATCATTCCTGGTTCCGTCTTGAAAATAATTTCCATTTGATACTTCCATAGTTGAAAGTTTTTCCCATTGAACTTTTGAATTTGCAAATGCTTCAGATTGTCCATCTTTCCTGATTCTTACACCACTCTTCTTATTTCACTCTTTAGTAATGTTGATTCACCTCGATGTAACACTTTTTTTTTATTATCCTAATATTACTTTTCACAGCTGCATTACTGAGCCCATAACCTTTTGCGGTTTAAAACCAATGCGATCTGTGGTGCTGTGTTAGTTAATATTATCTGGAGAAGTTTTGGAAAAACGTATTGTCAAAACGAAAACTTTTTATTATATGTTAATATTTACATTAGGTGCTCTTTTTTATTCACATGCCTAGGTAAAACTATACAGTAAAACTCTCTACCGCAACAAACAGTGCTATTCCAATTTCATGTACATCACTATACACAGCTGGTCTAACCAAGACTAGGAATGCGTTTCTTATGAGTAAATGAAGGATGGAATAGTAGAAAGCGCATGAGTAAACGAAATAGCTACATCAATCGACGTTGCCAATTGATAACACGGGCTACGCTCCGGCCGCTGGCGCCGGTCGAATTCCTAGCTTCTTACGCAACATTGTAATATCTCTATTTCACTTCCACACAAGTTTCAATGAGCCTCTCCTTCATTTACTCACAATTAAGCGTATCCCTAGTCTTAGTCAGGCCAGCTGTGTATAAAAAAAGAGAATGTGCAATTTTTAAAAAGATTCCTCAGTAATTCATCTACTGCAAGAGCTGTTTGCAAAGAGAGGGTTGGGAGGAAATTTATATTTCAAACTGTATTGACTTATCTTTTTAAAATTTTAATGATGTTTTCTCTTTTTGTTTTGATACCTGTTTTCCTAAACGTCTGATGCAAGTGAAGAAAGATAATAAGAGGTGGATAAACAATGAAGTATGACAGTCAAGTTTCCGGCTAAAACAGATTTGTGCTCTACAAATTGTACTCCAGAGCTCAGGTGCTTTTATAAATCTCAAAAGAAAATTCACAATGATCTTGTAACGAACACTAAAGTATTTTATCAAACCAAAATTCAAAATTCATTTAACATAACGAAAACAGCTTGGCAAATCGTGAATGAGTTGAGTAATAACACTAAGCATCATAGAAAAATTTGTCTACAGCTAAGTACACACTGGAGGAACAATCGGGAACTTTTAGTTGCTGTTCCGTGTTCCTTGAAAAAGTTACCGGTAGTTTCCGAAAGTTTCTTTAAGTTCCTTCATGTTTCTGTTTCCAGTAACAAAAGTTACTGTTTGTTGCGTGTTTCCATTCGGAGCGGTAAATATCAAAAGAAAATGAGAAACAAGCAGCAACATGCAAGAACAAATAAGGAAGTTCCTTCAGTGTGTACATCTTGTCACCAGTTTCAATAACTACTTGTAGTAATCAGCACCGCATTGTGCTTAAACTTGTGAAGAATCATTTGTTTGAAAATGTCTAGCAAAGTAAAGTGGGATGGTGACCTCTTTATTAAATTAATTGAATTGTATAGAAGCTGTGAATGTCTTTGGATCCCTTCGCATACTACAGTAGAGTGTCGATATAGTGAACATACCATATAGTGAACTATACACTGCAGTAAACACAAAAATATACATTAACCTCTAAACAGTGAACAAATTGTGCCTCGCTAGAGTGAATTGCACAAACAGTACATACATAGGGACTTCCCTGAAAGCCTAATAACGCCCTTAGGTCTAGAGAAGCAAACAAAATTAACAGTAATAACATAATAATAATAAATAAAGTAATAACCACACTGTAAATATCACTGTTACGTGTTTTTATCTGCACTCTAAACAGTGAACAACCTAGGTGGAGTGACAAAGCCGTTCATCAATTAGTTCACTGTATCGAGACTCTGCTGTAAATATAAGAGTAGAAATGCAAAAGAATATCTGAAGATATCGCAGTAGATGATATTGTAGAAAGCTGTAGGTATGTGCGTGTGTATAGATTGTTACGTGCAACAATTTACAATAACGGGACAGAAACAAAATTCATATGTTTCTCCATTTTGTTACCTTTAGTGTGGAGAAAATGTCTCCATAAGTTGACGAAAGTTGAAAACTTTTGAAACATTTAGCAACAACCATCAACAAAAAGTTCCTGTATGTTCCTCTAGTGTCTAGTGTGTACTAAGTTTAAGAGTTGATAATCAAGTAGTAAATGATTAGCTCATTGTTGATAATATTTTTAGCAAATATTTTAAAGATGCACCTTTAGAAATCTCTAATTCCTTATATAAAAATAAACAAATCACAAAAACTTTTTTACAGAACATTAATTTAAACAAATCACCCATGTTTCCGAATCCTTTTACAGAGGAAGAATTGTTTTCTTTATTGATTAATAAACTAAAAAGTAAAAATTCCTCTGGATGTGATGAAATTCTGGCATTTCTAATTAAAACATGCTTAATCTGTCTTACTAAATTTTTAAGCTATTTGGTAAACTTGTTCTCTTAAGAAGGTTCATTCCCTAACTGTTTAAGAATTGGTAAAGTAACCCCTATATACAAATCCAAAGATCCAGAGAAAATCAAAAACTATAGACCTATCACAGTAACTTCTATATTTTCAAAAGTATTTGAATACGGTTTTTAGACATCAGATTACTCTCTTTCATTTCTGAGCAAAATGATTTATGTCAAAATCAGTATGGGTTCCTTAAAGGAAAATCGACTTCAACGGCAATTAGTACCATATGTCCAAATAATTTCTGATAAATGTAGGCCATGGAAGATAAAACGTTTGACTCAAATTACTACCGCAATTTATTTACTTACTTGACAATTTATGAATTGACGACTTGCTGTCCAATTACAATTACTGCAACTTTCTCCTATTGAATTACAATTTATTATTTACATTAAAATATTGTGTAGTTAAGTAAAATCGAAGTTTAATTTGCCACACTTTACACCTTGACGTATCACTAACGTCAAAAACTGCTTGGTTACGACATACGTTTACACTTCTCCCTTTATCAAAAATTTATTTGGACATATGGTACATTTTACTTACAAATTTTAGAAAAGATTGAGGATGGGGAGTACCCTGTGGGAATCTTTTGTGATTCAAGCAGAGCATTTGACTGTGTCAATCATGAATCACTGTTGAACAAACTCAACAAATATGGTATTCGAGGTGTGCCACTTAAGTGGATCACCAGTTTTATCTCTGATGGGAAACAGCACATTATCTGTGCATCTGTATGTGGGGCTCTTCTAGTGCTGCTTTCAATGTTTTCATTGCCCAGAAAAGGGCTATAAGAAGTATATTTGATATGTCAAGTAGAGATTCGTGCAGGGAAGTTTTTAGACAATATAAAACTTAACGACTCCTGACATATATATATTATATGTTTTAACTTTGCTTATATAGGTGCATTCGTAATTTCTTGAAAACATATTTGAGAAAACGTAAGGATTCTAAAATCATTCTATTTTAAGTGTAGAGCTGCCTTCTGGATTTTATTTTATATACAGAACTAGACGGTTTTGCAACATATTGTTCTCAATATTGTCAAATTTTCTCCCAACTTCGCTTACTCATATCTAACTACTAACAATCACGTTAATAAAAAATTAAAAGAGCTTTCAAATATAAGACAAAAAGACTATACATAATATAAATTAATATGTTTAAACCTTGGGTGCTTAAAATTTGTTATTAAATCTGCTATGGATATCTACGTATTTGATCTGTTCCTTGAAAGTACAGGATGGATATAAGAGCTAATAACGCCGCCAACAAATAAAAAATGTCGTATGGCAGGCAACGCCAAAGATAGAACGATATTTGATCTATGTGTATCTAGTAATAAAATTACTCTAAAAAGTATGTATTTTTATAGACCTGCTCGCAGCCAAATACAGCAGACGCGACCGGTAATTCTTTTTGAGAAATTAATTGCTTACATATTTGACATTTTGCTACGAAGTTGGTTAATTCTTAATTACATTTCGAACGTGCTTACCTTTCATATAGCCACACGGCTTATACAGAATATTTATTTCGCATTATTCGATAAGAATGGACAGCGCAAAATTTTCAATCTCAGAAAAATTATTCAATAATATTTCAAACACCCTTTCAGGTTCTCACAATAATATGTAGATTTATAAAATAAAATTACTTTCGCTTTCAGAATATGAAAATTAAATGGCGAACCTGTAACAATGGATGGTATTTTGGTTCACGAATCGTAATAACTACAACTATAACATGTGATCAAATAAATTTCAGATTAGAGATTAGGTTCCTTTTTCTTTTTCCTTTCTTTATCATACTTCAAGTTACTTTGCTACTTACAAGAGGGGAGTAAACCCACAGAGTTGGGAAAAATTATCTTACTCATTATGAATTGGGAAGTTTACTTTAACACCTCTTCCAAGTCTTCAAGGTCTTCACGAATCTATGGAAGTCGTCATTCCTAATAAGCTATTCCTAATAAAAGGAAAAGAAAAATTGAGTGATGGAGATAAGATATCTAGCAAAGACAGAAGGACGGGTAACAAGAAGTCTACTTAAAAGAAGTATAGATGGGGACCTGGCTGGGGGAAGTAGAGTGGGCAGCGAGAACCCTGGGAAAAGAATGGAAAGAAGTATTGACGGATTAGATGGAAAGGATTTTGGAAGAAGTACGTAACAATACCCCACCAGCCTCACATCCAGGAGAGAAGAGGCAAAGAGGATTAAGAAAGTAAGTACGAATTTAAAGGTTTAAGTAAGCAAGGAATACCAAAGTGAAACCAAGTCAGTTACACCAACATATTTATTACACTTCCGCAACTTGATTAAAACATGACTGTGCATTCCAAAGAAGAAGAAAAAAAAGGATGAAACGAAATTCAATTCGACGAGGAAAATATTTGTGGCGACTCGTTTACACGTGGAAACGACGAGGCCTTGTATGCAGATAACAATTAAACTTAATAATGTAGAATTTTACGTCGACAATGGCTATTTTGACAGGGCCGGGAATGGTTGAGAACTGCAGTGTCAGGGCGTACCTTCAAATTGCCCAAAGAGCGTGGCGCATCTCGGCGTTGTCTATGAGGCACTCCTGACAGATGTTTTGTTGGCGAGACACGCAAAGGAAAGTCAACAATAGTGTTCCAAGTTAAACGTATTCACCGTACCGAATTGTACACTAGAATACTTTCTACATGTGTGTGTGTGTGTTTTTTTTTTGTTAATAACAAATACCTGTGCTGGTCGATTGAGGGGAGAGTAACTTCATTAACGTCGTAACTAATCGTTGGTCTTAGTTTAAATATCAGAATATAATTAGATTTGGACGGAAGTGTAATGACCAACGTTCTTTTTCGACAAACATTTTTGAAGAGTTATGGTTTGAATTCTAGAGAATTACGTCTGTAATTTAATTAATTTTTATGAAGAAGAAGAAGAAGCTATATCTTGTATATAATTATAATTAATTTTTTTTTAACGTGAGATTTTCTTGATTAACAAAAACGAAAACTTTACCATAAATCGGCACATCATTAAAAATAACAAATTACTATATAGTTATGGGGCAGAGCACCAAACGAGAACTATGGTAGCGTGGCCGGGACTCGTTTGTCAGCACAGGTATTGATGTTAGTAGGACCCCCTGCGATCACGAAGTGCCTCATATTGGAACCCATTTAAATATTAATGAACCCCCTGAAATATGCAGCGCGGCGCTGTACTTTCCGAATGCAAATCTTTATGGCACGCTATAAAATATTTTGACCCGTTTTCGGTTTACCGGGTGGATTTTATGGGCGAATCAAATTTATAGATGTGCTTTCGATCGCTGTTGAACTTCTTTTTCGGGCGAAGATTGAGGATCCGATTTATCTCAGGTGTCGGGGAAAAATTAGTAGGGATTAATTCCAATCAAAAATGATTTAAACTTTTGGTAAAAGGAACCAGTGGAATTTCGTGTTAATATTGGCGCCAGCTGAAATAAAATGCAGCGTCCTTTCAGATGTTAATATATTACCATGTTCACCAAAACACCTCACAGCTTCATATCCTTATAATCCTATTAATACTCAAATTACATTAAACTGAGATTAAGATTTTAAAGATTCTGACACATCTAAAAAATAAAACGGGTGATCACCAATCAAAAACAGATACAGAAAAGTTGAAGAGATATAAAAATAAACAAAAAGACATTGAATTCCTGCACTGTATCAATAATTTAATAACCTGTAACGATACGTCAAAGTCCAAATTAGAAGTAAGTTAATGAAGCAAAAGTAAACGAAAGGAATCGACGAGGCAGTAAATTCCTCCCTTTATTCGATATCAGCGGTAGTCTATTAACTACAACTCATTAGGCGATGCTAATGACATTCTTCTGTAGCTGAGTTTATTGACGTAAACGCAAGAAGAGAAACAAAAGTAGAAACTGTTTCGTTTCACACCGGGGGCATTTGTTTAGATAATTTCGGCGGTTCTGAAAAGAAGGCAGGCATTTTTATTTTAGAACTCTAATAGAATTCGAGGTTAATCGTATATAGCTTACGCACTGCAAAATTGGATTGCCATAGAGCCTTCCGGTTTTCGTTGATTAAACTACAATTTACGACGTTTATTAATTGAATTTTAAACCGACAACGACTTCTGCTTCAATTTCGCCGGGCAGTGAGAGAAAAGAATTCAATTACGAGAGTCGTTAAATTCTGGTTTCATTATGCCATTACCCATCTCGAATCAATTAAGCTGACGCCTCCCATTGGACTAACTTCCTATCGATTACGGTGTTCATTACAACTTGTACATGCATACGTGCAACAAATTTATATAACTAATCGCGACGATATCTTCTCAAGTAAAACGGAAAATATTATTGAGATCAGCGAAGAATGCGCTCGTTTCCTGATGCTAATTAGCGATAAAAGTCTGCGCTTTCTTATGTGGTTGAAGTTTTTTGTTGTTGAATGCGGTTAATGCATCGGAATCGTTCATTAAAGAGACCGGTAACGTATGCAATTAAGAGGAAAAGTTAACGTCGACGTATTCCGATGATGTTTCCATTTGCAGGGCGAATTTCGAAGACGAGCGTACCTAATTAAAAGCAAAATTTTATAGGGAACGTGTTCGTTGTGAACTTCTCCTTATAGTAATACCGGTGGCGCAAAGACGAAAGTAGTCTTCGCCTAATACAGAGCTCAATGCTGCTGCTGCCTAGACACACCGTTTAATTAAGCATAATTTAATAACGGGGAAGGACGGAACGTTTAAATACCTTCGGTAAATGGAGGTTCTATTTTCGTTTAATACCTTATCGTTACTGGGTAATTACGCGTTAAACTAGAGTGAAGTGAAAACGAATGTTAAATTATTTGTTACTTCATTACTACCTTACTACTACACACGAAGAATTCTGATACAAGAACGCATTCTATCATTACAGAATATATTATCTAATTTCATACTTTGTGTAACTGACGATCTTGATGAAAAAATTGTTGGGAAGAAGTGACTTTGAGGCCAATCATATTTTCACACGTGTATAATAAAATTGATTATTAAATGAACTATAATTTATTTAGGATTGCATTCGTAAAAGAACGTGTACATAATCTTCTTCTTCTCCGGCAATTTTGCGCCTTATTATAAGCGGAAAACCTGGCACGTAAAAAGCGTATCATACACTCCGAGCATGTCAAATGTAATCATCATGTAATAAAAATTATTAACCGAAATATACCGCGGCCGTTAATGAAAAAGCAACGCGTTACGATAAGGGTCCGAAGAAGAAAAAAAAGAAGGTATACGATATATATTTTCGACTTTCAGTTGAGTACAAAAAGTAGAAAAGGCGCTTTAAATTAATACCTCGATACAAACGAACCCTTTTAACAAGTTTCTGAACTGGATCTGCACGCAGTGAAGCACAACACAGACATGTTCAAGAATTAACAGCCGAGATTGTATTTTGGAATGTGGATGAGCTCGCCGCATCCTCCTCGATCGGACTCTCAAATGTCTTCGCTACCGGCGTTGTACCCAACATACATACATACGGACTGTTTGTTTTTAATATTCTCATGCATTTAGCTCGTCTCTGGCGCACAACGGCTCTAGAATTATTGCCCTTACTTACAATTTCAAATAAAATTACTTGCTCGACAATACGTGGATCGTACATTATGAGCCTGAGAATTTCAAGCCGTGATATTAAATTCTTGGCATTGTTTCATTCTTCGGATGCCGACGCCGCTGCCACGAATTTAAAGAATAATTTAAATTAATTTTTGGTTTTTTTTTTGGCAACCAACGAATAATTAAAATGCATTTCGCTGAGTAACCATACATTTTTTTAATATTAAATGCGTTACAAATCAAATTTAATCCAAATTTAATAAAATATGCAGGTGTCGCACTGAAAAAGGCTGAATCACCGACTGCAGGAATATTAAAATTTTGTTTTTTGCGTTTTTTTTAAGCACACAAGCTTTTTAAACTCTTCGGTTAATTAAAGGCAAAATCTCCTGCAATAAACGTCGCTTCTTAAAACGCTTGAGTCTCTTAAGTAAATCCAATTAAACTAAACGACTTCAACCTGTCCCTACAATATTATTATTGTTATTATTTACGGACGTACCCGTACCCAATTCGCGCACGTTGCATCAGATTTATCTACATACATAAGATGCAGTGAAAGTATAGAACGAAAAAAGAATATAATCAGTTTCGATCAGCCTTACAGAGAGGACTATGCAGGACAGGAGTTAGAGTTTGATGTAATGTTAATTGGCTACGAATTTCTAAGTGAAACCGAGATAGTATCAGAAAATATTTTGCGCTGCCTTTATTTAAGACTGTCCGATCTTGTTAAGTTGCAGATGACTATTAACAGTGGACTAAATCATGTTTACCTTCAGCTTCATTCAGGCAATAGAACGTTAATTGGAAAACGCAATTAATTTTTTATTTTTTACATAGTTTTTCATTGCGGTTTCTTTCGCTTTTAATATTGAATCCAATTTTAATTCATATAAAAAAATGTAGCGTTTTTAGATTAATAAACCTAATATAATAGATAATTTTGAATAATGAACCGTGTCTAAAGCTTTTGTGGTTGTGGTTCTTAGTATTATTTATTAAGGAAAAAAATCAAATTAAAAAAGCATTTCATGAGATGAAACTGTCAACAGCACTTTATAAAAAATTGTTCAAAAACAAACAAAAAAACGAGAGTACCGATTGAGTTGTTATAATAAATATTTCTCTCCGCGTGCCTTTAAAGCGAACAAGAAAAATATTTCAGGCATTGTCGATAACAAGAAGGCGAGTTATTTAAATGAGTTGATTTAAAAGCACATAAGAAATAGCGATAATTAGTACTAAAGCAAACGAAGAATCTTTATCTCCACTTAAATTTTAATTTAAAATTAATCAACGTAATTGAATTAGGATGACTTTTTCAATTTGAGAAACCGGTCCCGCTTTAAATACGTTATTTCCTATGCATTAAATCAACAGAGAAGGGCCCGGGAGTATAAAAACGATCCGGCCGGAGAGACAGGAATGCGTTTGCATCAATCACAGTGCCGAATTTATTCACGTAAATTACTAAAACACACAGAGGAACAAATGAATTAAGTGTGTCTGTACCTCTGGAGGTACGATTTCTACCTGCGGAACCGGGTCCGTACGAAGTTGAAGTCAACAGGCGTATTATCGTGACCCCATCATTAGGGACCTTCAAGGTAATAGCCGCTTTATTTGGATTCACTTTTTTAATTCCAGGTGTCTCCGGGCTACATTCACACGCCTCCTTAATTCATATTGTCTCTGACAACACCCTCTAATAATAACCGAATAAAATTATTTACAATTATACCAATTTGCCCTAATTAACGCAAGAAACAAGAAAATCTAAGTGACTTCAATGAGGGGGAAGAACGCGAACCTCTTTGAAGGTAATAAACATGGCTTGGAAGACAATACTGTTTGATATGCACTGGAATAACTAGTTAGTTCGTCAGGTGTAAAAGAGCCTAGGCACAGGTGTAGTACTTGGCTAAGGGCAAGGTCTAGGTGCATAGCGTGTTCGCAAACGCAGACGTCTATCCTCGCACGACTATGCAACTATGCAACCACAGGATCTCAACCAGTTACCGACAACGGTTCAACAACATACAATGCAAGGTTGATGAGCTTTTGTGGGCAGACCCAGATTGGCCATAAAAATTCGTCAAGTTATGATTGCTTTTCAACAGTTCAGATTAAAAACATTTACAAAGTTATGATGTGCGACCGTATAAAGCACTAATTTTAAAGCCCACACCGCGTCGATAACACGGCTTATAGCTTCGTGGATGCGTGAGTCTAATTGACTTTATTAATGTGACAAGTGTATTTACATATTTTACCGTAACACGTTATTAAGAGGACCGGAGAAAAATTGTGTCCCTGTGATTATTACACGTGCAGAGGTGGAAGGCCGGTAATTATTTCAGTAATAAATTCTGAGCAACGTTTCGAAAATTCATTTTCATACTAAGAGGTCATCATTAACTTTTAACTGAAAACCGTTTAGTTTATACGCCTTTATTTTAATTTACTTCGGGTGATTTAAAGATTTCATTCCGGATAAATTATATTCAGCATACGAAAACAAGAGTAAAAAAAGAATTCTAGTAGAGAACAATTTGATACTTTCTAAAGTTGATTCATGTTAGTATAGAGATACAAGATCAGTTCTATATAGAGAAAAATTGGAATAAATCAGATCATTCTAGTATAAAATGGACTGCAAAAAGGCTTATAAAGATGACCCATATTAAATACAGAGGATCAGTTATGTAGAGTTAAACAAATCGAAAATCTTTTCAAAGATTATTTATATAAACCATCAAACTAGATAGAGAGAAAAGTTTAAGTAATTTATTAAAACATTCTAATGTGGGCAGGACAAACTTGTAAAAGAACTTTGAGAAGATAGAATAATAGAGACAATAACAATGAAAGAAAGTCATGAAAAGAAAAGGTGAAAAGAATGATAATGCGGAAGACTAATTCTATGAAAGAAAGACGACACAAAAAATAATGCAAGACTTTACCAATACTTCTCCTTAAGTAATCTAAATTACACTAAAATAAAAAAACAAAAGGGCCATGCTTGGATCCTTCAAGTCTGAACATTGAGGAACTCAACTATAATCCGATTAAGATGGAACATCAAGGCCTATAAGGCGGAAAACGAGTTAACAGATTTAAATCCCTAGAAGCAAGTCCCTTTTCACCAAGTACAAGGTCGAAGTACCATTATCGTCTTCTTCAATACCATTATCGTCTTCTTCAAAAAGGTTGTTCGATAACAAACCATCATTTTTTTAAAATAACTTAACCATTTCAAAATTAAAACTATATTTTCGATGCCCTGAAGCTTAAACCGTAAGGGCTCCTTCCCAGTTAGACTCAATATAGCAATAGCTCTGTTCCAACATCACTTTCTGACCGTTTCGAAACCCACCGAAATAATGATCGATTTTGACAACTTTATCAAGTGTAGAACTTTGATGAGTGCATGCTTTTGACGGTTCGAAACCGTCAGAAAGTGACGTTGGAACAGACCATAAATCTAACAAGAGTCCAAAATCGCAATAGGATTCTTAACAATAAAAAAGGCGAAAGAATCCTGGAAAAAGGAACCATATAATGAGTATATTTCTACTAGGTATTAGCTCTAGTTAACACTGTTATCTTCTTCAAGAGAGTTGCTCCACGACAATAAAAATTATCTGCGCTTTCCAGATTTTTATTAAAACTTGCGTTCTTGGAGCTTGAACTGTAAGGACTCTTTCAAAGTTAACAGTAAAGTTAACAGTTAGAAAGGACGGAAAATGAGGTTGGAATTTTTGAGAATTGGGCCCCTTTCTACCAAGAACGAGTCCGAGCAACCACTGGTTTCTTCTCCAACAATCAAAAGCTAATTGAGTCCTCTCAAATTTTGATTAAAATTGCTGCAGTTGGAGCCCTGAAGCTTGAGCTATGAGGACCCATTCACAATCAATGACGACAGATCAACATCCATCGATACTCGAAGGTCTTTGATACCTCTGCGAGAACCTCGAAATCCAAAGGACCGAAAGCGAGGTAATGGCATAGAATTCTTAAAAATAGCGCCTTTCTAACCTTTCTATGAAGAACGAGTTCGAGCAACCACTGGTATCTTCTTCAAGGAGATTTCCGTAGAGAAATATCCAATAATCAAAAACTAATTGAGTCCTGTGAAATCTTGATTAAAATTGCTGCAATTGGACGTCCTGAAGCTTGAGCTATGAGGACCCATTCACAATCAATGATAACAGAGAAACATCCGACGATACTCGAAGGACTTTGAGTTTCTGTAGAGCATCGTTTCTCAACCTGGGGGTTGTGAGCCCCAAGGGGGTCGCGGTGATATTAAAGGGGAGTCGCGAAAATAGCCTTAACAATAATGAAATCATTTTATGATGTCATATATGTATGTTTATACCCGTCGCTATAAACGCAGCGACATAAAATTATAGGAGAGGGGTCGTGGGCTCGGGGTTAATTTTATTTATATTTACTATTTGGGGGGCGCGGGACTAAGAAGGTTGAGAATCGCTGCTGTAGGGGAATCTCCAACAATCAAAAACAAATTGAGTCCTCTCAAATTTCGATTAAAATTGCTGCAGTTGGAGGCCCTGAAGCTTGAGCTAGGGAATCCATTTACCATCGATGATGACAGAGCAACATCCAATGATACTCGAAGGACTTTGATGCCTTTGCTAAGACCTCGAAATCCAAAGGACCGAAAGCGAGGTAATGGCATAGAATTCTTAAAAATAGAGCCAAGTATTAGGCCCCTTTCTACCACGAATGTTTCTTCTTCAATGAGGTTTCCGTAGAGGAACCTCCAACAATCAAAAACGAAGTGAGTCCTCTCAATTTTGATTCAAATTGCTACACTTGGAGCCCTGAAATGAGGATCCATTCACAATCAATAGGTGACCATACACCAGCATTTATTCATGTCATTCTTTCCTTCGACACTCTTTCCCTTCAAGAAATTGAAACGAACAAATCCTGTTCTAACCCAGTGATACAATAATACAGGATTTGTTTCGTTTCAATTTCTTGAAGGGAAAGAGTGTCGAAGGGAAGAAATCCTGTTCTAACCCAGTGATACAATAATACAGGATTTGTTTCGTTTCAATTTCTTGAAGGGAAAGAGTGTCGAAGGGAAGAATGACATGAATGAATGCTGGTGTATGATCACCTAAGGACGACAGAGTAACATCCAACGATACTCGAAGAATTTTGATGCCTCTGCGAGGACTTCGAATTCTAAAGGACCAAAAGTATGGAATTCTTAAAAATGGAGCCAAATACTGAGTCTCTCTCTACCAAGAACGAGATCTGGGTAACTACTGTCATCTTACTTTAAAGAGATTGTTTTAATAAACCTAGTCCTCTTACATTTTGATTTAAACTGTTAGACTGGATTATATGAAAACTGGTATATAAAGAACGAATCAATGGAGCGAGGAAGGAGGCTTGAAATTTAAACTACGTTTATTTCATAGTCTGTAGAAAAGAATGGTAGAGAGAATAATGCAGGAAAGACTTTTAGAAGGCTTCGGGACAAAAAGGACTGAAGAAAGGACGATACAGACGATGAGGCAAGAGAGACTTACTCGTTTTGGATTTCGAAATCCAGACGATCGAAATCGAGGTAATGGCATAGAATTCTTAAAAGTAGAGCCAAGTACTGGGCTCCTTTGTACCAAGAACGAGTCTGGTGTCTTTTTCAATGAAGTTTCCAGCAAGCAAAAACGAATTGAGTGCTCCCAATTTTTGATTAAAATTGCTGCAGTTGGAGCCCTGAAACTTGAGCTATGAGAACCCATTCACAATCAATGACGACAGAGCAACATCCAACGATACACGAAGGACTTCGATACCTCTGCGAGGACCTCGAAATCCAAAGGACCGAAAGCATGGAGCCCAGTACTGGGTACATTTCCACCAAAAGCGAGATCTGAGTAACCACTGTCACCTTACTTCAAAGAGATTTTTTTAATAAACCTGTCCTCTTACGTTTTGATTGAAACTGTTAGAATGAAAACTAGTATATGAAGAAGAAACTTAAACTACGTTTGTTTCATGGTCTGCAGAAAGATATGGTAGAGAGGATAATGCACGACAGACTTTTAGAAGCCTTCGACTCAAAAAGGATGATACAGACGATGAGGCAAGAGATTTGGATTTTAGGGTAAGAAAGGAAATGATATGGAAGAGGTTGTTTTCGATAAGGAATCAACATTATGATTATGTTCCCTTCATAAAGGAGGAAATTACGAAATTCTTGAAGTACATTCCTAAACTGTTAACAATTTTTTGTAACAACGTAATTTCTCAAATCTGTGTAATTAAATTTACACGGCGCTTTTGACATTTTATGGTAATTAATTACGACGACAAGTAAACGTTAAGTGGCTCATAAATAACAGAGCGTCCAGGTTGGATTTTTAAAGCGCACTCTCTAACATCTTGTTTAGTTTTTTCTGTTTCTGGCGATTAGTCATTTTATTGCCGACATAACGAACTTTTGCATTAGCATACGTGTACGCACAATTAACGGCTCTGAGGTGAGCGCAAGCTCTTGACAAATGGCTAAATATATCATCCCCATGTTTGTTTACTTGTTTACACGGAATTTGCATAAAATCCATTTATATGTGCGTGGTGAATTCATGACGGGCGATCGCAATGCAAGGCACACGCTGATCCAGATCTAGATCGTTCGGAGGAGGGTCACGTGACTCTTGGTGGATGTCTGCGGAATACCAACCGGTGGTGGTTCGTGATCCGGCTCTCAAATCACCCATTGCACAGAGATCTGGTTCTATTTAAGACCCGTTTTCCGCTATTAAATATTATAATTCGGCCCTGCTATGTACGCTATTGTTTACTGAAACAATAAAAAGTTACGATACACTGAATTGTATCGCATATGCCCCTGGAATTATCCATCCTTTTTTCGCATACAATCCGAGATTGATCAACAAATTGTATGAGAACCGCTGGGTAGTTTTTAGGCGAGCGGATTGTTATTGCATTTTTATTTAATTCTCACTAATGCACTGCTTTAACAACTACTTCTCATAACGAAACGTTCCCATAGCGTTTGTATAATATACAAATAAAAATTAATTTCTGTCTTTTAATATTTTTAATTGCGAGCTCGATTTGGTACTGTATAAACTTAACGGTAGTAAAGCAACGAAAGGAATTCATATTTAGAACAATCACAACAGCACTGTCCTCGTATTTTATGAGGAGCGATTTTGTTAATGACTGTATGAAATGTTGAAAGAATTTTTCAACCTATACCCTAATTACTGTTATGAAAAATTACATGCCACACATAATCTAAAATACATACAGTATATGCGTAAGATATTTTGATTATTTATTCAAAGAAATGTGTTAACTTATACTGGGGCTATAATCATAATTTTTGGGATATTGTCAATTGGACGTTTTGACAGTGAAACTTTTTTATTTCAATTAATTGTATACAATGTAACTATTAAAAATAATGAAAAGAAACACTTTAGTCAGTATTTACATAAAAGGTTCTTCATGTAAGCACAGTAGAGAGATTATATTCACTTGTGCTCAGCGATATTAAATCACGAGATTTTATCAGCTCGTGAGCAGCAGACTTGACAAATTCTTATTGCTAAAAATGGCATTAAAATTTGTCGTTCGCCTCGGCGGGGTGCCGAAATTAATTTCCATCGCCGCGAATATTTCTCTCGAAAAACACGCCACCCCTTGTAGCCCCCCCGAGCTTACTCAATGCATTTGGGGCTATCAAGATTGCGGAATATTTTCGTCAAGGTGACGGTCACGGACAAGAAACAGCGCCTGCTATGACGAGTTTGCAAATTCGGGCTTTTGTCTGTCCATCACGGATCCGTCTTGCAGTTATCAATCATGTTGAAATGTCAGGCGATTTTTTGTCCGCGCAATGTTTATCGTCCATTCATAAGCCAAGAAAATAATAACAATTCCAGCGGAGTGGTCTCTCGCGCAATTACTTACATACAGGTAGAAATTTGCAAGTGTACGTTTAGTGAATACCAGCACGTTTGTATTTAAAATCTTACAATTTAAAAAGCTCGTGCTTGAATACAAATTTTCTAGTTACACGCAATTCACGAGACGTCGGACATTTATACACTTCACTTCGAGCACTATTTATAATCCCGCCGGACGAAAATACGACCTCAAGTTATATAACATCAAATAGGTACAAGAATTTAAATCTTTGGATTAGAATTATACAACGCAAGTTAACAACGAAATTTTAAGGCCTTGTACGCATCAAGTGCATCGATTATTTCAGGCAACACACTTTATGATGGTAAGTAAGAGTAATTTCTTGGTGGTCAGGACGAGGAGCAGCAGCAGCAGCAGCAGCGAAACCAGAAAACGCAAAGGCCGACGGGCGGTAATGGGTCCGATGAGAAAGAGTCGGTTGGTCACGCGAGGGCCGGCGGCGGGGGCGACTTAGCCCCGAGGCCGTTCTTACGGCTACGTTCACACCGTGCACTACATCTTATTTATCGCCGGCATTATTCATTTGCATCTATGTGTTCCACACAAATTGGATTTAATTCTCTTTATCCGACAAGCGACACCGTGTACATGAAAACAAACACGACTCAGAAGTGTTTATTTTATTGCTTGAGATGTCATCATTCCTGATGATAATCATTAGATTTAGTCCTAGACCAATTACATGACCGTTTGCTCTAAGCAAACAAGAGCCTTCTAGGCCTCAACACCTCTTTTTAATTAATCGAAGGAAATTGTCCCACATTGGAAGATTTTTTAATACAGGGTGTAATCGAGCTCAAAAATTAAAAACTGACGTACTACAAGAGCACATCGTCTTTTGTTTGCTCGTTCGTGAGATATACGTCCATCTGCGTCCGCATCTGCATCTTCTATTCTGTTCCGTGAGTAAAACTTATTCGATTACACACTGTATGTTTCAAGCAAATTAATTCCGTAAATGTTTGTATTGAAAAGAGAAAAAGTTGTTATTACATTGTGTTGGTATTGAAATAATTCTTGTATTTCTGGGCAATACCCGTTTTTATACGATCTAGCGACGAAATTATGTGTTGTATATATAATAATACATCAATGTCAAAACATAATTTACTTTACCCAATTTTTTTTCTTTTTTTGTATTTTAAATGCACGTTCTAAGAATTTTAATTTATTTTTTAAGGTGTTTACATTAAATTAGGTAGCGGATAGGCAATTACGGGCACGCATGTGTGTGGAAGTTCTGTAAACGACACGTTTAGCGGGGCCCTAATCGGTCGCCTTGTTTCCCGATTATGTTTATTCATTGTCATAATTAAAATGGTAGTGATTCTGAAAGTGTTCCAAACCGGGCGACCCGGCTTAATGGCCAGGATGACTGAAAGTTTATTTCTTAATTAGACCCCTGTCGGTCGGGGTATTGCCTCCAAAACCCACGTAGCCCAAGCACACTTATCATTTACTCGTCCGCGCTATAAATTAACCCAGATAGATTTATTCACCGAATAATTAATTAAAATGAGATGGGCAAGGCCGAAACGGGACCAGGCACATCTAAAAAGTGTTATTAAAAGCGTTTTTAAAACGTGGGGAATGATATTTATGGAACACGATTTTAATAAAAGTAATAATTATGGTGATCGTTGATTTATTTATTTAGTGTTATAAGGATAATTCATTCAGTTAAAAATACTACTACAAAATTTTGTTTTGTGATCAATAATACCACATCGCAAATTTATGTGGCCATAGGGATCACGTAAGCTTTAAAGGGATTACAATGTGGGTCTAACGAAGCGTATTTATCGCATCTGTTACAGTTTTCAATATCGGCTTATATGGGTCACTAGGGGAATCTTGCACATGCACGTGCAACCTCCCTTCGTAAAACTTAAGAGATAATCAATTTGCTTTGATCAGCGCTATTTTTTTTTGCAGCAAAGCTTTCTGCACTTATAATCCTCTGTAAATTGCTTGCAAAGCAAAATTATTGTGGTAATTTGCATTAATGAAATATCTTAATACACTATAAACTGAAATTTATGAAAAACTCTAACGTAAAACTAACAGTCATTTAGCAACAATTTCAATGCTGTTCCGATAATTTGCACTTTAATAATTACTAGTTAATTGGCTGGCGTGTATGGTGAGCGGAATAAATTGAATGTACGACATCGTTTAGAATAGTAACACGTCCTGCTAACGACGCTCGCTTCAGTATTAAAACGGCAAATATTTTTACGATCAAACTATAAGTTCCCATTTGATATTTTATTGAGAGAGCGCCGGAGCAAAAGCGGCTCTTAAAGGTATAATTGTATTAGGATACCAGGAATCGCGCGTTGCTCCGATCTATGCGACATTGTGTAGAGATTTGTAAATATCACCGGCGAGATTGTATCAAAATCTCGCGGAAATTGCACTTAATAACATAATAAGCTCGCGGTAATTACGACGCTATTTGCTTGTAAATGTTTTCATTTGTACGAACTAATTTCATTTAATCGATGGGAGAAACATTAGAGCGCTTTCAGTCTTCAACAAAAAGCCTTCGAATTTTTTATCAATACACTGTGAAAGTGTAACTTCTACTACCAACAAGAATACGAGGGACTTTTAGGATTTGATCTGAAAGACGAATTGAAAATGGTTTTCTAAAATTTTGTTCGAAATTCAAATAACGTCGGACGCAACGCGTTTAATTCAATTGAGGCGGAGAGACTGCGAACCCATTTTTATTCAGTTCGTTTTCCTGACCTACCGAAGTCACGAACGCCATAAACACGGCACATTCAAATGAATTCATATTAAGGCAAATGCCCGCCGAGATCTCCGTTTGAATCCGAGTGTGTAAGCGTTCCCCGACCACTCCGGTACAAGGCTTTTCGTTCGGAACTAGTTTTCTCACACGTCGCCTGGGCTTTGTTAATTTGATGTATGCATTCGAATTACTCGCATTTACATTTTGTTCACCGGCTTGTTAGGCGGTGTTATTAATTGTTTTTTCATCGATCGCTCATAATTTTCGATTGCTGTGGCTAAGGCCGAATTTTTTGGAGCAATGCCACGACCACACGCAAATACGTGTCATTTATAGACACTCAAATCTTTGACATAGAAAATTCGATACTTATAGCATCACCCTATATAATACAAAAGTAACAAATATATACAGGCTGTGACATTTAACCGGGTCTCTCTCTCTTGTCGGGCCTTATCGCACTGAGCCGCTCTATGGAAGAATGAAATCTTAAAGAGGGAGGTAAGAGGAACACAGGAAGAAGAAGAATAGAGTTATCGGACCTTGTCTGACGTTAATAAGCCACCTTTTCTTTAAAGAGGAAGATTGGAGTAAACAGGCAACCTTGAAAATTGAAAATAATTAAATCCTGGAAGAGAAGAACGAAAAAAAGGAAATTCGGCTTGTCGGGCGTTACCACACTAATGAGCCGCCCTATGGAAGAAAAAATCTTAAGGAGGGAGATAAGAGGAACACAAGAAGAAAAAGAATAGAATTGTCGGACCGGTCTGGCATTATTAAGCCATCTTATCTTTAAAGAGGAAGATCGGAGGAAATTTGCTATCTTGAAAATGGAAAACTATTAATTCCTGGAAGAGAAGGGCGAAAACGAAGAAGAAATGCGGCTTATCGGGCCTTATCGCGCTAATGAACCGCCCTATAGAAGAAAGAAATCTTAAAGAGTGTCTGTTCCTGTTGAATATATGGAAAAATATTTTCAAGCTCCAGATAATTTAAAATTATTTTCAAATATACAGGATGTCTGGGTGTCTCCATTTGGCTGTGCAAGGTGTAAGTTTCAAAGGATGATACCTTTGTATAAAACATTTTTCCAGAAACAGTGTTACTCAAGAAATTAATATAAATTCAAAAGAAATTAATAACGATGATGTTTTCTTTCATTTATTTGTTGTTTAAGTGCAGATTAGCTAGATATCGCTAGTCAATTATTTAGGCAACTTGATTTCATACAAGAACATGGCCTACTTATTCGAAACTAATTTTCTAGAATTATCTCGTTATTTTGTAAGCAGATTTAAGAAATTTTAATATCCCCGTAAGCAGAAAGAAAATCTCTACCGAATGAATTACAAAAAATACTACATTGCTACTACACTAGTTTGACAACTAGCAGTGCAATTGTTTTCTTGATTAGAAACTCGGAATCAGCATGAAAATTAGAGAATCTAATGAACGGTTCAAATTGAACAGACTGTATGGTATACATATTCTAAAATGGTTACAAAAATTGATTTTTATTGAAATCATGTTCTCAGTCTAGGAACTTCACTGTTAAACTCAAAAATAAATAAATAAAATTTAAACATTGAGTATTTGAGGCATGGCTCTTCCTGATTAAGTTTGACTTTAAAGGGATCGAAGGGTTTCTCATTTTCGATAACTCAGAATCTACTGAGTCAATTTTAATCAAATTTTCTGAGCAAGTTATCATGACAGTATTCCTTAAGCTGCGCCAACAATGTTTTGATACTTTTTTTTAAATAAATAATGTGAAAAATAGCCAATTGATTTCACTTTGAATTTTTAAATCTAAGCTTCAAGTCACTTTTTAACAATTTCGTCTGTACAGATAAGAAAAAAGAAGTATTGTGATCACTTCCGTGATTTTAGAAATATGTGTGTTTAGAGACAGTGCTTTTATGTTCAGTATAAAACCGTCCTATGCTTTCTGTAGCCAATAGAATCGAACAGTGACATATACAGGCTGTTACAAATTCGAGGCTCACCATTGGGATCTCGGAAACGGTAAGAGATACGAAATCGGTTAAATTGGGGCAAAGTTGCGTATTTTAATGCTTAATAATAATCCGTTCTGAAAAATCTTCTACGATTTGTAGTTTTTGAAATATTCCTAAAAAACAAGAAAACGTAATTTTCTTTTTTATTTTTTTCTGAAGTTATTATTGCAGGGATCTTAACAAAATTAATACATTCTACAGGCACTTTTTTAAGCTCTTTACGATGATATCATTAGATTTTACTTAAAACGTTTCGTCTCGTTCTGATCATCATCAACTTCATTTTTTCTTATGGGCGCTACATTGGGTTTTAATACCATTGAATAGATCTATTTTTTCTGATGCTTTTTCATATATCACACATCCCTATTTAATAATTTGAAACAGTTGGAAATGCAAGAAATTGTTGAAAATAACACTGCAAAGAAAAATATGGTATGCAGTGAAAACAAAAACCAGAAAAATTTGATATACCTGCATTTCATATATCACAAAAGCTGATTTTAGTAAAATTTTTAGATCTAAAAATGAATGTTATGTATCCAAGAAAATTAAAAAAATGTTTGTGGTCTTAACAACAACAATTCAGTAATAGCGAGTGAAATTTCCTTCCAACAGTATCCAGAAAGACAACTACAAAAGAGTTGATTAGTTCATTAGATTTGTAATTAAATTAAACATTATTATTATTAAAAAGCTAGAAAATATCAAATTAAATTATGCGTATGTCTTTAGAAAACTCGTATCTTAAAAGATATTACTGCTCGAGGAAACATTCTTTCCTGTAGTCTCATAATTTTAAACATTTTATAAATAACTATGAATTACCTCTTCTAATAATTCTTCATTCTCATCATACTTAAGGCGATCTCGATAAGTTTTATGAAAATATCCATAAAGTGCAATGTTTCCATCTAACTAAATAATATTGTTCTGTGTGGATGGCATCTTTTTGGATATTATGGGAAGTAAATTTATCTTGCTATTACTAAATTGTTGTTAGCACAATACATTTTTAAATTTACAAGAATGAGAGATTTTTAAAGACATAATTTCTTGTAATACTTTCTTGTTTTAATCATAAAAATGTATAATTTAATCACGAAAGTGATTAAATACTGCGTCATCGTCATTGTTGGAAGTAAATTTCTCTTGCTATTACTAAATTGTTGCTGTCAGCACAATACGTTTTAAAAGTCTACATCTTTCTTGGATTCACATCCTTCATTTTTATATCTAAAAATTTTTCAAAAATCTGTTTTTGTGATAAACGAAATAAAACTCCGAAGGTATATCAAG
Source organism: Dorcus hopei (assembly GCA_033060865.1). Lineage (NCBI taxonomy): Eukaryota > Metazoa > Arthropoda > Insecta > Coleoptera > Lucanidae > Dorcus > Dorcus hopei. The sequence continues at coordinate 39,560,789 of CM065426.1, forward strand.
CGTTTTTTGGTTTTTGTTTTCATTGCATACCATGTTTTTCGTTGCAGTGTTATTTTCAACAATTTCTTGCATTTCCAGCTGTTTCAAATTATTAAATAGGGATGTGTGATATAAGGAAAAGCATCAGAAAAATAGATCTATTCATTGGTGTTAAAACCCAATGTAGCGCCCATAAGAAAAAATGAAGTTGACGATGGTCAGAACGAGACGAAACGTTTTAAGTAAAATCTAATGATATCATCGTAAAGAGCTGAAAAAAATGCTTGTAGAATGTATTAATTTTGTTAAGATCCCTGCAATAATAACTTCAGAAAAAAATAAAAAAGAAAATTACGTTTTCTTGTTTTTTGGAAATATTTCAGAAAGTACAAATCGTAGAAGATTTTTCAGAACGGATTATTATTCAGCACCAAAATACGCAACTTTGCCCCAATTTAACCGACTTCGTATCTCTTACCGTTTCCGAGATCCCAATGGTGAGCCTCGAATTTGTAACAGCCTGTAGAACGCTTCAAATTATTTGAAACTCATAATACCGATTGTAAAGTTATTAAGCGTTGCGGATCACAATCTCTTTATGAACATCGTAACAAGTTTCAAAAGATTTGAAATGTTCCATACCTAAAGTAAATCTAGGACAGGTTGGTTTGGTTTGCAGTGGAATTCTCGACCTACGCTTCTGCTAACGACGCCCCAAATAGGGCCTCGTACAGATGCTCGAGGAATCCACTTCAATCAAAACCGACTTGTAACCAAATTTCTAAAGTAAACAGTTCAAAGTTTAACCTTAAACTGTATATAACTGATACTTTTCCTTGCATCCTGACATCATTTGGATATATTTGATGCCACTTATTGTACCCTGAGATCATTTTGGGGTGCATCTGACACTGTTTCTTGCATCCTGACATCATTTGGGGTACACCTGAAACTGTTTCTTGGATCCTGACATCATTTATAGTATATCTGGCTCTATTTCTTACATCTTGACACCATCGGATACATTTTATACCAATTATTGTACCCTGAGATCATTTTGAGGTACATCTGACACTGTTTCTTGCATCCTGACATCTTTTGAATTACATTTCACACTATTTCTTGCATCCTGATATCACTGGAGTATATCTGACTCTACTTCTTGTATCTTGACGTCATTTGGATACATTTTATACCAATTATAGTACCCTGAGATCATTTTGGGGTACATCTGATACTGTTTCTTGCATCCTAATATCATTTAGGGTTCATTTAACACTGTTTCTTGCATCCTGACATTATTGGAATACGTCCATATCTTGGGGTGGAACTCTGGAACGAATATCAATTGCTGTTTGCTACTAACTCCATTCTCGAGAAGAGAGTCAGCAGTAAATAGCGATTGATAGTAGTCACATCAGGTTACAACGTCTTCCAGTTCTGATTTTCATTCTCGTTTTATGTCCTTTTTCACATGTCGTGTTTTCATTTTTCTTTCATTCCTTCAATTTTCCATTATTAAATCTCTCTTTTCATTACTTCATTGATCATACCTTTCCAAGATCTTTACCTAATGTTGCTTTCCCCATTTTATCCTTTTAGTCCTCATCTGTCAACCTTCAATTTTCCACGGCTTGTTATGACTCATTTCGCCAAGATCTTGTTGTTTCTCCATCTTTCGTTTGTGTTATGATGTTCAATGTCGTGGTTCTTTTTTTGGTTACCGATTTTCTATTGTGCATCGTAAAGGTCAATTCAGACGAAGCCCTTTTGGGTGATTCACTTCCGAGGGCCATGTTTCCGGTTTATTTGTATTATTTATTTTTCATAGTTCATATTCTCAAATACTTGTCTTATATTGTATTTGTATGCTTCTTATTTTAGTCGCTTTTAACATTACTCTTCTTCCTTTGTCGTAGCCATCTTTTATCATCTCTTGGAGGATAATGAAGTAATTATGACCCACGGAAAAATCGAAAATTGGAGGAGGTTCAATAATGCAAATTTTAAAGAAACAACCAGTAAGAAAGACAGCAAGAAGAAGTCCGCGAGATCATTAGGTAACGATGCAATGGTGTAATGAATCCTTTAGGGTGTTTCATCTTGGAGCTAAAATGAGAGGCGGTTCACCATTGCAATGCGAACTAGAATCTAATCACTGACTTAACTGACATACACCTTTGAAGGCAACAAAATCACCACTACACAAAATCTACATTTCCATTTGGGTTTACGACAGTTTTTTAATAACAGACTTGCAGGAAAATATAGTTCTCAATCAAAATTCAAACAGAAATTTACAGCTGTCGTTAGGAATGCCTTCTACACAAAACACGAAGCAACAAAATCCAACTTTTCATGGATTTCCAGCTCTGATTTGGACTAACAAAAAACTGCAACTAAAGGACTGCCAATTTTTGATCAAGTTAAGAAACTCTTCGCTGACAACCAAGCATAGTTTGGACAAGTTTTATGCAGTCCTTCAAAAAATAACGAGTGAGTTCTTTACCACAAATATTACAGAGGAACACAAAGGTTAAATCGATAAATACTGTGTGGATTGGGTTGAGTTGGATGTCGAAGCTTGGTCTTCTATTTTATTGCACGTGAATCTTGGATTTCAGTTTAGATATTATTGAGATAGGCCTGGCAGCCTTTTCCTATGACAAACAGCTTTTCTTCTTTAGGAAACTAACTGAAAATATGGGCTAGTGCAAACAATATACGTACTTAATCAATTCGTTAGGAGTTTCCATATAACCAGATGCTTCATTTCTTCTACCAACTTTCTCTACTAATTCTAATTCTAAAAGCGAGTATCTCCTTTCGCTATATTTTCTACTATTGCAACAAACTGTCTTCTATTCCTCGAAAGGCTCATTGCGGAGCTTGCCTTAAAGGTTGATAGGAAAAATTTTTTTTTTAAATACTCTTGCGTGAATTGCTGCCGTTTTACTTTCTACTTCAAACTTACTTATAGTCTAAAAGTCATTAACAAAATTTCTAAAGTAACGAGTTCAAAGTTTAACCTTAAATTGTAGGATTTGACTACCCCACATAGTAAGTAATAAAAAATAAGGGTCGATTAAAAAAGAAAAAACAAATTTTAGTGCTCCGGGTTCCCCTTAAATTATTCTTAATATTACTATTTTCTTCTACTTTTTTATATGAAGCACATATGCACTTTCACAGGTATGCCTAAAAATGAATGAAACTTTACATCACGCCATCTTTTGGGAAATCACAGAGTTTTTTATTTTAACTGTTGCGAAGGTAAAAGTTAACTTCCGTCTTCTTTTATGACTTCCGGTTATACGTAGCTTGTTTCTCCTTACGCGTCCTCTTTGTTTTACATAAAGATGACTCGAGGCCGCTCCTGGTGTTCTCGCTCTTGCTGCTCCGTTTAAGAAAGGACGAAACGTCGCCAGAAAGAGGAATTGTGTCGTAGTACAATCGAAAACCATAATAGAAGGTAAGTAAAGTTGTTTCCTTTCTTCGTTTCTGCTCAAATAAAATAATTATTAATACCAAGTTGTTAGAAGTAAATCTGAATGTGCTCACTGATACCATGGCTTATGTGATTAGTTATAATAACATAGTTTATTTATACATTTGTCAGTACACGTGTTTTGCACGTTTTCGTAATGTTATTGCTTGTTGGCTGAATAAACTAAGTATATAAATCCATATACCCCCAATTTCCGTCAGGTTATGGGCCCAGAAGTGAATGCAGTTTTCCGGATCTGAGTATTTACTGCACGAGTGAGTTTATTCGGTTATTACAAGAAGAGTGACACGTGACACTTGCTTAAAAAATGGCTACCGCAACCGGTTTCACAAACATTGAGAAACTAACTGAAAACAATTACGAAATGTGGAAAGTACAAATGAAAAGTGTGCTCGTGATCAACGATTTATGGCAATATGTTGATGGCACACAGGTGAAACCACAGGACGACACTGCACAATGGATAAAAAAGGACTCAAAAGCATTGGCATTGATTAATTTAAGTATCACGCATAGCCAATTAAACCATGTGAAGAAAGCTACGATATCAAAAGAAGCATGGGATGTACTGAAGACAGTGTTTGAATCTCGTGGTCCAGTAAGAAAGGCGGTATTATACGGGCAATTGTTAAGACTAGAAAAGAAGTCAAATGTCACAATGTCGCAGTATATAACTGACTTTACACAAAAAGCGGAACAATTGGAAGAACTAGGTATCGAAATACCCGATGAATTGTTATCGATAATGTTATTAGGCTCCTTGCCAGAGGAATTCGAAAACTTTAGTGTGGCTATAGAGTCTCGTGATGAAATACCGACACTCGAAAATTTAAAATTAAAGCTTATAGAAGAGGAAGCAAGACAAAATGATCGCACCGCGAAAACAAGCGATGACTATAAAAGTGATGCGTTTATGACGAAAGTTCGGTTTGAAAAATCAAAACAGTCGCATGTAAATTCGAAAGAAAATAATTCGAAAACGATTACGCGAAAAACTATGTAGTTTGAAGTGCTACAAATGTGGAAAAATCGGACATATAAGTCGCTATTGTAGGTCAAACTCAAAACGAAGTGATTCGTACAATGCGAACGATGCAATGACTGCAATTGCGTGTAACGCTGAACTTGTAAAAAAATCAAAAATTTGGTGTCTTGATAGTGGCGCGACTAGACATATGTGCAATGATCTAAGAAATTTTGCAACCATAAACAAGAACGAACAATCGAAAGTGTTTACGGCCGCAGAACATTTTGTAGAGTCAATCGGCGTTGGCGACGTAAATTTAAATGTTAAATTAAAGCAACGTGTAACAACAAATTCAGTAAAATTGAAAGACGTATTATATGTGCCGGATCTACGTAATAACCTCTTATCTGTGTCAAAAGCAACTGAAAATGGTTGTACCATTGAAATTCAAAAAAGTCAGGCGACAATTAATCGAAAAGACGGTTCTGTCGTCCTCACAGCAACGAAACATGATCAGCTGTACGTTATCGATGAAAATGAACAACACGCAGCCCAGGCGAGCGAAAACAACAATGAAGATTTATGCAAATGGCATCAGAGATATGGGCATCTCGACATCAATGACTTGAAGAAAATGAAAAATGAAGAAATGGTTTGTGGTATGAATTTTACATTTAAAACGGCTGGAATAAATTGTGAAGTATGCGCTAAATGCAAAATTAATGTTCAACCATTTGAATGATCTGTCAATCGTGAAAAAGGAATATTAGGGTTGATACATTCAGACATTTGTGGACCAATGACCACAGAATCGCTTGGTGGTTCTAAATATTTTGTAACTTTCTTCGATGACTGTTCGAGATACACAGAAACAATTGCACTCAGAAAACGATCTGATGTTTTCCAAGCATTTAAGGACTACAAACGAAAAGTAGAAAAACAAACTGGTCAGCAAATCAAAAAGCTTCGCACAGACAACGGGAAGAAGTATTTGTCCAAGGAATTCGAGAATTTCCTCAAGGAAAAAGGAATCACGCGACAGCTGACGGTTAAGTACACACCGCAGCAAAATGGAGTAGCGGAGCGAGCCAATCGTACTTTGGTAGAGATGGCCAGATGTATGTTACTTCAAGGTAACCTCCCTGATTCACTATGGGCCGAAATGGTAAACACTGCCACGTATCTGAGAAACCGATGTGTAACAAAGTGCCTTGAGGGTATGACACCATTCGAAGCATGGTCACAACGAAAACCGTATGTAGGATTTTTTAGGACCATTGGTAGTAAAGCAATAGTACTGAACAAGGGTGAAAGAAGAGGAAAGTTCCAACCAAAAGGAGACGAATATGTATTAGTGGGCTACTCGAATGAAGCAAAAGCTTATCGACTTTGGAAACAAGGAACAAAGACTGTAATTAAAGCTCGTGATGTGAAGTTCGTGGAAAGAATTGAATCTCTGCCGATATCATCTAAAGCAATTTTTGACATGCTACCAGAAGATTGTCTGCAAGAAGAAAATGACTTCAAAAAGGATATTGAGGGTGAGTCTACTCCTGAAGAAAAGGACCAAGTGAAGTACGAGCCAAGCCGTGGAAGAGGTCGCCCAAAAATTGAAAGAAATGGAAAACGGGGCAGACCGCGAAAAATCTACATACGCAGCGATAAGAAACACCCTGACCCTTCTTCAGCATCTCAAATTATGGATCGAGATGATAAGCAAGCATGACTAACCGCCATGAAGAAAGAATTAGACACGCTACAAGAAAACGGAACGTGGACCCTAGTACCAAGACCAAATGACAAGAAAATAATAACAATATTAACAAGACAAAAGTTAATCAAACAGACGAAATTGAAAAGTACAAAGCCAGATTAGTTGCTCGAGGTCATACGCAAGAATATGGTATCGATTATGAGGAAGTATTTGCACCTGTAGCTAGGTACGAAACAATTCGTACATTATTGGCTGCATCAGTAAATGAAGAGATGCACATACATCAAATGGATGTTATTTCTGCCTATGTGCAAGGCGAATTACATGATGAGGTATACATGGAGCAGCCTGAGATGTTCGTTGAACGTGGACAAGAAGAAAAAGTCTGCAAACTTTTTAAACCATTATACAATTTGAAGCAATCCGGTCGAGAATGGTACAAGAAACTTGATAATTATATCACGAAAAATGGTGGTAAACGCACTATAGCTGATCCGTGTGTCTATATATTTGGGGAAGATGAAGACCGTGTTATCATGATTATTTACGTTGACGATTTGATTTTAGCGTCAAAGAAAATCGAGAATCTGGAAATCGTTAAATCCAAAATGAAATCGGCATTTAAAATGGTGGATCTAGGCCAATTGAGTAACATTCTGGGTATCACAGTACAACGTGATGGACCAACTGGAAAAATTCGTCTTTCACAGAAGAGATATGTCGAAAAATTAATCGAAAAGTTCAATATGGAACAAGCAAAGACGATAGCAACTCCAATAGAATCATCTTTGAAGATTACCAAGCAAATGAGCCCAACTACAGAAGAGGAGAGAAATGAAATGAAGAATCGACCGTACAGAGAATTTGTAAGTGGCCTGATCTATTTAGCAAATGCAACCCGTCCAGACATAGCACTTGCCGCAAGCACCCTAAGTCGTTTCTGTTCTTATCCGGGCAATGATCATTGGACAATTGCGAAACGCGTGTTAAGATATCTAAAAGCAACGTCTCATTATGGCATTACTTATGTCAAAAACGGTGAAAATCTCAAAGGATACACTGACTGGGATTGGGCCGGAGATATTAATGATCGCAAATCATGTTCAGGCAATGTTTTAATCTTGTCTGGAGGACCTATCAGTTGGAAGTCGAAGAAGCAAGCATCGGTAACATTGTCAACTATGGAAGCCGAGTACGTAGCGCTTTCTGAAGCATCACGTGAAATTATTTATGTTCGACCACTTTTGACTCACATGGGTTTTGCAAATTGTGTAAAGTCTCCGATTAGTGTATTTTGTGATAATCAAAGCGCAATAGATTTGTCAAAAAACGCTGTATTTCATAAACGCAGCAAACATATAGATATCACCTTCCATTTTTCCCACGAATTAGTAGAAAATAAAGATACTGTAATTCATTATTTACAAACAAATTCTATGCCTGCTGATATTCTAACAAAATCGCTAACTAAATGTAAACATAATCATTGCACTGAAATATTAGGTTTAAATTAGATTGTTAAGACATTTATTTGTATTTAAGTTGTCTTAGAGCACATACCGATAGAAGGGGCGTTAGAAGTAAATCTGAATGTGCTCACTGACACCATGGCTTATGTGATTAGTTATAATAACATAGTTTGTTTATACATTTGTCAGTACACGTGGTTTGCGCGTTTTCGTAATGTTATCGCTTGTTGGCTGAATAAACTAAGTATATAAATCCATAAACCCCCAATTTCCGTCACAAGTCTTAGCCAAAACTTTTTTTTCTCAATCTAGTCTAGTCTGTTAAAAGCTGCTAAAGTAAAATAATCTATTCTGCCACAGCGTGAAACCTAATTTATTATAACGAACGGATACAAAGAAATAATTGAAAAAAAAGTGAGTTTCTTTAAAAATTGAGCGAAGTTTGTATTCAGCCTTTTGCTGTTAATACTGGTCTTCGCGAAGCAAATGTTTTTGTTTATATAGTCGTCGTGTATGGTGATGCGTTACGTTCCATTACAATGACCTGGTCGTTGTTCCGTTGATTGACATCATCGACGCCTATACGTATATAAATCGCAACAATAACAATATCGTTGGCTGTACGTCGAGCACAAACCTGTTGAATACATCGGTCGGGATAGCCCAAATTCTTAACGTACAAATAATATTCATAATTCGGTTGTATTGATACTTTCGTTTTATTCGGTAAAGATTTGCAAAAAATATACCAATTTAATTTCGGGTTCGTTTTCTAACTTCTAGTTGAAGTCTTCAACAGAAAATAAAAGGAAGCAAGTTATTCACACGTATTAATTTAAATTTGTTGATTTTCTAGTCCAGGCAATTAAAGCCAAGACTTAAGCACTGTTTTTAACCAAGAACTGCGTAATTTTTTTGTTCATTTTGAAGCATTTCAGTTTAACACGCGTGTCCGTCTATTTGTTTCTAGCGCGAGTGAAAACAATTCGAAGCATTTTAGAGAAGTGCCTTGAGCTTATGTGTTAGCGCCTTAAATTTAATTTTAGTGTGTCGGAAAGCTTGAAATTACCGTAAATACCAAAACGTTGAGCAATGCTGACATAAAATATTTACGAGCACTTAAAATTTCGAAAAACCTGGAAACAAATAAGCCGTCCTCTATTAACAAAAAAAAGTAACAATTATTTAGCTTGCTTGCATTGTGTGTACGAGGCGACTTAGAAATTTTTATTGCGTGAAATTGCTGGGCTCTCATGGCTTGAGAACTCGGTTTCTATTAATATAATAATTTCCGATTATTAATTTGTAATTACGGCCGCGCAGGAAATATTTGAGATAGTAAACGAAATCCTGACAAGCAGATAATTCAGTTTCAATCATGCATCCAATTAGTTTTATAATAAAACGTAAAATTTTCGTTCATGCCCTGAAACAAGCGTATTAGTTCCGCTTCAGCGAGTAAACGGTAATAAAGCGCACCTATTACAAACATGGCACGATTTTTTTTCCTTTCTTTCTTTCAGCAAGTGAACGCGTATACCTATCAGATGCTTGTAAACACGATTTTTAATACAGCGTACGCGTTTAGAACATTCATTAGCAGTCGTAACAAACCGGGCAAGCTGTAATTATCACGTAGTTGATTAAGAGCTTCGAGTCATATTAAATATGCATATTAGAGATATGACACCTCGTAATACAATACGTAGCTTTGAAACAATATCTGCTTTAATTATACTAATTATGGGGCTCATAATTATAGGTTTATCGACGTTTTTTTTAATTACGTTGGTGAATGTGTTTTCAGACCTAAGAAACCCCGGGCATGTCAGTTGGAAGTTCCGGATTAAACCGAAAGCTGCTTTATTAGGAAAGACAACCAGTTAATTTTAACCACTTCGTTGGATCTTGGATCTGTTTAATTGTTGGGTGTTTGTGATGGGAGATGATGGTGTGGCCATGGGCGATGTATGTAAATTAAAAAAAAACACGGTTGCAGCTTCTGGTGGTAGTAAACACCTCTTTTTATTTACAAGAAAAATTACAATACAATTTCGACATCAACGTAAGTATTAATAACACTCGAGCACGTTCAATTTATTTTCAATACAGCTCCGCTATGAAGATTATATTATTCAGCCTGAAATAATAACTTTGTTAATTAAATTCTCTGAGTGCAAGTACGAAACGCGCAAGCCCTAACGTATAATTATCGTTCATATCCAATAATGAATATAATTAAGCTGAAATTTATTATTGGCCAATAATATCGTTTGGGTTGTATGTAACCGAGCACAAAAATATTCCAAGGGGGAAGCGATTTCAATCACAGATTAAAATAGGCGAGAGCAAAAGGTCACGGGGCTTGATGGTATGCGTTTGGTCCTTTTGTTCGGCGTTCTTCGAAATCAATTAAATATATTATCCCTAGTTAAGATGTTGGGCTTTAATTTCGTCGAGTGATTACGTGTAATTTATTTCAGTGCGTTCCCTTTTGTTCGCGGTGGATACGTTCGAGTGTTTTTCGGCCTTAAAATAAAACTATTCCCATTCCGTGTTTCACTTGAGCGGGATTCTTTTCTTCCCAGAGACGCATCCTAATTGTCCGCGATGATGCAGCGCTTTCTTTATACGCTGGGCTCGTATCACATAAACGCCACCTCGACATCGTTGCAAAAAAAAATACCGGAGCTCCCTCTGGACGGATTCGCAATGCATACAGAGTGAGCTATGCTTTAAAAGAATTTCTACTCTTTTTATACTGAAAGATGGAAAGCTTTAACTTAAATGCTTACCTAGACTGTCCTTTCAAAAAGTTTGGTTCACATAAAGATAAAAGGCAAGAAGTTAGTTGCGTACGCACTAAAAATAACTTAAGAGCTTTCATAAATTGAAAACACCAAATTTTTTTGGATTAATTTCGATAAAAGTGTGCTTAACTTAAAACACAACCATCCACGGTCGAAAGCTTTCCAAAACTAAAAGTTTAAAACCCGATCTGTGGTCTCAAGATTCACAACAGCTGGTGGCAAAAGCTTTTAAATCCTTGAAGTTGTTTTACACTGGAAATGATGTGTTTCCTATTAATTTCATACAAAAGCTCAAAGCTTCTTAATCCAATTTTTAAAATACTTTGAGTAACTCGAAATTTTAACTGAAATTTAAACTGTAATGTTAAGTGAATTAAGCTAAGCCAAGTGCATCGATTCACGGTTGAAAGCTTTCGGAAATTTAAAATTTGGAGCCCCAAAAAAGCTCACCAGCTGGTGACAAGAGCTTTTAAATCCTTGAAGTTGTTTTCCGCTGGAAATTATGTGTTTCCTATTAATTTCATACAAAAGCTCAAAGCTTCTTAATCCAATTTTTGAAATACTTTGAGTAACTCGAAATTTCAACGGAAATTTAAATTGTCATGTTAAGTGAATTAAGCTAAGCGAAGCGCATCGAACCACGGTCGAAAGCTTTTGAAATTTTAAAACTTAAAACCCGATCTTTGGTCTCAAGATTCACAACAGAAGAAAGCTCACCAGCTGGTCTCAAAAGCTTTTAAATTCTTGAAATTGTTCTCCAGTGGAACATGTTTCCTATTAATTTCATACAAAAACTCAAAGCTTCTTAATCCAATTTTTAAAATACTTTAAGTAATTCGAAATTTTAACCGAAATTTAGATTGTCATGTTGGGTGAATTAAGCTAAGTCAAGTACATCGATCCACGGACGAAAGCTTTCGAAACAATAAAATTTAAAACCCGATTTGTGGTCTTAAGATTCACAAAAAGCAAGCTCACCATTGGCGCAAGAGCTTTTAAATTCTTGAAGTTGTTTTCCACTGGAAATGATGTGTTTCCTATTAATTTCATACAAAAGCTCAAAGCTTCTTAACCAAATTTTTAAAATACTCTCAGTAACTCGAAATTTTAACCAAAATTTAGATTGTCTTCAATTGGGAATTCCATTTACGAAAGCTTAATACTCCTTAGTCTATTGTTATAGAACTAAAAAAATAAAACATAAATTATTGGATTAGACATTAATTAGAAGAGTTTTTAAATCCTGAAAACGTTAGACCGAAAATTCCATTTTGCTAAATGGTTCACAAAAGTTCAAAGCTTCTTAATAATAACTTTTTAAAGTGTTTTGGTGGCTTCACTTAAGAGATCACGTGGGAATACTTGAAAGCACGAAGTTTATTATTTTTATGGTATACAGGAAGGGTTCGAGAATACCTTCTTTTATTTTTACAACTGCGAATGGCCAAAAATTATGAAACAGGAAATCAATGATTTTGTATCCTACGAAATTAATAGTGATTGAGCTTTGAAGGAACCAACAGATTTTACTCCGGCTTTCCAAAAAATTACAGAAGACATCTAGACGCTAGACTTTGCTGATTTATTCAGGGTAGAAGGTGGGATACTAATCGAAAGAAACGTGGTGGAAGCAATGGAGAAAGCAAAGAAGTAAAATAAATTTAAAAAATATACTTATCATGATACAAGTCATACAAGCCAAGAAGAAAAGATAAGAAGATTGCCTGCCTTTAGAAGATTCAGTTAACCTATTTATCAAATCAGTTTGCGAAACTATTTTCGTCCTTAATGATTGAATTTACACAAGAATAAACTGCTTGAAATTTAAAGAATAATTGCGAGCCAGATTTCCTTCAATCTTTTTAACTTGACACACACCTCAGGCTAGAACTAGAAGTCCGTAAGGACGTGATGGCTTTGAACATTGTGCATATCCTATTTTGGCTACGAAAATGTGAGGCAATAGAAATTCATAAACTGTAACCAGTAGCAAACTTGAAAATTGCAGACTAGGTTCGTTAAATCTGCATCTTGAGTGGGTAGAACAAATTTCCATTATAGCCAAAAAGGTTAGCCCACCGACCAATAATCTTTGGAGTCTAGAAAGAAAAGTGTTAAATATCCATCGCCCATTGACCCAAGGAAAAATTAAGAACTTCATCAAGGTCATGGACACGAAAATCTTAAATACCTCCTTGAAGATTATTCCAAATAAGATGAAGTCAAGGTAAAGAAAGATGTCCTTGTTTTATTTAAGTTACAATCCTTGTACGTTCTTAAAGAATGAATAGTATTTTTGACTTCCATTCAAACTTCCTCCTACATGTCTGATCGGATTTGGACAGGCTTGAACTAAAAAAAAATTCTGTGGGCAAAACTAGATCCCTGTAAGTTTCTTCTTTGAGAATTTTATTAGAAATAGTATGATTGCAAAAAGCCTAAAGCAATAATATAAAAGTATTGTATGGATTTCGTTTATGCTATTTTTTTTCCCACATAAAGTTGAAAACGCGAAAGAAGTTCTGTTGATCTCAAACGCATTTATAATTCGCTGTGTAAACGTAAACAAATGGACGTAAATAAATAACGCAAGCGCTACCGTAAGCAGCGCAGCTCCAAGAACCATTCAGCATTCAATTTCCTCATTTTTCCGCCTTACTTCGAGTCATTAAGAAACAATTATCGTCGTCGAGTGCGTTGTTTACGTATTCACCGCACATAATGGAGGCGCCACTGTCTGTGCGCTCAGCTCACAATAGCTGAGTTATTGCACACCGCGTCTTCGATCTTGTAATAGAGACAATAACACTTTAAATCAGTTGGCGTTTCAACGTGTTCTTACTAATTACAATACGTCGTTTTTGACCGGTTATGATCTTTTATACCGACACGTGATTTGCCTACGTAAATCTTTATTTTTTGATTCTATTTTTGTATTTCTATGGGAAACACACCGTCTTAGAGACGTAAATGGAAAACGTCGGTATAAAATATGTTTCTATAAGACAGTCGGTATGTCAGAGTATTCCGATCTAGGATTAGAGAAAAACAGCATCAATAAAACCTACACAAAAATCTCGCCCGTGTGAGAGTCAGTTAAGGAAAGATTTACAAATAAAATAACTTTGATAATGTGTTCTAATTGCGACCGGATTGATCAAGTAATTACGGTGCAATTAACAAGTTTGCAGCTCCGATCGGTATTCCCTAATCTTTGTTAGAACGATCCATATTCCATATGGAGTTAATTATATATTTAATTGGCCGCGTGCTTCCGATAACTCTGTATGAAACAGATCAAATCCCGGTGGTCTGAGAGTGAATATGATCAATATACTGGCATTATTTCCCAGAAGATTTTCTTCGCTCAAAGAACGAGCCACACACGCTATATGAATTCAATCACGGAACTACTAACGTATAAATCTAGCAGTTCATGATGATGCTGAATGATCATTGCCATTGATCAGCCTTTGTCAATTGCTTTAACAGAATATATCGCTTAGTCCAGCCGGCGCTAACTCGGTTCGATTCTATCAACGACGTCTTTTACCTGCTTCTTTTAAGTCTTCTGATTTAAACGCGAGTGAGATGGATACAAACAGACCGAGGCTTTTTCGGACTATGCGACGCCCATCAAGTAGAAGAGTTGCTAGTTTTTGCGACAAGCTTGCAACATTACGAAACATGACTAACATACTGATTTTCTTATTGTTAATTCCTACTTGTTTTCGTTGTTAATACTATGTGCACTTAATTTTTATGTATTTTATTAAGCCACATGCTTCAGATTACTTTCGTTGTATAGTCAATGCCATATTAAATTTATAATCAAAACGAATTCTAAATTAATTCGATTTTTTATTGTGCTACTTTAACAAGTGAAAGCATTCCACTTTTTGAAAGTAGGTAGAATTGACAATCGTATAAATTACTTAAACTCGGTAATTTTGGCGATCATGTGTGAAATTTGATTTTCTTAAATTCCCTGAATAACATCAGTTCAATTGGCGCAACTTCCACGGTTTAATCCAATCTTCGAGCAGAAGAAATCGGAACCTGTTTCCACTAATAATCGGCGGACTGTTCGATTTACAGTCATCACATGTTGTTGTTTAGAAATTCCTTTACGGTAGCCAATTGTTTTCATGATCAATCGAATCGAGATCACTGATCTCTGAATTAATGTTATTAACACGCCCCGGCTTTGATGTGCAGATTCATATTGAATCATTTTCGAAAACCGCAAAGCTATGCAGGCGCAGCAACCTCCGAAGATTCAAGCCAGAAACATTGCTGCAAGTATTCCAACTCTAGTGTATTTTCAATACACCTGCGCTCTCCGTTTAATAAATATAATTGTACACAGACATAAAAGCCACCGTCACACCTAAGAATTTCTCTGTTTTATGCGAAAATTGGGTATAAATAGCGCTTCTAAATCGCACCGCGATTATTAGAACCAGTTTTTCTGCGAGCGGAAAGGAGCGCGCCGCTTTATTTCAGAAGTTATGCAGGAAATTTCAACGATCGATGAGAAAAGAAACCGCAGGTTTTAATGATGTGTGACGACGAGCTTTAATATATGTTGTCGGTGAGTTCACAAACGCAAACACATCTCCTGATGAGGACGATAATGATAATGAGCCAGTATTGTCGATGAGCCAGGCCAAGTGAATAATCGGCGGTCGCTAAATCGTTAATTACGTCGCCGTTAAAATTATTTTTTATTTCCCGCGAATTCATTAATTTTTTCTTAATTAGGCGACCCCGTACAAATTGACGCGTAATTTTTATTGATTTGTAATCAATTTGAAGAACTTAATTTTAACACTTCAGTGAAAATAAATCTTATGCAATCATTAATTACAATTTCTTTCTCTTTATATAAAAGTCTTAATCTTTTACTTTTTCCAAAGCTCGAAGTTCTTTACGATCTGAAAAATTCTTGTCTCTTCAAGTTTCGCTGTTAGATTTAGTTGGTGCAATTAAACGTAGAGATTCAACACAGGCATGAAACGATGGCGTTGAAAAACTCCCATAAACCATTAACGGCTCAAACCTGAGTTTAGGCCCTTAATATTCAGCACACATCTTCAGCGCGTTCGCTAAAAAAGAGGCCGATCATTCATGCGTGAACCAAACTGCGGGATCTGCAACCCGTTTGAACGATTTACGATTTTCGTACACGATATCTTGATACTCTTCAAGTTTCGCATTGATTCTCGTATTACACGGCGAGCACGTCCTCTCGCTCGCTCCCGAGCAAGGATTACTTGAAGGTGAGGTTCGCGCGGACGAAACGGATCCGAGCACAGTCTCTCACGATGCATTTATACGTGAAAATATTTTATGCGTTGTTTATTCTATTTGTTGAAGGTAAATTAATTTTTGACATCTTTATGCTGTTATTCGTCAGTATTTTATTATTAGTAGTATATGTATGATAAAATAAAGCGGCCATCACCAATTAAAAATAACTTAGCCCCTTGGATAAATCTAGCTTTGTTCACTGGCACTTCAAAGTCGCGTCCTGATGAGCTTTATTTAGGGACTCCGACTACCAGTACACGATGAAGAGCTAATCCCGTCGTTAGGGACGGTGAGTTGCGATTTCCGACCAGCTCGAGCCATCTATAATTTCCGATCCCCGCTTCTTCTACTTATCCACTTATGTAATTAAAACAGTCTCCCCGATTTTTGACGCTTACTTATTTATTTATTCGTATGAAATTCTTTCTGCTTGACCTTCTTCTTTCGAGCATTTCTCGTTAGGGATCCGACTGGATTTACTACGAGCCATTACTCCTCTAAGGATTTCGTAAACGCCTAATTATCACGTATTCATTCTTTCGCCGAATTTGACTTACGCGAACAATGGCTTTATTTACGTAATCCCGTGAATCACCTTAAGATCTTAATCACGATGACATTGAAGCCGCTCAATAAAAAAAAAATACTTGAATATTCAACCAATTATATGAAGGATAGACATTGTAAGTATATAAAATGGAAACATTGATAAACGAATTTGATTTTAGTTTCGCTTCAGTTTGGAGAATTCATAGAAGACGAAAACCACATCTTAAGCATGTGTATATAATTTGTGGCAATAAATAACGTGGCTGTTCAATATTGATACAGTGATCTCCGCCGGCTTGGATAAAGCAAACCTCGATAATCTCACCATAATTATAAATTACATTAAGATGGTATAGCAAAAGTAAAAGACCAGAGCGAGTAAAACGAGGCCTTCGATAAATATAATTGAAATGCATCGATACAGGAGAGTAGGTACGCCGAGCATAATTAAATGTGATTTCTTCGTACTAATAAATAAACTAGTCCGGGGTAGTCAGGAATGCAGAAGTTTACATTACGTCGGTGGAACGTAAATCTCTTCCACTAACAATAACTTCAATTGCACATACGTAATGCCAATAATAATCCTAAATTTAAAATATTTGATGACTTAAGAGGTACAGTCCTTTTGCTATAAATTCCTCAAGTCTTGAAACTTACGAGTCCGGTTAGAAGCCGATCTGTTTCACTCTTACTTTCCTGGTTACTTCGGAACGCTGAATCACTGTCGATGATCTCCAAAGATAAATAAATTATCTAGCTTGAGCTCTATAAATCTTGCAATTCCTACCATTAATTTACGGCATTATAATAAATTAGAACACATACCATCTTGTTTGGTATATACGTTGTATTAAGTATGGGATTATATTAGAGTTCTGTAATTAAAGCGGAGTGGTTTCCAAGAAAGCACATGGGTCACATTCTGAAATTTTATTGTCGCAGATAAGTCCCCCGACCATTAAGATAATAAACAGCTAATTTGCATTACGTTTAATTAAGCTGCTAAAATTCGAGGCTGATAGCAGAGGTGAATATTGGCATTCCTCTCCATGTTATCTCGACGTTCTTTTTTTTGTTGTGGAACGTTTTAATTAGAACTGCAGTAGGACGGTGCTTAAAACTTTATTGTTTTATGGCGTAGTAACTTGAGACGGATATGGATTTGGAGATGTAGTAAAATGATGTTGTTAATGCTTTATTTTCGTGGGAAAATTAAATGCGCGGTGAACAGATGGGGTGTCAGGGTAAAGAAAGACAAGTCGTGGCTCCCGAACGTTGTTTCTTTAAAAAAAAACAATTAAGTATAACAATAGTTATTATTCCCCGAAAGTGAATAGCAACAATAGTTTGTAAATACGAAAAACGACTTGAATATTAAACGCAGCTTTTGTCTTCATTGTACTTATGAAGAGGTAACGAATGCGACGACGATAATTATAAAACGTGCTTTGTCCGATCCAAACTCATCATTTAATTACGGGCAACAATAAAATCACGGCGTCTTTTGAAACAAAGAGCTAATTACATGTTGGGTTTTAATTTAATAAGTATAACGGCGATGGGCTACTTAGCGACAATTAGCCGGCGTAAAAATGGCGAGCACACAAAGGAGCTGTAATTTATTACAACAAATAATTGACAAATTATATCGAGAATAACCAGTCACGGCCGGCAATTTATGGACGGCATTATCTACGAAGTTAATAACTGATATAACCGATAGATTAAAGCGAGCAAACGAATTACTTCCAATTAGCTCCGTATTAATTAGGTACCGAAGTAATGAGCCGACGTTAAGGTGTTGCATTTTTGTGAGGGGACATCTTATTAGCCTATGAGCCCCGGAGTTTTTTTTTTTAATTGGGCCTGGCCACCTGTCATTTTTAATTTTTGAAATCTAAGCTTCATTCTTGCAAAGAATGTCCTTTTATAAATCATGAAGTCAAATAAGTCCCAAAACATCGCAACGAACTTGTACAGGCTCTTAATGCCTACAAAAAAAAGTCTACCTATAACAATTTAATAATTTTTATGAAATTAAATCGAACTTCTAAGAAAATGTCAATAAATCTTCCTTTGCCTTTAATTAATCAATTTTGTTAAAGTCCTTGCAGCTTCTTGGTTGACGTGCGTGATTATTTCATTCTCGACTAAACCAATCAATACATTCCGATACAAATTGGTATTAAAAGAAATATTCGCGCAGCACTAAACTCGTTCCGTCAAAATTTCGAGATTTCCTTCAATTTTAATTAGTCATTACGGAAATTGCGATCCGTTTATCGTGACTTAATTGGAAAAAATTCTTGAGTTTTTGAGAGCGCAGCAGAAATAAAAGAATTGTCCTGCTGAAAAAGCATAGGTATCTCATTAGCGCACTCTCGTAAAGACGGAAAGTTCCTCCATCGAGATACGAAAAATCATAGACGGACGGACACGCTTTCCTGCCAACAAATTGCTTCTGCACTAAATTTTAATTGCAAAAGGAAAAAATTGAAATTGTTTGTTATTTTTTGAGCAAGTGAATTTTGCAACGAGGTTTAATAAACATTGATTTCTACACCGCGTTTCTTAACAGTCTACAGTCAAAGATGTAATCTCTTTAGGCCTTGGATTGTCAAACGCTTGATGAACGCACTCGTCCTGGATTCCAGGGATTCTTCAGCTGCGCTCCCGCGGAGAGATTTTTTATCGGGTTTCAGGTGGTTATAAATTTCTTAGTCCTAATTAGCTAATTTTATAATCCAATTAAATCCCGAAACGAACTTATTAAAAATGGGCCGGCCACAAAGAAGGTCGCAGCGCACCTGACGGTGCTCATAGTTTTCAATTATGGCCGTCCGCATGTTGTAAGACATAATGTTAAAGATAATTCTGTGCAGAGCAGTTGTCTGACCACTCCCACATAGTTGGCAGTTCAGAGGTGGTTCTCTTATGTAACCTGCGCTCCGTGTAGACATGTGTTTTAAGAGCCCATGTGCAATATCTCACTCTGAAACATTGTGTTTCTTACGGGAACGACCAATCACTTAAACCAGTTTTGTTCTTGATCACTTCTGCTTTTGCCTTAAATCGTTTATCAAACGATGGATTTCTTAGTAAATGAATTATGGCTACTCTTTTTTTTAATGCACGAATCTCAAAAAAAATTATTACATTACGTTTTTATTCGTTCGCCATTAAAGCAGCGGGGTATATACAGGGTGCAATCGATTAAGTTTCCCTGTGAGTACATCACATAATATTTATTTCATTAATGAGAAGACGTTAGTGGCCTATTTAAACTGCGATCATTCTAAGACATTTAACTTAGGCTGCGTTTAGTTGATGGACGAACCATCGAAGATTAACGAGCCCGGTTCGACTGTCTTCTAAACGGAACTCATACCCACCATGGTTGCCTAGTGGTCGCATCTCAAATCACGACCACCGTGACCACTCAGCTGATTAGTCAGACAACGTAAAATAACTACGAATTAAACGAAACCGACAACGCCGCCCATGAACTAAACGCAGCCTTAATTGACTATACATATTATTAAATAAACTGTTTAAGCATGATGGAGCTTCATATCCATAATGAACAGCTAAGATAAGAGTGTCAATTCAAATCTGCTTGAAGTACATAGGGGAGTCCCTCAGAGATCAATCTTATGTCCTTGATTTT
Organism: Dorcus hopei; assembly: GCA_033060865.1. NCBI lineage: Eukaryota > Metazoa > Arthropoda > Insecta > Coleoptera > Lucanidae > Dorcus > Dorcus hopei. The sequence goes on from CM065426.1 coordinate 39,580,768, forward strand.
CGTAAACGGTCTCCCTTGCACATCTTACTTTGTACGCTGATGGTATGTACCAGTGTGTTTGTGTATATGGAGAGAATCAAATTGAAAAATAAAACAATTCCGCTGCACTTTTATTTTTGACGTTCCGGACGTTCCTTTCCCAAATCGTTGAGCTTTGTCTGAAACTACATGAGCCATTGAGAAGAAAGAAACGCTAACGCGATTGAATGAAGTGTAATTCGAAACGCTAATATTAATATTACAACTTCACGGTGAAATCGTTAAAGGCGAAACGCCGGCCGGTGAAAAGAAGAGCAATGAAGCGGGAAATAGCCAAGTAGTTGGTGGTCTCTCAAACGGAAGACGCTGCATTCAGGAATGATTTAAGCGATTGCCTCAACGGCTACGGCGAATCCTGCATATGGAGTCGGTATTAGATTTATACAGCTGTCAGCGGATGCATTGTAATAATGAGCGGTCCGCACGATCGGGACGCTTGTGGAGACGCCGGCGATTGTTCACAACACACCGGCAATTGTTTAGGTGTCAAAATGATTATCATGGCTAACTATGTGGTTAACGTGTTATGGCCATAGCCGGTACACATCGACACAAATACTACGGCGGACAAGCAGAGGCGTCGACTTATTACGTTACGTAAACGGTCCATTATTGTTATGTAAGGTACGGTACTCCGATTATTATCTCGTTATCTCGATTATTCTCAACCTTTAGTTTAACGGCTATTGAATTACCCTACCATTTAAATGATATGTCAACGTTAAATATCTCAATGTAACACTGGACGATGCACAATGGATAAACTTCAAAAGGACGAATTTGGAGGTAATTAAAAGATAACTATCAGAAAATCCGCAAGTACATAATAAGCTGGTAAGCAACTAATAAAATTTACTGTTGAAGATTTTATAACGGTTTACCAGCTCGTCTTTTATGTCTGCAAATTCGTGATAAACCCACCTGTACCGTACTAAAAAATTTCGAAACGTTAATTAATTTGTAAAAGTTTAGCAGAGTTAATTGATGATCTGCATGAAGTACATACTTTGAATGCGGAAAGTTATCATTTTCGTCCATTACAGAGACCGAAAAGAGTTCGAAAAGAATTCGAAAAATGAACACAATTTTTATAATCGCCGGTATATTTCACCTGATGGACGAGATAAACTGATTTTATTTTTATACGTCTGGAAAAGAATTCCTAGTCATTAATTACCTGTGCTGTTAAATTCCCGGCGATTATGCTTAATACACGGATTTATCATGCGATTAAAAAAAAAGAGCGAGGCGCTCACTGTTAAGAAGAAAAAACGAGTGATAAATCTAAGTTCGGTTACTTTAATTAATCGAGTGACAAGAACGTTTCGGTAATCGTTCCGAGATTTATCCCACCGATTTAATTGCCTCCTCTCAATTTGCTTGCGCCGGCGGGTAACACCCGGGGCCAAAGAGTTCAAAGGTCATTGGGCCACGGGTTTCAACGTGACCGTTGCACGGACATGAAACATCCAAAGATTATTTTGCTTGACATCCATCCACACATTCGATCTCCAATTCCTCTTGAAACGCTCGTCATTAAACGAACGCCTCATGCAATCATGATTATACAGTGCAAATTTATTTACTTGAAAACTACAAACGCATTCTCACAGTGGTGAATGTTCCATGCTTTATCTGACCGAGGTCGGACACGTTTAGGCACAACATACACACAATTGATTCTAAGGGAAAATTTATTGTGTGAGCTCGATTAAAATGAGGCGTAGAAAGTTATGTAAGTAACGGCATTTCACACTCGGCAAAATACACATAGAACAGTTAATTTTTATTGCGGTCATTAGCACGAAAGTGCTCGTTTCGAACCAACACTTTCTGATCAGAAAATACGACAACTAAATGGTGCCTGCATACCCTGCACATAAACTTGTGGATGGGGGTGTTTGATTCTGCTATAAATATTCGTGGATTTTTTTAGTGAAATGGATTTGTTGTGACCAACCAAAACGAAAGGCACCAATAAATTTGAAACTAACGAAGTGTGTAAGAACATCGTCTTTAACACTGATGCACACTCATGAAGTGTTTGAAATCCGACTAGATAATTCATTAAGGCGTGCAATTGCACGGCAGAAATGAAATTAAACCGTGAAGTAATGGCCGGGATGTACGCAGTCCGTGGACATGCATCGGGGCAAAAACATTAAAACCGCAACATTTCAACCTTTGCAGAAGAGCTTTAGCGGTCGCATAAATCAAATGAGCATAGATTGAGTGGAGCTTGCAAGTAGTGCATTACATATCGGTCGTGACGCTTAAAAACTACCAGGAAACCCTATAAACAGTCGGAGAACACGCTCTGTTCTTCCATTCTCCACTTCTGTATGTACTTAATCTTGCGAACTTTGAATTCAACGTTTTTATTCTTTTTGCCTATTCTTATACCTACCATCAGTTCCGACGATTAATTGAAAGTTCTCGTGCGCTGTTTAGTTCAATATCCTTATACCACCCGTTAAGTATTAACGAAACTCGAAAAAAGATTTTCAATAAGGCCAACAATTTTTATGTTAATTTAAACAATGGTCCTAAATAGGAATTGTATGCTCTATTTCCAATTAGACGATTTCCTGTAGGCTATAATTTAACAAACCGTGTAAATTGTGTGTGTACAAAAAACTCTGCACTATAGTATAATGAATACGTTGTTTTGCTAACGGCTCTCGCTGTACTTTCATAAATTTCTTCTCGAACAGGAAGAAGATCCGAGCAAGAGCTTGTGGTTGTGTTCTGCTTTTTTACGCACACATGACTCCATTTTCTAGCAAAAGCAAATGTGCGGAGAAACTACCGATAAAATTTTAATTGCGCATTCCCACCGAGAGAAGCTTTTTTAACGGTTTCCAATTATGCGATCGATCACCATAAATTTCAGCGGAATAAAAACCGAGCAGATTTACCGCTACACGCCTCCGCTAATTAATGGCCTCAGCGACAATTGCGCTCAAATTTATTCGTTTAATTAGAGATTTCACAACCCGAGGAAAAAAAAACTTTGTATATTTCATTTTAATTAGCGCCGTGTAACGCCGAGCGCGGTCATTTATATTTGTTTGTTGGATAATTTCACTTTATGTTGTTCTTAACAGGATCAATTGCGTTAATTCTCTGCTTACACACGACTTACCTACCATTATCCTACATTATGTGCTCACGTAAACCTGTTATAAATTATGAAAAATTATCGTTAAATAAACCGCAGTATATCATCGAATTAAACGAGATTTGATACGCAACAAATTTCTAATAGAATGTTTTTAGAATCCATCGGAGAAGAATTTAATGATAAAACCGCATAGGTTTTGCTTTAACCATTGAAAAACTATAACGATATGAATAAAATTACATGAATTAAAATCGCTCTGTCTTCCATACGTACAGTTACAGTAGTAGGTTACATTTTAATTATTGTGTAACAGTTACATTAGAATACGCGTTAACGGTGTTTTTGTTTTGTTCTTCGTGCTTAATATAATAAGTGGTAAGACATTTTTGCATAAATCTACCTCGTACTTTCTAATTTATTCCTGTTTTTAACACAGGATGGGAGATGTAATTAAGTGCATCACGTTATTAAGAAGAAAATTTCCTAAACTTGATGCAACTTATGAAAGACAAAAACTTATTAAATGGTTTAATTTTTTTATATTATTATTATACTTACGTCTCATATAAAAATCGTACACACAGGCACGTTCGAAATCGTTCACCGAGCTAACCTCAGCAATTCAGTTCGTCAAAGGTACCGAATCATGATCATTTATGGTAATTGAGCCTGTAGTATAGGTACTACATCTGAAAAAAAGAGGAGTTAGCGGAATCCGGCCTGAAACACCTGTAATAAGCCGAAAAAGAAGAACAGCAAGTAAGTACATGTGCGTCTGGCAGTGAAAAAGATTCATCGAGCCCGGACGTCAATGGACCGTGTAATAATGTAATAAATTAACACCAGTTGCTGAAGAGAGCCGAAGATTTTGATATCGCACAAAAATTGTGTGAGTTACGAGCGCAGGCTGTTGGAGTAACGAACTGGATTTACTTACTTTATGCGGACGATGACTATCCGTTTTGAAGTAATAATTGTTTTTCATAAGAAGCGAACTGAAAAAGTAAATTACCAAGACTTAGTTTTGCCTCCTAATGCAGAACCTCAAATGAAGCGAAAGCAAGTGAAGATTAAATCAATAAATGGGGCATTAATAAAATAACATCATCAACTATTTACATGTACACAAACTAGTTAACCAGCGGTAATAGTCAGATTTAAGTAGATATGCAGAGAGATAGCGCAATTACACACAACACACTCCAAGGACGATCCAGATAATTATGTAATGTTAAGACTCGCTTTATTTTGGATAATTGATCTCATTATTAATTCTGAAATATCTTGCTGAATCGCCACGAGTAATGATTAGATTAGACGATCTAATGTAATAAGGCAATCATTATGCAATGTACACCATGTTTATAGAATCATTAAAGTTGAAATTTGTTTCTTTTAACCGCAAGGAAGATAGTGAGAGCCCTTTCACGAGCCACTCATGTCTTGATTAAAGCCCCCAGTTCACGAATGCAACTCGAGATTGCAGTTGGCAAGCCTCTTTAGCTCAGTGGCAGAGCACTGGTCTTGTAAACCAGGGGTCGTGAGTTCAATCCTCACAGGAGGCACGTGTGTCACTTTTTTTTATAAATAATATGTAAGTGAAATAATGAATTTTATCAACCGATACTTCAACACTTGATTTTTATTAACTTGCAGAATTTTTGGCACAATCAAAACACTCGTGCGATTCGTTTAAGATCTCGCTTTTTTTTAGTGCAAGGGAGGTAGAGAACCCTTTCACGAGCCACTCATGTGTCGATTATATTAAATAATTCTCACAGCCCGAGTTCACGTTTGCAACTCGTGAATCTAGCAGGCAAGCCTCTTTAGCTCAGTGGCAGAGCACTGGTCTTGTAAACCAGGGGTCGTGAGTTCAATCCTCACAGGAGGCATGCGTGTCACTTTTTTATAAATAACATGTAATTGAAATAATGGACTAACAACCGATAGTTCAATACTTAATTTTTATTAACTTGCAGAATTTTTGGCCCAATCAAAACACTCCTCCTCTCGCTTTTTTTTGAATGCAAGGGAGGTAGAAAACCCTTTCACGAGTCACTCATGTGTCGATTTTATTTTTAAATAATTCTCACAGCCCGAGTTCATGTTTGCAACTCGTGATTGCAGCATACGAGCCTCTTTAGCTCAGTGGCAGAGCACTGGTCTTGTAAACCAGGGGTCGTGAGTTCAATCCTCACAGGAGGCATGTGTGGCCCTTTTTTATGAATAATATGTGAGTGAAATAATGGATTATCAACCGATAGCTCAACACTTGATTTTTATTAGCTTGCAAAATTTTTGGTCCAATCAAAACACTCGTGCGATTCGTTTAAGATCTCGCTTTTTTTAATGCAAGGGAGGTAAAGAACCCTTTCACGAGTCACTCATGTGTTGATTTTATTAAATAGCTCTCGCAGCCCGAGTTCACGTTTGCAACTCGTGAATGCAGCAGGTAAGCCTCTTTAGCTCAGTGGCAGAGCACTGGTCTTGTAAACCAGGGGTCGTGAGTTCAATCCTCACAGGAGGCATGTGTGCCCCTTTTTTGTTAACGACGTGCAAGTGGGTATGGATTATTATCAGAGTTACATCGCGCAGTTCTCGAAATTTCAAGCCCCAAACGTTTCATTTTAATAAAAATTATTTTTTACGTATAAAACAGACAATAATATGATTTTATTTGCTAAAGTATATTTATTTTGAAAATAATTTAACAGAGCAGATAACGGTTTGCAAAAATTAAACGAGGAATAAATTTAGTAAGTTTGTCTTTGTTTATTTGTTTTGTTATTTTTTAAATGCATTTTTTCTATATAGAAATTACTTTGTTTTTGATTTACAAAATTTTTGGTTAGATAAAATTTTAGTTCTACAAGAAAAGAAAGAGAAAGAAACTTCGTTTTTATGTATTTCATCTGGCGAGCATACCTTTAGCATAGCATGGCTCTTGTCCTGAACGATTTCTATGAGACTGCAATCTCCTGAAGATGGCGAAACCGAAACCATTCTAAATCTATGTCCGCCAGAACATTAAATAAATAACAACGAAAGTGAACTAACTAAGTAACTCGACGAAATAAGGCAATAAAAACATCCAAGACAAAACTTATAATCAAATTTTTAAGTAATGAAAAGTTTAGATCGCAACATCCTGTGATCACTTTCTGACCTAGGCCTGAAAGAGCGCTGTACAGAAGCTGCTCAAGGAATCCTCTGCAATCAAAACCGACTTGCAACAAAATTCTTTATCAAACTTTTAAGGTTTTTATTGAGGTGTTCTATATTTTTTTTAAGGTTAAGATTAAGGAAAAGTTTAACTAGCGACATCCTGTGATCACTTTTTGAACTGACATTGCATTAGGATCACATTAGGATTGACAAATTGAAACCAGTTTGCTACATAACTGCTACATAATTAAGTCATCCCATGCAAGGCGGCCACGCGTGCTGTCAAAGCATAATGAAAATTTTAAACATTTTGTTGCAAATAGGGCCGTAACTGCTGTGCAGCAGTACAGCAATCAAAACCGATTTGCAACAAAATTGTTAAGATTAAGAACAAAAGTACAAAAATTTATTTGAAAAAAAAACTTCACATTCCATGTTTATAGATGTAAACAACTTAAAGAAAACCAAGAACAATAAGACTGTGCTAAATTGGACCTTACCTCTATTAAGGCCGTTTTAGACTAGGACCCTATTTCTTGTACATACATACAAGATTTGTTTCAATTTCGTTTGGAGTTTGGAGATAGTACACGTTCTATTTTCTCAGATAGGGATTGATTCAATTGATTTTGGATACAGTTCAAATTGTTGAAGAAATTGAACCAAATCTTGTACAAAACGGCCTTTAAGCTTTTGTACTAAGCAAACGTTCTCTTTTAACATTCCACGATAATACCTTCATACATACACATATTAGGGCCGTTTTCATAATAGAACTTTAAATTTAAAGCGACTTTAACCTATAAAAACACATTAGTTTTCCTATGCTTAAAGTGACTTTAAATTAAAGTCTACTTTAGCAGTATTATGAAAACGGCCCTAAGTCTGTTCAACTTTATGAAGATGAAGAAACTGTGAGAAGTCAAACATGACATCCATAAAATATTGTCTAAAGTAGGATAAATCATCCTATTTTTTATAATCACCGATACCAATAGGAAGCCCCATACAAACAATAGAGTCAGTTAAAAAAAAATTAGTTTACTCTAGAGGGACGTATTTCAAAGTACGTAATTCAGTGTCAATCTTTAATATTTATTTCGTATTGATTTATGTATGTATTTCGATCATAACTCGATCATTTTCAGTTTCAAGATGCCGTCGGTATCACGATCGTCTTCGTCTGTTCGAGGCCTTTCATTTGATGTGCGACACGACGGACGCGTTTGTCTTTCACGCCACTGACTTCGATCATAACTCGATCATCTTCAGTAATTACACCTCAGAAAAAATGACGCATTTCTCTCCTTCGATGACCGAAGAATTACAAGAATTCAAACTTTCAGGAATAGGAATAAAAATTGTAATGAATCCGAGTGTCACTTTGACAATTGACAATTCAATTAATTTCGGAGAAATTAACGTATATTATTTGATAACACAAACTTACGTTTGAAACGAATTTACGTTTATTACTAGAAAGAAATGAAGAAGAAGTGACAAGTACTGCACAAAAAATGCTGAACGCATCCCTTTTACTCCCTAAGAAGAAAATATATCATTTCTGTTAAGATTTTAGTGTCACAGAAACAGCTGTCTGCTCCCGATCGTGAATAAAAACTATTTTAAGGTTGCACCAAATGAAGAACAAATCCAATTAATTAAAAAATAAAAAAGTAATAAGTACGTATTTCGATTCAAAAATTATTACTATACAATTCAAAAGCGTTCCATTCTCTAAACATAAAAATAATAAAAAGATGTAAAACATAAATATGTTATAAAAATTGTTCATTTGTTGTAGTTTAGCATTAAAGTATAAAAAAGACTGTTTTTTTTTTAATTTGTAAAAAGGGTTTCGCTAATGTTCGTGTATAAATTTCCTTGAAACTCAAAGCAAATAAAAAAATGAAAAATAGTTTCTTCTGACTTCTAAAATGTATGGACAATTATTTAACAAATTCGTAACATTATTATTCGGTCACGACTTTGCAATAGATCTTTATTTCTACCTTGACGATTTTTTCTAAATTTGAATCTTCAGGAACGTCGGTTACAGATGAATTTAAAAGGTGTTTACAGAATTGTTACAACAGGGATGAAACTACTTATATAATTTTGAACAATTAAAGGAACAACTAATTTGCCAAATTCAAAATATTTTTTGTGGGAACTCGAATATAATCGTAAAAAATTGTAATACACTTACGTACAAAGAAATCGACCCACTTCACATTTTTGACTTGATTGTTTTTTTTTCTACCCGCTTCAGAAGACGAAAGAAATCTTAATAAATTTGTCTTCATGTTAATGATTATTAAATAATCTTTTAAACAACATAGTTTTTTTTAATCGATATCTGAATGGATTATAGGTGTGACGTAGTTATGGAGGAACGTTAAAGGAACAGCGAACAATTATTCCGTCCTTATTCCACGATTGTAAAACTGGGCCTTAATGGTAAACAATGAGACATTCAATTTATTTTTATTTACCTTGTTGTTTATTTCGTCTTCCTTGTTCTGACGAACATCCTCTCTTCTTCCATCTCTACCAGTTCCGGCTTTCGTCATTTTCAAAAGACTCAGAAGATATCAGTCAGAACTAAGAAAAAGAAGGAAATACCTAAACGAAATCCATGAATGTATTATGGGCCGATAAGAACTTTATTTATTTATTTTTATTTATCTGTTAACTAATTTTTCGTTTTTATTTTCAGTTACGTTTAATTTATTGTTCAATTTGAATATATTCAAATGTACAGTGACGATCAGCACAAATGTCAAAAGACACGAACTTAAAGTTGTCGATAACTTTACAATTTGTTTCTATGCAAACCCTCCAATATTTCTTTTCGTTTGCCCATTTCCTTTTAACATCAAACGACACGTTTTCAGCTGATAAACGCCTCAACGTCGCAACTTAAGAAATTAGTAAGAAGTAAGGAAGTCTCTATTTTCCTTATCATTTTATACTTTTATATTTATATTACTTTATGTTTTATATTATTTAATATTTCTACCCAGCTTCCCGTCCATGAACAGTATGTTTCTGTCAGGCCTTTATTCTTCGTCCTCTGATTTTTTAGTCGCAAGTTTAAACATTTTAGGAATTTATAAAAAATCAATGAAGAGTAGGTAGTGACGATGCTTGCATGTTTTGTAAAAGAGAATTCATAAATAGTAGTCTAGATCATTTCCTGGAAAACCAGTACTGTAGCAATAAGTAAAACTACAAAAAGACAACGTGCATTAGAAACATCACGAAATAAGATTAAAGAAATATTAAACGCTGCAAAACCTTTATAAATGTCAAACGCAACATTGCTTGCGGTCTTGCGTTCGCGAACCGTTTAAGATTTTATTGTTTTATTGAACAACACCTCACCGCAAAGTTTTTGCTGGGAATCTACTATGCCCCGCACTAAAACAAACACCTCACCATCAGCGAGAGCGCAAGAAGTAATGAACGAGTAACGGGGCAAAAATTCAATTTGTGGTGAACTAATAAAAAGAAATTAAGAAATAAATAACGTCTTATTAAAAGGCAATATTGTTGTATCGCATGCAAAGTAAAGATGCTTCTTCGGTCTTGCTCGAAGGATAACCTCGAATTACGGTAATGACGGCTCTGAATTTATCGGTTATGCAATGAGCTGGTAATGCTTAATTAAAAACGGCTCCGCAATTCCAAAAACAGTATCAGGAGGAAACTAATTCCCTGTAATTACAGGGGGTATTGCAATCGTACTGTCGGACCAACTGCACGACAATCGTGATTCCGTTAATAATTAAAACAAACGCGATTGCTGTCCCGGACTGATCCTATCTATACATTCTTCAATTGCACTGTCAGTTTGTGTGAAAACAGTTATTTGTTCTGGAGGTAGATTACTAAAACGCAAACAATGTAATAAACAGAAACGAAGAAAACAAAGCAGCAACATAAATTCATAGTTTTCAACAAGGTTTTGGTTCTTCGTTACGAAATTACTTCTCTACGTTTGCTGTGATTGAAACTGAACCAATTTATTCCATGTACCTCTATTTATAGAGGGTGAGGGTGGGGTAGATGTCAGAACGAACGTAATAGGCCCGGAGAGGCGTGACGTGTGACCAATGAGCGATTAACAATATTTGAGAATCCCGGTTTCTAATTTATTTTACACGAACCGAAAACTAAATTCTGTTTATTGAATTAAACATTTCCATTTTCGCATTACTTGGAAACATCTCATTGGTCACTCGTCATGCTCCACTGGTCCAATCATCACTCTTAGCGAGATCTAGCCCCAACCTTACTTACGTATAAATAGAGCTACACTAAACTCATTGTGTTCAGTTCTGACGAAGCTTTGGAAGATTATAACGAATAGATTAGACAAAACTGTGACCATAACAAATTCTTCTGGAAGTTTTATTTGTCATCCACTCAAACTAGTCTTGCAGGTACATCTAGGCCAAGTTTCAATAGAAGTTTCGTTACTGTTGTGTCGTGTGAAAGAAAAATTAGGCTCCTAGGACATTAATGTATTTAGCATCAGCGTAGCAAATGCGTACCTAACGTGAGGATGTGGAAGAACGGTCGTTGTTTGCTCGTAAAACTCCGAAAAAGAAACACCGTCGTAAATTCATTTCGCCGTTCAAGAACCTCACTCTGGTATAACTTTTGGTCCCAAATTTGTGCGAAACTAACTGTGGTCTCCACTTTAAGTTTGTAGAGCATTAAATTTTCTTCACCATTAGCGTACTTAATGTAAGCATGTGTGTAAGAAGTTATTACTCGCCTGTAAGTTCCAGAAAGAAATCCGCCGTCGTAAATTAATTTCGCCATTCTTATTAGACGTCACATTAGAACGTTCCGCTGTGCAAGAATTAATATTAATCACATTTTGATATACATCGTGCACATGCAGCGTATTTGCTCATAATTAGCACCATGGTGCGATGGGATGCGTGTTCGCGGATGAGCAGGTCTTCGAGCAAGCTGCAGCATGGAGGCCAGCACGCAAGAGGGTCATAGGTCCTTTGGAACCGCTCCGCCGCGGTCACTTCCGCGTCTCCTAATGATCCCGGGTACTTCGCACTTCGTTTCGCCTTATTTTTCTCTTATTACCCGAAGCATTAATAATAATGGATGGCTAGAGAAGTGGCCCGCTCCGCTTACGAATGTCCATTAATCAAGCGCGATTTCAATTTTTGCTCGCGCGTTGTTTATGTGTGTGTGTTTAATTACCCATAAAAAAAAGAACACAATGCGTCGGGCACAAAAGAGAAACTTAAATATCACACGCCTTAATTAATTTTTGTTAATTGCCTACCTTTCTTTGTGCCAACCTAATAGGTACATACAAATTCGTTTTATTTAATTAGGAAACGCTAATGAATAAATGTATACAAGTTTGATGATGGTAATGATCGTGCTCTTCAGTAACATGTAATTAAATGTTTCAGTTTTAAAATTAATTAATTCAACTTAACCAGAACGTCCTTAACAGTCGTCATCAAATTATTATTGGTATGTGACAAAAAAAGTTTGCAAGGGAAGAAGAAATCACCAAATTGATTGCCAAGGCAAGAAGTGAGGAAAACGTGGTTGTATCAAGTTGGAATAATCGGTGAAAATAGATGGAGAGATAAAGAAAGAGATGGAAGAGAATCAGAAACAGGGAAATGCAATACCCACTATGGTGTCGAAAAAGGAAGAAGGGGGAGAAAGAAGAGAAGCCACAGGAAATATGAAGATGTCGTTTAGAAAGAAGAATTTTTCCATTCGAAGGGCTTCGAATCTTCAAAGTGCTTTCTTTCATGCTGACTTGCATGCAGATGATGACATCCAAACTGGGTTTCACATAGAATCTTTCCAGTTCTCTTAACACTTACAATAATTTCATTTATTTCTTCCAAATTTCTTTGTCTTCCTTGCTAATTGAAAGGCGCTTTCGTGGACAACTGCCCTTGCCGTCATCTTCAGATTCCATCTCTTCTTTTACTTCTCCTTCTGTATATAACTGGGGCAGCAGGCAGAAGCAGCAACAGCAGATCTAGAAAAACATGTTTGGATCGAATAAAAAGAGACGAGAGAAAGATTTAGAAGGACATAAGGGATTGAATTGGGGAAAAGAAATAATGAATTATAAAACAAATGAACCCAGTGGCAAGAAGCAGGAAGCATACAAAAGAAAGAGAACAAGAAGCAACGATGATATAAAAATGTAAATCATGAGTAATACAGTCACGAAGATTCAATAGAAATGAAGAAATGCCCAAAGAAAAAGGAAAAGAAGAATAAGTAACGATGACGTAAGAATGCAAATCATTATTAATATGATAGGGATCAATAGAAATGAAGATGGCACGAGACAACAACTTAAATAGATCCTTAATCGACTTCTTTTACAACACTGCGAGGAGCAGAAATGTCTGTTCAATGTTGATTAACTAATTCGTTCTTATTGGTCATCATCTCATCATCAATGAATGTAACCAAAAAAATTTGCAAGGGAAGGAGGAGTGTAGCTTCTGAGACACCGAATTATGTATCTTCTGGCCTTCAACTGCACACATCGTTGATGAATTCAAGGGTAACTTTGGAAGTCTTGTTTACAGTTAACATGGCTTGGAAGGAGGAAGGTTTTTCAGAGTCTGGACCGATGCTGGAATGTTGACTGCTAATGGTGTGATGGCGCTGGCAAGAGTTGGTCTATTGATCTTTGGCAGTCTTTTTGAAAATCCACAGGGTTTGGAAGAAGTAGTTTGGGCCAATGTTGCCCTTTTGTTAGAATAAAAGTAGACTATGAGAGGTGGTATGGGGCCCACATTTTCTTTGATGGATGGGAGTAATTTCTCTAGAGCTGAATTATGTTCTTAATGGCCTCTGTTGACTTTGGCGTTTGAAATAGTCAACGCCTTCAATTTCTTATTAGCATTTCGCTTATGCGGACTGTGTTACGTTTGCTCTTTATGAAATTGCTTGTTCTAAATGGCCCCAGATGTCTACTTCTTTAACCGTGTCTTGTGGAGAAGCTCTATTGATGACGTTTGAGCTAAGACATTTAAACCATGATTTGATTTTTTCTTTTGCTTGAAACCAGCATTAGAGAATTTGAAATAGAATCAAGAAAGAAGGATTAAGTATTTACAGAGTTCTAGCAGGAAATCTTACAGAAATTGAAAGACCCATTAATGGGTTAATTAAAAAGCAAGAGATAAATATAACAAGCACCGATTTTGTGGCTTGCAATCTGAACAGTTTTGCAGATATCGAGTTAACGTTAATTACATTCAAGTTAATGTAATAAGTGCGCGGTTACAGGGAGAATCGCATCTATAATTAATACCCAGCGGCTCTCTTTAGTTTTATTTAATAAACGTAAGGATGCGATAATATCTAATTAAGTCGTTCCTTGTTTTTACACTTTATCTTCTTCAGTTCTTCGGAAGGCTCAAGGATTTAAGAAGACTATAAGAGGTCAGGCTCTTATAGACTGACAACGAACGGAAATTCTTCTGCATTTATCTCGATCTGAGCGTTAAAAAGAAGATTAATAATTTCTATTTAATTAGCCGAAAAATATTAATCATAATTTAATGTTAATGCGTCTCACGTCAGCGCTTCAAGAGTGTTGGGGGGCTATCAAAAAAAAAGACGAAAGAGTTAACCTCGTCGTGTCGAAGGCACGGATTTCGGGAAATCCAATTAAAATAATAGTTTCTCGGTTTACGTTTCGTAACGAATTATGCAGTTGATTAATAGCCGACACGTATGGGCAGTTCCGAACGATCGCTAATTACTGCTAGATTAAGGATTACGGACACGTAAGAATGGCCCCATTCCCGTCCTGCCCACTAAATCGGAACACCTGCCCATACTACCGCTGGAGAATTATATGCATATTAATCTCGAGATCTTGTATTTTCGTTAGACAATGGCGGATGTATTCGTCTTGCCGTTCAGTTAAAGTAGTGAAGATTTCGTAGATTACGGGCGTCTTGTGGCGCCAACACAGCTCATAACGACGCACCTTTCTGTCTCGTAATTTATTATGGTATATTACGTCAATGTTCTCATTGTTATTAATTCAATTTAAATGTGCTCGGTGTCGGGTGTCAAATTTACGGACGTCAGTACAAATTGTGGTAGTACATTTATTATGTAGATAATGCGTCTTCAGGACGAATAAGTAACGAAACGTCCGGAACATTTAAGGACTACGTTACAACGCCTCTTTTCTTTCGCTCAATTTTAAATGAAGTGTGATCCCTTTCAGTTTCCTTTAATATGCTGTACCTCAGGATCAATTCTAGTTCCTCTTTACGAAGCTTTTAAACCTCATTTTTGCTAGTATTACTGATATACCCAAACAGATTAGGCAATCGTTCCTTTTCTAATTTAAAGAACCTGAGTGGAGTTAACATTTTGATTTGATTAAAAGCTTGAGCTTGAAATAAATAAAATGTAAGGCAACCGTTCTTTTCATTTGACACATAAAAATAATAGTTACAAGATGCAAGTTACATGAAATAAATTAGGCACCGGACTTATTACGTTCGAAATAAATTCATAATCGTAAAAAGTCGCCTTATCTCCACGGGAAACAAACGACAATCACGTATTCGAATGAGTTCCAAAACTTCTGTCGACATTTGTTCCAGTCGCATTCCCGCAGTTCCGCGCTAGATTCTTACATTTATTTATATCGCTACCATATTCGTGGTCGCCTTGAACTCCGAAAAATTTGTCGCCCGTCCACGTTTCGTGTAAGAAATCATTTTTGCTCTGCTCGGCCATGTTATGATTCAGTGGAATATGACGGTACCTACCGTTATGGAGCGAGTTCGGGGAGTGGAACAGATCGATGTTTTATTAGCGAGTTAGGCGGCGAATTAGAGTTCCTCTGTGAGGAGTTACGAGGTGGATTCTTCGCCTGATGTGCTTGCAAATGAAAGAACATTGCGATTTAGACCTGTTTCACGCTGGATAATTACTACAAGCGTGCCCCTTGCAATAAACCAAAGTGTACATGAAAAAGTAACGCAATTAACGTTAACGCAGAATCCAAGAAACTTAAAGGAGAAAATAAAAAAATTATGTTTCTGCTGTATACCAATTTAAGTCACAGACGAACAATTATTTAGAGAGCTCATTGATACTTTCCCAGAACAGTTTGGAACTTGCGACTTGACCTGTGCCTTATATATTTTTATTTAAAACACTCTTCTCTTCTAACGTGTTTGCTGTGAAATAAACTCGGCTACTTTTCCGACTTAATTATTTTAATCTAGATTTAAAGCTGCTGTCTAGACCAGTTTAAGTAAAGGGAAAAGTGTAGTTTAACGTTCTGTATACAGAGACAGAGATGGATGGAAGGTCCCAGGTGGTAACTTGCGCACCGTAGAACTTGTTCATCTCTGACAGTCGCACTATTTTGTCACAGCCTTCGATGAAGACGTAACTACTTTGGTTTTCTCACGAGGAAAACGCAGCGATTTACGTAACGTTCAAGGATGGCTAATGGCTAATGGTTAAGATTTGGTCCAAATATGGAGAGGTTTGTAATTAATCTGAACAAAGCGCACCGAGCTGAACAATTAACCTTGTTTTGGACGGCCGAAAAAATATGGAACTAATTTCGGACACGCATTGCATCCTGCTTGGCAAATAATATCGGCAGTTTGTTTCTCAGATGGTGAGCAAGTAATTGTAATATCGGTGGGCGTGATGTTTGATGAATTATGATTGGGAGCGTTCACTACTTTCTAATTGGACCATGTTGTTACACAACAGTAGTTATCCAGGTATTTGTTTGTTACTGAAAATCCAGCGAATATAATGGCCTTCGTTGTTAAACGTTGCACGAAAGGATCTAATCCTCGTAATAAATAAACGGGGAAAAAAATAATCCCCATTCAATTATTTTGGACATTTCTGGAAATTTTACATATTTTTCAATAATTGAATAGCATTACGAATTAGATTTGTATTCAACGAAGATGAAAACATAATGGCGCTATTTAATAAAAAAAATCCTAAGCGTAGATACCGTTAGAAAAGGTGACATTTAAGGAGGCAATTAACTTCTTAATAAATCGTCGACGTGCTTCTTAAATGTACTAATTTTTTTTTTAATTTGTTTTAAACTAAAATAATTATTTACGCCTATTTATTTTCGATTACCGAAGCAAACTGCCACTATAATAAATTAATACACTCATTATAAACTTTTATAATTGGCTTTCCACATGTACACATTTTATTTAACGCGCATTTAATAAATTATAATTAACTTCACCGCGTAATAAGGATTAATACCCAGTTAGCGTCTCCTTTTTCTCAACATGAAGATCCTTCTAGCCGCTTTAATTCCGGAAACGAGATGTTCAATTCGTAAACAAGCCGGGCACTAAATCATCATTAAATAATTTATTCCAAACACGCATCAATTCGTTCGAAATTAAATTTAGAAATTATCTAATTCCGGACGGTGGAAACTAATAGGATTTGTGCTCTGCGCATGAATTATGGGCCCAGGCTACCCGCTATAGAAATGATTTGTTTTTTCACAAATTTGTTTAAATCGCTTCGCGTGTGTATCGCACGAAGCGTTGCGCATGTTTTATGGCAGTCGACGAAATTAATTTTTCCTGTTTCCCGTTTAATTAAAACCAATGATTATCGCGGAGGAAATTAAGTCACATTAAAAACGGCGGGGACTCTCCCCAGAACTTATTTATTAACTTCAGAAAACGTCCTTGCACACTGATTTAAAAAAAAGTATATGCGGATCAGAACAAGTTCTAAAAGAATTCTATTTTTTATAAAACAATTTGATTCTTGAAATAATTTATATTTTAGTAAATTTCTAAACATAGGAACGTTGAATTTCTTTGATCCTTGATAGTGCAATTAAATAAACTGCGAAACGTTTCGCTCGCTTTCAGAATTAAAGTAAATTAATCAAAATTATTATAAAAACTGTATCTGCGGTATTTTCTCACAGAAGATGAACTGCAATAGCAATTTCAAGCTCGGGTAACACGCCTTGGCACGACTTAAATGTGAAAGGAGTCGGAAACACATCCAGGAGCACAGAGCCGACCTGAAACAACAATGGGTGGCGCTTACCAGGGCCGACGCTCTCGAAGCTTTCACTCCCTCGGAATCGAAACGTCGAAATTAAATCCCTCATGACCACACCGCAAATAATTGCGGCCGTCATTTACGCAAGAGGTAACCGATCGGAAAGAACAGAGGCCGATTTCGTTTGCAACAATCCACTCCATTGTGCCACACTCTGCGATTGGCCGGTGCTTTTTACGTTCTTCGATTCCAATCACGATGAATCTTAGAAAATATTACGCAAGAGCAAACCTGGGATGGCATGGTGCACGGCATTAACAAATTATGTTCAAGAAGTTCTATTTTGGCAATGAATTTAAACCTAATCCGGTTAATAATTTATTGAGGTTTTTTGTGTAAATTTATACGTGTGCGTGATAGGTCGAAATATTAAGTTGGTTTATTTATAGTCACCGGGCGAAATAGTTTTCAATACAGAAGGTGAAAATAATCATCGTGAATGATTTATTAACGCACTCATAAGCTAAAAAACTATAAACTATAATAACATAGCAATAAATATGTTAATTAATTTGCAAATAATTTCTTGCTAATTCGTTTATACTGACCATATTACAGTTTTTTTTTTCTTTTGTTTATGCGTATCTTATGAATGTCGTTACTAACAAGGAAAGGGTGATTAATTTTTTATCTTAAAGGCTTGTAGCACTGACAGCTGTCCAATTATTTACTTGTGCAAAAGAACCCTCTAACACTACATCCCTTCTTAAGTTTTTTTTTTCAAATCATTAGGGATGTATGTTTTTAAGACTTATTTATTTCGTTATTGTGAGACATTCAACAACGCCATCTGTTGAAACTTGCCGATAGTCTTCTTTTCATTTGTTTCTACTAGGGTAATTCACTAATTATTGAAAACCCACCATCCACTGAGCAAAGTTTCAACTGACAGTAATTTCTGGGCGGTAATAAAAATTACTTGCGTTGTTGTAAGACATTCAACGACGCCATCTTTTCAAAAAAGCCCAAAATTTTCTTTCTTGG
Organism: Dorcus hopei; assembly: GCA_033060865.1. Lineage (NCBI taxonomy): Eukaryota > Metazoa > Arthropoda > Insecta > Coleoptera > Lucanidae > Dorcus > Dorcus hopei. The sequence continues at coordinate 39,599,219 of CM065426.1, forward strand.
TTTACTTTTACGGGGGTGGTTCACTAGATATTCCCTGAGATTCGGATGATCAATAAGAAAATGTCACTTGTCAGTAAAGGAAGAAATGAATAGTATTTGCAGTTTTTTTTATAATCAAGATACCCTAATTATACTGGGAGATTTTAGTGTTCAAATTGGAAAAGAAGAAAGCATAAGAGACATAGCAGGAAGGTATACTGTTCATGATAAAACTAACGATAATGGATTGAGATTGTGCAACTTTGCTACGGCTGCAGGGATGGTAATAGCTAGCACAAAATATCAGCCTTCAAAGCTTCATAAAGTGACATGGATGATACAATCTGTGGATGATACCGGGTCAGACAATGGATAATCAAATAGACCATGTGTTAGGCTAGATGAAAATGGTTGAAAACAAATAAAGAAGAAGATAAACAGGAATATCAAGGCAAGCGTAGAGAATGTAATAAAAAGATTAGAAGGGTAAAGCGTCAATGGTGGGAACAACAAATGACAACAATTGAACGGGAAGAAAGGAGTAGGAACACAAAAATATATTTTACAAGAAAATTAATGAGCAAAAGAGAATAAGTAAAGGAGCGATACAAGGAATAAGAAATAAACATGGAAATCTAGCTGAAGGCGCAGACGAAGAAATTTGGGAGGCGCACTTTAAAGAACTAACTCGTGTCTAAATAAAAACCTGGTCAAGTAGGCTACATTTAGTAATTCTGCTATGTAAATGCAATGGATAAATTCTCGATCACAACCCACTTGTCCAGGTTTTTATTTAGATGCTCGTTATTAACAGATGACATACCAGTAGAGTAGTGATGCGACGAGTCGCTGTTTTTAAGAATCGAGTCGACTCGAATACTTTTATAAAAGAATCGAGTCTTGACTCGAGTCGAGAGACTCGAGTTCAGATCAAAAGACTCGAGTACTTGACTCGAATCGAGAGACTGGAGTACTTGACTCGAGTCGATAGACTCGAGTCCAGATCAAAAGATTCGAGTACCTGATTAAACTCGAATTGAACTCAGGAGTCGCCGTTTTAAAGAATCGAGCAAACTTGAGTATTTTTATAAAAGAAGCGAGTTGATACTCATTTTGCTAGATTTCCGATCGTCACTTGTTTGCTTTATTAATATAATCTGACGGTTCAGATAAATCTAAAACATTAAACATTTGTATGTAATATTATTTGATATGTCTAATATCGTAATATCTAATAAAGTGTGAAGGCAGCGTGCAAAACATAAACAAAAACTGATTTACTATGTAACTGCATGTAACTGAGAGCGTGTCCACCCAACTCGTTGCAGCGCTATTTAATTCTAAGATCGGTACTCGAATACTCGAATTGAACTCGAGTTTAATTGACTCGGGTTCAGTGCAATAGTTACTCGAGTAGAACGAATACCTTTGAGACTCGAGTCTGGTAGTGAGTCTGGTCCACTCGTCGCACTACTACGAGCCCCGTCAACTATAGGTTCGGACATTTTAACTTTTTGTCTTTTTGCCATATAACTGACCAAGTTTTTAATAAAATGAAAATATGTTTTAACATGCTATTGAAAGTATACATCATTTAAGTACGTTACAACAGAAAAATTATTAAAAAGGAATCTAAATTTGGTTTCAGTAGCTATAATACATTTTACTCAAGAAATAAGTAAAACTGTAATGTCCGAACCTACAGTTGACGGAGCTCGTTGGAGTAATAATTTTTGGTTTTTAAAAACTATTTTGCCCTATTACCAACTATGTATGACATGGACGATGTTAAGCAAAGGATAGCCAAGATAACAAGGATACTAAAGAATGTTTCGCAAACAGTCCACAGAAGAATAAAATTATGTAAAGATAAAGATATACGATGACATTTCTTATTTAATAATAAATAAATTTGCTTTCAATAGTTAGAGTACATTTTACCCAAGAAATAACCAAAACCGTTGTGTCCGAACCTATAGTTGACGGGGCTCGTACTTCATTCTAAAGTCGATACCCGATACTCGAGTACTTGAATCGAACTCGAGTCGACTCGAGTATCGCTGACTCGGGTTCACAGAATTAGATACTCGAGTACAATGAGTACTTCTGGGAATCGAGTCTGATAGCGAGTCTACTCGACTCGTCGCATCACTACAGTAGAGTAAGAGACGGAGCTGGAATTGAGAGAAAATACTGTGGATGAACCTTCGACCGAGGAAATCACAGATATAATCATAAAAGCGAATAACGGTAAAGCCCCAGCTTAGATAATATAAATTTAGAGCTGATCAAATATGGCGGGGATTCACTTCAGAACACAATAGATGATCTAATTAAATTAATATGGACAACAGAAAAGATGCCAAGCGAATGAAAAGATGGGACAATAGTTACAATACATAAAAACGGCGATAGGAGCATCTGTGGCAATTATAGAGGAGTCTCCTTCCTTAACACGGTATATAAAATACTGTCTGCAATTATCTCTTTGGGGTATATACGCAAATCGTAGGGGATTATCAACCTTTACGAAGAATAAATCAACGATAGATGCTATACATGCAATCAAACAGATAATAGAAAAACACATGAAAGAAATATTGACATAGAAATTTTATTTCTAGATTTTCAACAGGCATTTGCTAGCAAAGCGGAAAAAATTAATGCATGTATTGAAAGAGATGAGAATACCATTAAAATTGAGGAACCTAATACAGAGTGTACATTAATGATTGAAAGGCGTTTGAATTTGGCGCGTTGTCGAATTAGTAATTTTCGTCTTACAAGATTGGTATTCATACTGGATATGTTGAATTTCGTCAGTAGCGTGCGTGTGTTGTATTGTTTACGTTTTGATTTCCTTATTTTATTATTATTGAGTTAGTATTAACGAAAAGGTTATTTTTATTTCCACTTTTGCTGTCAGACATTTTTCATTGGTAAGTCCAGCCATATAACAGGAAATAAAAATACACACAAACGTTTTAGGTTAGCGATGGTTTTCACGGACCTGCATAATAAATTTATTGTTGAGGCCTATTTTCGGTCGGGGATACGCAATGAACAAAATGTGTGGAATTATTCTTATCAAAGTTGTCACCAACAATTTCAAGAACAGTTCCCTGAAGTGGTATTCACATATGATTCTTTTATGCAACACGTCCGCCGTATAATTCAGAGATTTCGTGAAACAGGCAGTGTTTCTAAAGAAAAATCTACAGGCCGGCCCACTGTTCTCACCGAAGAAGTCATCGCAGATATTCATCAAAGAATGGATGTAAGTCCGAAGAAGTCTTTACGGTGTTTATCAGCTCAAACGAATTTATCACTTGGTACATGTCAAAAGGCTTGCAAGAAGGTTCTACATTTACATCCATATAAGATAACTGTAACTCATGAGTTGCTACCTCTTGATTTGCCTCGTCGAGTGCAATATTGCCAATGGTTTAATGAGTTCTTAAATAATGACGATATGTTAGACATAACTTTCTTCAGTGATGAAGCATGGTTTCATCTTAGCGGTTATGTAAATTCGCAAAACCGTAGAATATCGTGTGCAGAAAACCTCATATTTTTGAAGAGACTTCATGACATCCGCAGAAGATCGGTGTGTGGTTGGCAATGTCAAGAAGGAGGATCATTGGACCTAATTTTTTTCAACACAATATTAATGCACTTGCATATCAAGAAACAATTTTAAATCCTTTCATTGAAGAACTTTATGACGATGAATTACAACGGGGTTACTTTCAACAGGATGGAACTACAGCCTACACTGCACTAACAACGTTGAATCATTTGCAACAGTTCTTTGGGGATAGGTTAATAAGTAGGGACAGATGGCCCTCCACCAGACTTAACCCCACTTGATTTCTTCATGTTCGGTTTTTTAAAAAATAAAGTGTTTTCAGAACGTCTCCATACATTAGAAGAATTACAAAATGCTATTACAGAGGCTGTCAACAGCATCACTCCAGAAACACGACACAAAGTTTTCGAAAACATGAAAAGAAGAGTAAATTTGTGTTTGGATTCAAATGGGGGACATTTTGAACAGATGTTATAATTTTATTTCATATCTGCTTTACTTTTTATATTCTCCATATCAATGTATGTAATTAATAAACGTAAAATAATTTCTAATCACTAATAAATTGTTTTAATAATATATAATTTTATGTGCCGCCCATGGTAAAACAGAATAGTATGCAGTACCAACTTTTACAAATAATCTAATGGGCGGGAAATTCAAACGCCTTTCAATCATTAATGTACACTCTGTACAAATGACAATGATGAAGACAACAGTTACCGTAAGAACCGCATACGCTGAAACAAAGAAATTCGTGGTAAATCGTGGAGTGCGTCAAGGTGATGGGTTGTCATCTACCTACCATATTTAATCTGGCATTGGAGTATGTAACAAGTAAAATCAGCAAAGAAGGAAATTTAAGAAGTAGGGAAGGTCAAATGATTGCTTATGCTGATGACATAGCGTTAATAGCAAAACAACGGAAAATATTGATAGCGATGTTAGAAGAAATTGTGACCAAAGGGAAAGAAATTGGACTAAAAATAAAATTATAAAAATTATGATATGTGGAACCACGGAGAGAATTACGTTGTAAAAGTAAATATAAATATAGTAATTTTTACGAAAATTTATATTACTATATGTGACAGCAAAATCATTTTATTAACTTAAAAACATATTTATATTAACTGTTATATATTTAAATTTATAAAAAGATATTCTAAAATGGCTAAAATATAAAATATAATATCGTTTAATATATTTATATTTTAACATTTATATCTACGCACAGATAAGAAGCTACGGGATTCACACGATCACACCTTTGCAGCTGCACCAAAAAAAATAAGTACTCGATTTAAGAAAAAACGTATATTAAATTACAAATTTTATAAAAAAAAAAAAATTGTGCAAATCGGTTTTGATTACAGCGGATTCCTCGAGCTTGCTCTGTACAGCTGTTTAAGGCCTCATTGGGCCTTCATCAACAGAACCGTAGCTCCAGAACTCCACCACAGAAAACATAAATATATTATGTTATGTTGTGTTGTCTATGAACTCCACTGCAAACCAAACCGATTTCTCCTAGGTTATATGCCATTGCGATGTGAAAGTAATGAACAATTTAAGTAGTGACATCTTTCGATCGCTTTTTGACCTACAAATTTTATGTTGTAAACATCATATCTGCAGGACGAACTCATAAATGTTACAAAATCATATGCTTAATGTAATATAATCGCATTGTCATTTCTTTTAAGAGAAAAATTGACTTGCTTTACTTAAACAATTTTGCTACTTTTAAAACAATTTATTTTATTATTAATGATACTTTTTTTACAACACGGTTTTTAATATACATTTTTCTCAGTGAAGTATAATAAAAAGGAGAAAGTTAAAATTGGTAATTTTGAATTTGAAAAAGTAAATACATAAATTCAAATACTTCGGCGTAACTTTTACGAGCACAGCTGACAGGACAGCAGAAATAAACGAAAAAATACAGGCGGCCAGTAAAGCATTTCATACAAACAAAAAAATTCTGAAGAATAACGTACTTACAAGGCGAACGAAGTTAAAAGTATATATGTGTATTACAAGTTTATGTGCACTCCGAAATCTTAATCTATTTAAGATCAATGTATGTATTAACTATATGACCAATCATGTAAAATGATTTAACACATGAAATTGTATTGACAAGTGAATTACTGTTGTACGAGTAGAAAACACAATAAAGCACTTACTTACTAAAACATTAATCAAACCAATCATGACGTATGCAACTGAAACCATGACCATGACAGAAAAGGATCAGTACAAGTTGTCAATAATGGAACGAAAAATTTTGAGAACAATACTGGGCACAGAAGGAATCTACCGAAAAAGGACAAATAAGGAGATAGTGGAAGAGACAGGCAAAGATACCATCATTAATACAATAAAAGCGGCAAGAGTAAGATGGTGTAAGAATCCAAGCATCTTATAATTATTATTATAATTATGAAATGAACTAACTAGAACGCGAAATCAGTCCACATAAAAAATTGCGTAACCGTAGCAGGTGTACGCTTTACAAAAAAAAACCCTTGAGCTAGATGACACACGCTGGACATTGCGAAATTCTAATGCACCTGCAAGTGCAGTGAGGTTGCTGACCTTGTGCTATATCGCACACGTGATCGAGAAAAACCAAATAAAAGGTAGCGTGGCGAAATACAGCAATGAGACAGCCTCAGGCAGTTTGGTCGTGTGGATCTCCAGAGCCCGAAGGCATTCATAGAATGTCATAGTGGGTGTTGCTGTTCTCGAAAAGTCCGTTGTCCCTGTATCTAGTGCTATGGTTTGGTAAGAATTATTATTGATTTTATTATTATTTCGGCTATGTTTATAAACTAACATTGCTTATTTTAATTATGAGATGCTGGTTTTCTCGTCCTAAAATTATTTTGAATTTGTTTTATGTTCTCTTGTGTGTTATTCTGAAGTAATCTGAAATTGCATTTAAATTTTGAATTTGTCTAAGTTGTGTTTCTAGTAATTTAACTAGAGTGTTGTATGTACTAAATCAGTTTTTAAAATTGTCTTAACCAATTTATAATTGTTTACTTAATGTTAATAAATTTATTTCTATGAGTTTTGTCTTTATTTCAAGTCAAAATCATTCTTAAAAGAGAGAACGTAATTTCTCGTCAATCCCGAAAATATATATGTAGTGGCGGGCAAGGGCTGAAATCCCATTCCGTATAGAGAGGGCGTGATAGCAATATCTGGCTCAAAAGCTCAAACCAGATACCTACAAACAAACAAATTGTGTCCTTTACGGTCTAATTCAAATTTCAGTAAAAGAGTGAAGAGAAGAAGTAGGAATTGTTCATTATTGTGGTGTGACCTAGTTTGGGGATCACAATAGAACTCCTTTTTTACTCTCGTCGAGATATCTAGACGGAGATAGTGTTTTGACGAAGCCTTGTACTAAAATTGATAAAGTTGAAAGTAAAGAATAATTCATCCCCTTTCTTCTGTTATCGTTCAATTTTAACCTCCCGTCCCTCACAATGGCTTGGACATGTTTGAAGGGCAGCCCCCACAGCAACAAGCAGAGCACTAGTAGAATGGAAACCTAGAAGCAGACGGAGGCGAAGACCAAGACCAAGAAATAGATGAAGTAGAAAAGGATTTAGCAACAGTCGGAATACGTCAGTGGAAGGATAAAATTGTGAATAGGAAAATATGGAAAGATATCGTTCAAGAAGTAAAGCTGAAAGCTTAGATGGGATGAGTAAGATGAGGACTGATCCACCTCGTAAATTGGATCATGAAGGCTTTCACTATAAGCGGTCAAACTCCGCAAGGAGTGTTGCGCCTAGTATACATATATTATTATACATATTTTTTTAATTCTGTTATTTCGTTCTTTTTGCTTTCTCATCGTTCTTTTAACTTTAAAAAAATTTACAGTTGGTTAAACTATTAAATTTTGTTGTAAAATCAATTGTCTTTTATTTTTATTATTTTTTAAATTTTATTATTTCACAGTTTAAAAAAAATCTATTACATATTTCATTTTCTTTGCTTTCTCATCGTTCTTTTCATTTTTTGCTGCTAAGCTACTAAATTATATTGTAAAATCTATTGTCTTTTGTTTTTATTACTTTTATTACTATTATTTTAAAATTTATTATTAATTTTTTGAATTTTTATTATTGTTTTTTTTTGTTGTTTTGTCACCATTCGTCTCAACTTGTTTCTTTTTTATTTACGTATTAATCAACTGAATTGTGCGATAAAAAATCGACCGTCTTTTCTCTGTTTTCTTTAACTTTATGTATTTTTAATGAATTTTTTACGTTATTGCTGAATCTAGTAACAAATTTAGAGATTTTCTATGTTGAAAAGGAAATTTTTGGCAACTCTTGAGAGATTTCTGCTTTTTAGGCATTGGCAACACTGCTTTGCTAAGGCATTTGAAAACATGAAGCCCAGGATATGTTTGTGCATTCAAGCTCAAGGACAGCATCTGCTTTAAGCTTTAGTGTTTTTTTTTTATTTACATATTAATCAATTGAATTGCACTATAAAAATCCTTATGTATTTTTAATGACTTTTTTAAATTTATTCTTGAATGTAGTAACAAATTGGGGGGTTTTCTAGGTTGAAAGGGGATTTTTGGCAACTCTTGGGGGATTTCTGCTTTTTACACGTTGGTAACATTGCTTGGCAAAAGCGTTGGAAAACAGGGTACGTTTGTGCATTCAAGCTCTCAAGAACAGCCGCTTTAAGCTTTAGTTTTTTCTTTTTAATTTACATATTGATCAACTAAATTGCGCAATGAAATCAACCGTGTTTTGTTTGTTTTCTTCAACTTTATGTATTTTTGATGCAGTTTTCACGTTTTTTTTTTTTTATTTATTCCTGAATCTAGTAACAAATTGAGGGATTTGCTATGTTGAAAAAGATTTTTTGGCTTTTTACACGTTGGTAACAGTGATTAGCAAAAGCGTTTGAAAACATGAAGCGCAGGCTACCTTTGTGCATTCAAGCTGAAGGACGACAGCATTTGCATCTGCTTTAAGCTTTAGTGTCATGATGAGATAAAAATGACACCAGCAACTCTCCTCTCACTCATGTATTACGCGTCGCCAACTTTATAAAAAAATGAAGGCACGATATTAAGAAAATAGGAAGACATGGAATGAAAAAGTAACACTAATCTTGAAGAAGAAAGAAATACATAAGTTAGATAGATGCGAAAAAGACACATTTTGTTAACCTTCTACCCAAGGGTATAAAAAATCTTTATGTTTGAAAGTGAAGTCACTTCACTTTTCTTAATTAAATAATACTTCGTAGTACTGTTTTTTTTGTGTTGTTATAGAATTTAATTATTTGCATTCCTCTCCCCCGTCCTTTACAAAATCCGCGCGCGCTTTTAATTAATGAACCAAATCAGATAGCCAGCACTCGAAGAAATTATTAATTCTCGCCGCAACAAATTCCGGATTTTAATTACGATAAAGCCTCTCGCCTTTATACTTATTAATTTCGCTCATTGCACAACGCCGTTTTCGTCGTTCTTTACGTAACGGCGGGGCCTAATCAAAATCGAATAAATGAGAGAAGGCCCAAAGTCGCCGGCGTCTATCTCCGGATCACGAGCGTCTTTGTCTGCGGATGAAAAGTTTAATTTGAAGAAAAACACGTAAATAGCTGCGCTCTATGATAAATAGCTTCGTAAACGAGTTGAATAAGACGTATTATTTTGTGCTCCTTGCATTTAGATTCGACGCTGAAAACGATGTTTAATAACAACAAAAAATGTCGGAGCTTACAACTTACAATTTATTAAAGTAATGCATAAATGAAATTCAATTAATTTCTTACAAATTGCTTGGTACATATATACGATATAAGCGATCGAAGAACTTCATAATATTGTAAAACAAGAAATCAAGATGAAACACGACAACTTTCATTGTGATTAAGTTCAGTAATTTACTTTCAATATTTATTTGCATATAAATTCAACACGTAGTGTTTAATTGGTGCGATTTTTGTTCCGGATCGTTAAACGTAAGGCCCGTAGATGATTCATGAAAATATGCTCATTTTAATTCACCTATGCGCCTAATAAACCGGAGAGAACCTTGATGAGTTACTTACTTCATGCAGTCCTTCGCGCTGGTCATTTTTCGCATTCCCGATCATCGGATGCTGCCATGCACGTGTTCTATAACAGATTCTGGTTCAGCCAGCGTGAGAACCGGCCAACATTCGCAAAAATTCCGTATTGATACGTGCTCTGTATCTTGAATATATTAAGAACTGCTTCCTTGTTCGCGAACAAAATGATAGACATGATTGTGGCAGCTTGATGTATGGAAAATTGTATTAAGATATAAGGCGAGCCGCCATCTATAAAGCAAGCTCACGTTTACGTCTCCGGAGTGTTTCTTTAACACTACTGTTATATTGAATGTTCGAAATTTCGAAATTTTTTTCTAAAGTAGCCCGAAGCAGTAAAAAAGTCATGTATACACACTTCAAAGAAATTGAACAAACAAAATTGACAAAAATTAGCGTTTGGAATCGATCAGTAATTGCCTGAATTTGATTCCTTTAAATTGTTTCAGAACTTGTTTACCACTAACCAGATTTTAAAATACTTGGTCGAGCCAAAGCCAGGTCCTTGATGAAAAAATGTAGATACTAAAGACGGTTGTATTATTTAGGTGCATTGTGCACCTGTAAACCAATCAGGAAGAAAACTTATTCCTCTGCAGCAATAAATTTGCTGAGCGTGGACGTTTAATAAAATTTATATCGCAGAGAAAAAGCATCCGCAAGTCTATTTGCACTCGCAGCATAAATAATCCAGAAAGCAATAGAGAAATCAGTTGCAACTTTAATTGCAATTCACAATTAACGGAGGCGATAATAAATTTATCCGACTGTCTATCTAATAACCATTGTACCTAATCGGCAAGAGCAAAATAATCTCACGCTCGCAAATCACAATCGCCCAGAGGACTTGCTTTTTGCTTTTAATTACAGTGAGCTTTAAGCAAAAGCTTTCACTTATGTGAATTCAAAATAATATTCGTTTTCCTCGAGTCAGTGATTCCCAAATGAATAAAATCGAAGAGTGAGACGAGACGCTTTATACAGTGTGTAATCGAATAAGTTTCACTTGCTGCCACCATAATAAATTAATACGCTCTTTTATAATTGGCTCTCCACATGTACACATTTTACTTAGCGCGCATTTAATAAATTATAATTAACTTCACCGGGTAATAAGGATTAATATCCAGTTAGCATCATTTTTCTCAACATAACGATCCTTTTGGCTGCTTTAATTCCGAAAACGAGATGTGCAATTCGTAAACAAGCCGGGCACTAAATCATCATTAAATAATTTAAGCCAAACACGCATCAATTCGTTCGAAATTAATTTTAGAAATTATCTAATTCCAGACGGTGGAAACTAATAGGATTTGTGCTCAGTGGATGAGTTATGGACCCAGGCTACTCCGCGATAGTATGATTTGTCTTTTCACAAATTTGTTTAAAACGCGAAGCGTTGCGCATGTGTTACAGGAGTCGACGAAATCAATTTTACGTGTTTCTCGTTTAATTAAAACCAATGATTATCGCAGAGGAAATTAAGTCACATTAAAAACAGTGGGGACTCTCCCCAGAACCTATTTATTAACTTCAGAAAGCGCCCTTGTAAACTGATTTAAAAAAAGCAGATGCGGATCAGAACAAGTTCTAAAAGAATTCTATTTTTTTACACAACATTTCGATTGTCGACAAAATTTAATATCTTAGCAAACTTCTAATACTTACAGAAATGACTCGGAGTTAATTTTTGATAATGCAATAGTTTAACTACAACACCCGTGCACAGGAACCGTAAAAAAACGCGGTTTAATTAAGTGGAGTTGTAAGCGATCGTGCAAAGAAGCTTTTATGGATTTTCACAAACGTAAAATATATAATTTTATGATTTCTCTGTTAAAAGTTACTCTTCTTCATCTGTGTTTTATGATCCCTGGTCGTTAGTGTTAACTATAGTTAGTACAAAATATGCTGAGCGCAAATATCAAATTACCTACAAACATTTTCAAATGAAAAAGAAGAAGCATAAGTCGTATATGATTTAGTATTAGAAAGCGATATAAATTTAAATAATATTTATGTACGAGCACTATCAGATTCGGTGTACCTCACAATAAAACCTCTAAAAAAGGATAACGAGCCATTAAAAATAGTCGGAGCAAGTACCACAATGATTCAAGAAATTAAGATCATACGCAGAGGTCAACAGGTCGGGAAAGCGATCAACTCTTGTCAAGTAGCGAAAGTTCGGAACACAGGGGGTCCATTATTCAAGCTTTTTTTCAAACGTACCCTTTCCATTCCGGTCTTCTCTCTCGGACGCATGCGGCGATCAATCACGGCCGGATTCGAACGAGAGAAACAAAATTCGAAACATCATTATAATTACATCACTTTCAATTACGTACGTGAAGGTGAAAAATACGTCCTGTTTTGCATAATTATTTGTCGGGCCTAATAATGGTGTAATTCATCAAGTTCCAATCAAGTATCTATCATGTGTCGGAGGAAAACGCTGGGTAACGACGACAAAGGTGATTTTTTTTTCTGTGCTGCAAATTATGGGCCCGTTGTTTGAACTCTGGCCTATCCTTAATATTAATCATTGTTTCACTCGGACTTTTCTTGTAAATTCAATCAAGAACGAACAGGAAGTAATTTGCTTTTAGAAAAGTATTTTCATCCAAAGATTTATTTTCCTAATTTCTCGAACTGTTAGCATCAGAATATGGCACTTTGAAATAATGCCGACAGATTTGAAGCAAAGTTCAAATCAAACCAACATTTTGATGAACCAAGAAAACAAGAAAATATCGAATCTTCCTTATTTTACAATTATTTTGAGTCTTCCAGTTCCACCAATTCCTTTGTATTAAAATTAGTGGGTTACAAAAACACAATGGTTTGAGTCAGCCAATTCATTGCAAGAATAACTTTTATACTTTATACTTTCTATACTTCGCTGTAATGAATGTAACATACACACGTCGTAGATAAGAGAAACCAGCTAATTTAAGGTTGAATACAAGGGCGAATTCTATTTGAGTATAAATATTTATTTAGTAAATCTGTGCGTTTTGCAGACTAGAACGTAAAGTGTGATAAGACTGATAAGTGATTGTGATGATTTCTTGATAGGTAGGTAAGTGAAACGAAATAGGTGAAGGATATCGACGCCAACAGGAGTCAAATAAAAACATACTGACGTTGTACAGTAGTGACACCTCTGATTCGGATGAAACTCCGGTGGGGAGTTTCACTGAAAGATAACTGCAGCAGAATTTAAATGAAATTCCTGAATCATTGCGTACTGTTATTCTTAATGTCTAGCTTTTTTTAATTTCATATTTTTGCGTTTCAGAAACTCAACTAATCACTAAATAATAAAACTATTAAAAAGAATAGTTTCTATTTTAAAAATTAACGAGATACGAGGATGGATTCATAAGTAACGACCCTAGATTTGCATTAAACATAATATTTTCTTTCAAAAGTTTGAATACAAGTTGGAAAAGTTCTTCATGAGCCTCTTCTTACAGTTTTATAATCATATTCTTTTCGAATTCTTTCACTGTTCCAAAAAGGAAAACAAAAGTTACTTCTAAATTTTAGAAAATTTCTGGTCGATTTCTCATGAAAGAAAGGATAAGTATATAAGACAAATTTTGATATTATTTATTTTGCTCCTAACATTAACCCATTACCCCCAACAGTTTTAAGGTAATTTTTCAATAACGTCATAAATAATTTCTTGTATGAATACTTTATGCATAACTGAAGAAGTATTTACCGCAGCAAAAGGAATGCGAGTACCTACATGTAGTACCAGAACGGACTTAAATCTTGGAAGTAATATGTCGGATGAGTTGAGTGCACTGTATGGGAGCGGATCATGGATACAATCCACGGAGGATAGATAGGCGCACATACGTGCAGTGTAATCCATATTTCGGGACGTGACTCCCCGGTGACATGTGACCCCGGCCTCTTTATTCAGTCTCTTTGCCTTCTTCCACCGGCCACGATCTCAAATAATTTCCCGCTGTTATCGACGAGAAATAGTTTTATATACTTTATTTATTACTCTATTACATTATGTCAATTTGTCGATCGGCTCTACAGGGATTCCACGCCACATGATTACTTACTTCTTTACCTTTTAAAAAAATAGTAAGGGAAATTTATTTACCAATATACAATATAATCAATCCACGTGTATTCTATTTTTGTTATTCAGTATGATAACAGTCGACCACAATCCGGAAAACCAATGAAACAAATACAAACCCCTGAATTTATAAACGTGCTACTTGCTAGTAAACAGAATCAGTTATTTATTAATTTTTTTAGTGAAGTATACGAAATTGTAAGTAGGTACATTTTTTTGAGTGAACTTAATTTAAATTAAATTATTTATTTATTCTCGTTATTTTTATGTCTCAACGCCACGTTAATTTTCAACGTTGTAAAACAAAATGAAATGATTCAATAGTGCATTAAAATATTAAATTAAGAAATTCTTTCGCTACTTTTATTTACTAAACGAAGTAATTCAGTAAATTGGTTTGCTTGCTGGTTGTTTAACAAAAACCGTTCACTTGTCGGCAATATGCGAGTTAATTACTTCGCAAGCTCGCCAAGGGAAGGCGTGAAAAGGTTTTGCAGTAGTTTTTTTAATACTTAGAGTAAACAAAACACTCTTTTGCTCCTTTTATAACATGAGAAGTGCATAATTAAATAACTTATTATGAGGATACAACTTTGCGCAAGTTTATGTTTGGCGAATCGAGAAATGTCTTCCAGATTCCAGAACTGATTGGGTTTGTAAAGTTTCAAGTTGAACAAGACTTGACTAAATTCGGATATACAGCAGACTCGAAGCATATGGATAATAAACAAGAAAGAAGGTAACCAGTTTGTAAACAAAAATATAAGAAAACGAGAATCTTGAATAGAAAATCATCCAGAGATGACTCAAGTGAACATGATAGCCAGGACATGGGGCGAAGGTCAGAAGGTGAGAAAAAAGTGGGAAGAAGGAAAAGCCAAAAAAACATAAGATAGAAGAAATTTAAAAGAAACTAGCCACAAGAGATGAAAATGATAAACAGTAGAGACTTGACTTTCGAGTTTGTAGAGTAATACAAATTTGCCTTTTTCTGCCTAGGCATAATTTGGATCTGTATATCCCGAAGTTTGTTAGCAATTTTTGATTTTTTAACTTAATGTCTTTATCTTCTTCCATTTTCTTTCCCTATTTCACTTCCTTTGTTCTTCTTTCTCTGCCAACGCAATTCGAGCCACAAAGTCAAAAGGTACTGATGATCAACGATGGCAGAGGCCTTCAAATAAAACCAATGTACAGACTTGCCACATTTTTATCTTCTTTCCTTTCCTCCTTTTTCTATTCTTCTTTCTTCTGTCTACTGAAATTCTAGTCTCGACATCAAGAGATACCAGTAGTCAACAGCCGCGTTAGCTTCAAATAAAATCAAAGTACGTTCTTCATCTTCTTCTTTTTTACAGATTTGTCCAGAAGCTTAAATTGATATTGCCTAAGCTTTGAAGCCTTCAATTAAAGTCAAAATATGTTCTTCGTCTACTTCTTGTTTGCAGACTCGTCCAGATTCACAAGGATTAAGTTTACATGCCTCCTCTTTTTTTCTCCTTTTTATTTTTACCTAGGCGGTTCCAGACTTGAAATCGAGAGGGTCCAGCAGCAGTGACCAAGCAGAATCAAAGTCGTTCTTCTTTTCTATAGAATTGTGCAGAGTCACGACGCACAAGTTGATAATATTTTACCTCTTTCTTTCTTTCTCCTTCTGCTTCTGCCTAGACAGAAGTTGAAGCCAAGAGGTACAACGGGACAAAGTCTGCGAAATTCTTCAAATAAAATCAAAATACATTCTTCATTTGTTTCTCTTTTTTGCAGAATCATCAAGATTCACGAGGCTTAGGCTGATATTTTGTTCCTTTCTTTTTTCTGCCTAGACGGTGCCAACCTTGAAGCCTCGAAAGCCTTCAAGTAAATAAATAAATCTACTTCTTGTTTGCAGAATCTTCCGGATTCACGAGGCTTAGCTTGGTATGTCTCCCCTTTCCTTCTTCTTTTTTCTTGTATCTAGATGGTACCAGGTTTGAAGCCAAGAGAGTCAACGCAGCAGTGGCCAATCAAGTACGTCTTCTTTTTCTTCTTACTTCTGCCTAGAATCGTCAAGACTCACGAGGCTTAGGCTGATATTTTGTTCCTTTCTTTCTTCTTCTTATTTCTGCCTAGGCGGTGCTAACCTTGAAGCCTTGAAAGCTCGAAAGCCCCCAAGTAAAATAAATCTACTTCTTGTTTGTAGAATCTTCCGGATTCACGAGGCTTAGGTTGGTATGTCTCCCCTTTCTTTTTTCTTTTTTCTTGTATCTAGATGGTACCAGGTTTGAAGCCAAGAGAGTCAACGCAGCAGTGGCCAATCAAGTACGTCTTCTTTTTCTTCTTACTTCTGCCTAGAATCATCAAGATTCACGAGGCTTAGGCTGATATTTTGTCCCTTTCTTTCTTCTTCTTACTTCTGCCTAGGCGGTTCCAACCTTGAAGCATCAGCCTCGGAAGCCTGCAAGTAAAACAAATCTACTTCTTGTTTGCAGAAACTTCCGGATTCACGAGGCCTAGGTCGGTATGTCTCCCCTTTCTTTTTTCTTTTTGCTTGTATCTAGGTGGTTCCAGGCTTGAAGCCAAGAGAGTCAACGCAGCAGTGGCCAATCAAGTACGTCTTCTTTTTCTTCTTACTTCTGCCTAGAATCGTCAAGACTCACGAGGCTTAGGCTGATATTTTGTTCCTTTCTTTCTTCTTCTTATTTCTGCCTAGGCGGTTCCAACCTTGAAGCCTTAAAGCCTCGAAAGCCTTCAAGAAAAAAAAAACTACTTCTTGTTTGTAGAATCTTACGGATTCACGAAGCCTAGGTCGGTATGTCTCCCCTTTCTTTCTTCTTTTTGCTTGTACCTAGGTGGTTCCAGGCTTGAAGCCAAGAGAGTCAACGCAGCAGTGGCCAAGCAAAATCAAATACATTCTTCTTTCTCTTCTTATTTCTGCCTAGGCGGTTCCAACCTTGAAGTAAAATCAAAGTTGGTTCTTCATCTATTCTTCTTTGCAAAATAGTCCAGATTCACAAAGCTTAAATTAATGTCTCCTTTTCCTTTCTTTTTTTTACTTCTGCCTAGGTGGCTTGAAGCCAAGAGGGTGACCGCGGGAGCAAAATCAAAGTACGTTCTTTGTTTACTTATTTTTTCTGTAGATTCGTCCAGAGTCTCAGGTTGATTGTGACTCTTTCTTTCTTCTTTTTACTTTTGCCTAGCAAGAATTGAAGCAGACAAGGGGAATAACTCAGCGACAACCGTGGGAATCTTCAAGTAAAATTAAAATACGTACTTCATCTACCTTTCTTGTAGAATCGTCAAGTTTCACGAGGCTTAGGCTTTGCCCTTTTCTTTCTTCTTCTTTTTTCTGCCTAGACGATTGAAGGCAAGAGGTAGAAATGAACAGTGGATATTGTAATAGTTCAGTTCTTCACCTGTCTCTTTTTGTAGACTTATTCGGGTTGCTCCCTTTTTATAATATTAAATGCCTTTTGTTTTCATGTCTATGACACTTGACTTACCTAATATTTTGAGCTTTTTCGGACATACTTAGCGAAAATCGTAGGTCTTGTAGGTTATGCCCTTTTCTCATTTAGTACCAATTTTGACAATTCTGTAGCCATCTCTATGTATGTAATAATTAGCTTTAAACAGATCTATATCTTCAAATTGGTTTCGTCAAGTTTTCCTTAGTGAGGTTTAGCGACGAAGGAATAAAATCGCTAACAATTATAGTTAATAATAACGTAAGTCTGCCGGAAGAGCATAATTGATGGCATCTCGCAATTTCGAAATTGCCTCATCTCGTTTACCCACCAACAGAAAGGACGAGGAACAAAGAGAACGTGAAAACAGTTAGAATAAGAGGTGAGAATCAGGTGTAATATCGCACCCGCTCGTGGAATACTCGGGCAGGTGTTGTTTCTGTCAGATCCAGCGATAATTTGAGTTACAGACTCGGAAATGTGCAGTCTCCGCCGTTTTCTGAATTAATTTCCCATTCGCGACTACACGACTCTGATGCAATGCCATTCGCGCTGAAATTTATTTCGTTTGTACCGTTACGGGACGATTTGTTCGCGGCTTCTTTTTCTCTCCCACTGCACCCTTTTTTTTCCGCCACGGAAGTGTTCATTGACTATTTATAAACGTAACTGTAACGAGAAACTTTTTGATGACAATGGTGACATAAATCTTACAAAATCCACGCGTTCTTATAGAATTATATTTCGTCATTACGTTTTGACGGCTTTATCTAAAATTGTTTTGATTGGTGAACCCACGGTGAGGCACCGATGTATTTAAATTAAAAAAAAGACTTACTACAAATTACTACAATTTGCTTAATTTATTATAAGTGGAACGAATTCATAGCGGTTTCATGTAAACGTTTATTCTAAAAATGCCCGAATGGCAATAGTAAAAGCCATAATTTAGTATCATTCTTTTGATTTATGGGGAGATCGAAGATAAAGAAATTATTACGGCACCGAAGAGTTATTGGTCGGAAGTTAAAAAGTTAATAATTTATTGCACTTTTACGTTGAGGCCGGTTAACCGTTTTGTGTTTACTTTCAATAACTTCGTTTCATTGTTCATGCATTTGCATGAGAAATTCTAATTTTTTTATAAATAAAATACAAGTTTCGATCAAGCAACTACCGGCAATTGTTTAATGATTTATGATTAGTATTATTTTTGGAAAAACTGCCCTACGTATGAAGTAGATATTATTACATACAACAAAAATGAAACGCTGAAGGCAAAAAAATAATGAGCGAACAAAAACCTCATTGTCCGAGTACCGAGTGAGCTGGTTCTATCGGATTTCGATGATTGATCAATGGCGATAGCATCGCCGGAGTGACTGATGAAGGTTGAAATTCTTTGGGATTCTGCGTCCTAATCAATTGCCCGGCCGCTTTTCAATCTGTCGGCTTCCAAACAAGAAATCACGTTAATGGATTAGACTGCCATGTTACGTCTTGCTCCGCGTTCGGAACATGTGAAATAAAAAAAAATTCACAAACGGAAAAAAAACAACGACCGGTTGTAAATACGCTCACTTATAGAGCAACCTAATAAATTTATTCCGAGAGTGAGATATTAATTTTAAATATGTGTTACTGTCATGTAAAATAAGATATGTGTAATAAACATTCTTAATCAAAGTAATTAGCAGAACAAACGAGGAACACATTTCTTCGATTGGCTTTAATGAGGTTTCACAACCTCACTTGATCAATCAATAATAATAAAATTTACAATTCACAAATCTCTTAAAAACTTATGTAAAGTTTGGGTGGGGCCTCTCGATATTAACAGAATTAATCAGTTCCCAAAACTTAAGAATTGTCAAATCTGGTATCCTTACTTACTTATTTCTTGAGCCATTCTATTTTGGTGTAGGGCTATTGAAGAGTTAAGAGTTCTGCAATTGCCTCTTTTTAGCATAGCACGGAACTAATCAAGTTTCCAAAACCTAGAACTTATTGAATCAATCGACCATTTACTTAATCCTCGATCCTTTCCATACCATTTAGGGTAAAGCCATTGGGGAGTTCAGTCTTCCTGATTTTCCTCTATATTGTCCTATCTCTGGATGCACACGTCTTTATTCTACAGAGCCTGTGTGTTTTCTTTTCCTTCAAAAACCAAGAAAATGATCCAACTATTCTTGATGGTACATTGCTACCTTTCAGTAGAGTTTAAAGTTTTGGGGTCGTCGTTCTTTAATACTTTTTTTCCTTGAATGCTTTATCACCTCTAACTATTTAACGTCTCTTTGTTCTGCTACTACATAAAGAGTTCCTTAAATTGAAGATGTATCCAATCAATCGAACATTAAACCGTTCGGCGCAAGGTTATTGGGGAATTGAGAGTCTGAGATTAAGTCGTCCTTGTTCTTCGTTCTACTACTACTCTTGTATATTCTTCCTCTTACAAGATCCTGGAACTAAACCTATCCACTGATATTCTTACTTACCCTACCTTTCCTTTTCTGTGCTCTTTGTCTCAATCGGTCCTTCGTCACTCTACTTAAACGTCTCCTCCAGCTTTATTTACTGCTAATTATCTTCAAAATGGAAATAATCGTCTTGTCACAATTGAATGAATTGAACCAAATTATTACCTACTACTTGATTCTCATTGCCCTAAAGAACCTTGCCTTGTGTTTTATGGAGATTCCTTAATTCTCTTTAATCCTTTCTCTGTTTTGCATTGCGACTTCTCTTTCGTATCCTGAATAACCGCTAGCCATTTCCTCTTATTTTATGAGCGCACCCATCGCACGGTTAGATTCTTTAATTTTTTTTACCACCTTTTAAACATACAAGGTCAACTCGCAGCCGCAAGTTATTTAGATGGACGACTAGTTCCAAGCTCAATTTTTCGATTTCTTTCTACTGTGTTCCTCCGCCTTACACATAGGCAAGCTCTACACACGTCGTTCCTACGCCTTTCACATAGGAAGTTCTACATACGTCGTCCCTATGCCTTGCACATATGCAAGTTCTGTACACGTCGATGCACGAAACGCCTAGTGACGGTAGTCAACCATACCAGCAAAGTGACGGTGGTCAACCATACACGCAAGTTTGATACATCAATGTTAATTGTCCATTTAAAAGTGTGCTCGAACGTCCATAACTACTCTACTTTCCTCCTTACTTAAGCCGAATGTCCTTGCAGAAATAAAATATCACCTACCTCCAAAGTTTGATGAAGGAAGAAGCCACAAGAGAAACCAAGAAACAGATTACCTGACCCTGTCGAGTCATCTACGACGTCTTGGTGTAAGTAACTGAAGAAGAAAAACACAACACAAATACAAATTGACAGAAACTGTATGAAAACAGAAAAAGAAACCAAGGAAGATCTTAGGAGGCCTGAATAATAATTGGAGATGAAAATAGAAGAGCGAAAGAAATTGACAAGGATTGATCAGGACTCACCTACCTCATCTACAGCTTCTTGATTGTCTGTATAAACTCTTTTTCACGGCTTGAACAATCCCAATTCATTCCCTTCCATTTTCTTGATTACGTATTTTGAATCTTCGTAGGTGTTCCTCTACACAATCAGTTCACCTGCCTCACATTTTTCTTTAGTTTTTTTCTACTCCTTCATAGTTAGTTTAGCAACTCTTGGTGCTTTCCTCCCCCATTTGTTTTCGAGGATTTTCCTTATTCCTCCTACTTCTTAGTTTTCTGGCATTCTTTTCCAAATTCTTTACTTATTTTATTATACTCGTATTTCTTAAGCAGTTAGTCCGTTCCTATTCTCCATCTTTTGCTCTCGTGTCTTAATTCTTTTTTTATTCTACAGTAAATTTACATTTGGAAGGTTTCGTTCCTCTTTGTTATCAACAGCCTCATTAATATTCATACCTATTAATGCTTCACAGTTTCTTGAATCTAATAAAATGACTTACATAACAATTGTGCTTGGTAACGTTATTTATTTTCCTAATTAACACATTGTAATTACGATGATACACTGAGTGCCACTGAGCATGCATCATTGTGTTGCAAAATAAAAATGCCTTATTTATGCAATGTTTTAAAAGTAGCTTTCTTGTACGTGTTGTTATACAGAATTAATTTGATCTCGTCTACTGTCTGTCGTCTCACCTCAACAATTTTCATTAATTTTCATTTTCATTATCATTGCTTCACAGTGTATTGTGATCATTTGTTTCCTGAAACTTTAATCTGCACTGTCTGAATATAATTTTCTTAGTAGTATTTTGTGTTAATGACTAACAGAGTTATTTGTCTAGAAAATGAGATGCTCGACGGTATTTATTTTACGCTGTGTTTTGCAATGTTTAATATTCAGCACGAGAGTGAAGTAGTTTTGGAAAAATACCGTCATTTCAAGTGCTAAGGTGAGTTTATTTTGACATTCATATTTACATAAATTTAAAAAAATTAACTGAAGTTAGCAAATTTTTGGCGAAGCTAATAAAAGCAAAGAAATATTTTATAAATTAGAAAATAGATATAAAATAGAGACCATGTAGAAATAACGGCCATCGCTGTTTTCCTAGAGAACTCCTCGTATTTAATTGATTAATAAATCCTTGATGTGTAGAAAAAAGATGGATAAGCGTTATCGATTTTTTTTTTTGAAGTATAGTATCGAATTCTATCCACCATCTGAAAAGTGCGCAAGAATAGAACGGCACAATCGAAAGAACATGTCATTAAATCATTTCAAATATATGATCATGCACATAAAGACCATTACTGTATTATGATCGCTTGACCTCTCCTGATCTCTCGGAATGTCTCGTTGCGATTTATTATCGACGCTGCTCAAATATGAACGATAAGACGTGTTTACGCCGAAGAATCGCATTATCGTCCTTATAATTCATTCAATTATAACTACCGCTTGGTATTATGCTGTTTCTTACATAATAATAACGCCCCTACAAGAAATACACTTTCTAACGACTTTTACAAGTACATACGTCGTATACAGGATGAGACTGTAAGACATGTATGGATAATGCAGTTTAATTATATTAATCCTTTATCTCTTGTACACGTAATCTGGAATAAATCCCCTGCAAATTCGACTTAATGCACTTTACAAAGTTACAGTGTGCAATTACAGCTTAAAAATAGACTGGGGGGGAAGTGAAATAGCTTATCGCCTCCTGATTTACACTTTGCGGTGATAATCCGATCTTTGCATAACTTTAGATAACATTTTGTAGTAGGATAAATTGAACTTGTGAATAGCTTGGCTCGACGTAATTAATCTGTTGAAATTAATGCGTTAATCTCGCCTAGGAGGGAATTAATTGTTTGCATTATGTGGGGTCTTTACTACAAATTCTTGGCTTATTAATTGTTTTATTTTTTTCTTGACATCTCTAATTTCCATTTGTCGTAATAAAAAAAAATCCACGGTGCTACCTCTAAGTACCTAATTTATTAATAATTTATTACCTCCTGAGTCATTTTTCTTGCCCGGCGTTATGTAAGGGTCTTGTAAACCCCAAATAATCGCGGCCATAATTTTCGTTAATCCGTCGGCTTACGCAAAGCAAGGGACAAGCGGTATTAACTCCGAAGACCGACCACAAACTTTTATTTACCGTTATTAACAGATAAGATGTTCAAAGATAACGAAGGTAATTAAACAGTGCGCACCAATAAAGTTTAAAAATAAACCGATAAATTTCAAGGAATTTCGCCATTCAATAATCGAAAGCAAGCAAAAATTCCTTATCGGCGAAAAAATTTCAAAGATATGCTAGTTTGAAAATGCACAAAACTATTTTGGAAAATTACTAAACGCACTCTCACTTTTAGTTGCTACGTCAAATCATCGCATCATGAAAATCGCAATAATCGGGGCCGGCTGCGCCGGTTTGGTTTCGTCCAAATTCTGCATCCAATCCGGACACCAATGTGACGTGTTTGAACAAACCGGTTTACTGGGGGGTGTTTGGAATTACACGGAAAAAACCGACTTCGACGAAAGCGGCTTGCCAGTCCACTCGGCCATGTACAAAGATTTAAGGTTCAACCCTCAACATCACTTAAAAATTAATTATTTTAAACTTTTGCTTCTCCAGGACCAACCTTCCCAAGGAATTAATGACGTTCACTGGATTATCCTACCCGCCCCAACGGACCTCTTTCATTTCCCAACCGGAAGTGCTGGATTACCTGCGGAAATACGCGGATGAATTTGATTTGCACCCCCTCATAAAGGTTACTATTTAAATAGCCCTTCACCCCCCCTAATCGTACCAAAAACATTTGGCGTCTAGTATTACAGACTCGTTAAAGAAGTGAAACCCATAGAAAATGGGCGATGGAAGCTAAAAATCCAAGACGTTAAGACCAAGGAAGAAACAAGCGCGGAATACGATGCTGTGATGGTATGCAACGGACACTACTCAAAAGTATCCATGCCCGAAATCCCCGGAATGGAGGTCTTTAAGGGTAAACAGCTGCACAGCAAATTGTACAGGACGCCGGATCCCTTCAAAGGAATGAGAGTGCTTTTAATAGGCGCAGGACCTTCCGGCCAGGATATTGCGATGAAAATCGCAGACGTCGCCCAAGAGGTACAACACACCCATAAACAAAGCTTCATCCAAATTAACCCCGTGCTTGCAGGTCATAATAAGCCATAGATTCAGATTCCCGGTGGAACTTCCCCCCAAAATCCTGCAGAAGCCAGTCGTCAAAGAAATCAGGGATTACGAAGTGGTTTTCGATGATGGCACAAAGAAAGCTGTGGATGCCATCGTTTATTGCACTGGTAAGTATTGGGGGAGACAAAAAGGGGGATGCAAGTATGTGATTGATGCAGGTTACAAGTACGCGTTTCCTTTCCTAAGCGAGGGATGCAACATCTCTGTCGATAATAACTGGGTTAAGTACTTGTACAAGCACGTCATCAACGTGGATCATCCGAGTATGGGTTTCGTCGGAATCTGCTTCACCATCTGCCCATTTCCGCTCTGCGATTTACAAGTAAGTAAAAAATTCGGGCGAGTTCAAAGGTTCGGCATAGTTTCCGTTTTACAAACGGTTTACTGACCGAGTGCATCGCGTAAGCAGCTGATTACTGGCGACCGGATAAAACCGGTATTTATTAGTGACCCGTGCACAATAAAATAATTCTATAATCTTTTTAAGCGTGCAGTAAATTTTACTTGAGCTCGCGGATTTTTCCAGAGTTCGGTTCGGGTTATTGCGCAAAATTTGTATTTTTTTGGCCAAAAAAGAACCGAGCTTTATCTTTGTGTTGTAACGGAGTAAATCTGGTTAATTGGTGTAAACATGGCGAAGAAAAAAACGCAGACTTTTGGATAATCATTGAACACAGTTTTTTCTGCTTGTTTATCTAAGTTTGGCACAAATATTTTTCTGTTTGTGGAAAGTAACATACAAAGTTCTTATTTTAATCTCAAAACTTTTTATTTTGGTTGTAGACCAAACAAACAAAAACTGAAAGAATTTTTTTTTGTTAATCCTTTCAGGCAAGATTTTTTCTGTCAAATCTAAACAAAGGGTTCACTTTGCCTTCAAGGGCAGAAATGGTAAAAGAAATAGAAGATGACTTGGCCGCCAAAGACTGGAATAAAAAGTACGCCCACATGATTGGTGAGGCGCAAAGAACCTATTCGGAGGACGTAGCCAAAACTGGTAACATCACCCCCCTGCCTGACGTCATCCACAAAATCTTCTTCCGCGTCAGGGAAAACCGAAACCCCGAGGACTGCTTCAGGATCGTAGATGATGAAACTTTTGAACAAATTTAGATCAGCACAGTTGGCAGTTCGAGTGTGTGCGATTTTTCTTAGTACGATGATGCAATAAACGAAGTTGTTATTTTAATCGCGCGATTAGCATTGAATTGAGCAAAGGTTTCAAAATTTCATGCCATTGACGATATACCTAACAATAAGTACATACACCGTAACTGCAACTCACATTACATCATGCACTTAAAACTGACGCAATACGCATTGGAAAAAGATATCACAAAATTTGTATAAATAAATTAATCGGGGGGGAGAAAGTTTTCCAGTAAAAAAAATGCATTGTTTACTCCATTCACATATCACTTCGCCTTGGATCTTCACAATAACTGATTTATTTATACATGCATCTGTTTATAATTATTATTGAGAGACGGTTTGCGTCAACGCACGTATACATGGAAATAATGCCCTTTGCTATCGAAAACATCGAATTTTTAATTTCGCTCTTCCAACAATGAGGAACTGTTTATTAACAATTTATCTCCACACTGACTGCGACAACCGAATAAAACCGGTTCGTTATATCACTTGGTAAACAGTTCCCCTTTCTTTCACCTAAATCCTTATCTCGAGCGCAAGACCATGTGGTGGTTTGGTTTAATTGAGGAAAAAATTAGAGTGAATGAGTTAATAAACATTTCCGGAAACAATTTTTTAAATTAATTGTTGATAACGTTATCGCAACGAAGAGAGACTACACAAATGAGAATTGGAACCCTAACCGTTCTAAGCGCAAAAGAATCGGTCCAAGGAACCGAATTCACGTTACTTTTCCGTCCCTGGTTACAGGGTGTTGCAAAAAACGTATAACCACAAAAGAATCAGTCTCTGTACTAACAGCAACGACCAAATATGAGTTATGTACTTATATCAATGGGTGTCACCTAAGTTGTTGTCTCAAACAATCCTACTTGTTGATTTGGTTTAACTGAAAAAAAAATTATAAAAAACTGATTAATAAACATCTTTTAATCGTTTAGTAACAACGGTAATTGAGGGTTTGTTAAAAACTTACTACACAAGTGAGTTTTTTTTTCGAATGTAAGATATAGGGTGTTGCTGGTACTTTGATAATTACATGCGAACATTTTTATTATCTGCTTAGAATTCGTTTGTTTTATGTGAATGTTTATGTGAGGGTCTTACTTAATCAAAGAACCCTGTAAGTTTCGATTCTGAAAAAGAGTAAGTTTTCATTTTATTATAAATGCGTTCATTGTAAAATTTTAATCTCAATTTGAATCCACTACGTATTACTACGTAGTACAAATTATTTATTTTTATTTGTATTTAACTAACTTGATTAAATTCAATACCGGTAATTGACTGAAACTGAGATCATAGTTCAATAGCGTAGAAAATTGAAGATTAAAATTAAAGTGCGAACGGGGTAGCATTAGGTTTTAAGTAGGGCTCCGTAAGGGGCTAGAACGTACAAAGGCTTCCAAGTCTTTTACGTGCCTACACCGCTTTCTGTCTGTTACATTGTCTATGTTCTCACTTTCAATCAACTTCTTGTACCTATACTCTTTGTTGCATGCTGTAGTGATACATTTTTTTTGTTTATATTTCATCTAATAATTCTCTGCCTTTTCAATAACTGTAACTAAGAATCATTTCATGAAAATAATATGAAGTTTATTAGGAAAAAAAACTAAATTCCCTGAATATGTCAGTACTTTTGTAAATATTTTTGTTTTTCTCAAGTATTCTTATTAAACTTTGTCAGTTTCGATCGTCAATATGATTGCAATTAAAAAGAAAAGTTTCTTCATTTTTCTTGCGAGTAATATTTGTTTATAATTAAATTCAGAAATGTTCATATACAAAAAAAATTATAGGCATTATCTAAGAAGCAACAGCAACAGCAGCCCTGAGGAAGTCCTTTCATGACAAAGAACGAAACGTCGACAGAAGAAGACTGGGTGACACAGTTTCACCAGACGTCATATAAAAGATCTTCCTACTTTTAAATAACGATATTAGTAATAATTGATTAAGAAACCTAAATGAATTTTTAAAGACGATCAAAAAGAATGAATTTATAAAACAAACAAAAAATTAAATAGATACATACGTAATCATAATGAAATTAATTACAATAATTAGCTGAAAAGAGATGCCAAATGATTATGTTGATTTGAATTTTGAATTTAATTTAAAAACATTGTTTTTAAAAAGAATCTCCGTCATATCATATCATACACTGAGATCAAATAAGATATGATTCGCAGAATGAATACAGCTTTATAATTGACAAAAGAATTCCCAACTATAAATAGTATCGAATAAAATACGTATGATTCAGAATAAGTCGTAAGTGTAGCCACTAAGTTGGCAAAATGAATTTCTTTTCATTAGTAACACAACGAACATAAAAATTAGGTTATGTTAAAATGCAGCTTGACCTTTTTTACAGATACATAATTTTAGCACGACATGAAAAGATATTTTGATAAAAGCGAAAAAAAAAAACTTGCGACCTCTAGCTTCAACGAAAGTACACTGTGACATCTGTGACATAACCTTTCCCTGTACTGTCATGTGGATGTCATTGTAATATCAGTGCTACCAACTTTGACGCTATGCCTGTGATCTATTATTTTATTCAATCATACGCAAGCTGTTTTAAACCAATTTTGGCTAAGACGCAAATTTGGTTTATCCAATTTTTTTATGTTTAATAATGATTTAGTAAATTTATCAAGAAGAAAATAGGTTATATTGAAACACAATTTGCCAATGGTAAGCAGTCAGATTCGGTTCATTTTTCAACAAAGAGACTGGTTCGTTTTGAAGTAACTTGGCAGTGGCAGACAATTTAAAAACTGAAATGTGAAATGTGATCGTTTGCTTAGATGTAACAATTAATGTCACTATTAAACTGCACCATAACATAACCTATCTTTATTCTGTCAGTAACGACATTCCGCTATCAATGCTACCAACTTTAAAACTATGAGCTTTTTTTTTATTGGATCACACGGTAGTTTATTTTTTAATTGTTTTGTGACTATTGATTTTGTTTAATCATCATCATGGAAAATGGCAAAACAAAAGAACAGAAAACAAAACGTTTCCCAACAAGGAATAATCATCGGGTATTTACTACGGCACGTCTTGTTTGCCTCCAATGTTTGGCAAGTAATTAAACAAACCAATTAAATCTGCAATAAAACTTTCTTGGCCGTCGCCAATCTCGGTCATTTCAAGGAATTTTTATTTACAAACAATGCACGCCGAGAATCTCATCCGCGAATCGCCTTGAGCTGTCTCAATTATCGAACGTGTAATTAATCGAAATATACGCGGACGTCTTCTCATGGTGTTAAGGCACCATACGCGTAAACACAGAGTGCATTCAACTAGTCGATGATAATCACTCCCTCGACGTGACGACCATAGTTTCTGAAATTAGTCCGAGAGCGATAAATCAACCGAAAGAAACGTGTTGACGAGAAATCCGTTTTATTTTATTATCAGTTTCGTCTTAAGCGCCAGATTATCTGCGTCCCCCACCTTCCTGTGCAACGAAAAGTTCAGTTTCTCATAGGCAAACAGAGACGGAGAATTTATGGCAATCATTAATGAAGCGTATTGTAATTATTTATCCATTTTCACGTTTATATAAACGCCAGGCGCGCGACTTGTTCCCTTATTACTTAAACACTGTCATTAAAGTGCAAACCGATCGCTACCTACTTACTTACTTACTTAAACTCAACTTTACTTTTACGATTTGAGTATTTTAATTAATTTAAAAAAAAAGAAAATGCGCGTCGTAATTATTGGTGCTGGTGCTGCTGGTTTGACTTCTGCAAGACACGTTCTGGCAAGCGGTTTTCAATGTGAAATCTTGGAGATGGCCCCCCAATTGGGGGGGACGTGGGTTTACACCGACGATGTTGACTGCGATGAATTTGGGTACCCCGTCTATTCCGCCATGTATAAGGGTTTAAGGTAGGTTTAAATTTTGTTGCATTTTCGACTAATCTAGAAGGTCTATTTAAAAAAAAAGTTACTCAACATGCCCTTGTAGATATTATGGCGAAGCTCCAACGTTATTATTACCACTGCACTGTACAACTAAAAAAAATACTTTCACTTATTTATAAATCAAATCAATGTTTTTTGTAAATTGATTGTATGTACACACGTATGTATATAATGTATGTATACACGTATCTACGAATTTCGTAACACCTGAAATCTGGTTAATCCGGGCGTTTGGCACTGATTATATTTATAATGGAATGAACTTAAAATCTGCACGATTTGGGCTAAAGCCCTTAATCTTTCCTCTACTACATCTAAGTCTGGAGCCAAGGTCAGATAATGACGCATTTTTCGTCTACGTTCAAAAAAATGTTGTACTTTGAGTCTCGAATAAATATTTTGGAATTTTGTAGTAATCGAAGTTACTACGAAGCTGTTTTGTCAATAAAATTCTTAATCGATGATCAAATCGATTAAAAAAAGTAGGTAAACGAAAAGCAGCTGTTTTTGTAACAAGTGCTTTTTTGGACGAGTACAATTAAAAGCTATGTAAAAGTTGTATACATAAAAAAATATTTATTTAAAGTACATTCTGTTGTTTATTATTAATTACCAATTTCCCAAAAAAAAATATTTGGTCTCAGAATTTAGATGCTGGCAGTGGCAGTTATCTTACATTACTAGTAACATAATGAAGCAACTGGGACGTTAAGGCAAGCAGTTTAAGACGAAAGTAGAAAATAAAAGTGATTAGAGTCCTAAAATGTGAAAACAAACTTTTCAGTTGCATAAATGAATTGCGTCACTTTTTCGAACTTGAACAACAACTTCCACGTTCGATAGTTGCTGTGGACAAACTGATGTGCAAGTTCCACGTGTTTCCCCAATCCCCACAGCAACTATTTGTGATAATTAACTTGACAATGATAACAGAAATGGACTAGGAAATTAAACAACGTGTCTTCTGTTACATAATTCGTTTATAACTTAACTGTGTAGTTAAAGGAGAAATAAAAATAAATAAACGAAGGCAACTACAACAAACAGCAAAACAAGAAAATTGTTGTCGAACACTGAGAAAGATCCTTCATTTTTATTTGTTGATGTGCGAAGGAGGAATGCAATTTTATGATGCGTTCGTGTTGAGTTTATCGTTTGACCCAATAGTAACAGATATCAATGAATAAATAGGCATAAAAAACAAACATAGTGAACGTAAAAGAGTTTCCGCCGTGATAAACCAAGGCAGCGAAATCAAAACAAGCAATTAAACCCAACCTCGTCAGTTGAAGAAAAAGAAAGAAATTCGATTCTGACACCAGTTAAAAGGAAAATAAGTGACATTCAGAATCGCCAATCGTTGACCTAATATCAAGGTTTATTCGATTACAGACTTGTTCTTTACTGTTTTATTTCTCGAGCTGCAGTAATAACACAACAGTTACGTTAATCATTGAAAAAGTACGGGCCGATCAATCTTGACCCGATCGAACCTTATAAAAGCAAATCTGTAATTAATATAGAAATCCGGCAAGAAAAATTACTCGGTGGGCTTTAAGATCAATCACGTTGCATCGCAATTAATCACCGCCCGAGTTGCTCCCGATATAAATCATTATTTAAGAAAAAATGTAGGTCAGTTCTCGAATCGAAGCATCGTTAATTATTATGAATTACCTTCGTTGGCTGTAACAGCTTCTTATTTTGAACTTGCAGCACAAATCTTCCCAAAGAAATCATGGGCTTCCCCGATTTCCCAATACCGGAGCAACCGAAGTCGTATCTCAAACAAAGCGAGATCCTGGACTTCTTAAATTTATACGCGGACGAATTTAACCTGAAACCCTTCATAAAGGTACCCCTCATTTTAATCCTGATTTTTTTTAATGCCTGCGCTTTTACAGTTCAACAGAATGGTGACCGACGTTCGGCCCTTGGATGATGGGAGATGGCAGGTGACATCGCAGGACAAACCAACCAAAACTGAGATTGTCGACATCTTCGATGTCGTGATGGTTTGCAATGGTCACTATAACGAACCCAGAATGCCCGAATATCCTGGGCAAGAGGTATTCAAGGGCAAGCAGTATCACAGCAGGTCGTACAGATCACCCGAGCTTTACAAGAACCAAAATATTTTGGTCGTTGGGGCTGGTCCTTCTGGGATCGATTTGGCCCTTCAACTCGCTAGCGTAGCCACTAAGGTAAAAACTGATTTCGCAAGCTTACTGATTCAATTGGTTTTGACCTTCAAACTCATTTGGAAAACCTTTGCAGGTCGTCTTTAGCCACCATTGTGAAGATTTAGTATCTCGGTACCCCCCCAATGTAGAAATGAAAGGAGACATCCGTCTCATCAAGGAGGAAGAGGTTGAATTCGACGACGGCACTTGTTGTGGCTTCGACACAATATTTTATTGTACCGGTAATTACCCCCAATCGAAATTGCTCCAAAACAAACAAAATAAAACGAATTGCTTTCAGGCTACGTATACAAGTTCCCATTCCTTCATGAATCATGTGGTATAACAGTGGACGACAACCACATCCAACCCCTTTACAAGCACATCATACACATCGAGAAACCCTCGATGTGTTTCATAGGAATACCGTTCAACGTGTGCGCCTTCCAAATGTTCGACTTGCAGGCTCGTTTCTACGTGAACAGCCTGAACGGGAAAATGCGGCTTCCCTCCGCTGAAGGGATGCGGAAAGACAATGAAAGAGACATGCAGCTGCGGTGGTCCAAGGGCTATACGAAACGGCAGGCCCACAAAATGGGCTCGTTCCAGCGGTCTTACTACACGGACTTGGCCAGGCTCGCAAACACGGAGAACATCCCCGATGTGATAGTCAAGATAAGGGATTCGAGCGATGAGAGGTTCGTCGAGGATATCATGAATTTCAGGAAAGATACGTACAAAATTCTCGACGACGAGAACTTCATACACATACATTGAAAGGAGTCCACTTGATGCCACGTGCGTTTGATCTTTCAAAGAAAAGGGGCAGAGAATTTCTGTGCGAAAACTACTGCGGTGTATTATTGTTTAATATTAATTATTATAACAGTTATTTATTGTTTCAACAGCTGGTTAAATCGTGCCTTCAATATGCTAAATAAATCAAAACGTTTATGTTATACCGATTGTTTCATTATAACTTAAAAGATGGTTATATTACAAAATAAATGATGTAAGACGTGAACATTCGTTTGCGTACTTAAGCCACGCCTACCACTTCTGCGCACTAGAAATGAAACGTATGGTTTATAGTGTAGAAACCAGAATCCCCTCAGAATTGGGGCGGTCCCCATTTGAAAATATCCTGATCTTTTTCTAATAGTATCAATTTCTTGATGTTCTGTCAATTCTGTCAAAGTTGCACTGACTGAAGATCATATCGTTTAATTTACTCAACTACGAAGCCAAATTTAGTAAGAATTATTAAAATGAAACTAGAAAATGCCTTGAATG
The DNA here is from genome assembly GCA_033060865.1 of Dorcus hopei. Taxonomy (NCBI): domain Eukaryota; kingdom Metazoa; phylum Arthropoda; class Insecta; order Coleoptera; family Lucanidae; genus Dorcus; species Dorcus hopei. The sequence goes on from CM065426.1 coordinate 39,631,753, forward strand.
AATAACTGGAAGAGTGAAATGGAATTTGCGAAAAGAACAAAACGTGTAGCAATTAACTGGAACCGTCCTTGTATATGCGGTGCCCATTTTAAAACGGGGCATTGGAGAACCGTTGATGTGCTTCATTGGATTCCGGTACACGTTTGCACTTTCTTGTTGTTTTATTTGCAACATGAAGTATTTGAAGGGTACCATAAGGCTTCCAACATTGGAACAGATGCGGAAAGAAATGAAAATCCGCTGGGCGAATAAGTACAGGAAGAAGGAAGCCCATAGCTTCGATATCACCCGTGATAATTAAGATCAGGCATTGAGGGATAGAAAGACTTGATGAAGATTTGACTGGCTTCAAGAGGGGCATCTACAAAATTTTGGGCTACGAAAATTTTATACTTTATCCACAAAGACCATTCTAAAAATAAACCCACTTGTTATTAATCCTAAATAAACATTCACGTACGTTACATGATTTATCATTATTGCGTAATTTAGATACGTTCGTTGAATGCATAATTTTTGCGTTTTTGCTTTTCTTGTTCTTCACGGGTGAACGTCGTCTTTTTTTAGAGCGTGCAAAAAGAGATGCAAAATCACTCATGTAGAGGAGGTCGAAATGTTTGGGTTTGGCCTTCAACCTACCAACAGACTTGTTTGGTGTGTTAATGACTGCATTTAAATATCTATTAATGTTAACACCAATTCGTAAATAAACTATTTCGTTTTACAACTTTGGATCCACTGGGACCAGCGTAAGTTCTTTTCGTTTAATTTTAATTAAATTGAATTACAGTAATTCAACGTCCTTAGAAAATGAAAATCGTAATTGTTGGTGCTGGGGCTTCTGGATTGGCAACGGCGAAACACGCGGTTGCAAACGGCCACGATTGCGAAATGCTAGAAATGAGACCCCAACTAGGAGGTACCTGGTTGTACACTGAAGATGTCAGAAGAGATTGCCTCGGATATCCCGTCCATTCAGCAACATACAAAACATTAAAGTAAGAGAGTGCTTTCACCCCCCTCCTCCCCGTCCGAAAACATAAAAGCAAAGATTACTTTTCCAAGGGCCAATCTACCCAAGGACCTCATGTGCTTCCAAGACTTACCAACACCACCCCACTTCAAAGAGTACGGCACACACGTCGACGTGCTCGAGTACTTGGAGCTATACGCTGAGCACTTCAATTTGAAGCCCTTAATTAAGGTAGCACCTATACAACTAATTACTGTAAGTTCATAATTTAAGTATTTTTTAGTTCAACCAATTCGTGACTAACATACAACCACACGAAGGCACCAAGTGGAAAGTAACTTACGAAAATAAGGTCGACAAGAAGGAAACCGTTGGGGTTTATGATGTGGTAATCATTTGCGTGGGCAATTGCAATGAACCCTACATCCCTGATTTGCCAGGAAAAGAGTGCTTTCAAGGGGGGATTTATCACAGTCGTGAGTACAGAACCCCCGAGCCTTACAAAGATCAAAACGTGTTGGTTATCGGAGGAGGTCCATCTGGATTGGATTTGACTTTAGAAACATCATCTACTGCAGCTAAGGTAATCCTAATCATATAAAATGTTTATGGAAAACGGAAGAGCAAATCATCACCATGGCGTCATAACAATCTTTTAACCCACTTTACATTTTACGGTTTTTATGCAAAAATATAATGAAATAACCACTCGTAGGTAATACACAGCCATCACAGTTCACTTATCTCCACAAAATACCCAGAAAACGTAGAGGTGAAACCCAACGTGCGTTGCATCCGAGAAAAAGAAGTCGAATTCGAGGACGGCACAACATCCCCAATCGACACAATCTACTTCTGCACAGGTACACACCTCAAAGTTTGAATTTGAAGGGCCAAGTCCGATTGATTACATTTTCAGGGTATGTATACAGCTTTCCTTTCCTGGACGAATCCTGCGGTTTAACCCTGAACCAGAACTACCTGGAACCGCTCTACAAGCACATGATCCACGCAGAGAAACCCACGATGTGCTTCATAGGAGTCCCGTTCATCGTCTGCGCGTTTCCAATGTTCGACCTGCAGGCCCGTTTTTACATGAAGTACCTGGAGGGGGCCTTTGAGATTCCGCCCCTTGAGGAAATCAAACGAGAATCCGAGAAGACGAGGAAGGTACGCGATGAAATTGGGTTTAAGAAGACGGAAGGACATAAAATGGATAGTCTTCAGGGCTCGTATTATGACGATTTGGCGGCCATTGCAAATATAGACTCGTTACCTCCGGTTGTGGTTCGAATTATGGTGAGGAGCTTTGGACGATATTATGAAGACGTGGCGAACTTCAGGAATGACGTTTATAAAATTTTGGACGATGAAAATTACACGCATGTTGCAGCTAATGCTTAAATAACAATAAAAGAGCTGCAGGAAACTTTCACTTTCAGAAGTATGTGCGTTAGGTGAAAGCTTCCTTTAGTCTTTTTCAGTTACTTGCGTGTTGTAGCAGTTCTTTCCTTAATTTACGATAAAATAAAGGGACATTGTAAGTTTCTTCTTTTCAAAAAAAAAAAAACTAACACACTACTAGTTTAGTCAATAACAAAAATTAAATGGTTATATTTATGTAATTTAAATGTATTGATAAGACGTAGTTTTCGTTTAAATAAAATGTAAATATCAAGCTTTTTTTGTACTGTATTAAAATTAAAGTAGGTTTATGTTTTGTTTGTATTAAGTAAGCAGGTTTGTTACCGACGTTATATTTTAATTATATTTTTGCAAATACCAATGAAATTGCACTTTCATCCAACAAGAGGTTACTTTTATGAGAAAACTTGAATTTAATTTTAATTTTTTTTCTTCAATCGACGTAAACCGAATTTGCTAGAATAATTAATTGTAAATATTTTAAATAGTCATAGTCAATAAATCATTCTCTTCTTCTCAGGAAGCCTCCGTATGTTACCTTTTTAGTCTTTAGATCAGTGATGCTTTTCCCATAAGAAAATAAAGTTCTTTGATCACGTTGAACTTCTTTTATGAAAGAAGGTATCGTCTGACATCATTTAAAATCGAAATCTACTACCTCTTCGTCTATCTTCGCTTGCGTCCTTTTGGACTTTTAAGTTTCTAATTCGGCATGCTTAAAAAAATCGAATTCTTGAATTACTTTCAGAATTACTATGAAAATTGATTATCATTTCAAATCATCCTCAGTTATTTCTCCTATCCTTTTCTAAACAAATGGAAGAGTCAAATTAAAAGAGGAGAGAAGAAAAAGGCTTTTTCCCCCTTCTTTCTTCCTCTCTTATGACCCTTCTTCTCTCCTAAATAAATGAAGGAGGAATCGAAAGAGGACAGAAGAAAGAGAATTTGTCACTTTTGACAACGACAAGAAAGAGACAATGAAAGATGAATCGGAAGAGACCTAGAACAGAGTATGATACTCTTGGCCACCCTCAAAATTTAAAGAAGAGCGAAGAAAAAGACTTTTTCCCCCTTCTTTCTTCCTCTCTTATGACCCTTCTTCTCTCCTAAATAAATGAAGGAGGAATCGAAAAGGGACAGAGGAAAAAGAATTTGTCACTTTTGACAACGACAAGAAAGAGACAATGAAAGAGGAACCGGAAGATGCTAGAACAGAGTATGATACTCTCGGCCACCCTCAAAATTTAAGAGTCACCTTCCTCCTCCCTTAAAAAAATGAAGGAGAAATCAGTAGGGGAGTATGTGACATTTTTGGCCACTTTAGAATTATCCTGGGAAAGGATTTCATCGTCATTCAAATCAATCAAAACGAAATACTAAATACAGAAAAGAAACGGAAATCATTAATTGTCTTTCTTCAAATAATTTTCAAGAGTCTGCCGAGATTTTATGTAAAAATAGTTATCTCTTAGGATTCAGAAAAAAGCCATTTACTTTCCAGAAGCGTTAAAATTGGAAAGACTAAATTTGTGTGCCTGTGTCTATTCGTACGACTTTGTTTCTCTCTTAGTCCATCTACTCTCTTACTCCCGCTGTTGCAAGATCTCATTCTATCATTTGCAGTCAAGCGGTTCATGGTCTTTCCTGTCTCAATTTCGCTGGGACAAAGAATTTGCTTTATTGGTTTCACTTATAAAAACGTGATGGATGTTTGTCTGTGTTGGATTCTTGTAAATCTCTTTTGCCTTTTTGTTAGTGCCTCAAACCCTCTTTTTCCCTCATACGTTCTTCTTCATATGTTCCTCTCACATACTTCTATACTCGACAAATAAGCTTTGTCTATTTCTTCCTGTTCCTTATTTATTTTCCCTTCGTTCTACCGCAGGTTTCTTTTCCTCCTTTAGTTTATTGATTATTACCAATCCAAGTCCTCCTTATTCTTCCTCTGTTTCTCATCCATCCTTACTACAGATTGATTCTGCTCAATGCTTCATTTCTTGTTTTATCCTTCTTCGTAATTGCCAAAACTACTCTTATGATAAAGGTGGCCTATTCTGCCGTTGATTACTTCCAACCTCTTCAAACTTTTAACCCTGAACAACTGTTCTATAGTTTCACCTTTCTTTTTCCAGCCATAATTTTTGGTTTGCCCAAAAGTCGTCAAGGAAGCGCCTTGCGATTAGTTTCACGTTTCATTTATATTGAAGGGTATTAACCTCAGCACTTCTCCTTGCCTTAGCACTCTCTATATCTTAGAGATAGATAGATTTTATAACTGTGCCATACACTTTCCCTTTGGTTTTTTTTTCCTCGAGATATTTTTAGGTTAGAGTCCTGTGGTCATTGTTGCCAAATATTTTTATCTTTTTACTGTTCTGTCTCTATTTCTATTTTCTCGTCTCTATTACATGAGATAGTTTCAAGTAAATGAATTTGTTTTGTTTTATCCTTACCAGTATTGCACTTACAGGCGCCATGGTCAATTCACTTCTTCTTATTCCCCTTCCTTTCCTGACTATGAATATAACGTATACCTATTAAGAGTTTAAAAATATTAATGGATTTTCGTTTACGTAGATTTATCTAACGTGGTTCCATCTGATGGGGCCTTGCGTGATCCACATTTTACAAGGACAATTTTTTTTAGTATCAACGGAAAAATAAAATAAGTACTGCCTCATTAAAAAAAAAAATTAATTCCTTTTTTGAAACAGTTAGTTCTTTTGAAGTCTTCCGATGCATCAGGCTGTTGACATTGAGGGTCATGCCTCGCGATACTTTAATCTTAAGACATTTTATGTTCTACACGAAATTAACGATAAAAATGTAATAAATCATCAAGAAAGTTAAATGCAAGCCAAACTCTCAGATTGTGCTTCCCAAATACTTATAAACAGAAACAACTCCAGCGGACAGATTATAGGACTAGCCTAAAAACTGCCCAAGTCATTAATTACGCACTGCGTAAGTTGTTTACGTTTCAAACTTGTTTTTACTCAAATGGGTTCACATATAAGTTGAATAGCACACTCAAGAAAATTGTTGTTTACTTCAATTCACTTATTGCCCTCGGGGTGGTTCACTAGTACCTTGCAGTAATTTTTGGAAACCATGAAAATTGTGATCGTTGGAGCTGGAGCTGCAGGATTGGTAACCGCGAGGCACGCCGTGGAAAGGGGCCACGACTGCGAAATATTGGAAATGCGACCCCAACTAGGGGGGACTTGGTTATACACCGATGATGTAGGAAGAGACGAATTTGGATACCCCGTTTATTCCGCAACCTACAAGACTTTAAAGTAAGTACGTAATTAATTCCACACGCCTCAAAACGGCTCCGCTTTTTAAGGGTGAATTTGCCCAAAGTCCTCATGCGTTTCCAAGATCTCCCAGCTCTGGATCTCTCTAGAGAATACGGCACGCACAGCGACATGCTGGGGTATTTAAGAAAATACGGCGAGCACTTTAACTTAAACCCTTTAATCAAAGTAAGTTTATTTCAACTTAAACAAATTACCCCTAACGTTTTGGTTTTTCAGTTTAATCGATTTGTAAAGAACGTACAACCCCTAAATGAGGATAGCAGTAAATGGAGAGTGACATCAGAGGATAAGATTGAGAAGAAGCAAATCGTTGAGGTATATGACGTGGTAATACTGTGCGTGGGGAACTGTAATGAACCGTTCATCCCTGATTTACCTGGAATAGAGAATTTTGGAGGAAAGCAGTATCACAGTCGAGAGTATAGGTCACCCGAAGCTCTCGCGGGCAAAAATGTTTTGGTGATTGGAGCTGGTGCGTCTGGTTTAGATCTTGCTTTCGAAATATCTTCTACTCCAGCGAAGGTGATCTTTGAACTGACCTCTGGTTGCAACCGCATCAATCTTTTTTCTACTATTCGGGCGAACAATAATTTCATCCTTTTGGGCAAGAGAAAGAAACTTAAAGCGGTTGCAACACAGAAACCAAAATACATAACGGCCTCAAATGAAGTTCTCCTAATAAAACTTCTTGACTTTCCCTTCTTAGATTGTACATAGTCACCATAACCCACTTATCACAACAAAATATCCAGAGAATGTAGAAGTCAAACCCGACATCCGTTTCGTCCGAGAGAAAGAAGTCGAATTTGAAGATGGGACGACGTTCCCTACTGACGTAATATATTATGGCACAGGTACTCTTCTTCTTCTTAAAGTGGTATCCTTTAGTACCACTTGCTTTTAAACAAATGATTTCAGGTTATAAATATAGCTATCCCTTCCTCGACGAATCCTGTGGAATCACCATTAAAGAAAACTACATCGAGCCGCTCTACAAACACATGATCCACATGGAACGACCCACGATGTGCTTCGTAGGAGTCCCCATCATCGTCTGCGCCTTTCGCATGTTCGATCTTCAAGCTCGGTTTTACATGAAGTACTTGGAAGGGGCATTCGAGCTTCCGCCCCTCGAAGAAATGAAAGGGGAGTCGGAAAAGGAGAAGAAGATACGCCAGGAAATCGGGTTCAAAAAGACGGAAGGACACAAAATGCTTAGCCTTCAGGAATCGTACTACAACGAGCTGGCTAGGATTGCAAATACCGAGACTTTAGCACCGGTTTTGACTAAGATATTTATGGTGAATATGGAACGTTTCTATGGGGACGTGGTCAACTTCAGAAATGACGCTTATGAAGTTCTGGACGACGAAAGTTTTACGCATGTTGTGTCCACGCCCAGATAACATTTTACCAAAATATTTCTGACAGCACTGTCATTACAATAAGTTGAAATAAAAATGCCTTTTTTACAATTAAATCTCCTTTTCAACCCTTATCCTTTTCACATGAATTTAAACGTGAGGTAATAAAGTTCTTTGATCACGTTCAAAATTACTTTTCAAAAAAGGCGACGTGTGATATCATTTCATCTCGTCTTCGTTTATCTTCTCTTATGTGCTTTTGGGCGTGGAAGTTTTTAATTCTGCACGCTGAAAAAATAAAATTCCTTGGTTACTTTCAGAATTATGATGAAAAATGATTATCATTTCAAATCATCCTCTGTTATTTCCCTTTTCCTCTTTTAAATAAATGAAGGAGGCAAATCAGAAGAAAGAAAAAACTTTTGGCAAACCTTAAAATTTAACAGCGATCTTTCTCCTGTCTTGAATAAATTAAAGAGGAGTCGGAAGAGAACAAAAGACAGTATGATACTCTCGGCCACCCTCAAAATTTAAAAGTTCTAAGTAATCTTTCTCCTCTCTTAAATAAATGAAAGAGGAATCAGAAGTGGAAGATGTGGCATTTTTGGCCACCTTAGAATTGTCCTGGGAAAGGATATCATCATCATTCAAATCAAAACGAATCAGTAAGGTCGGGTTTTGAAACGTTTCATAAAGTTAACTAATAGATAAAATAAAATATTCCTATAGTTCTAACATGTGTAGCCAGCCAGGCAGGGAGCGGGCATGGCATACCTTGGCCCTGAACCTGTCCTAGGCATAACCAAGAACGCTATCCGGGGCTTTTTCAGTGACTGGATAAGCGAGGAACACAATAGATACTGGCTAAGTAGACCAGGACATTGCCATAGCAAGACCTTCCTCAGAGGTCCTTGCAAGAAGAGAGCTGCGGAACTTTTGCTTTTGAGCAGAGCGCAACTCAGTATCACCACAGGGTTACTAACAGGACACTTGACTGTTAAGGAGCACCTATGGAGGATCGGTAAATTTAATGGGGATCTAAACTGCAGACTTTGCAATAGGGAACCAGAGACGGCAATGCACATTTTGTGTAGATGTGATGTGCTGGCAAACCGTAGACAGCGCATATTCGGACATCTTATGATTGCTCCTGAAGACTTTAATACGCAATCAGTGAAAAACCTGTACCAGCTGGTACAGGGGACATGTCTCACTGAATGGTTGCGTTAACTGAACCAGGGCGTGCACAATAAGCCTAATGGCTGCGGTGCCCCCGGCGCATTTTTGCAGACGGGTTCTGGTCAAAATGTGGAACATGTGTAGCCATAGCAACGTTTACTTTTATCGGACCGTTAACTTTATGTGACGTTCCAGAAACCGGGCATGAATGGAGAAAAGAAACAAAAGCTGGTGTTGTCTTTCTCCAAATAATTTTCAAGAGTCTACTGCGATTTTATGTAAAAACATTTGGCTCTCAGGATTGGGGAAAAATCAGTCCTCTTTTCTGAAGCATCGAAATTCAAGAGACTGTATTTTAAATGGATGTGTGGTACGCACTTTCTAAATTTGTATGCCAAGTTGAAACCTTTATCTACTCGTATGAGTTTGTTTCTGTCTTAGTCCATCTCTGTTCGACTTTGCAATTATCACGTGTCAAGGCCGCATACTATTTAAATTTTACAACACGCTGTTAACCAGTTCAGTAGCGTAAGCGTTTGCGAACGAACCGCCGATTAATTTGTTTATTGCAAAGGAGACGAATGCAAGTAAGTTTTATCTAGCCGATGGCTCATTAGCTCATTACCGTTTGCAGTTGCGGTTCAAATGTGACCATTACATAAGCAGTCCTGGCCTAAGTAAATATTGCTTGCCAAATCCTTGAGGCAAAAGCAAAACATGAAGATAGTCGTAATCGGAGCTGGTCCTTCCGGTTTGGTCTCTGCAAAACATTCCACGGCCAACAACCATGAGTGTGACATCCTGGAAATGCGTAGCCACATAGGTGGTACTTGGCTTTACACAGATGAAACGGACACCGACGAGCATGGGTTTCCTGTACACGTGGCAACATACAAAAGTCTGAGGTAAAAAAAATGAAATTTAAAAGGACCCCTTTTTAAAACAGTTTTTTACGCAAAGGGCAAACCTCCCCAAGGAAGTCATGGGCTTCCCCGACTTTCCGATCCCCGAAAATTTCGAAACCTACTCAAGGCACTTCGGTATATTACGCTTTTTGGAAATGTACGCAGAGCAATTTGGTTTAATGCCGCTCATAAAAGTAACTAAATTTCTTACTCTTAATTTTTACTACTGCGTCACTTTTATAGTTTAATCGCATAGTAATCGACGTGAGGCCTTCGGAAAATAGCTCAAAATGGCGAGTCACTTCGCTAGATAAAATTAAGAAAGTAGAGTGCATTGATGAGTACGACGTGGTCATGAACTGCACGGGGCATTTCAACGAGCCTTCACTTCCGGACTTCCCCGGAAAGGAGAAGTTCCTGGGAAAACAGTTGCACAGCAGACATTACAGAACGCCCGATCCGTTTAGGGGACTTCGAGTTTTGGTGGTCGGAGCTGGACCATCAGGTGCAGACATAGCGCTTGAAATCTCATCCGTCTCTTCAAAGGTTTGAAAGTAATTAATGTATTCCCTAAAAAAAAACGTTATGATTAGCTTTTTCTGAGTAACCATTCCCAAATTTTGAAAACGGAGTATCCAGCAAATGTGGAAAGAAAACCGGATATTCAATGCATTAAAGAACGCGAGGTTGAGTTCACTGATGGCACAAGTTGTTATGTCGATGTTATTTTATACTGCACAGGTAATCAACTAATTAATTAGTTCCAGATTCTTAATTATTAATTGATTAATTTAAAAAAAAAAACAGGTTTCAAATATAGCTATCCTTACCTCCATGAATCCTGCGGAATCACGATTAACAACAACCACGTGCAACCCTTATACAAACACCTAATTCACATGGAAAGGCCCACGATGTGCTTTATAGGAATACCCCTCCAAGTTTGTGCTTTCCCCCTTTTTGATTTGCAAGTTCGTTTTTACATGAAATACTTGGATGGTAGCATGAAGCTTCCGCCACTTGAAGAAATGAAGAATGACGCCAGGGGAGATTTGGAAAGGCGATTGGAGAAAGGCTTTCGCAAAAAGGAGGCGCATAAGATGGCGTCTTTCCAATGTTCTTATTACAAAAATTTGGCCGAGTTGTCTGGGGTTGAACACCTACCGCCCGTTATGGTCAAGTTGAGGGATAAAAGCTTCGAACGCTTTTATCAAGATTTGAGTAATTTCCGGAATGATAGATACAAAATTCTAGACGATGAAAATTTTCTACACATGCATTGAAAGAAAAAATAACAAAAAGAAATTCATGAGAAAATTACTTAGGAAATTATTTTAAAAGAGGCAACCGTAAAAGGTATATTTAATTAAATTATTTAAACACAATAACCCGTATTCTCATCTTGCGATTAATCTAATAACATGTTTATTTCCCACGGCAACATTCGTCCGACACTCTCTTACACATTCAATTGACATAAAGCTATATCGTTTCTTGTTTACTTTAATCATGACCTTAATCAAAAGATGAGAATACGGACCAATTAGTTTAAATTCTTTAAGTAATTTCCAAGTCTTTTATGGAAATGTTTAAATATTGTTGAAAAGAATAATAGTAAATAAAAGACGATAATTATTAATAATGGTTTTGAACCAAAATATTAACAATATCCTATCAAAAGGTTTAAAACTAATATAAGCTATGTTTAAATAATATACAGGGAACTGTCAAAAAACTTTAATTCGAAGATTACATAGCTGGAAACTGTATGCGCAAATTTTTTTAAATAAAAAAAAACGATTTATGTTGCTTTCTTAAAAAAAAGTGACAACCAGAAATAATAGTTTCTATAATTTAATTTGATCCAAGTACCTATAGAGTTCTATCAAAAGGTTTTAGTTCAAAACTGACTATAAGCTTTAACAATTAAAAAATAAATAGAATGAGACGCATTAAATAATTTAACGTTGCTTTTATAATTCAATTTGATCCAAGTACAGGGATTTATCGCAAAGTTCAGATGGAAACTAACAATAAACTTTATTTATATGATTCACGTCTTTGAACGAAAGAGTCGCCGCGCAGCGGAATTATGTGGAACCTGAAAACTGGTGATGAAAATACGCGTGTGTTTGACAGTTGTTGGTGCGAGCTGCTAAGAAGGGAGTCAAATTAGTGGAAAAAGTGTTTTATTTACCCTTATGGCTTCGTATAAATTGTAATGTGTTCCGTACGCAGTGTAAAAATCGCAAAAAACTATATATTCCTACCTTTTTAACACAAAAATGGCGGAGAAGTGGTGATATGCAGCGGCATCTAGCGGAGATCAAAAACGCCAAAACAATCAAATCAATGTCAAATTAGAATAGGCGTTGCGTTAAACAGAGGTCGGTCAAAAATTTTCGCTCGTAAACGAACTTTAATTTAATTGTATACGTAATTGTTGCAGTATTAAAAAAAAGATATATTGAGTGATTACAGGCATTTAAAAAAAAAAACAGTTATTAGTAATAGTTCTGTAATTTGATTGAATCTAAATACAGAGTTCTTTTAGAAAGTTTGAGGTAGAATCTAAGTTCTATAGAGATCTATGCCAAACGCTAATCTCAAATCGGCTCAGCCTACAGAAAATTTGAAATTATTAACAAAATGAATTTGTGCTTTCAACCGTAGCAGACGTTAAATATCAATCAAATCTTAGCCGATCTTGCTTCTAAGAATATTAAATAAACTTGCTGAAATATCGGAATGTGTAAAATTTGGTCACAAACAAATTATAACGTGCGTTTCGAAAAGGCTCTAAACTTGCTTTAATTATATGACGGCACGTCGTAGCTTAGTACGTATGTTGCAACCTAAAATAATTCGAACTGTCAACAACGTCAAATGTCAAAGGTTCTGCTTACATCTTCGAAGTTTTTTTCGTAATAAAATAAACGTTTTACTTAATTAATTGCGTTTTAATATCCATTTTGCAGAAAGTCGTAATTAAATGGATATAAAAAGTTAGGTTATGTTTATAATAATTGTATGGTTACGACGTGACTTGCAAAACTTGCATTTGACATAAGCCTACTTGATCACAGCTTCTTTTGAATGCACTTTATAATAAATTTGATATCTAATCGCCTGTGACTTTCTTAACAAAACGAATTCAAGTAAGACGTAGGGCTTAGCTTATTACAGATACATTTTTGTTCAAATTCAAGGAAAGTAATTTTTTAGTATTGAAGAAGAATTTTTGATAGCATCTGAGGCGAAAGGAAGTTAATAAAACAGCAGGATATCAGGCGGCAAAGTTGAACTGGCATTTAATCTACGCCATACCTCCAATGTCGGCAAATATTTCACTTTCACATCATTCTAGATGTAAAATTTTAAAAATCACTCGGTAGAAATCATTCTCATTCTCAGTTTTTAACACTTTTAAGGGTTTTAATTGTTTTATATCAGATTATTGGCTACAAGTGTATTATTTATTTATTTATTTATGATAGACTCATGCATATCAAGCCATTAAAATGTTGCTAATCTGATCTTTTATAATCACTTGGTGTTTTAATTGTAAACAAAAAAAAACCAACTCAAAATAAAAATGACATTGAAATAAAATAAGCAAATACTGCTTTCAGTAACTTCAAAATTCAGAGTCCATATACCTAACGATGTTTTAAAAATTTTTAAAAAATTATTTGTAATGTTAATTAAATTTTAAATATGGCGCGCGCCAACTGTGAATTGCATTTCTAACAATTGGTAGTTCTCATTTTTAGTGTTTTGTACATTTGCCATTTCGTCGGCTTAACCTAAAACGAAATGAATATTATTTTCTAGAGAAGTAATTCTACACTGAATGAGTATTATTTTAACTTGTCTGGACTTTATAGTTGATATAAATAACTTGGCGATAGTTTCATTTCTAATAGTTGGTAGCATTTAGTTGTCGTCCTTTGTACACTTGTCATTTCATCACCTAACCTAAAACGGAATGAGTTTTATTTTCTAAAAAAAGTAATTCCACATCCACGCTGAATGACTAGTATTTTAATTCGGCTATACTTTGACTAAATTCCACGCGTATAGTGAAATATTTGGAAGTGCAAGATGAGTGAAGTTGACAAAACCCACCACATCTTGCCGCTTGATCAGCCCGTGGTTTACCTGGACGCCGCCTCAGCCTTCGACGGGTTAAGCACGAAGGAAAAACTGTACGCATACTACTTAAGCAAGGCGTCTTGGACTGGGGGGTTAATAACCTTATTACAAACAAGTCCGGAGTCTGGCCCCCTTTTCGTTCTACTTCACAAGTTGTACTCGGCTCAGAGTGTAGCTGAGCTAAAAGAAGCAGCTTTAAAGGCAGATTTTACAGAGGAAGAAGTTACAGCGCTGTTAGTGTATTCGGCAGGTGTTTTTAGCAACGCAGGAAATTACAAGGTGATATATATTTAATCTTTTAATGTATTTTGTATTAATATTAACTTATTAAAGGGCTTTGGTGACTCAAAATTTATCCCAGGCATAGAAGCATCACGTTTAGAAGAGTTACTAAAAATCAGCGTGGCCTGGCCCCAAATCAAATCGTTATGGGAAGCATTCAGGGCACCTTTCTATGATCTCAGCAAGGGCAGAACCTGCTTGGGGTACCCCCCACATGGCTGCACCACCTACTTTTCCAGCAATTTTACCGCCGAGGACAACGAGCGCGTCCAAAAGTGGATTAAGAAGCGGCAATTAGACTTGTACAACACGCGATGTTT